>OX401917.1:4202429-4949929 GCA_947859195.1 Drymonia ruficornis
AGTATCATCATCATCATCTCAGCCGAAAGACGTCCACTGCTGGACATAGGCCTCCCCCAAGGTTCGCCACAATTATTGTGCGAGCAATACCTTTGGTATTGTAAGCATCTATAGGCTACGGTAACTGCTTAACATCAGGCGGGCCGTGAGCAATGTGCCTTGCCCACTGCCACTTAAAAATATACAGTCGATAGTATATATTTTTTTAAAGAAATATCTCCACAGGCGCGGCTCTCCCAGTGGAGCAGTACCCTGTGCTTAAGGACCAGCCTTCAGAGGTGCTGTTCAAAGCTGACAACTACTCCACCGTGCTGCTAGAGTGTGCCATGGAAAACGGCGAGAAAAATGTCAAGTAAGTCCACTAAACTATAGCCCTTATAAAGGGCGGGCAAAGAGTACAATTCAACAATAATTCGGTAGCAACCTGCATATTAGTTCCCAGGTGTCAAAATATAAGTACTAACTATTCATAGTCAATGTGAAAAAGATTTTTGAAAAACGCTTTAAATCCAGAAATCATTTTTGAAAAATTGTATAAGTCGCTTTTGAAGCTGACTGTACTTTACGTAACCCACTAACTATTTATGTAACACAGAGTAAAGACTAAAGAAAGAGGTGCCCTTATTAGATATATGTATGAAAAAAAACGTGGTCATTGTTTTTTCATTTTCATTGTTCTATCTACCGGTAAATAGTTGAACTACTCGCTTCGTTTTATGTCGATGTTAGTACTAGGCCGACCACTCGGCCGAGTTGCTTAGGGCCAGTCCCCTTAGTAATTGGTTCATGAGTTTAAAGCACACGTAGTTTAAGTTTGATAGATTATTTTTAAGGTTCCGTACCCAAAGTGTGCCAACGGGACCCTATTACTAAGCCTACGCGGTCAGTCTGTCAGCGGGCTGTATTTCACGAACCGTAATAGGTAGAATTTAATTTTTCACAGAATGTGTATTTCTGTTGCCGCTACAACAACAAATACTAAAAATAAAATAAAATTTTAAAATAAAGGGACCCCACAAGAAACTTGCTATTTTGACGTTTTTATTCTACGGTGGTACGGAACCCTTTATGTGCGAGTCCGACACGCACTTGGCCGTTTTTAAGTTTACTACTTTTATTAATACATAAATAATCAAATTGATAAAAATGGAAAATTCACAGATTTTTTTCTCTCAATAGTAGAATGGTACTAGGAACTAATACAGCCTATACTTCGTCCAAGCATTTATTTTACTTTTGACATTTAAAATGGTCAAAGCAAAATAAATCTTATCGCGTCATAATAAGGCTCATGCGTCATAATCTATCAATTATATGGTTAATTGTATAATACTATAGATGAACCATAATATAAAGTAATACGATTCATTTTCCTTTGACATTCTATAATGTCAAAAGTAAAATAAATGGTTGGACGAAGTATAGGCGTTGTGTTAACAAAATATCTCCTCCCACAGATATTCATGGCACAAGAACGGTGCACCATTCAACTGGCAGGCCGTTGAACACATCAAGGAAAGGCCCGGGGAAGGAAGCATCATGTTCTTCAACCCCCAACCATCAGACGAGGGTGTCTACCAATGCTTCGCTGAAACCACTTCGGGTACCGCTAGCACCCGCCCTATCAGCCTGAAAAGAACCTTCATTGACCCACCGAATTACAAAACTAAAGAACATACCCCAGTCTTCGGGAAACCTTACAAACTTGACTGCGCTATCCCGAACTCGTACCCAAAACCGACTATAGTCTGGAAGACGCAATTACGTTCAGAACCTCATGTAGCCGAGACCTTTTTAAGCAGAAGGATTACTTTGTCGCCGGACGGTAACCTTTGGTTCTCGAACGTCACTGACGGGGATGTCAGTCCGAGTTTTAAGTACGTGTGTTTAGCTCAAACTCCTGCGTCGAAGGAAGAGGTCGTTTTAGCGGAGCATTTCATGAAGGATTTAGTGAGGGAGGATAAGCCGAATGATGGGGAGTTGGTCCCTCAGTACGTGAGCAATGATATGATGGCCAAGGCCGGAGATGTTACGATGATATACTGCATCTATGGTGGCACGTGAGTATTTTTTATCGTTTTTTTTTGGATTTTTTTTTAATTTTATTTTTTTATTAAAAATGGGCTTGCTCTTGACCTCAATCATGCCGCAGGGGCAAAGATGAGGTCGACGGTGGAGCGAGCGCACCCAGAAGATGCCTGTTCTCCCTACATTTGAAAAGATCTGGGTTGTATGCACTCGGAAATACAGACGCAGGCAGGGAGTTCCACTCTTTGGCTGTGCGCATTATGAAAGATGATTTGAAGCGCTGCGTGCGAATATGTGGAATATCAACCAAATAAGGACTGAGGTGGCAAACAAGCATACCCGCCTGATGTTAAGCAGTGACCGTAGCCTGTAGATGCTTGAAATACCATTGGCTTCCTTATTAAAGTTAGGTTCTTACCTAAGTATTTTAGATTACGAAGTCAAAAGTTTACGATTGCAATGAAATCTTGAATTCAATAACAGTATTAAATCAGCGTGAATGATAATGTATTTAGCAGTAACATAGGCATGTAGGTACCTACGTTACCTACGATATTAATCACTATCACATAAGGGCCTCCGCAGACTTGCTTACATTTAGCATCGGCGATCGGCGATTTTGATTCTGCGTCTCGCTCGTTCGCGCTCGAAGAAACGCGACGCAGCATCAATACGTCACAAAATCGCCGGTCGCCGATGCTAAAAGTAGCAAGTCTGCGGAGGCCCATAGTTAGTCGCCAAATCTGATGTCGGAATTTTCAGGCCGTCGAAAGGCCTCCCATATGGCTTAACAACTTTAATAAAAAAACCTTAAAATGCGGCATGTTTCAGGATCATCAGGTAACTTTCATCCACCAAATAAATATGGCGTTTTAACCAACGATCTTAAAAGGGTTAGATTCCGCAAGTTAGTCCAAATCGTGTCATCACCAGCACCACACCACGTGTTTTAGAGTGGTAGAGCCAAGCTGTAGCCAATTGACTGCAGCTCATAAACGGGCTGGCTTTACCGGGGTAGTACCACCCTCTCACTAAAAGATCGGCGTAAAGCAGCTATTACAGCTGCGTTTCGTTCGATGAGTGAGAGAACCGTAAGCCCACCCCCCCTCCCTCTCCCTCCATCGCACTCCCCTTCAGGTCGGCAATGTGCGAGCAATGCCTTTGGTATTGTAAGCATCTACAGGCTACGGTAACTACTTAACATCAGGCGGGCCTTACACTTTTTGCCACCGCAGTCCTATAAAAAAAAAACCACCAAAAGTACAATCAATTCAAAAAAGTGCATGCACATAATAATAATAATAATATCCTGGGACATTTTTTACACACGGCTACCTGATCCCAAACTAAGCAGAGCTTGTACTATGGAAACCAGATAACTGATATTTCTACATATACTACTTTTTTATTTGTAAATACATACTTAATATACATATACACCCAGACTCCGGACATACAGACATGTTCACGCACACAAATGCATGTCTCGGGTAGGAATCGAACCTACGACCTGCAGCGTGAAAGGCGCCTCCGCGCCTACCACGCCAACGGGCTCGTCTGCGCTCAGTCTGCGTTTGACCGTGAAGGTTCAGTTCTTCCATAGAATATCTTTCAAAGCGCAACATTTATTTTGGTGTATAAAAGTTATCAGACGGTTCCGAAACTGACTTTTCATAAAATAATCATCGTAATTCAGGCTCTAATAGCCAGCTGCAATCTCAAACTATCAGAAGTTAAGCAACGATTGGCAAGGTCAGGCAGAGATGGGTGACATTTTAGTGGCATTTTGAACTGAGCTTCGTGCTTCGGAGGCACGTCAATAGTCGGTCCCGGTTGTTGTCTTCTAGTCACCCTTCGAGGCTCGTCGGCCTTCGGGCTTGAACAACTCTGACACCCGGTACCAGGGAGTGTAACGTCACGATTTTAATCCCCATTGGGGGGTAGTCAGAGGCTTGAGTGGCCATACACCACCACATTGTGGAGGTATTAACCAACTCAAAGCCCACGTTTCACCAGATAGTCAGAACCCAACGTGACAGGTGGTGAACCTTGTCGCCGTGTATACAGGAACTGACTATTACCTAATCCCGAGGGATAGGTAGGTTTCCTCACGATGTTTTCCCTCACCGTCACCGAACTGTAAATTATGCACATAGATGAAAATTCATCCATTGGTGCATGCACCACCGGGGATCGAACCTGGGACCTTCTGATTGTTAGCCCAACCTGTTCACCCCTAGGCTACAGTCGCTTGTACCAGGGAACCATACGATAAGAAGAAGTTTGTGCCTAATTGTTTCCTTTCCTCAGTCCTCTAGCGTTCCCAGTAGACTGGTCCAAAGACGGTAAGAATGTCAACGGCGACGACCAGCCAAGCAAACAACGCGTGACTCGCCACAACAGGACCTCGGGCAAGAGACTGCTCATCAAGGAGACACTCCTCGAAGACCAGGGCACGTACACCTGCGAGGTCAACAACCAGGTCGGGAAGCCGCAGAAGCATAGCATGGTTCTAACTGTCGTCAGTGAGTATAAATAATATAATATAATATCCTGGGGCACTTTTTACACACGGCTACCTGATCCCAAACTAAGCAGAGCTTGTACTATGGAAACCAGATAACTGATATTACAACATATACTACTTTTTATTTGTAAATACATACTTAATATACATATACACCCAGACTCGGGACATACAGACATGTTCATGCACACAAATGCATGTCCCGGGTAGGAATCGAACCTACGACCCACAGCGTGAAGACGCTATCACTCCAACCACGCCAACGGGCCCGTCAAGTATAACCTAAGGATATCCAGGATTATTTATCCACGCCAGCTATAGGGCCATCCATAAATTACGTCACACATAAAGGGGGGAGGGGGTCGACGAAATGTGACATTGTGTAACAAGGGGGTTGGAGGGGTCCTAAGTTTCGTGACGTCACGTTTAAAAATCAGATACATATATCTAAGTACTGAAACCTACATTTTAACTGTTAACGAAAAATTATGAAAGTTTTTGAAAATTGTTAAAAATATGTGACGTCACACAGGGAGGGGGGGAGTCTCGCAAATGTGACCAGCTGTGACAAGGGGGGAGTGGTCTAATAATCATTAAATTCGTGTGACATAATTTATGGATGGCCCCTATTGGTGGAAGAGCCAAGCTGTAGCCAATTGGTTACAGCTCATTATATGGTCTGGCGCGACCGGGGTAGTACCACCCTCTCACAGAAAGTCGGCGTAAAGTAGGTATTGTAGCTGCGTTTCGTACGATGGGTGAGAGAGCCGGTAGCCTAACTCTCTTCCCCTCCCGCTGTCCCACTCCCCTTCAGGTCGGCAACGTGCGAACAATGCCTTTGGTATTGCAAGCATCTATATGCTACGGTAACTGCTTAACATCAGGCGGGTCGTACGATTATTTGCCACCCCAGTACCATAAAAAATTACAGTTCTCTATTGTAAGAATAATATTCCGTTATAAGAATGCAATATAGTCTGATTTTTAATTAGACGAAGTAAACTGACAGGTGCTAATGTCACTTTTCGTTATAAATAGAACAAATAAGGTTCAAATTCATAGAACAGTGACATTTTTTGCTGTCAGTTTACTTCGTCTAATTAAAAATCAGACTATAGTCAGAAGCCAAGCTCACTTTACCTAACTTTAAGCCTTAGGCAAACTTAACTCAAGTTTTTTTTTATTGATAGGTGCACCTAAACTGGTCAAGAAAACTGAAAAGCATATAACCGGCCAAGCGGGGAAGGACATCGCCGTGCATTGCCAAGTCACTGGCAAGCCAGAGCCGAAGGTTACTTGGACATATAACGCCAAGCCTATTGAGAATCCATCCGTGAACGATGGAGTGCTGACCATCAAGCAAGCTAAGAAGTCCGACACTGGATACTATGGATGCAAAGCCGTGAATGAGCACGGCGATCTGTACGTGGAATCACTAGTCCGCGTTAATTGAATACGCAATTAATTTAATTTTCTTTCCAGTTATAATTTTATTCTATTTAAATACTTGTTTAAATTATGTATTTTGAAACGCAGCTTTGTCTACTTATTACTTGTTATGAACGCAGCTTTTGTAAAAAGTTGAAACAATGTTGCCAGATTATGTTTTTTTACCTAAGAATAGGATAAATAAAAATAAGTACCTTGGTGAAATCATTAAGATCGATTTTTTTAATAAAAGGCATGGAATGTCATTATGTAATCAATTGTTTACCTTTCAAGTGCCACAAGCTTATCTGGCCTGGTGGCCAGCAAAAAGAATTGTCATATTTTGCCAATCTTGTATCAACACATGTGGACGTCGTTAGGTCACAGCGGACCAGATAAGCTTGAGGTACTATACTTAGTTTTGTGAATGAATAATAATAAATAAATTTTAATAATTAATTTCCTCTATTACTTTTCTCCACGCACCTGTTGTTTTCATTCCCTATTCTGGCAACCCACATTTACAATTTGTCAATTTTGACAGCTCTGTCATTGACATTGAATGACAACGCGTATAACCTCAAAATTAGTGAAAAAATATTCAAAACAAATAATATAAATTGAATAATCAACATGTATTTCTTATATTTAATGAGTATATTATCAATAGTGGTTCAGGCTATATTCGTCACGCTTGCTATTGGTAAGTAACACTTATTTGTGGAGAAAAAAATGTACGACTGATACTTTACAAAAATCATAATTTATTTATGAAAATATCAATCAATGGCTACATTCATGAAATATTTCGAATACTTATTGTTTAAATAATGTCTGTTTTAGTTATACGCAAAGAATGTAGCTAATTATCAAGCAGAATTATTAAAATTCTTTCACACTGAAGGATGCCATACTTCATGACATTTCCACTCATTCTTTGCTTTTATTACCGCTATAAACTCATTTAAAAGCATTTACAGCATAAAGAACTATGAACACACATTAATTATTTTTAATTAATGCAGTTTTCTGCATATAGGTATTTTATTTTACTAGTGATCCGCCCCGCCTTCGCGCGCTTTTCTCGACTATTTATACATTTAATTAAAACTATCTGTACGCTTCGCCCGTGCGGAATTTGATGCGTAAGATTAGCCTATGTCTTATTCCAAAGCCTACACTATCTATGTTCTAAATAACATGAAAATAAGTAAGTAGTTATGGAGATACACGGTAACAAACGTTGACACACACACACATATTCGCATTTATAATATTAGTAGGATAGGATAAGAAATACACATTTTAGCCAATCGGAAAGCACTTGCTATGTTACACACCCTTCCATTGGCCGAAAAGAAACATCACTCCATCATATACACATGGAAAGTGTAATTGAAATAAATATTGTCTGTTTGCAGCGGCAGGATTATATTATTTGGCTGAAATAGTTGAAGAGTACACAGTAATGGCAAAATATGTGATCACATGGACTGTTGTTGTAAGTATTAGATAAGGATCCATCACACTTTGAGGATCTGTATGGCTTTTGAAATATTTAATATGTTTTGTGCATACAAGCAGCCTAGCTTGTAACATAAGTGCTAAAAAACAAATAAATTCAAAAACTATGAGTAAATCAATGAAAATGATATGTAAATAAATGACAATTATATGAAAATAAATGTCGACCAACCTTATATCGAATTTACATTAATTTGAAATTCATTAAATCATTACAAAGATATACGGCCGAATATCACATTTGAGAGCTGCTTAACTTTGACGCGCCATATAAAAAATGACAGTTAACGACGTCTCAAACTGCTAAGTGGGACTTAAATATTTAAGTAGCCTTTGAGTATTCGGCCAATATGCTATCAAACTTATGAGGCCATACATTAGTTTCCGTAACTTTAAACATCTATATTTTTGGCAATTTTAAAGTTATTTTGAAATATCTCACTGTTAGTGAACACAAGATATACTCCCAAGAAACAATCCCACATTAAAAAACATTACTGTTGTATCTTATTATATGAATAAATGTAAATTACGAATGAATATCCTGGGACATTCTTTTACACACGGCTACCTGATCCCAAACTAAGCAGAGCTTGTACTATGGAAACCAGATAACTGATATTACTACATATACAACTATTTTTTCTAATTATATGTAAATAAATGAGAAACTGAAAGTTACTCATTCCACAGCTAACTGCGTTTATCCACTTGGGGCTAATCATCTTTGAGGACCTGCCCCTGCAGCTGAACGCGTTGGGGCTACTCCAGCAGATGCTGCATGGGGTACTCCTCAAGGAGTTCCCCGTGGTGAGGGTCACGAGCCTCACGTTCATCGCTGCAGTGGCAACGCTCGTATACCACCATTATACAGCTTTCATGTATTTTGGTAGTGTCTACTATAGCTTTTCTGAGGTGAGTGAACCATCAAACGCTCGATTAAGGCTCTTATTAATAAATGCATCTCAAAGTTGAGATCGATCTTAAGATGCTGTTTTTGACAGATGTTCCATACATTAAAAGTCAAAACTGAACTGAAATTTAGCGGATTCTGCTGGAGGGTCGGAAAAATGAATTGCTTTTTGCATAGTGTCGCTATTATGCCGTGTGTCCACTGGCAAGAAAACTTGCACAAGTTTACTTGCGTAAGCGACTTCCAATGTGTAAACACTCACGCAAGTGGACTTCTGCGACTTGCCGAACTTGCTGCAAGTCCCACATGTACACGGTTGTGTAAAATTGCAGTCAGTGGAAACACGTCGGCAAGTGACTTCTGCAAGAAATTGCGGAAGTTACTTACTTGCCAGTGGACACACGGCATTAGACCCGCTGCTCAGCTGAGCTTCAGCTCTTACGGCTGGGCCACGACCTAGTCGCTATCAGCGACAGAAGCGCGCGGGGGTACTAAAATGTTGCATCACGCCACGAGCTGCCGCTCTCGGCGGCACCGCGCGCGTCGCAACATTTAAGGGCCGGGCTCCATTAGCGCGTTGCGTTGCGTCGTCGCAAGAGTTTGTACTGGCGCATCACCTTCCCCCGCTTCGTCTCTCGCCCGTCTAGTGCGCACTAGTGGAGCCGCGCTCTAATGCTGCGTTCCATTCACCGTAATTTTTGTTATTTTCGTCCACAAAAAGTGTTAAAAACGATAAGAATGATCACTTTCAGTACAAGTTGGTGCAAGATTTGTGGACAAAAATAACGAAAATAACAAAATTAACAGTGAATGGAACGCACCAGATGTACCCCCGCGTCTTGATCGTCCGCTGGTTATAGGCTATGGGACGTCACATTAAATTGAATACAGCGCCCTCTAGAGAACATGTCATGAACTTTTTTTTGTTAAATATATTTCCAGGTGCTTGCATACTTCACGCTGTGTCTATGGATAGTTCCGTTCGCGTTGTTCGTGTCTCTGTCTGCGAACGACTATGTCCTGCCCACTACTGGCGAGAAACAACCTCTATTAGGTAAGTTAATGGGAGTTATCTATCTGTTTGTGTGTTTGTCTGTTTTGACGGGCCCGTTGGCGTGGTTGGTGAGATTCCGCCTATCACGCTGCAGGTCGTAGGTTCGATTCCTACCCGGGACATGCGTTTTTGTGCATGAACATGTCTGTATGTCCGGAGTCTGGGTGTAATTATATATATTAAGTATGTATTTACAAACAAAGCAGTATATGTAGTAATATCAGTTATCTGGTTTCCATAGTACAAGCTCTGCTTAGTTTGGGGTCAGGTAACTGTGTGTAAAAATAATGTTCCTAGGAATATTTACCCGACTACGGCGGAGGCGTTATGATTTTGACCGGTATGTATGTATGTATGTATGTATGTGCGTGCATCTGTTCCCACCTAACTTCCAAACTACTTGTCGTAATTTGACAAATGAGGTATCGTTAGAAGCGGCTTAATGGCGCGCTGGTTATAGGCTATGTGACGTCACATAAAATTGCATATGTATGGCGCCCTCTAGAGGACATAAGGTCATGAACTAACTGAGGGGTATCAAATGAAAGAGCTTGATGAGCACATTTCAAAAATATATATATTGTTACCTATAACTCCAAAATAATTAAATAAAAAGTAAGTTTAAAAACTAAAACCCGACTACTGAAAAATAGCGCTCTAAAAAGTATGAAACAAGAAAAAATAATAATAATATTCTCATCTAGAGGATAGCCGTGGCCCGTTAAGGCCCTTTAGGTCAAAATGGCATATGACCACGGGCCACGGTTATCCTCTAGATGAGAATATTTTCTTGTTTCATACTTTTTAGAGCGCGTTTTTTTGATTGATTTATTTATTATTACTCAAGCCTCTGACTACCCCCGAATGGGGATACAAGTCGTGACGTTATATTTTTTTTTTTTTTTCAGGCGATAGTAACGTGCTCACCGACTACTTATCACGCAAGTCTAAGAAGTATAGTCTGCTATCATTCTTCAGCTTCGCCAAGGAGTCCATACTGCCACAGCGGAGTAAAAAAGCATTCTGAACTGACAACACTAAAAACCCACTAAGTTATAAGTAAGTTCTTACGGCGTAACACGACGCAGCTCGTGATTGGTCCGTCAGCATGTCAATTGGTGCGTCCAGATGCTTTGTACGCGTCGCCCGAGCACGGTGCACGGTCATGTCATGATACTGTCTATACAGGATGAATTTGAAATCATGGGCATCCTTTGAAACGGTGATTCTACACATTATTCAGAATATTTCGAGGAAATAAGTAAAAAAATCTATTGATGAAAAAATATTGCTTCAGTAAGCAAACCTGTTAACTGTTATTGCTTACCTGGGCAATATTTTTTTATCAATTGATTTGTTGATTAATATTCCCTAAGGACTCTGAATCATGTGTAGAATCACCGTTTAAAAGGATGCCAATGATTTCAAATTCACCCTGTATATTGGAAATGTTATCATAGATGTGCTGGCGACCGTACGGTCAGCAACATAAGTCGCTAAACATTCTCAGCAATTATTCAAATTGCTTGCAAACATTTGTTTTGCATCCAATCCATCATTTTTCTTCATCTAAACAATACTTAAACATGATTAAAACGTTTAACCATCTTCACGAACATTTTTTGTATAATAAAGAGTATTACTGATTTTCAAAATTGTAAATGTTCAGCAACTGCCGTTGCTGACTGTACCTATTTTAAATGGTTAGTCAATGAAAAGACAATATAACGTAATTTATATCTATTGGTATACTCATGTCGAGAGAATGAAGGAAGAACGAAATTGACGAAAAGAGTGTATAAGGCGAGTGTGAATGAAAGTGTTGGAAGGGGTAGACCTAGGCGGACGTTTCGAGACCAAATCAGGGACGTCTTGAAAAAAGGCCAGGTCAAGAGTACCCTAAACCGAAGAGCATGTATGAAGGGAATTATGAAAGTGGACGAAGCGAAACAAGTATGTAAGGATCGTAGCAAGTGGAAAGAAGTGGTCTCTGCCTACCCCTACGGGAAACAGGGGTGATTATATGTATGTATGGTATACTCATTCCACGGACCAATAATCCAAGACGCCACGTCCACTATGTATGAGAGAAAGTCAAAATTTAGCGGGCTATCGGGGATGACTGCGAATTCTGATTGGTTCGTTCACGTTCGAGCGTTGAACGGACCAATCACAATGCCGCATGCGGTCTCACATATGGGGCCATCCATAAATTACGTCACACGTAAAGGGGGGAGGGGGTCGACGAAATGTGACATTGTGTGACAAGGGGGTGGGAGGGGTCCTAAGTTTCGTGACGTCACGTTTAAAAATCTAATAAGTCTAAGTATTAAAACCGAAATTTGAACTAAACAATTATAGAGAGGGACCCACCACTCACCCTCGGAATTGTCAACCTCCAATATTATAAACCAAATGAATTGATCGATAATAGAAGAAGCCAACAAGACCTAACTCCCTGTCAGTCGAGAGTATGTCTGTCATGAGTCATGGACCCTAACAATTAGCAATTTTCCGCAGACAAATCGAATCCTAAATAAATTCGACACGTGTTTCGCCTCTAAACGAGGCATCCTCAGGAAAGCTGGACTGCAACTGAGCCAATTTGAACTGTTAACGAAAAATTTCCGTATCTTTTTAAAAATATGTGACGTCACACAGAGAGGAGGGGAGTCTCACAAATGTGACCAGCTGTGACAATGGGGGGAGGGGTCAAAAAATCATGAAATTCGTGCGACGTAATTTATGGACGGCCCCTATGCAGTGGTAATGCAAATGTTAGGCGAGACGGGTGTCCGGCTATGCGTCGTCTAAAACTTATTGATCTGTGGCTCATTCATACCACCATGACGCCTATGTACCCCGAAGAGCAATAATGTTTTTTTACGTGACTAAGGTGGCAAGCGTACGGCCCGCGTGATGTTAAGCAGTTACCGTAGCCGTATGCTTGCAATTTTCAAAAATAAATAATAATACCAAAGCTATCCCTCGCACGTTGCCCACCTGAAGGGGGGTGGGACAGAAGGAGGGGGCTTCTTTCTGGCTTTCTTTACGCCGTTCTTCTGTGAGAGGGTGGTACTACCCCGAAGCACCATATGAGCTGCGGTTAATGGGTGCGTCTAAAAGACGCAAGCGGCGGGCGCGAGCAATTATTAGGTAATCACACTATGTCTACGTGGTCAGATGTCAAAATTGATTGCTTAGGGCGCACCGCTCACCTCTTGTAGACGCATCCAATTGGCTATAGCTTTGCTCGACCACAGTAACTAATTAATATACAATGTGTTAGGGCCACCGCAGACATGCTACTATTTGCATCGGCGATCGGCGATTTTGCGACTGCATCGCGTTTTGGCGACTCTCTGCGATCGGACGCAGCGACTGCTCCGATGCTAAAAGCGACTACATCGCCGATGCAAAAAGTAGCATGTGTGCAGTGTCCCTTTATGTAAAAAAAAACCCTGAATATAGTTTGTTCAAAATCGGGAGTAGAATCGATAATACTAAAAAACATGTTTTAAACACGGTTTTTAGAACAAGGTGATTTTTTCCTAACAACCCTGCTTTAAAAAAAAAAAAAAACCAAACAATATTTCTATCATGCAGTCTAAAATGTTCATGGTTAATACCGAAAGTTACTAATATATTTCGCAATAATTTATCGATAGAAATGTTAATTTGCCATATCAATTTATTACAAGATTTTTTATTTATTTAAATAACACCTTGTATAGAGGGAAATCCTGACTGACTGACTGACTCATCAACGCCGAGCCGAAACTACTGATGTTAGAGACATGCAATTTAGACATTAGGTATATTTTGTGATTTAAGCAAGCAATAAGAGGCGATTTTTGAAAATTCAACCCCTAAGGGTATTAAATAGGGGATGAAATATGTAACGTCACGACTTTTATCCCCATTCGGGGGTAGTCAGAGGCTTGAGTGGCCATACACCACCACATTGTGGAGGTACATATTAATCAACTCAAAGCCCACGTTTCACCAGATAGTCAGAACCCAACGTGACAGGTGGTGAACCTTGTCGCCGTGTATACAGGAACTGACTATTACCTAATCCCGAGGGATAGGTAGGTTTCCTCACGATGTTTTCCCTCACCATCAGCGAACTGTAAATTAATAATTTACAAATTAATAATTTAAAATTTAATTAAAATTAATAATGAAATATGTTATATTTCTATCGAAAAGCTACATAAGTACTCAGTTACTTCGTTTAATTAAAAATCAGACCACAAGAGTCGCAGACCTCGCTTACCATCAAGACTAGTAGTATAGGAATTGTAAATATTGTGATTTTTAGTGAATGTAGGTGAAGGAATGTAAAATATAATACTCTCTATGTATCTACTGCTTACTGGTTGTAAATAATTTATTATGTTATGTAATTTATTGTTTTTTATATCGAAATGTGTGATAATTAAACGTTTTAAGGCAAAATGTTAGTGTTTTATTTATTACATAAGTTTCAATTAATTTGCTGCGTCCAGATGGCTCGCAATGCCACGCGAGGCAGCTTTGCCTTGTGAAATGCCGCGCACGAGCCAAATTCCCGCTATGCCTCACCCGAGCGCTGTTATTTGCCTCGCCTAGTTTGGCCTAGTCATGAGACAGAACGATGTTATGCCCTTCTCTGTCTAGTGTAAGTTGGCTCGCCCGAGCATGCGACTGTGGCTGCCGCGCGCGGCATGTGACCGAGCAGCCTCGCGCGGCATATGAGCCATCTGGACCCCGCTATTAAGGTATATGCCGCAAACATATCTGGCTCGGTGGCCAAAAATGGAACTAAAATGTTCTTTCGTACTAGCTCTCCGTCGTCTCTAGCCCTCCGCCGTCTCTAGCCCTCCGCCGTCTTTAGCTCTCCGTCGTCTCTAGCTCTCCGTCGTCTCTAGCTCCGTCGTCTCTAGCTCTCCGCCGTCTCTAGACCCCCGCCGTCTCTAGACCCCCGCCGTCTCTAGCTCTCCGCCGTCTCTAGCCCTCCGCCGTCTCTAGCTTTCTATCGTCTCTAGCTCACCGTCGTCTCTAGCCCTCCGCCGTCTCTAGCCCTCCGCCGTCTCTGGCCCTCCGCCGTCTCTAGCTCTCTATCTTCTCTAGCCCTCCGCCGTCTCTAGCTCTCCGCTGTCTCTAGCTCACCGTCGTCTCTAGCCCTCTGTCGTATCTAGCTCCAATTCTCATTGCCACTATGATGCACCCTCATATGCAATTTCAAACTGGTAGACTGAACGAACGACTTCCCACACTCCTTACACGCATACCGCCTATCATTCGTATGGATCCTCGTGTGAATTTCCATCGTCTTTTTCCTCTGAAACGTCTTCTTACAGAACTCGCACTCGTACGGCCTGGAATCATCATGCTTCACCATATGACGCTTCAATAGATCGTTGTTGAACACTTTGAAACCACAAATTTCACACGCTAAAGTTTTCTGTTTCAAATGCGTCCGCAACTTGTGCTGGACCAGTCTGCTCTTGAGGGTAAAAACCCGGTCGCATTCGTCGCAGTTAAATTGTAGTTTCTTGACATCGTGCACCAACGCTAAGTGGCGTTTCTTGAAATGGCGCGATGTTAAAATCTCGGGGCATTTCGGGCATTTCAGCATCTCAGTTTTATGCGCTTTGGCGGTGTGCGCACTCAACGCGTAGCGAGTTTTGAAGACTTTATCGCATTTTGCACACTGTGCGCTGTTAACTTCGGCAGAGTGCACGTTTTTAATATGACTATCAACGTTCGCTTTAGCGACGAAGCCTTGCCCGCAAATTTCGCAGAGAAACGTCTTATACTTATTGTGGAATTTATGCGTATGTTTTAGCAAAGAGCCAAAGAATCTGAACTCTTGCCGGCAGTCTAAACACGACATACCATCATCAGATAGATTGAAAGTGAGGAGAGAATTCGATATTTCTCTGTTGAACTTCATATTGTGTTTCTCTGAGATATGATTGAGGTAATCTTCGAAGCCTTTGAACGGCTTGAAACACTTTTTGCAAATAATTTCTGAAGTGTCAAGTTTAACACGACTGCTACCTATTAAAGTTCTGAGCACATTATGTAGTCTAGCGTTGCTATGCTCTTCTATAGTGTGGTCTTTGAGTTTCACGCAGTCTACGAAGCTGCAACAACAGTAGAAGCACATGTATTTGTTCGCCGACCATCTGAACGGCATTATTGTGGAATTTTCTATAATTATAGTGAGTAGTTTCGTTAAGTCGTTCTTGTTTTTCTTTTGCTCCAATCTGTTATCTTCCGGGATTTCGATTGGGGAGACATCTGAAACAAGAATAGAAATTCATTAAATAATGTTCAAACGTTTGTAATATCAACTACTTTTATAGAAAGTGACTTACACGGGCTTTACAACTCGCTTTTGTTTCTAGAAATGCTTTGTAAGATCATTGTAAACGGGCAGTAGGCTTCTATCTATAAGATGAATGGCCATAGGGACGTTTTTTTATTATTATTTTAGTACACGACTGCCCAGAAAAGGAGTGTATATGTTTTCAGGGTTCATGTATGTATGTGAGATTCTTTATTCCACCATAACTATTAAATGCCTGAACAGATTTCGATGTTTAGGGTATCGTTAGAATCCTTACATCATCCCGAGTAACATTGGCTATAATTTTAAATCAATATGGCGGCACTAGGGCTCCATTTTAAAATGTCAAAAAACTTCAATTATTACAATATGGGTATCAAATTAAAGGTCTTGATGAGCACATTCCAAAATTATGTATTACATCTGCGGCCCACATTCTGGCCTTTCATTGCGGGACACCTAAGTTTACTCTTATGTACATGCAAACTTTTCTTGGTGCGATAAGGCTTGTTACATCCATCGCAGTACCAAACCACAGAATGGGTCATAATATGTCTCCTCAATAAATTCAAGTCGAAACTTTTGTAACCGCACACGTGGCATGTACTAAATTCCTTTAAATGCGCCACAGCTCTATGACGAATCATCTTACTCCTCTCCGCGTACACCTTCGAACATTCAGGACATTGAAACTGGTACCTCTTATCGTTATGCACGGTACCCAGATGCAGCTTTTTGAGATATCTACTACCTAAAACTTCGTGACAAATTGGGCAGTTAAAGTTATCATAATGTGTGACTCCGCAATGTTTCTCCAAAGCGTATCTGGTTAAGAAGGTTTGAGGGCAAAGTTTACACTTGTTGGGAAGTATCGAATGAGCGTTTGTTATATGGCTGATGATTCGCTGTCGGGAGTCGAAGCTTTTCATGCATAAATCACAGATGTAGTCCTTAGAGTTAGTGTTATGGTAACTGTTCATATGCATGAGGAGTGTGGAAAAGGTTTTGATAACTTCGCCGCATTCTATGCACGGCATGGAATCATCAGATAATATGAAAGTATAGCAATGTTTCTCAATCAGATCCTTGCTTAATTCAATCTGATGTATCAGCTTTAAATGATCGATGAATATTGCGAAAGTTTCAAAAGGCTTCGAGCATTTCCTGCATCTGATTTGGGATACATCCCATTTGATTCGGCAGTTTAAGTTTATTTTCTTGTTTAGCGTTTTTATATCTCTATATTTGATTTCTTTGTGGGTGGTACTGTGTTCTTTTAGTTCGGATGGGATACTGAAGATCTCATCGCAATAGAAGCACATGTATTTTTGGAGGGACCACCTGAAGGGCATGATTGTGGAGCATTCTATTATATTCCATGTCAAGGCCCTTAGTCGCTTCACGGTGTTAATGGGATCGTCTGAAAAGAGAGAAATGATAATCAGGGCCAGTCGAACGTTCGCTTTGGATGACAAGGTGTGAGAGTTCACGACTTTTCATCTCTGGAGTTTTCGGATTTTATGTCCGAATCTCCAGGATTATCACAGTAAGGATATTACTTTGGACAAACACAACCTATTTTTAGTCAAAAGTATTCAATAAAACGGCTCAATATTTCTTATCTTATTTTTATTAATCTTAAAATGATTGGCTACCAATTAGAGATTTTCAAAGACAGTAATTAAACCCCCGAAAAATATAAATCAGTAAGTAACAACAATAGGTCCGCTTCAAGAAAGGAATATTACCGAAAACTTTCCGCAATAAAAATAGGTACTAAATTACGAAAAGAAATAATGAAAGATACTAACAATAAAAACATTTATGTTTAGTTAGTTTTAATAAACATCCCTAACCCAAACCAACTACATAGGTATTTCTGGAGTTGAGTATTACTTTCGGGAGTTTACTATATCTTTCACAAGTTTAGTAGGCTATAGTTTGACATAGTACGCTAGAGTTTAATTTGTTTTTCGAGACTTCCGAGCCTTCAGAAGCTACGCTACGCTTACTGACTACTGTCCATAAGGGTTATCGAATTCCATTAAAGGCGCTTGGACTTTATGCATCCGCGCAAAATGCGCTCTCATTATCTTCTTCGTCGTGAACGCTTTATCACAACCTTCGCACTTAAAATTCTTCTCCCCACTGTGTTTGTACATGTGATTCTTTAGCCGATTACTGTTAAACGCCTTCCAGCCGCACACCCCACAAATAAAGTTCCGCACTTTCAAATGCGTGTCCCTTACATGCGTCATCATCATACTCCGAAAGACGAAGGTCTTAGGACAATGGAGGCATTTTATTTCCTGCCTGCTCTTATGTTCCGCGGCCATATGCTTCCATCTCTTATAGTGACTATCAAACGTGAGAGGGCAGTTCATGCATTTATACTTCTTCTCTACATCGTGCTGATTCTTCTGATGCGTTTTCAGCTTGTATCGAGTTTCAAATTTCTCGCCACACTCCGGACATAACAGCCCCGTGTTCTCGTGAATCGTCTTCACGTGAAGCCGTAACAAGTTAGCATCTTTGAAGTGCTGTCCACACACATCGCAAAGGATAGCGGACGTTCCTTTATGATCTTTATTTGTGTGATGCAACAGAGGTCCGAATGTGTAAAAGCTAGCCCCGCAAGCAAGGCAGCTGACGTTCAGATTGTCAAGCTTAAACGCCACCATGCATATGCCAACATCCTTGTTGTATATCACATCGTGCTTCGCTATCAAATGGTCGATCAAATCGTATAAATCTGTAATGGATTCTGGGCAAAGTTTGCACGATAAATTGGAAATATCCACGTACACGACTGTTTCCCAATAATTACTCATCGCTTGTTCTTTGATCGCGTCACCAGAGTGTGTTATCTGGTGATTCTTGAGCTCCGAAGGCTCTTGGAAGATATCGTAGCAATAGAAACACCTGTAGGAACTCTTGAGCCACCGGAATGGCATGACAGTTGATTTGATCAAGACCTGTACCACGTTGGTCCTCATGATGGTGCGTTTCTCTTTAGCGGTGAGCGTTTTTCTAGCAATAGTCGGTAGCATAGCGTACTCGTCGAGTGCCGTGGTACGGGGTCGTTTCGTCGTTTTCTGGCCACCTCTAGGTTCTCCTGAAAGGAAAACGATATTCTATAGAGGATTACATCAGAGGCAGCCAGAAAACGTCATGCAATAATGGCGAGTATTCCAAACTTAGTAAGGTATAGAAAGGAAATAATATTATTATTGGTATACCGCAACCGCGGTACCGCGCCTTAGGTACGCGACCGGCGAGACGGGGCGGCTCATCGCTCTCGCCGTTCCACTCCCCCACCCTCCCACATACCTAAGGCGCGGTACCGCGGTTGCGGTATACCTATAGTTAGTTGGCAACTTATTGGCTGCGTCCACTTCAGGCGCGTATCGCGCACGAGTACTCAGTTTTGACGGCGAAACGCATAGACATAATGTCATAACATGAATGCTCGGGCATGGCATGCGAGGAATTTGGACGCACCATTTGAAAAATCAGGGTTTACAGGTGCAGTTATTAAAACTATTTTAGTCTTGCGTAGTTTAATTATTTATTCTTTTGATAATCACAATATTGAATTTGAACATGAGACTTGTAGTTTAAACATTGAGTAATTAAGCTTTTAACCTACCTTACTAATAGTTTAAAGGATAACTAACGAAGCTCGTTAGTCCTCGTTTATCTGAATTCTCAAAGCATGTTAAAATCCCTATAAATCTCAGCATACATTTCAAATCATCGTGAATCAACAATTATCATAATAATGGGTTTCCGTTTCATGTTTTTTTAAGCTCTCTAAATCCTGGAACCCCCTGCGGCAGACCCTACACACCCTACCCGTATACCCTGTATGCACCCTCATATGAGCCCTCAGATTACTGGACCTACGAAACAATCTTTCGCAGATAGAACAACAATATTCCCTTTCGTCATTATGTTTCCTCTTATGCAACGTGATCAACCATCGAATACTACTCTTATAGTCGCATAAATCGCATTGAAATGCCCCACTTGTGTGCTTCGATTTAACATGCAACACCATCGCTCCTTTGGTGGTGCAAATCTTCGGGCAAAACTTGCATTTCACTACATACTTCTCCACGTTATGCACCTTCCCTAAATGTACTTTAACTTGGTAGTTGCTCTCGAAAGCCAGTGAGCATAAGCTGCACTCAAACGATTTACTTTGACCGTGCAATCTTTCTTTATGTTTAGCTAATAAATGGGGAGCGTTGAACAATTTGTTGCAAAGCGTGCATTTGTAGCCGACATGGCTGCTCTTAATGTGCCGTTGCAATCGTACTTGAGTCATAAAACTTAAGCCGCATATTTGACAAACGCACGAATGCGTGACATGCTCTTTATGCATATGATAGACCATCGATGTGAAATTGTCGAAACTCTTCTCACATAGGACGCAATTCATCACCTCTCTCTCTAGTTCGAATGGGAAGAAACATACTCCTGTATCAGTGTTATATACCTCATTATGTATATCAACTATGTGGTCGATTAAATCTTTGATGTTCTGTAAAGTGGTTTCAGGACAGACTTTGCATGATAGGTTTTTGACATCAATCTTGACTGGAACATCTTTGGATATGATTCTTTTTGGGATAAAGGTATCTAAGTCTATGGAGTTATGTTTTATGGTGTGTTCTTTGAGTGCGTCGCAGTCTCTCATGAGTTTTCTGCAGTAGAAGCATTTGAATCCGTTGGTGGTCCAGCTGAAGGGTATGACGTTGCCGTATCGCAACACGTTCAGTATGTTCCTTCTAATTTTACTCAGCCTATCATGGTATGGATCTTCAATTCTGGATCGAATTGTCTTGGGTTTACGTCCTGAAAAGAAATTAGGATATTTACGCTTCTTTTTAGCTATGACTTTATAGTTTAAGGTTGGCGAGTGTGTAAAATCTACGCAAATGTCTTTAGATTTAAATCTAATTAGTTACCTAGAATTTGAAGTGTTGTCTGGTAAATACTGCCAAAGGCATGTGTATAGTCGAGGGTCTAATAAAGTGAGTCCTTAAAACAATAGGACGGAAAGTTATAGATACGAAAAGAAAATAACATATTTTATATCCTCCATTCCAGCTGACAAAGTTGTGTAGGTAGATTTTACCTACCTTCTATCTTTAGGTCTAGGGATTATTTAATAATTAAAATGAAATCAAAGATCCATAATTACTCTTAAATAAATTATTTATTGAATACACAATCTAACATTCTAGCTATTCCATAATTATTTATAGGTACAATATAGGCTCAACCAGTTAGAATTTTCAATATGATATGATTATCAGGAACATTTGAAAGAATTAGCGAGTGTTAACAATCTTAAGATGCTGCTAGGGCAGAAAGGTTTTAGAATGGCGACCGCGAGTTTGAAGACGCAGTCTACAAATGCGTCTTCAAGTCCATAAGGTGGACCGATGAAAGGACACGCTTCGCAGGGTCGCGATGGATGTGGGAAAGAAAGAAGGCCTATATCCCGTAACCACAATTGCGCAAAATATGATAAATGTTGTACAATTTTGCCGGATTTCTAAATCTGCTGTGCTGTGTATCAATGACAACGGCATTTTGACCAATCAGATAAGAGAACAAGACCTTCTATCACACAATAGCAACGTTATAGCAAGACTGTTGGCTACCCGTCTACATCAGACTATGGATTTTCAGCACGATGTTAATCGTATTTTCCCATTTGTTTACAGATCGCATTGAAATGGCAGGGCCAGAAAAGGAGGAAGGAGGAATTTCTGGCCGATAATACAGATTATGTAACATGTAATATAACACGTCCACACTGTATAAACTCATGTTGTATAACATTGAAACATCCCCAAGGCATAGATATATGACTGGAAATCACTGTATATACTGCTCCGCATCAGTCGCTTCCAAATCCTGGTGTATAATCTCCAGCTGTACCAACTGATTGTCATTTAATTCATCCACATTCTGTTCCAACTGAGAATGTCGGTTCTGCATATGTATTTTCAAATTATATTGCTGCCCAAACACTTTGTTGCACACGCCACACACATAGTTCCTCTCTTTCGTGTGTAAAATAGAATGAGAATTCAAATTGCTCCTTTTGGAGAACTTCTTCCCGCATACGGTGCATACGAACTTCTTTTCCCCGTTATGTTTCACCATGTGTAGTTTGACGTCATAAGGTCCAAAGAACTTGTCCCCACAGACCTCGCATTCCACGTTCTTCTCTCGCAAATGCACTCTCCTCATATGTCGGGACATTATAGACTCCTGGGGAAAGACCTTTGGGCAATACGGACACTTGATTTTCAGCTCTTCCACCCCATGAACATTAGCTAAATGAAGCTTCTTTAGATACGGACTCTTGAATGTCTCTGGGCAGTGAGGACAGGTAGACAGATTGACCAAATGCACGTTCTTTTCATGAAGAATCTTACGAGATAAAGTCGCGAGACTGATCCCGCAATATTCACAAGTATACCCCCCTTCCCTATGGTAGTATCTGTAGTGCATTTTCAAATGGTTCTCCCCCTGGAAGCTGGTACCGCAGACATCACAGATATAGTGATGGGATAGATGGTGTTTATTCGCGTGTCTTAGTAAGTATTCAAAGAAAACGAATTTCATGTCACAGGTTGGGCAAGTTGGTTGGTCCTTGTCCAATCTGAAGGGTAGGAGACAGTTTGGTACGCTGACATCGTACTCAGCGTCATGCGCTATGATCAAATGGTGTATTAACTCTTCTAAATTGTTAATAGATTGAGGGCAGAGCTTGCATTCGAGTCCTGCGACATCTATTTTGACTGCAGCATCCCTATTTCTGTTATTCTTAGTCCTATCATATACGACCAGTTCTAGGTTCGCGAATTGGTGCATATTGACCGTATGCTCGCGGAGTATGCTTGGATCTTTCATGGTTTCAGAGCAATAGAAGCATTTGTATCTGCCCTTATGCCACATGAAGGGTGTAACGTTGCTGTATTGCAGCACGTATTCAACGTTACGCCGTTTTATTAATAGCTTACGTGCGACCTCCATTTTCTTAAATTTGTCCTCCACTGTATTGCATTTGGCACCTGCAAACAAATGTTTGACTTTACTGTTTGTTGCGGCTTTCATTTGGAGGATCCCACAAATTGGTTTAGGCGTAAAATGCCAGAAGCTTACATAGTTTATTAATTCAAAGTCTAAACATGGTATCGTCACATAATGCGAAGAAGCGACAATTACTCGGTAAGAGCCGTTCTCAACATGCCCACTAAACCTCAAGGAAATTTTGTTATTTCATATTGTGTTAATGCCTGCCTGCTCAAACAGCGTTACTGTTTGAAAATGTATACACATTTTATTTTTCTATTGAAAAGAGTAACTGTAGTTGAGTTTCTTGGCGCTTCTCAATGGAAGCAACATTACGAACTGGTGGTAACGCTAAAATGTTTACGTTAACGATTCATAAGTGCTACCTCGTACTAACATGAATAACATTTAAACTTTTGAAGAGAAAGGTCGGTCGCTACATGGTCGACAAATGTCTAAAAGGACATGAAAACCCTAAACATTCACCAACGACAACCCAGGTCGATTATACTAGCGACGACGTTCAAGGAGGCTTGACCCCATGGACCAATTACTAAGGGGACTGCCCCTAAGCAACTCGGCCGAGTGGTCAGCCTAGTACTAACATCGACATAAAACGAAGCGAGTAGTTCAACTATTTACCGGTAGATAGAACAATGAAAATGAAAAAACAATGACCACTTTTTTTTTCATACATATATCTAATAAGGGCACCTCTTTCTTCAGTCTTTACTCTGTGGTTATTTCATATTGTGTTAATGCCTGCCTGCTCGCATAGATTTGCTGTTTGAAAATGTATGCAAAATTTCTTTTTCTATTGAAAAGAGTAACTGTAGTTGAGTTTCTTGGCTCTTCTCAATGGAAGCAACATTACGAACTGTAGCCCGATTCACGTAACCAAAACCGTAACGACATCTCAGCGATATAGTCGTTGATAGCCTTTTCGTAACGAGAAAAGGCCATCAACGACTATATCGCTGAAATGTCGTTACGGTTTTGGTTACGTGAATCGGGCCCCTGGTGGTAACGCTAAAATGTTTATGTTAACGATTCATATGCTACCTTGAGCTTACATGAATCAAATTTTGACTTGAAGAGTAAGATCAGTCGCTACATGGTCGACAAATGTCTAAAAGGACATGAAAGCCCTAAACATCTCACCAATAACAACCCAGTATCGATTATACTAGCGACGACGTTCAAGGAGGCTTGACCGCACATGAACTGGAAATGGGGCAGGAGAAAGAAATATGGTTATTGGATTATAAGGTACCATAGAGGTAAAGCTAATGTTTACCGCTTTAATAGAGCTTAGCCACTTTAAAAAGTTTTGTAATGCCAGTGTAAGTCCATCATAACATAACTTTCAATCAAGTACCGAATTACGGAGGTTCTGACTCGTTATTATTTTTACGCTAACTGTAATTATTGGATAAAATGATAATAAAATGGTTTTTTAAATAAAAAAAAAATTAAGTAAAATACTTGGTTATTATATTTATTAAAAACTTGCATAAATTATCACAACTTATTTAGATACATAGAAAAGCCAAATTTCGGCTATGATAGTCAACTTGGAAGTGTCATTGTTCTAATTTGGTGCATCTAAATGTGGCGAACAGCGCGCTCGAGATATCAGTATGTCTGACGACGTGGACATGTAACAGAATTATGGATCGCACCGCTCACCTCTTTTAGACGCACCCATTCTAGTAAAAAAATGACATCTCTAGAGCTAACTCAAGTTCTGTCAGAGTTAAGATTAATTTCTTAAACTTAAATACAATAACATACTTAATATACAATACTGTGCATTGTGTTGTGGTATGTACATCTTAATTTCATACAATTAAAAACTATCCTATAACTAACAATATGTCATTCCGCCATGTTCGTTTTCTGGCAAAACTAATACAGGCGGCTAAGTTGCATACTTTATAAATATAGGGTATAAGAACATTAAGAATAATACTAATTTAATGAGATAACAAAATTAAATGATAGTATTATTTGTGTGAGTGTTTCTTATGCATATCCATATGAGAACTCAAATTACTTCTCCTCAAGAACGCTTTGGAACAAATCGTACAATTGAACTTTCTTTCACCGTCGTGTTTCACCATGTGCCTCCTCAGTAAAAACTTATCGAAGAACTTCTCATGGCATACAGAGCATGATACGTTTTTCTCTTTCAAATGCGTTCTACGAATGTGATTCTTCATCAACGAATTCTTAGTGAACATCTTATCGCAGTAGGTACATTTGCTCCCAATATTATGGGTTTCGATCAAATGTTTCTGCCTTTGGTACGCAGCATTGAACAGTTCAGGGCATTTCGGACACTTGATCTTTTTAACATCGTGAGTTTTAGCTTTATGGCTCGCGAGACTCGGCTGATTCTTGAATTCTATGCCACAAATGACGCATTTACAAGCACCAGTATGGGCGTTCCTCAAATGCACTTTTAAGTTGAAGACATTACGAAAGCTAAGACCACAGAAATCACAAATTTTATTGTTGTTAGTGTGGTCAGAGTTCATGTGACGTAATAATATTGTGAAATACCGAAAGACACGGTCCGGACATAATGGGCACGGTATGCTATCTTTTGTTATTTCGAAGGGTTCCAAACAGCCTTCAATTGATTTGTCGTATTTCGCTTTGTGTTCCGAAACTAGATGATCGATTAGTGCATCCAAATTGTCCATGGGCAGTGTGCAGAGCTTGCAAGCTAAGTCAGAGACGTCGATTCTGACAGAGACTCTAGAACCCTTGCACTTCTTCATTGATTTAGATTTGAGATCGCATACTGGATGTTCCAAATTCGTATGCTGTTTTACCTCACCGAATTCGTTAAACTTCTTTGAGCAATAGAAACAAGAAAAATTGGATAAGAATTTAAAAGGTGTGGCTGTGGACATGTTCAGCACACATTGTATATTCTGTCTCATTTGCTGTAAATTCTGATTCTTTTGTGGCTGATCACCGATGTCGGTGATCCCCAACGCGGGGTCGGAGTCTGCCTGGGAGGCAGGTTTCACTTTACATTTAGTGACATGCTGTCTCAAACCTATAGAAGAGTGCAACTCTTTGGAGCAGTAGCTGCATTTGAAATCGCAATCTGTCTTCGGATGATCGATTTTTATGTGCTTTTGTAGAAGCGCCAGGGACGAAAACTTGAGATGACAACTATTGCAGCGTCTAAAATGCACTTTATTCCGATGTGCACGTAGCGACAGCCACGTGTCAAAGTTTTGGAGACACAAATCGCACGGGTATCCTCCAAGTTTATGATAATTACGAATATGACACGCCAAATCCCTCTTTTTATTGAATGTGACGCCACAATCATCGCAGATAAAGCAATTATGAGGATGTACAATATTCACATGTTTGACCAAATGGCCGAAGTAGGAGAACTGTTCCTCACAATACAGGCATCGGAAATCCACCAAGCGGTACTCCTGGAAAGGAGTATTGATGTTCTTATCGTACTCTAAGCCATGTTTACCGATTAAATGATCAATAATCTCCTCAAATCGATTAAAAGGCTCGTTGCATACATCGCAAGTGATATCAGAGACATCGATTTTGATCTCGATCTGGTTGCCTTTGATTTTTTTAAGGGCATAGTCTTTAGTCGAGCAATGGCCATGAGAGTTGGTATGTTTTTTAAATTCTGAATAATCTGTGTAAAATTTACCGCAATAGAAGCATATGTAATTGCCGCGCCATTTAAATGGCATTACTGTGGTGTTGTTGAACAGTATTTTCAAATTTTGCCGCCTACGCACTGTTGTACAGCCGTCATTTGAGCGCGGGAGGTACTCATCTGAAAAGAAACGGTTCTTGCTGTAATGTACCTCATATTTACCGCTACTATTAGTAAGAGTACAAATTGTCACAGGCGGCTTAACCAGTTGCATACCATAGGGTAGTAGATCCTAAACAATTCCTAATACTAATTAATAAAATAACGAATGAGATAACTATACGTGTCCGTATTTCTTATGCATATCCATATGAGAACTCAAATTACTTCTCCTCAAGAAAGCTTTGGAACAAATCGTACAATTGAACTTTCTTTCACCGTCGTGTTTCACCATGTGCATTCTCAGCAAATAGTTATCGAAGAACTTCTCATTGCATACAGAGCAAGGAACGTTTTTCTCTTTCAAATGCGTCCTGCGAATATGATCTTTCATAAACGAGTTCCTAGTGAACATCTTATCGCAGTAACTACATCTGTGTCCAATATTATGGACTTCAATCAAATGCTTCTGCTTGTGGTACGACGATTTGAACAGTTCAGGACATTTCGAACACTTGTACTCTTTCACGTCGTGAGCTTTCGCTTTGTGCCGAGCGAGACACTTTTGGTTCTTGAACTTTAAGCCACAAACGTCACATTCGCAGGAACCAGAGTGCGCGTAACTTAAATGCACTTTTAAGTTAGTGACGTTGCGAAAACTACGGCCGCAGAAGTCGCAGATTCTGTTATTATTGGTGTGTTCAGAGTTCATGTGACGCAGTAAGATTCCAAAGTATCGGAACACACGGTCGGGGCATAACGGACACGGTATGCTATCTTTTGTAATTTCGAAGGGTTCTAAACAGCCTCCAATTGATTTGTCGTATTTCGCTTTGTGTTCCGAAACTAGATGATCGATTAGTGCATCCAAATTGTCCATGGGTAGTGTGCAGAGCTTGCACGCTATGTCAGCGACATTGATTTTAACGGAAACCCTAGAACCTTTGCATTTTTTCATGGATTTAGATTTGAGATCGCACACTGGATGTTCCAAATTCGTATGCTGTTTTACCTCAACGAACTCGTTAAACTTTTTTGAGCAATAAAAACAAGAAAATTTTGCGAAGAATTTAAAAGGTGTAGCTGTGGACATGTTCAGTACACATTGTATATTCTGTCTCATTTGCTGTAAATTCTGATTCTTTTGAGGCTGATCTCCGATGTCAGTGATCCCCAACGCCGGGTCGGAGTCTGCCTGGGAAGCACGTTTTACTTTACATTTACTGACATGCTGTCTCAGGCCTATAATGGAGTGCAACTCTTTGGAGCAATAGCTGCATTTTATATCGCCATCTGTGTTAGGATGTTCGATGTCTATATGCTTTTGTAGAAGCGTCAGTGACGCAAACTTGAGATGGCAATTATTGCATCGTCTAAAATGAGATTTATCCCGATGTGCACGGGAGAAAACAGCGAGTCAAAGTTTTGGAGACACAAATCGCACGGGTATCCTCCAAGTTTATGATAATTACGAATATGACACGCCAAATCCCTCTTTTTATTGAATGTGACGCCACAATCATCGCAGATAAAGCAATTATGAGGATATACAATATTCACATGTTTGACCAAATGGCCGAAGTAGGAGAACTGTTCCTCACAATACAGGCATCGGAAATCCACCAAGCGGTACTCCTGGAAAGGAGTATTGATGTTCTTATCGTACTCTAAGCCATGTTTACCGATTAAATGATCAATAATCTCCTCAAATCGATTAAAAGGCTCGTTGCATACATCGCAAGTGATATCAGAGACATCGATTTTGATCTCGATCTGGTTGCCTTTGATTTTTTTAAGGGCATAGTCTTTAGTCGAGCAATGGCCATGAGAGTTGGTATATTTTTTAAATTCTGAATAATCTGTGTAAAATTTGCCGCAATAGAAGCATATGTAATTGCCGCGCCATTTAAATGGCATTACTGTGGTGTTGTTGAACAGTATTTTCAAATTTTGCCGCCTACGCTCTGTTGTACAGCCGTCATTTGAGCGCGGGAGGTACTCATCTGAAAAGAAACGGTTCTGGCTGTAATGTACCTCATATTTACCGCTACTATTAGTAAGAGTACAAATTATCACAGGCGGCTTAACCAGTTGCATACCATAGGGTAGTAGATCCTAAGCAATTCCTAATACTAATTAATAAAATAACAAATGAGATAACTATACGTGTCCGTATTTCTTATGCATATCCATATGAGAACTCAAATTACTTCTCCTCAAGAAAGCTTTGGAACAAATCGTACAATTGAACTTTCTTTCACCGTCGTGTTTCACCATGTGCATTCTCAGCAAATAGTTATCGAAGAACTTCTCATTGCATACAGAGCAAGGAACGTTTTTCTCTTTCAAATGCGTCCTGCGAATATGATCTTTCATAAACGAGTTCCTAGTAAACATCTTATCGCAGTAACTACATCTGTGTCCAATATTATGGACTTCAATCAAATGCTTCTGCTTGTGGTACGACGATTTGAACAGTTCAGGACATTTCGAACACTTGTACTCTTTCACGTCGTGAGCTTTCGCTTTGTGCCGAGCGAGACACTTTTGGTTCTTGAACTTTAAGCCACAAACGTCACATTCGCAGGAACCAGAGTGCGCGTAACTTAAATGCACTTTTAAGTTAGTGACGTTGCGAAAACTACGGCCGCAGAAATCGCAGATTCTGTTATTATTGGTGTGTTCAGAGTTCATGTGACGCAGTAAGATTCCAAAGTATCGGAACACACGGTCGGGGCATAACGGACACGGTATGCTATCTTTTGTAATTTCGAAGGGTTCTAAACAGCCTCCAATTGATTTATCGTATTTCGCTTTGTGTTCCAAAACTAGATGATCGATTAGTGCATCCAAATTGTCCATGGGTAGTGTGCAGAGCTTGCACGCTATGTCAGCGACATTGATTTTAACGGAAACCCTAGAACCTTTGCATTTTTTCATGGATTTAGATTTGAGATCGCACACTGGATGTTCCAAATTCGTATGCTGTTTTACCTCAACGAACTCGTTAAACTTTTTTGAGCAATAAAAACAAGAAAATTTTGCGAAGAATTTAAATGGTGTAGCTGTGGACATGTTCAGTACACATTGTATATTCTGTCTCATTTGCTGTAAATTCTGATTCTTTTGAGGCTGATCTCCGATGTCAGTGATCCCCAACGCCGGGTCGGAGTCTGCCTGGGAAGCACGTTTTACTTTACATTTACTGACATGCTGTCTCAGGCCTATAATGGAGTGCAACTCTTTGGAGCAATAGCTGCATTTTATATCGCCATCTGTGTTAGGATGTTCGATGTCTATATGCTTTTGTAGAAGCGTCAGTGACGCAAACTTGAGATGGCAATTATTGCATCGTCTAAAATGAGATTTATCCCGATGTGCACGGGAGAAAACAGCGAGTCAAAGTTTTGGAGACACAAATCGCACGGGTATCCTCCAAGTTTATGATAATTACGAATATGACACGCCAAATCCCTCTTTTTATTGAATGTGACGCCACAATCATCGCAGATAAAGCAATTATGAGGATATACAATATTCACATGTTTGACCAAATGGCCGAAGTAGGAGAACTGTTCCTCACAATACAGGCATCGGAAATCCACCAAGCGGTACTCCTGGAAAGGAGTATTGATGTTCTTATCGTACTCTAAGCCATGTTTACCGATTAAATGATCAATAATCTCCTCAAATCGATTAAAAGGCTCGTTGCATACATCGCAAGTGATATCAGAGACATCGATTTTGATCTCGATCTGGTTGCCTTTGATTTTTTTAAGGGCATAGTCTTTAGTCGAGCAATGGCCATGAGAGTTGGTATATTTTTTAAATTCTGAATAATCTGTGTAAAATTTGCCGCAATAGAAGCATATGTAATTGCCGCGCCATTTAAATGGCATTACTGTGGTGTTGTTGAACAGTATTTTCAAATTTTGCCGCCTACGCTCTGTTGTACAGCCGTCATTTGAGCGCGGGAGGTACTCATCTGAAAAGAAACGGTTCTGGCTGTAATGTACCTCATATTTACCGCTACTATTAGTAAGAGTACAAATTATCACAGGCGGCTTAACCAGTTGCATACCATAGGGTAGTAGATCCTAAGCAATTCCTAATACTAATTAATAAAATAACAAATGAGATAACTATACGTGTCCGTATTTCTTATGCATATCCATATGAGAACTCAAATTACTTCTCCTCAAGAAAGCTTTGGAACAAATCGTACAATTGAACTTTCTTTCACCGTCGTGTTTCACCATGTGCATTCTCAGCAAATAGTTATCGAAGAACTTCTCATTGCATACAGAGCAAGGAACGTTTTTCTCTTTCAAATGCGTCCTGCGAATATGATCTTTCATAAACGAGTTCCTAGTAAACATCTTATCGCAGTAACTACATCTGTGTCCAATATTATGGACTTCAATCAAATGCTTCTGCTTGTGGTACGACGATTTGAACAGTTCAGGACATTTCGAACACTTGTACTCTTTCACGTCGTGAGCTTTCGCTTTGTGCCGAGCGAGACACTTTTGGTTCTTGAACTTTAAGCCACAAACGTCACATTCGCAGGAACCAGAGTGCGCGTAACTTAAATGCACTTTTAAGTTAGTGACGTTGCGAAAACTACGGCCGCAGAAATCGCAGATTCTGTTATTATTGGTGTGTTCAGAGTTCATGTGACGCAGTAAGATTCCAAAGTATCGGAACACACGGTCGGGGCATAACGGACACGGTATGCTATCTTTTGTAATTTCGAAGGGTTCTAAACAGCCTCCAATTGATTTATCGTATTTCGCTTTGTGTTCCAAAACTAGATGATCGATTAGTGCATCCAAATTGTCCATGGGTAGTGTGCAGAGCTTGCACGCTATGTCAGCGACATTGATTTTAACGGAAACCCTAGAACCTTTGCATTTTTTCATGGATTTAGATTTGAGATCGCACACTGGATGTTCCAAATTCGTATGCTGTTTTACCTCAACGAACTCGTTAAACTTTTTTGAGCAATAAAAACAAGAGAATTTGGCGAAGAATTTAAAAGGTGTAGCTGTGGACATGTTCAGTACACATTGTATATTCTGTCTCATTTGCTGTAAATTCTGATTCTTTTGAGGCTGATCTCCGATGTCAGTGATCCCCAACGCCGGGTCGGAGTCTGCCTGGGAAGCACGTTTTACTTTACATTTACTGACATGCTGTCTCAGGCCTATAATGGAGTGCAACTCTTTGGAGCAATAGCTGCATTTTATATCGCCATCTGTGTTAGGATGTTCGATGTCTATATGCTTTTGTAGAAGCGTTAGTGACGCAAACTTGAGATGGCAATTATTGCATCGTCTAAAATGAGACTTATCCCGGTGTGCACGGAGAGAAAACAGCGAGTCAAAGTTTTGGAGACACAAATCGCACGGGTATCCTCCAAGTTTATGATAATTACGAATATGACACGCCAAATCCCTCTTTTTATTGAATGTGACGCCACAATCATCGCAGATAAAGCAATTATGAGGATGTACAATATTCACATGTTTGACCAAATGGCCGAAGTAGGAGAACTGTTCCTCACAATACAGGCATCGGAAATCCACCAAGCGATACTCCTGGAAAGGAGTGTCGATGTTCTTATCGTACTCTAAGCCATGTTTACCGATTAAATGATCGATAATCTCCTCGAATCGATTAAAAGGCTCGTTGCATACATCGCAAGTGATATCAGACACATCGATTTTTATCTCGATGTGGTTGCCTTTGATTTTTTTAAGGGCATAGCCTGTAGTCGAGCAATTGCCATGAGAGTTGGTATGTTTCTTAAATTCTGGATAATCTGTGTAAAATTTGCCGCAATAGAAGCATATGTAATTGCCGCGCCATTTAAATGGCATTACTGTGGTGTTGTTGAACAGTATTTTCAAGTTTTGCCGCCTACGCTCTGTTGTACAGCCGTCATTTGAGCGCGGGAGGTGCTCATCTGAAAAGAAACGGTTCTTGCTGTAGTGTACCTCTTATTTACCGCTTAAAACGAATTGTAACTATTTATGATGGTACCAATGTCATTTATTAAATAAATACTATCATGAATAGTACTGTATGCAGTATGCATGCACGCATCCATTTTGACAATGTCATGATTCAACGTATTAAACGCGAGTATATTGCCATCATAAGTTCAACTGACAATTCTACGTGTATGTCGTAATTGGAGAACCAATAGATCCGGGATACTCAGGGTAATGAGACGAAGATTTGAGCCATAAGTCCACGACGTAGGCTCAGTGCTCAGTAGGCTAGGTAGTACCTAGTAGGTACCTACTAGGTAATAAATAAATCAGGCGATTTTTTATTTTTGTCCCATATAATTTGTCTTTATTAAACGTTTATCTGTGGGTACCTTAAAGTAATTATTAAGTATGTAAAAATATGTTACTACAATTTTAATGTCGGTAGCGGTAAGTACATCTTAATTTAATAAAATAAAAACCAACCTTAACCAAGATGTGGAATATCAAAGGTCATGTACTTAAGCAAAAAATAATAATGAAAATCTTTATGTATATTAGTAAGAGTACAAAATGTCCCAGTCGGCATAACCTGTTGCATACCATAGGATAGAGTAGTAGATCATAAACAATTTCTTATACTACTTAATGAAATAACAAATGAGATTACTATACGTGTCCGTGTTTTTTGTGAATATTCATATGGGAACTCAAATTTTTTCTCCTCAAGAACGCTTTGGAACAAATCGTACAATCGAACTTTCTTTCACCGTCGTGTTTCACCATGTGCTTTCTCAGCATAACGTTATCGAAGAACTTCTCATTACATATACAGCAAGAAACGTTTTTCTCTTTCAAATGCGTCCTACGAATGTGATTCTTCATCAACGAATTCCTAGTGAACATCTTATCGCAGTAACTACATCTGTGTCCAATATTATGGACTTCAATCAAATGCTTCTGCTTGTTGTACGACGATTTGAACAGTGCAGGACATTTCGGACACTTATCATCTTTCACGTCGTGAGCTTGCGCTTTGTGCCGAGCGAGGCACTTCTGGTTCTTGAACTTTAAGCCACAAACGTCACATTCGCAGGAACCAGAGTGGGCGTTACTTAAATGCACTTTTAAGTTAATGGCGTCGCGAAAACTCCGACCGCAGACATCGCAGATTCTTTCATTTTTGGTGTGTTCAGAGTTCATGTGACGCAGTAAAATTCCAAAGTATCGGAACACGCGGTCGGGGCATATCAGACACGGTATGCTATCTTTTCTAATTTCGAAGGGTTCTAAACAGCCTTCAATTGATTTGTCGTATTTCGTTTTGTGTTCCGAAACTAGATGATCGATTAGTGCATCCAAATTGTCCATGGGTAGTGTGCAGAGCTTGCACGCTATGTCAGCGACATTGATTTTAACGGAAACCCGAGCACCTTTGCATTGTTTCATAGATTTAGATTTGAGATCGCATACTGGATGTTTCAAATTCGTATGCTGTTTTACCTCAACGAACTCGTTAAACTTTTTTGAGCAATAAAAACAAGAAAATTTTGCGAAGAATTTAAATGGTGTAGCTGTGGACATGTTCAGTACACATTGTATATTCTGTCTCATTTGCTGTAAATTCTGATTCTTTTGAGGCTGATCTCCGATGTCAGTGATCCCCAACGCCGGGTCGGAGTCTGCCTGGGAAGCACGTTTTACTTTACATTTACTGACATGCTGTCTCAGGCCTATAATGGAGTGCAACTCTTTGGAGCAATAGCTGCATTTTATATCGCCATCTGTGTTAGGATGTTCGATGTCTATATGCTTTTGTAAAAGCGTCAGTGACGCAAACTTGAGATGGCAATTATTGCATCGTCTAAAATGAGATTTATCCCGGTGTGCACGGAGAGAAAACAGCGAGTCAAAGTTTTGGAGACACAAATCGCACGGGTATCCTCCAAGTTTATGATAATTACGAATATGGCACGCCAAATCCCTCTTTTTATTGAATGTGACGCCACAATCATCGCAGATAAAGCAATTATGAGGATGTACAATATTCACATGTTTGACCAAATGGCCGAAGTAGGAGAACTGTTCCTCACAATACAGGCATCGGAAATCCACCAAGCGATACTCCTGGAAAGGAGTGTCGATGTTCTTATCGTACTCTAAGCCATGTTTACCGATTAAATGATCGATAATCTCCTCGAATCGATTAAAAGGCTCGTTGCATACATCGCAAGTGATATCAGACACATCGATTTTTATCTCGATGTGGTTGCCTTTGATTTTTTTAAGGGCATAGCCTGTAGTCGAGCAATTGCCATGAGAGTTGGTATGTTTCTTAAATTCTGGATAATCTGTGTAAAATTTGCCGCAATAGAAGCATATGTAATTGCCGCGCCATTTAAATGGCATTACTGTAGTGTTGTTGAACAGTATTTTCAAGTTTTGCCGCCTACGCTCTGTTGTACAGCCGTCATTTGAGCGCGGGAGGTGCTCATCTGAAAAGAAACGGTTCTTGCTGTAGTGTACCTTTTATTTACCGCTTAAAACGAATTGTAACTATTTATGATGGTACCAATGTCATTTATTAAATAAATACTATCAAGAATAGTTCTGTATGCAGTATGTATGCACGCATCCATTTCGACAATGTAATGATTCAACGTATTAAACGCGAGTATATTGCCATCATAAGTTCAACTGACAATTCTACTGGTATGTCGTAATTGCAGAACCAATAGATCCGGGATACTCAGGGTAATGAGACGAAGATTTGAGCCATAAATCCACGACGTAGGCTCAGTGCTCAGTAGGCTAGGTAGTACCTAGTAGGTACCTACTAGGTAATAATTAAATCAGGCGATTTTTTATTTTTGTCCCATATAATTTGTCTTTATTAAACGTTTATCTGTGGGTACCTTAAAGTAATTATTAAGTATGTAAAAATATGTTACTACAATTTTAATGTCGGTAGCGGTAAGTACATCTTAATTTAATAAAATAAAAACCAACCTTAACCAAGATGTGGAATATCAAAGGTCATGTACTTAAGTAAAAAATAATAATGAAAATCTTTATTTATAAAATAAATATTAGTAAGAGTACAAAATGTCCCAGTCGGCATAACCAGTTGCATACCATAGGATAGAGTAGTAGGTCATATACAATTTCTAATACTACTTAATGAAATAACAAATGAGATTACTATACGTGTCCGTGTTTTTTGTGAATATTCATATGGGAACTCAAATTTTTTCTCCTCAAAAACGCTTTGGAACAAATCGTACAATCGAACTTTCTTTCACCGTTGTGTTTCACCATGTGCTTTCTCAGCATAACGTTATCGAAGAACTTCTCATTGCATATAGAGCAAGGAGCGTTTTTCTCATTCAAATGCGTCCTACGAATGTGATTCTTCATCAACGAATTCCTAGTGAACATCTTATCGCAGTAACTACATCTGTGTCCAATATTATGGACTTCAATCAAATGCTTCTGCTTGTTGTACGACGATTTGAACAGTTCAGGACATTTCGGACACTTATCATCTTTCACGTCGTGAGCTTGCGCTTTGTGCCGAGCGAGGCACTTCTGGTTCTTGAACTTTAAGCCACAAACGTCACATTCGCAGGAACCAGAGTGGGCGTTACTTAAATGCACTTTTAAGTTAATGGCGTCGCGAAAACTCCGACCGCAGACATCGCAGATTCTTTCATTTTTGGTGTGTTCAGAGTTCATGTGACGCAGTAAAATCCCAAAGTATCGGAACACGCGGTCGGGGCATATCGGACACGGTATGCTATCTTTTGTAATTTCGAAGGGTTCTAAACAGCCTTCAATTGATTTGTCGTATTTCGCTTTGTGTTCCGAAACTAGATGATCGATTAGTGCATCCAAATTGTCCATGGGTAGTGTGCAGAGCTTGCACGCTATGTCAGCGACATTGATTTTAACAGAAACCCTAGAACCTTTGCATTGTTTCATATATTTAGATTTGAGATCGCATACTGGATGTTTCAAATTCGTATGCTGTTTTACCTCAACGAACTCGTTAAACTTCTTTGAGCAATAGAAACAAGAAAAATTGGATAAGAATTTAAAAGGTGTGGCTGTGGACATGTTCAGCACACATTGTATATTCTGTCTCATTTGTTGTAAATTCTGATTCTTTTGAGGCTGCTCTCCGATGTCATTGATCCCCAACGCCGGGTCGGAGTCTGCCTGGGAGGTACGTTGTGTGTTAGGATGTTCGATGTCTATATGCTCTTGTAGAAGCGCCAGAGATGCAAACTTGAGATGGCAATTATTGCATCGACTAAAATGCATTTTATCCTGATGTGCACGGAGAGAAAACAGCGAGTCAAAGTTTTGGAGACATAAATCGCACGGGTATCCTCCAAGTTTATGATAATTACGAATATGGCACGCCAAAGCCCTCTTTTTATTGAATGTGACGCCACAATCATCGCAGATAAAACAATTATGAGGATGTACAATATTCACATGTTTCACCAAATTGCTGAAGTAAGAGAGCTGCTCCTCGCAATACAGGCATCGGAAATCCACCAGACGGTACTTCTGGAAAGGAGTATCGATTTTCTTATCGTACTCTAAGCCGTGTTTGCCGATTAAATGATCGATAATTTCTTCAAATCGATTAAAAGGTTCGTTGCATACATCGCAAGTGATTTCAGATACATCGATTTTGATATCTATGTGGTTGCCTTTGATTTTTTTAAGGGCATAGTCTTTAGTCGAGCAATTGCCATGAGAGTTGGTATGTTTTTTAAATTCTGGATAATCTGTGTACAATTTTCCGCAATAGAAGCACATGTAACTACCGCGCCATTTAAATGGCATTACTGTGGTGTTGTTGAACAGTATTTTCAAGTTTTGCCGCCTACGCTCTGTTGTACAGCCGTCATTTGAGCGCGGGAGGTGCTCATCTGAAAAGAAACGGTTCTTGTTGTAGTCGTATAATATGTCGTCGTAATCCCGACTAAATTTTACAATTAATGTTTGTTTGTAAGTTCAACTGAGAACGATACAAATTGTAGTACAAAGTTAAGTAATTATGCTCTGGAATAATATTTTGGCTGATCTTTCAGTCTCCAAATAAACGCGGGCGCCGTCTGGCAGACGGTATATGCTAGTGACTGTCATAGCAACTAAGATAGTGAAACGTGTTACCATTACGTATTACTTTGACTGTTATTCTTATTGTGTGATGACATATGCCCCCTCAAATTCCTCTTCCACAAAAACGTCTTGCCACAAACATCACAATGAAAGTTTCTCTCGCCTATGTGTTTCACCATATGCATCTTCAAGCGTTGAGCATCAAAGAACTTGTCGAAGCACACAGAGCACTCCACATTCTTCTCTTTCAAATGCTGCCGCCGTATATGATCCACCATGCCGTAGTTTTTGACGAAGAGTTTCCCGCAGTATTCACATTTGTACCCTGTTTCATGTGCCGTTATCAAGTGACGTTTCATCAAGTATTGTGACGTAAATCTCTCTGTACACACTGAGCATTGAACATATTTGTCGCCATGCACCACACCTAAATGTACATTCACGGCTTGGTTCGAAGGAAAGAGTAAGTCGCAGATCCTACATTTGTGTTTGCTAGTAGCCCTGTGTTTTTGAGAAATATGCGCCCGCAAGTTAGGATCGGTCCTAAATGATTTACCGCAGTAAACGCATATGTTTTTATTTTCTGTGTGCGTGACGCTAATGTGTTTGAGTAGCAAGCCAAAATATCTGTACACTTCACCGCAATGTGGGCATGCAAAGTTGTCAGTAACTAATTTGAAAGATTGTATATCAGTAATCACGGAACTGCTAAAGTTAGTTTTATGTTCAGATTTGAAATGTTCTACTAAATCGACCAAGTCTTGCAAACTTTCATAGCACAGTTTGCATGATAGAGATGAGGTGTCAACTTTAATTTGCACACCGTCGTATCTATTCCGCAACTTCATAGACTTGAATGTTACATCGCACACAGGATGTTCAGCATTAGTGTGATCTCTTAAATCGTCGCATTTCAAAAAGTCTTTGGAGCAGTAGAAACATCTGAATTTGTTCATGTAATATTTGAAAGGCAGCGCTGTTGATAAGTTTACGATAGACGCTATATTATTCCTTAATTCTTTAACCAGATTCCTTCTATCATTGTCATCGACTACGACGAAATTTTCGCTGGAGTCGCATTTCGCTGCGTGGCGCAAGAGTGCCTGTTTAGTGGTAAAACTCTTCTGACAGAATCCGCATCGCGTTTGGTCTGAAGTATGGTCTCGTCGCATATGTGTCAAGCGTTTATTGAGCGTAGGAAATCTTTTGAAACATAAGTTACAAATCGAGACGTGATCGTTGAATCTGTGTCTTTGTAACTCCGCGTTAGTTTTAAAATTCTCAGCGCACTTGGTGCACGAAAACTCCTTTTTGTGCCTAGTCCTCGCGTGAGCGTCCAAATCCCTCTTTTTATTGAAACTCTGCTCACATTCGGTGCAAAAGAAGCTGTTACTGGGATGATTGGTATTCATATGACTTATTAGTTTGGTCAAATGATCAAAGCTATCGTTGCAATGCAAGCACTTTAAATCCACAAGCCTATATGGGGTTATCATCATATCAACGTCTTTATTAAAAGGCAAATTATGGTCGATCATCAAATGATTCACAATATTATGGAAGGAATCGAGTGATGCCGAGCAAATTTCGCAATTAATTACCGATACATCGATTTTGATCTCGCTATCCGGTGATTTGACTAGCTTAATCGCCCTATCTTTGTCTGAACACCGTCCGTGGCCGTGTGTGTGTTTAACAAGTGCATCGTAGGGCGTGAAATCGTCGCCGCAATAGAAGCACATATATTTGTTCCTCCATTTGAAAGGAATAAGGGTGGTATTGTTGAATAATATTTGAAGGTTCCGCCTCCTCATGTGATTCGCACTGTGCCTTTTCATCTCTGATTTGGGATCTGAAAAGAAATGTTCCCTTTATCAGAGTCTTCAAGGACAGTGTGAGGAGGAGAATTGTTCTCTAAATACCTACTATAAAAAAACGCTATCCACATCTGTATGTTCGTGCGCATAGTTCTTTTAAAATACACCACGGATTTTGATGCTGTTTTAACTATAATTTCGATAATTTCTTCGGTAAGGTTCGATACATTTTAATTATAAATATTATGCACCTACAGTGCGAATATACTCGTTAATTCAAGCTGACTTGTAAGAGTTGGCGGAAAAGAATGGGAAAAGAGACAAATTCAAAGCTGAGAGAAGAATATAGGTTGATAAATAATATACCAAAAGGCTACTTTGGCACTCGACTTTAATGCTTAAATTCTGTGAGATATAGTACTATGTTAAAACATTCAAATCAGTGCTTAAAGCCGTAAGATCAATGGTTGTTGATCGATCGTGGAACTATAGCTTTGATATGGAAGAAGGGAGGTTAAACCCTCTACCATAGCTTAGACTACAATTGAACTTACGGCCCTTAAGGTATAAGAGGTTTATTACAAAAGGCAGACTTATAACGTCCGAATACTTTGGTTTACATAAAACTAATAATACATGATTACATATATTTAATTTACATACGATATGATGACGACTATGTTAGTACTCTTGTAGGGCGCTACCCAGTAAAAAAAATCTACTGTCTGTGGCTTTGCCTCACATTCCTCGTGCATGTATTTTTAGTAGACCATAATCCACCACGGAAGGATTCAGGCCATAATCCACCACGCTGGCCCAGTGCGGGTTGGTGGATTTCACATGTCTATCGAAAATTTGTTAGATATTCTAAGACATGCAAGTTTCCTCACTTGTGTTATTAACTTATATTTAAATCACATTTAAAACAGTTGTACAATGCTACTGCTTCCTTGGTTACGAGAGCAGGGAGAAAATAAAATCTGTGTTGCCAGCAGATAAATTTAGCAGATATGCTGTTACAAACACATACTAGACTTGATTCTACATTTATCGCCGTCATTATCATTATCATAATGCAAGCAAGACAGCACTAGTTTAAAATGTGTCAAAAGTTTGGTCGTAATACCCAACAGAAAACATCATCATCATCAAATATGAATACGACATTTAAAATTCATACAATCATGGAAACGTTCAATCAGTTACGTATCGCTTGATTGAGGCTGTCGAAAGCTTAGCTAAATTCCAAGAATCTTACATCTGAATATTCAGATGTTTGCTATGCCTAGCCATATGTGTCCTTAGACTTTTCCTCCAAAAGAATCGCTCCCCGCACACATCACAATGAAAATTCTTCTCCCCACTATGTTTAACCATATGACGTCTGAGCAAAATATTATTGAAAAACTTCATATTGCATATAGAACACTCGACATTTTTTTCTTTTAAATGGGTCCTTCTAACATGGTCTCTCATGAAAGAATTCCGCGTGAATAGCTTCCCGCAGTATGAGCATTTGTGGCCGGAATCATGAGCTTCTATCAAATGCTTCTGTCTCAAATATTGGGTCGCGAAAGTCTCCTCGCACTTTGGGCATTTAGCTGCTTTAACTCCATGGGCTCTCGCCATATGCATGTACAGACGCGAAGGTATATTACACTCAGCCCCACAAATGGTACATTTGAAACGACCATCCCTGTGATGTCTCCATATGTGCACGCGCAAATTTTGATCCCTACGAAAGGTCTGACCGCAGTAAACGCAAATGATATTATTATTAGTATGTTTATTGTTCACATGTTTGAGGAGAGTGCCGAAGAATCTGAACACTTCTCCCGGACAATTGGGGCAAGTCATATGGTCTTTTATAAGTCGATATGGTTGTAAGCACGTCGTTATAGTTTTATCATAATTAGCCTCATGTTTCGCAATCAAATGGTCAAGGAGATTGTCTAAATCGGACATAGATTCGAAGCATATTGTGCAAGCTAGAGTTGATATGTCGATTTTGACGCAAGCGACCGACTCCCGACATTTCCTTATGCACTTTTGTTTGACATCGCAAGTCGGATGCTCTAAAATCGTGTGCTCCCTCATCGAATCAGAATCTTGGAAGTCTTTTGAACAATAAAAGCAGTTAAATTTGTTTTTATAAAAGTTAAACGGTATAGCTGTGGACATGTTTATCACTATAACTATGTTTTCTCTGATCTGTTTAACGCTAGGACGTTTGGTTTCTTCATAATTCTGATCTAAATCCATTGCAACATATTCTTCTTTCTTAATTGCGATCTCGAATAGGTCTTCGCCTTTGCATTTTCTCGCGTGCATTTTCAGGCCTTGCTTAGTGTGAAAATCTTTGAAACAGTTATCGCATTGTAGAGAGCCATCATCAGGGTGTTCTAGGTCTATGTGCTTCTGTTTTAGCGCAGCTGAGGGTAGTTTTAACTGACATATATTACATCTAGTTAAGTGTCTGTTATTCCGGTGTTTTCTTAAAATGTTCAACGAGCTAAAGGATTGTGGGCACATTTCGCATTGGTAGCCACCTTCTCTGTGATAGTTTTTTATATGTGAAAACAAGTCTCTTTTCTTATTAAATTTTTGGTTACATTTGTCGCAAATAAGACAGTTTTTAGGATGGTTGGTATTGACGTGCGAGACTAGGTAGCCGAAGTATGCAAACTTTTCTTCGCATGCCAAACAGCTTAAATCAACAAGTTTATACTCTTCAATAGCCATTTCAACGCCTTTATCGTATTCAAGTTTGTGTTTAACGAACAAATGATTCACGATTTCATCGAACGACTGAAGTGGTTCCGAACAGATTTCACAAGCGATATCTGACACGTCAATTTTGATTTCCATATTCTGACCTCCTTTTAAAACTTTGAGAGAATGATCTTTGGTAGAACAATGGCCATGGGATTTAGTATGCTTTCTCAATTCCGCATATTCAGTAATATCTTTGCTACAAAAGAAGCATAGATACTTCCCGCGCCATTTAAACGGTATTATCGAGGTGTTGTTGAACAGTATTTGCAGGTTTCTGCGCCTGCGCACCGATGAGGACTCGCAGCCCTTGTATATCCGCGGTTTTAGACCTGCAAAGAAATTTCAACTTTAAATGTACCCAGTATTGAAAACTAAAGAAAAAATCTACAATTTCTACGTCACAACAGCCCACCTAGACAAGTGGCTTCATCTACATGCGTTTCTATAAATCGCTACGCTTCATGTATGGAAACGACATAAGCCACGTGATCTACTTATCGACTTGTAATGTCATTTCCATACATTTAAGCGTAGCGCTTTGTAAAAACGCTTGTAGATGAAGCCACTTGTCTAAGGGGGGCAGGTTAGGTAATGTTACGGGTACATTTAGAGTTGTTTAAAAACGCTTTTTGCTATTGACCCAAGACCTAGATGTTAAACTAGATTTACACCAAAATATACTTATTATATTCACTTTTTTTTTAGAATCGTGATCTGTGCCGAAGGGCATTTAACTATAAACGGGTAAGAACCGGGATCTTCTCTTACGCAGGTTTTCAGCAAAATCTTATTCAGAATTTCAAAAACATGGCGAATATAACGAAATTATTAACAGTTGGGTTTTACGAAAAGAAAGGTATGCGATCAATAAATCAAACGTCAAAGTATCATTAAATTAATATAATAGAGATAAATGTAAAAAATGGCGGGGGCACGCATACTGGATGTTTCAAATTCGTATGCTGTTTTACCTCAACGAACTCGTTAAACTTCTTTGAGCAATAGAAACAAGAAAAATTGGATAAGAATTTAAAAGGTGTGGCTGTGGACATGTTCAGCACACATTGTATATTCTGTCTCATTTGTTGTAAATTCTGATTCTTTTGAGGCTGCTCTCCGATGTCATTGATCCCCAACGCCGGGTCGGAGTCTGCCTGGGAGGTACGTTGTGTGTTAGGATGTTCGATGTCTATATGCTCTTGTAGAAGCGCCAGAGATGCAAACTTGAGATGGCAATTATTGCATCGACTAAAATGCATTTTATCCTGATGTGCACGGAGAGAAAACAGCGAGTCAAAGTTTTGGAGACATAAATCGCACGGGTATCCTCCAAGTTTATGATAATTACGAATATGGCACGCCAAAGCCCTCTTTTTATTGAATGTGACGCCACAATCATCGCAGATAAAACAATTATGAGGATGTACAATATTCACATGTTTCACCAAATTGCTGAAGTAAGAGAGCTGCTCCTCGCAATACAGGCATCGGAAATCCACCAGACGGTACTTCTGGAAAGGAGTATCGATTTTCTTATCGTACTCTAAGCCGTGTTTGCCGATTAAATGATCGATAATTTCTTCAAATCGATTAAAAGGTTCGTTGCATACATCGCAAGTGATTTCAGATACATCGATTTTGATATCTATGTGGTTGCCTTTGATTTTTTTAAGGGCATAGTCTTTAGTCGAGCAATTGCCATGAGAGTTGGTATGTTTTTTAAATTCTGGATAATCTGTGTACAATTTTCCGCAATAGAAGCACATGTAACTACCGCGCCATTTAAATGGCATTACTGTGGTGTTGTTGAACAGTATTTTCAAGTTTTGCCGCCTACGCTCTGTTGTACAGCCGTCATTTGAGCGCGGGAGGTGCTCATCTGAAAAGAAACGGTTCTTGTTGTAGTCGTATAATATGTCGTCGTAATCCCGACTAAATTTTACAATTAATGTTTGTTTGTAAGTTCAACTGAGAACGATACAAATTGTAGTACAAAGTTAAGTAATTATGCTCTGGAATAATATTTTGGCTGATCTTTCAGTCTCCAAATAAACGCGGGCGCCGTCTGGCAGACGGTATATGCTAGTGACTGTCATAGCAACTAAGATAGTGAAACGTGTTACCATTACGTATTACTTTGACTGTTATTCTTATTGTGTGATGACATATGCCCCCTCAAATTCCTCTTCCACAAAAACGTCTTGCCACAAACATCACAATGAAAGTTTCTCTCGCCTATGTGTTTCACCATATGCATCTTCAAGCGTTGAGCATCAAAGAACTTGTCGAAGCACACAGAGCACTCCACATTCTTCTCTTTCAAATGCTGCCGCCGTATATGATCCACCATGCCGTAGTTTTTGACGAAGAGTTTCCCGCAGTATTCACATTTGTACCCTGTTTCATGTGCCGTTATCAAGTGACGTTTCATCAAGTATTGTGACGTAAATCTCTCTGTACACACTGAGCATTGAACATATTTGTCGCCATGCACCACACCTAAATGTACATTCACGGCTTGGTTCGAAGGAAAGAGTAAGTCGCAGATCCTACATTTGTGTTTGCTAGTAGCCCTGTGTTTTTGAGAAATATGCGCCCGCAAGTTAGGATCGGTCCTAAATGATTTACCGCAGTAAACGCATATGTTTTTATTTTCTGTGTGCGTGACGCTAATGTGTTTGAGTAGCAAGCCAAAATATCTGTACACTTCACCGCAATGTGGGCATGCAAAGTTGTCAGTAACTAATTTGAAAGATTGTATATCAGTAATCACGGAACTGCTAAAGTTAGTTTTATGTTCAGATTTGAAATGTTCTACTAAATCGACCAAGTCTTGCAAACTTTCATAGCACAGTTTGCATGATAGAGATGAGGTGTCAACTTTAATTTGCACACCGTCGTATCTATTCCGCAACTTCATAGACTTGAATGTTACATCGCACACAGGATGTTCAGCATTAGTGTGATCTCTTAAATCGTCGCATTTCAAAAAGTCTTTGGAGCAGTAGAAACATCTGAATTTGTTCATGTAATATTTGAAAGGCAGCGCTGTTGATAAGTTTACGATAGACGCTATATTATTCCTTAATTCTTTAACCAGATTCCTTCTATCATTGTCATCGACTACGACGAAATTTTCGCTGGAGTCGCATTTCGCTGCGTGGCGCAAGAGTGCCTGTTTAGTGGTAAAACTCTTCTGACAGAATCCGCATCGCGTTTGGTCTGAAGTATGGTCTCGTCGCATATGTGTCAAGCGTTTATTGAGCGTAGGAAATCTTTTGAAACATAAGTTACAAATCGAGACGTGATCGTTGAATCTGTGTCTTTGTAACTCCGCGTTAGTTTTAAAATTCTCAGCGCACTTGGTGCACGAAAACTCCTTTTTGTGCCTAGTCCTCGCGTGAGCGTCCAAATCCCTCTTTTTATTGAAACTCTGCTCACATTCGGTGCAAAAGAAGCTGTTACTGGGATGATTGGTATTCATATGACTTATTAGTTTGGTCAAATGATCAAAGCTATCGTTGCAATGCAAGCACTTTAAATCCACAAGCCTATATGGGGTTATCATCATATCAACGTCTTTATTAAAAGGCAAATTATGGTCGATCATCAAATGATTCACAATATTATGGAAGGAATCGAGTGATGCCGAGCAAATTTCGCAATTAATTACCGATACATCGATTTTGATCTCGCTATCCGGTGATTTGACTAGCTTAATCGCCCTATCTTTGTCTGAACACCGTCCGTGGCCGTGTGTGTGTTTAACAAGTGCATCGTAGGGCGTGAAATCGTCGCCGCAATAGAAGCACATATATTTGTTCCTCCATTTGAAAGGAATAAGGGTGGTATTGTTGAATAATATTTGAAGGTTCCGCCTCCTCATGTGATTCGCACTGTGCCTTTTCATCTCTGATTTGGGATCTGAAAAGAAATGTTCCCTTTATCAGAGTCTTCAAGGACAGTGTGAGGAGGAGAATTGTTCTCTAAATACCTACTATAAAAAAACGCTATCCACATCTGTATGTTCGTGCGCATAGTTCTTTTAAAATACACCACGGATTTTGATGCTGTTTTAACTATAATTTCGATAATTTCTTCGGTAAGGTTCGATACATTTTAATTATAAATATTATGCACCTACAGTGCGAATATACTCGTTAATTCAAGCTGACTTGTAAGAGTTGGCGGAAAAGAATGGGAAAAGAGACAAATTCAAAGCTGAGAGAAGAATATAGGTTGATAAATAATATACCAAAAGGCTACTTTGGCACTCGACTTTAATGCTTAAATTCTGTGAGATATAGTACTATGTTAAAACATTCAAATCAGTGCTTAAAGCCGTAAGATCAATGGTTGTTGATCGATCGTGGAACTATAGCTTTGATATGGAAGAAGGGAGGTTAAACCCTCTACCATAGCTTAGACTACAATTGAACTTACGGCCCTTAAGGTATAAGAGGTTTATTACAAAAGGCAGACTTATAACGTCCGAATACTTTGGTTTACATAAAACTAATAATACATGATTACATATATTTAATTTACATACGATATGATGACGACTATGTTAGTACTCTTGTAGGGCGCTACCCAGTAAAAAAAATCTACTGTCTGTGGCTTTGCCTCACATTCCTCGTGCATGTATTTTTAGTAGACCATAATCCACCACGGAAGGATTCAGGCCATAATCCACCACGCTGGCCCAGTGCGGGTTGGTGGATTTCACATGTCTATCGAAAATTTGTTAGATATTCTAAGACATGCAAGTTTCCTCACTTGTGTTATTAACTTATATTTAAATCACATTTAAAACAGTTGTACAATGCTACTGCTTCCTTGGTTACGAGAGCAGGGAGAAAATAAAATCTGTGTTGCCAGCAGATAAATTTAGCAGATATGCTGTTACAAACACATACTAGACTTGATTCTACATTTATCGCCGTCATTATCATTATCATAATGCAAGCAAGACAGCACTAGTTTAAAATGTGTCAAAAGTTTGGTCGTAATACCCAACAGAAAACATCATCATCATCAAATATGAATACGACATTTAAAATTCATACAATCATGGAAACGTTCAATCAGTTACGTATCGCTTGATTGAGGCTGTCGAAAGCTTAGCTAAATTCCAAGAATCTTACATCTGAATATTCAGATGTTTGCTATGCCTAGCCATATGTGTCCTTAGACTTTTCCTCCAAAAGAATCGCTCCCCGCACACATCACAATGAAAATTCTTCTCCCCACTATGTTTAACCATATGACGTCTGAGCAAAATATTATTGAAAAACTTCATATTGCATATAGAACACTCGACATTTTTTTCTTTTAAATGGGTCCTTCTAACATGGTCTCTCATGAAAGAATTCCGCGTGAATAGCTTCCCGCAGTATGAGCATTTGTGGCCGGAATCATGAGCTTCTATCAAATGCTTCTGTCTCAAATATTGGGTCGCGAAAGTCTCCTCGCACTTTGGGCATTTAGCTGCTTTAACTCCATGGGCTCTCGCCATATGCATGTACAGACGCGAAGGTATATTACACTCAGCCCCACAAATGGTACATTTGAAACGACCATCCCTGTGATGTCTCCATATGTGCACGCGCAAATTTTGATCCCTACGAAAGGTCTGACCGCAGTAAACGCAAATGATATTATTATTAGTATGTTTATTGTTCACATGTTTGAGGAGAGTGCCGAAGAATCTGAACACTTCTCCCGGACAATTGGGGCAAGTCATATGGTCTTTTATAAGTCGATATGGTTGTAAGCACGTCGTTATAGTTTTATCATAATTAGCCTCATGTTTCGCAATCAAATGGTCAAGGAGATTGTCTAAATCGGACATAGATTCGAAGCATATTGTGCAAGCTAGAGTTGATATGTCGATTTTGACGCAAGCGACCGACTCCCGACATTTCCTTATGCACTTTTGTTTGACATCGCAAGTCGGATGCTCTAAAATCGTGTGCTCCCTCATCGAATCAGAATCTTGGAAGTCTTTTGAACAATAAAAGCAGTTAAATTTGTTTTTATAAAAGTTAAACGGTATAGCTGTGGACATGTTTATCACTATAACTATGTTTTCTCTGATCTGTTTAACGCTAGGACGTTTGGTTTCTTCATAATTCTGATCTAAATCCATTGCAACATATTCTTCTTTCTTAATTGCGATCTCGAATAGGTCTTCGCCTTTGCATTTTCTCGCGTGCATTTTCAGGCCTTGCTTAGTGTGAAAATCTTTGAAACAGTTATCGCATTGTAGAGAGCCATCATCAGGGTGTTCTAGGTCTATGTGCTTCTGTTTTAGCGCAGCTGAGGGTAGTTTTAACTGACATATATTACATCTAGTTAAGTGTCTGTTATTCCGGTGTTTTCTTAAAATGTTCAACGAGCTAAAGGATTGTGGGCACATTTCGCATTGGTAGCCACCTTCTCTGTGATAGTTTTTTATATGTGAAAACAAGTCTCTTTTCTTATTAAATTTTTGGTTACATTTGTCGCAAATAAGACAGTTTTTAGGATGGTTGGTATTGACGTGCGAGACTAGGTAGCCGAAGTATGCAAACTTTTCTTCGCATGCCAAACAGCTTAAATCAACAAGTTTATACTCTTCAATAGCCATTTCAACGCCTTTATCGTATTCAAGTTTGTGTTTAACGAACAAATGATTCACGATTTCATCGAACGACTGAAGTGGTTCCGAACAGATTTCACAAGCGATATCTGACACGTCAATTTTGATTTCCATATTCTGACCTCCTTTTAAAACTTTGAGAGAATGATCTTTGGTAGAACAATGGCCATGGGATTTAGTATGCTTTCTCAATTCCGCATATTCAGTAATATCTTTGCTACAAAAGAAGCATAGATACTTCCCGCGCCATTTAAACGGTATTATCGAGGTGTTGTTGAACAGTATTTGCAGGTTTCTGCGCCTGCGCACCGATGAGGACTCGCAGCCCTTGTATATCCGCGGTTTTAGACCTGCAAAGAAATTTCAACTTTAAATGTACCCAGTATTGAAAACTAAAGAAAAAATCTACAATTTCTACGTCACAACAGCCCACCTAGACAAGTGGCTTCATCTACATGCGTTTCTATAAATCGCTACGCTTCATGTATGGAAACGACATAAGCCACGTGATCTACTTATCGACTTGTAATGTCATTTCCATACATTTAAGCGTAGCGCTTTGTAAAAACGCTTGTAGATGAAGCCACTTGTCTAAGGGGGGCAGGTTAGGTAATGTTACGGGTACATTTAGAGTTGTTTAAAAACGCTTTTTGCTATTGACCCAAGACCTAGATGTTAAACTAGATTTACACCAAAATATACTTATTATATTCACTTTTTTTTTAGAATCGTGATCTGTGCCGAAGGGCATTTAACTATAAACGGGTAAGAACCGGGATCTTCTCTTACGCAGGTTTTCAGCAAAATCTTATTCAGAATTTCAAAAACATGGCGAATATAACGAAATTATTAACAGTTGGGTTTTACGAAAAGAAAGGTATGCGATCAATAAATCAAACGTCAAAGTATCATTAAATTAATATAATAGAGATAAATGTAAAAAATGGCGGGGGCACCCGCCCCGGTCGGCAGTTTCAGGAGGCGCCAAAATCATAATATAGTTCATACTATATTAAAATTGCGTAAAATTGGCGTTTAATGCAGCATGTTTTTTTTTATTTTTAAAAATAAAAAAACTCGCTCCACAAAACGCCTACATTCGTGAGTTTTTTTAAGTAATTTATCTCAACCACTGGAAAGAAGGGCGCCGCTATTAAGTTTCTACCCCGGTTCGAAAAAATCGTAGATCCGGGGCTGGTCCAAAGTCGAATGTCCTTTCCAAACTTTAACAAGTATGGTGTTGCCTAGTTATTTCATAATAAGTACTTTTCAAATACTCAACGATTCCGAATGTTGCGTCTTCATATGTAATTTCAAACTGCGATTTTGAACAAATGCTGCGCTGCACACCGTACACACATATCTTTTGTCTTTATCATGTATCTTCATATGGTCTCGCAAGCTCTGTTTCCTGGGGTACGCCTTCTTGCAGACCTCACACACATGCACCCTGTCCCCCAAATGTTTCACCATATGCTTTCTTAAGTGGGTCTTCGAAAAGAACTTCACGTCACACATAGTGCACGATATATTCCTCTCCCTTTCATGCACTTCCTTCAAATGGATCCGCATTTTGCTCATGATCCGAAACTTTTTGCTGCAAACGGGGCATGCAAACTCTGGTATCGATATGTTATGTGCTGCGCTATGATGCGTTCGTCTTAGATTGTAATTTTCAAAGGTCTCATTGCAATAAATACATTTGTGCACCTTTTTAATGTCATGAGCTTTAGCAACGTGTTTGTTTCTTAAATTTATCGATGAGAATGTATCAGAGCAATGGGTGCATCGGAAACCTGAATTATGAGCTAATGTGTGGAATCGCAACCGCTCCTGACTAAGAAAAGTTTTCCCACAAAGCTCGCATATATAACTGCCGAAATGATCGTTCATATGTTGGTTTAATGTGATAAAGTATTGAAATACTTCTTTGCAGACCGCGCAGTGAAACATATCATTCTTTATAACGTATGGTACCACACCCATATTGAAGTCTTCATTGAAAGTCTTATTATGAGACGACTTTAAATGATCTACGAGAGACTTCAAGTCTTCAATATTGGAGTCGCAATGCCTACAGTTTAACTCTGTTACATCGATTTTGACTTTTTCATCTCTCCTTAATATTCCAACAGCAGTTTTAATGTTTGGATTTGTGTGTTTAATATTTGTGTGTTCTTTGAGGGTAGTTATTGATTTGAAAGAGAGATAGCAATAGAAACAGAGGTAGTTTTGTCTATGCCACTTGAAGGGTATTGCTGTGGATGATTCTAGGATGGTAATAGCGTTCTTCTTGATTTGCTTGTTGCGTTTCGTGGATGATATAGGGGGTATGAGCGCCTCTGTTGGAACACCTAAAAAGGGAAATGGAATGTGAATATCTTTAGACTGGTCTTCTCTGTCTGGCATACTGTTTACGTCCCTTTCTAATCATGTTTGTCTTCAGAAGATTTCTTCAATGTCTTGTATTTTTTTACTGAGACTGTATGTCTATGTTGATATAATGATTGGATTTAAGGATGTTATGTCTAGTTTAATATACAACGTCCGTAGAGTTCAAAATCGTGCAATACACCCCCTCCAAACATGACATTATTAAAGGCTGTATACTAAACGACGTAAAAATATAATAATTCCGTTACTACTAAGAAGCCTTTCGGCCGAATACTCAAAGGCTACTTAAATATTTAAGTCCCACTTAGCAGTTTGAGACGTCGTTAACTGTCATTTTTTGTATGGCGCGTCAAAGTTAAGCAGCTCTCAAATTAAAGTTTAGTACGAGTATTCGGCCATTTGTCGATTGGTATTTGTTTGTAGTTTAAAGTAAAGCGTGTTTAGATATAAGCGGAATCCGATGGTCACGTCAGATTTCTCAGAGTTCTAAATAAAATAAAATAGAAACCGTTTTGTTTATACTATGCATACGACACGACAAATGACGTCACATACGCTCAATATTATGTATTCATACGAATATTCATTTTGTGTTTTAGACAGGTGCAGTAGTATGAGTATTACATTGTTCGAACAATATGGCGTAAATGTTCAAAAATTTCAAGACAAAATATCTTAAAATTATAGGAAACATACGACTCGGGCCATCACGCAGGTCGACTACGGATTGGTAGACTTCTCACGAAAAAACTGGCTAACTTGGCTAACTTCTCTGAGACAAGCCGGTTCCTTCATTGCGTTCACCGTTCAGCAAGTGATAATCATCGCGATGCAAGGCTAAACAAACCTTAATATGTGCCATTTACCGGGACATTTATAGCCATTTTTACGCAGTATGTAAGCTTACAATGATTATGCAAAGCATTTCTAGGAACAAAAGTGATTTGTTATGCCAGTGTAAGTCTATCACATCCTTTCCCAGAGTGGGCGATAACGCCCCCTTGTGGGCGCTGCAGGCCTAAAGGGGGGCGGTAAGAGACCCAGAAAAAAAATGGGGGCGTTGGAGAGTCTACACAACGCCCCCATTTTTTTTCTTCCCATTTTTTTTGTTCCCATTTTTTGTTCCCATTGTTTTACTTCCCATTTTTTTGTTCCCCTTTTTTTTGTTCCCATTTTTTTTGTTCCCATTTTTTTGTTCCCATTTTTTTTGTTCCCATTTTTTTTCTTCCTTTTTTTTTCTTCCCATTTTTTTTCTTCCCATTTTATCTCCCCATTTTTTTTTCTTCCCATTTTTTCTTCCACTTTGGGAAAGGATGGCTCTATCATAACTTTTTATAAAGGGTTAGCTTATTCCATATTGCTAAACTCATCAATAACACATAATATATGGAAGGTCAGTCGGTTACAGACAAATAGTATAACAATTAGGATTTATTCCAATGAGGGCAAAAAAAACGGGCCAAATGCGCGTGGACCAATTACTAAGGGGACTGGCCCTAAGCAACTCGGCCGAGTGGTCGGCCTAGTACTAACATCGACATAAAACGAAGCGAGTAGTTCAACTATTTACAGGTAGATAGAACAATGAAAATGAAAAAACAATGACCACGTTTTTTTCATACATATATCTAACAAGGGCACCTCTTTCTTTAGTCTTTACTCTGTGTTCTGGACATTAAAAAATTTATAGCAACTTAACACTTTGTCTGTCACCGACTGTCCTAAAATAATGTAGTTTGGAGTGTAATTGTTGTGATTTAATCTATACAAATAAATAAAATTGAAGTGTCTGTTCGGAAGTGTCTGTCGGCTCACTGCATCGGATGGTTGCGGGTTTGATTCCCAGAGGCAAATTTCGGAAATGGACTTGTCGTAATTTGCCCTGGTCTGGGTGTCACTGGGATCGCCCCCAGTCCATTGTACGGTACCCATAGTACAAGCGTTGCTTAGTTTGGGACCATACAGTTGGTGTGTTAGTCTGGCGATATTAATTTTATTTATTGAACAAAAAAGCAATTTTTAAAATGTTTGACTGTTTGTTTGTCTGGGTGTTTGATCCGAGTAATCTCCGAAACGACTGGATTCATTTTAACAGGACTTTTACTGGAAGATATCTGATGTTATAAGAAGTAACTACTTTTATGCAGCTTTTGTTATAAGGAATAACTACTTATTTGCAGGGTTGTTACGAAAAAATCACCTTGTTTTAAACACGGTGATTTATTCCTTCTGATTTAAATCAATGTTTTAAACACGGTGATTTATTCCTTCTGATTTAAATCAATGTTTTAAACACAGTGATTTATTCCTTCTGATTTAAATCAATGTTTTAAACACGGTGATTTATTCCTTCCGATTTAAATCAATGTTTTAAACAAGTTTTAATCGGTTTTCATTTTAAATTTCCTGTTTTTTTTGCAACACTGTTTAGAAGTTACAAATCACAACAACTACCCTCGAACTACCCAACTAGGTCTAAAAAGGCCTACCTTTAGCGACTGCTTTCGACGGCCTCGGTTTCTCCTCGATCCTCGCGACCTTCGCTTTCTTCTCCGGTTTCACGGGGGTAGTGACCTTGCGGGGTCGTCCGCGTTTACCCTTTACGGGTAGGGCAGTGGCCGTGACGTCAGACACGCCGGGTTCAATGGCCGATTCGCCTTTTACGTCATCTGGAAGGTAAAATGATATTACCCCTTTTGACGACCGCTTGGAGCAGTGCTTCGAGCGTTGGCGTGGTTGCGGGTTCGATTCCCGCCAGAGGCAAATTTCGGAAACGGCCTTTTGCTAATTTGCCTTGGTCTGGGTGTCACTGGGATCGCCCCCAGTCCATTGTACGGTCATAGTACAAACGTTGCTTAGTTTGGAACCATACAGTTGGTGTTTACGTCTGGCGATATTTATTTATCTTTTCCCGTCTTGATGAGATGTCGTGAGATTTGTCTCGATCCCGTCTCCCCCCTAATCACACGTAAGATTTTTTAAGCGGAGCGGACCGTGCACAGTGCTCGAAATCTCCACACCGCTCTTGGCCCATCACAGTTGACCAATCAGTGCTCTTCTCCGCTCCACTCCGCGCAGCTCCGCGTCAGTGGAAACGCACCCTTATACCCTATCCTTAGTGGCCCCTTAGGGGCCATCCATTAATTACGTCACACGAATTTCATGATTTTTAGACCCCTCCCCCCCTTGTCACAGCTGGTCACATTTGCGAGACTCCCCCCTCCCTGTGTAAAGTCACATATTTTTTTAAATTTTCGTAACACCTCAAATTTCGATTTTAATACTTGGATATATTAGATTTTTAAATGTGACGTCACTTAACTTAGGACCCCTCCCCCCTTTGTCACACCATGTCGCATATCTTCGACCCCCCCTCCCCCTCCCCTTTACGTGTGACGTAATTTATGGATGGCGCCTTATGTACACATACCATCTCCAAAGTCGATGTCTTCTAGGTACTCCACATCGCCAACATCCATGGGCTCCTCCAAATTATTTTCAGCCTTCATCTGAGCTTGATATATGAGCACTGCAAAATGAAAATTAATTATTATCCCTTGTTCAGTCGTTCTTATTACAAGTCGGTACACGTAACAAAACTTATACAGGGTGGTGACGACATTACGACAGTAAATTTAAACACAACCCCTACTAGTCAATCACAATACTTTAAAATTGACTAATTAGGTTTACATCAAAATTTAAAAATTTCAATTTTCACGCAAATTAAATGCGGAAATAATCTAAACGTAACACTACATCCTTTATAATCGTCTACTGACCTCATCGACTGACCTGTAGGTACAAGGGTGGCAAAATCGCTTCGGTGTATTTGGCGGTGCATTTGTAGGCGTAAAGTTAAAATGGTAGACGTAAAAAAACCATCCCGTGGCTATACCTTCAAATATATTTTGATATTTTTTTTATGTACGAACTACTCAACTACTCACGTGATACCCAGTATGTGGTTTCAGTTATTGTCGTTATGTCGTCACCACTCTGTATAGTGCAAACAATTTTAGAGAGGGACCCACCACTCACCCTCGGAATTGTCAACGTCCAATATTATAAACCAAATGAATTGATCGAAAATAAAGTAGGCCAACAAGACCCTAACTGCTGCGACTGATCTCTGAGCTCAGTCGCAGCCCAGCTTTCCTGAGGATGCCTCGTTTAGAGGCGAAACACGTGTCGAATTTATTTTGGATTCGCTTTGTCTGCGGAGAATTGCTAATTGTTAGGGTCCATGACTCATGACAGACATACTCTCGACTGACAGGGAGTTAGGTCTTGTTGGCCTCTTATATTATTATCGATCAATTTACCACCCAAGTTTTAGTTTATAATATTGGAGGTTGACAATTCCGAGGGTGAGTGGTGGGTCCCTCTCTATAATTGTTTAACAATGGATTTCCGCAAAGTTACGTCTGAATCCATCAATTATCTTAATTATATAATTATAGTACATACAATAAAAAAAAAAAAGAACTTGTGTTAAATAATAGAGGTTGATTTTTAGAACTTGTCAACCCCCAAATTCAGTTTTCGTTTATGTTGACCCCTGGGAAACCGATATCAACCACTTTGGGAATCCCTGCCCTAGTACTTTCATCTGAACTTACTCTTAGGCTTGAACTCCCCCCTCCCCACCATATCGATGAACTTCTTCTCCGAGTCCATCACTTGCTTCTTGAAGTTGCACGCATCCCGCAGCCGGGTGATGCACACTTCACAGATAAGACGGTTGGGACCGTTCGGACCTTCATTGTGTTGGGTTATCTGGAGAGAAGATGAGTGTTACTACAGGTTTGTACAGAGACAAGCTCCCGTTCCTCTTATCGTATGGTTCCCTGGTACCTGGTGTCAGAGTTGTTCAAGCCGCGGGGCCTCTGACATGGCTTAACGACTGTCTAGATGACAACAACCAGGACTGACTTTTTACGTGCCCTACGAAGCACGGAGACGCTCACTTCGAATGCCACTAACAGATCACCCATCTCTGCCTGACCTTGCCAAGCGTTGCTTAACTTCCGATTGTGTACCGATCAGTAATTGCAGCTGGCTATGAGCATCTCAAGCTCCCATTGGGAACACAGCACTGGTGTGTTCCATTTGGAGATCCCGGAGCCCCTCCGACGTGCTGAAGGCGGCCAGATCTCCCGCCCTTCGCCCCAGATCTCTCTCACAAGAGGTTTGGGCATCTTTTGACGATTCCCTCCCTGTCAACTCTTGTCTCTATGTTCTTCTTAGCCTTGTCCTATTCTACCCTTATTTGGTTGATTACTAATACACACAAATATGAAGCAATTGCCATCTGCCATCTGAGTGAAACCTAATTAGTAGGACTATCGGTAACAGGGTAACACTATTTTTTGTCACCGCATAATAAATCAATGTTCCATGCAAACATCAATATATTTATATTTTTTTACAATCTGATGATTACTTACGCTGATATCAAAACAATCCAGGAGCATATCAGCGTAGACCTCAGTATCATTCATCCAGTTATACTCCGAGCCCAAGTCCTTATAGCATCCTTCGGAAAGGCAGCACCGGCAAAGGCCCGGGCTTTCTTTCACTACAATCTCGTCAAACTCCATCATTGTAGCACTACACTAACATATCCACTGGGTCACAAACAGTTTTTCAGTGAAAATCTTCAATTTTATAAAACATCAATACCGCTCACAAAACACCAACAAGCCGCCATTTTGTTTGTATTTTTTAATTCGTTCGTTTCATTCGTTCTATTTTCCATATCCGCTTGTAGTCGTTTCGGTTCTCTTTAAATAAATGTATTTCTTTAAATTTATTATTTATTGTGAAGGACTGGAAATTTTACCTAAAGATATAGTTCTATTCTTTTTTTTTTTCATTTAATTATATCACAAAACTCCCCTTATCACAAAATAATAAATAAATTACAATGAAGAGTACATCAACGACATACTTTTGCCTCAAAAAACCTATACTCTTTGGTGTATAGGTAGCATTATACCATAGAGATAGAATTTTTGTTTCTTAAAAGCCCTGGTTCTGAGGTATGATTAAAAAAGCAAAATATTATAATGTAACCAGAGCAGAAAAAATACTGAATAATAGTATATTTTATCCTTTTTGAGTTATCTAAACCAAAAATATAATGTCAAATTACAAAATTATATGAGTATTTTCAATATTACCTGATTTTAACAGGTTAATTGACTTTAACTTTATTGACCAAGTGCTCTTGATACAAGCACATCACACATCAAAACAATTTACGGTAATATAGTTATTATATTATAGTTAAAACTACGAAATGTTCAAGTTCAGTCTGGTATCACTGCACTGACAAAAAAAAAGAGTTTTTGTCATTTATCCGGATTCTCGCCAAATTTTATTTATTTATTACAAATACGAACAAATTATTGATATTTAGCTATGGAAATCAGCGGCTCGTGCCGCTGCTGCCTCGCCCAAGGGCCGCACAAAAACATACACTCCAGTTATGTCTGGCAAGACAAGAAAGAAATATATTCCAACATGCTTCAAGAATGCTTCAATATTATTGTAAGTTTTCCCTAATTCTAATAAGTTTCTAATAGGATATTATTTCTAGATATATTCAATATGAATATCAGTGTTACTGTTATAGTATTCTTACAAAAATCATGGATAAATTGCATTAATAAAATATTCCGAACGCGGAAGCTCGCTACCTACTGTTTATTGTATTTATTTAGCTACAATTGATAACGGCCCTAAATAAATTATGTGGAGTTATAATTGACGACCGCTTGGCGTAACGGTTCGAATGTAGGCTGCTTGGTGCCATGGGTTCGATTCCCACCAGAGGTAAATTTCAGAAACTGCCTTTTCGTAATTTGCGCTGGTCTGGGTGTCACTGGAATTGCCCCTAGTCCATTGTACGGTACCCATAGTACAAGCTTTGCTTAGTTTGGGACCATACAGTGTGTGTATATGTCTGGCGATATCTATATTCTGTTGCCTGCCTCTCCGCAGTTAACGCAATCAGACCAGACGCACAATGTCATCTGCGATGGCTGCATTGACACCCTACGAAGGTCCTACGACTTCAAACAGCAAGTGCTGAGTGCTGAACAAGAGTTTTTGAAGTTTATCAAAGGAAATGTTGAAGGTAAAATACATTACGCATACATTAGCATTGACGGGCCCGTTGGCGTGGTTGGTAGAGATCCCGCCTTTCACGCTGCAGGTTGTAGGATTCCTTCCCGGGACATGCATTTGTGTGCATGAACATGTCTGTATGTCCTGAGTCTGGGTGTAATTATGTATATTAAGTATGTATTTACAAATAAATAGTAGTAAATGTAGTAATATCAGTTATCTGGTTTCCATAGTACAAGCTCTGCTTAGTTTGGGATCAGGTAGCCGTGTGTAAAAGAATGTCCCAGGATATTTATTTACTATTAAAACTGCTTAAATACACACTCATAGACAAATGTGGCGCCGCGTGTGCTCCCCTTAAGTTGCAGATGTCTTGGGCGGCGGCTTCCACTTACCATCAGGTGGACCGTCTGCCAGTGGGCAATCCTTGGCTATAAAAAAGTGTGTCTACATTAGATTTTTAAATTTTACTAATGTAGTAATCAAGATCCCAGTCCGCCTGATGTTAAGCAGTCACTGTAGCCTATAGATGCTTGCACTACCAAAGGTTTCGTTTGCACATTGCTGACCTGAGAAGAGGAGAAGGGGGGAGTGCTCTCACTGATCATACGAAATGCTCAAGTCACTCCCCACTCCCCTTCAGGTCGGCAATGTGCGAGCGATGCCTTTGGTATTACAAGCATCTATAGGCTTCGGTAACTGCTTAATATCAGGCGGGCCGTAGGTTTGTTTGCCACCTTCGTCATATAAAAAAATATATATTTTATTTTTCAGATGAGAAACCATTTCAAGTGAAGATTGAAGTGAAACAGGACAGCGGTGATGAGTCTGATGATTATTTCTTGGCTGACGCAGGTATTTACACGAAAACCAAACCATAAGGGGCGTCCATTAATAACGTGAGGCATTTAGGGGAGGGGGTCGAGCCGAATCTCACCCAATCTCACGTGGGGAGAGGGGGATCTCGGAAAATATCACGTTATTTTTTGGGGGGATGGGTCGAGTCGAATCTCACCCAATCTCACGTGGGGAGAAGGGGCTCTCGGCAAACATCACGATTTTTTCGCAAGAAACAGTGTTAATTCCGAGAAAACTGAGTTTAATTATGTAAAACACTTTCTCCACTAAAATATGGCTTTTTAAAATCTCACGTGAGATTAGGGGGAGGAATGGGGTCGAGCCAAATCTCATGACATCTCACCAAGAGGTGAGATTGTCGAGAAATCATCAATATCGCCTCACGAAATTAATGGACGCCCCCTAATTTCTCTTGTTTTATTAACAGTTTCAATGCGAGAATCCACACTGGACACCATCAAGAAAGAGACAAAAGAGACACCGAAAAAAAAGCAAGAATCGAAGAAGTCTAAAAGCAAGAGGTCAGTGAAGAAGGCGGCGAAGAAGTTGGCCGAAAGTGGATGGAAAACGGAGAAGATCAAGTCTCTAGTTTCCAGACTTGCTAATTCTATTAGTAAGTTGATAAAATCGACTTCGCAGACACGGAGAGGCTAGACAACGCAAGTTCATTAGATAGTATGTAACCGAGCGTGCCATCTTTTAGACACTTTACGATGCCGTGATTTGCACAACGTAAACAGAACCTTTTCAATCGCTAAGCGTCAGTGAGCTAACATAATTATAACTAAATCGATTTTGAAATCGATTTGATGATATAGGATTTAGAATACAAAAGTAATAAGCGCGTCAAGTTTGCACTAGGTACATTGCAAACTTGCGGCACGCTTGGTCGGACGGTTTGCGTTGTCTAGCCTCTCCATGTCTGTGATCGACTTCATAAATTTCTAGCGACTGACTGTCAGTCAACGTGAAGTCAAAACTGATGGGTTTAGAAGCATCAAATGTTGCACAGGAGTTCCTTATGTAACGTAGGCGAGCATTAAGAGAGGGTTTTAGAAAATACATCCCCTAAGGACGTTAAATAGGGGTTGAAAGTTTTTTTATTTTTAAAATGTGAATATGGTGGCAAACAAGTACGGCCCGCCTGATGTTAAGCAGTTGCGTAGCATATAGATGCAATACCAAAGGCATTGCTCGCATGTTGCCGACCTAAAAAGGAATGAGACAGAGGGAAGAGAAGGGGGGTGTGTTGCTTCCGGCTCTTTCACTCATCGTACGAAACGCAGCTGTAATAGATACTTTACGCCGATCTTTTGTGAAGGGGTGGTATTATGGTCGTGCCAGCCCATATATCAGCTGCAGTCAATTGGCTACAGTTTCGCTCTACCACCAATAAAGTGATGGTGTAATTTCAATTTCGTTTTCACAGGCACATGCGATATACCAGAAATGAAACCGCGCAAGAAGAAAGAAATCAAACCACGTCAGATTACAATCACTAAGGAAACATACGACTCCAAAATCAATCTTATGTGGACGAGAGGAACCCACGACAAATATAAACATCGAGATAACTTACAAACAATACTCAAATATTCAAATGCAACACCGTTCAAGAACAAATCACTGCTCGGCTACATTTGTGGATACTGCCAGGCACCATACCCAGACCCAGTCGACCTAAAACATCACACCAACACCGACCACAAGACTGAACGGTTAAACTTCAAAACAACCTTCGACATGACGGAATATAACGTCAAAATGGATGTAACAGACCTCATATGCACGTTATGCGAAGAAAAAATGGACAATCTAACAATTCTAAAGGAGCATTTAGTTAAAATACACGAGAAGACCGTTCACAATGATATAAAAGACCATATTCTACAGTTTAAGTTGAAAAAAGGTGATGTTTATGATTGTGCGATGTGCTCATCTACGTATGAGACGTTTAAGATGTTAAAGCAGCATATGAATAAGCATTACTGTAATTACACTTGCCCGAAATGTGATACACCATTTGCAACGAAAAGATCTTTGAACGCACACAGAAATACACATTTAGAAGGCAGTTTCAAATGCGAGCATTGCGATAAAATATTCTCGAGTCCAGCCAAGAAGCAGTATCATGAGAAAATGAAGCATTTGGGTGCGAGGAATATCTCAAATTGTCCGTACTGCGATGAACCGTTCCGGAGCTATTACCAGCGGAATCAGCATTTAGTGAAAGTGCATAATTCTGAAGCTCAGTACAAGTGTAATGTGTGTAATAAGTCTTATATACTGAAAAGTTTGCTGATGTATCATATTAAGAAGAGTCATTTAATGGAACGGAACTGTCAGTGCACCGAATGTGGGTATAGGTTCTTCAGTAAGAAAGCGTTGAAGGCTCATATGGTGAAGCATACGGGTGAAAGGATATACGCGTGTGAAGTGTGCCATAAGTCGTATGCGAGGAAGTATACGTTAAGGGAACATATGAGAATACACAATAATGATAGGAGATTTAAATGTAATGTTTGTGGGATGACGTTTGTGCAGAAGTGTAGTTTGAAAAGTCATTTGTTGTCCAATCATGGGATCAGTATGGCTGCTTGCGATATTATTTCTACCTAGAGTTGTCTTTTTTTGGGACAAGGCCCGCCACACACTCGCACTGTTACTCCTGTAAGCCAGGATCGACAGTGTCCAACGATGACGCCAAGGTTTGACCCTCAACGAGTCCCGGGGACAAGCTAAGTTGTCTTGGAACCCGCTCAAATTTAATCAAAAGAAAGGATAGGAGGAGTTGGAAGAAGAGAGAAAGAGAGAGTTGGAGTTGGAGTTGGAGTTGTTGGTTGGAGTTGGTAGTCTATAATGCACGATTGGAGCTCTCAATGGAATACTCGCCACGCCAACAGCCCTTTCGTACATAGATGCAGGACAGATAATGTTAAATTTCCGTAACACAATAAAAACCTAGGTTCGTATCAATAAATGCATCTCAAAGTCAAGATCGATCTTGAGTCGCTGTTTTTGACAGATGTTCCATACATTAAACGTCAAAACTGTATCTTAAGATCGATCTCAACTTTGAGATGCATTTATTAATACGAGTCCTAACGTGGTGTCTAGTTTGCGGATGTAAACGGGCGTCCATTAATTATGTGAGGCGATTTTGGTGATTTTTCCCCTTGGTGAGATGACGTGAGATTTGGCTCGATCAAATCTCACGTGAAATTTTTCAAGCCACATTTTAGTGGAGAAACATATTTAACTAAATTCAAACCTAGTTTTCTCGCAATATACTGTTTTTGCGGGAAAAAAAATTAGGTACGTGATATTTATTGAGACCTCCCCTCTGCCCCACGTGTGATTGGCCTCTTCCCCCCCCCCCCCCCCCTAAACGCCTCACGTAATTAATTGAGCTGTTATGTACCACGTGCTAGAGCGGACGCCGCATATCTCTACGCTGCGCTGTACTTAGGTAAATGCGTCGGGCTATGGCGCGAAATACTCTGTCAGTTTTTATATTTTTACGTTTTAACGAAAGAATTGAAAATCTTGACGACATTATTCAGCTGTTCGCGACGACGGCATCTTGCATTGAATTTATTGGTGAAATAATTTTGCTTTAAAAATAATTTAGGAAGATACGTACATCCAAAGATTGAAAAAACAGCGATAACTCCTACGCTACGCCAAGATTTTGCAGCGCGCTAAAAGTAACATGTTCGTTTCGGCAAGTTAATTTTGAATTTCGGCCCATGACCCGACGCATTCATCTAAGGTTCTTGCAGAGGGCGCGGCTTTCTTATGGCCGAATACTCGTACGCAACTTAATTTTGAGAGCTGCTTAACATTGACGCGCCGTACAAAAAATGACAGTTAACGACGTGGGAAAACGCTAAGTGCTTAAAACTGCTAAGTGGGACTCAAATATTTAAGTAGCCTTTGAGTATTCGGCCGTTACTCACAAAATATTTCATAAGTCAATAATTGAGGTGTGTTCAAATATAAGAAGCAGTATTTATCCGTAGACGTCAGATATAGTACTCTAGTTTCTAATACAGCTTGTATTTGCACATGCCTTATATCTTAGTGTTGTGATTATAATAATATTATTAATTAATGCAATAATTTATGGAGGTAGTGTTAAATAAAATTTCTTTGGAACATATTTTTCTTTTATTCATAGTAGGTACCGTATGGCGTGTAATGCGTATATGATGGGTCGCGCGTGACTAAGTGGATGTCGGGTAATTACCTTTCATTCCTCTATGGCTCGTATTAATAAAGGCAGCTCAAGGTTGAGATAAATCAGATGTAGTTTTGACGTTTAATGTATGGGGCATCTGTCAAAAACAGTGTCTTAAGATCGATCTCAACTTTGAGATGCATTTATTAATACATCTTTGGCTAGGAGTATATTGTGTTCTTTGGCACTACATTATAATTAAAAGACAAAATAAATTTCAATACTTTAATATAATAATTAACAAAAAATAAATTATCATTCTTCATGAATAACATATGTATGCACGTACCTATATTTTACAACTAAATTAGGTATATGTACTTCTAAGATTAATACATTACATGGAAGAACAAACGGACTCAAATCTCATACATAAATATTATTACTATTGATCTTTAAAGAAATCACAAGCTTATCTGAATCCCGAGTGTATTTTTTCTCGAAAGTTAACTTTATATACTCTGATTTTCAATTACGTGAACTAAAATGACAGCTTTTTATGTCAAACGTAAAATTAATTTGATCTGTTCATCATGAATATTGTTTTTTATAATTCTAGTTCAAATTAATTCAATTTTATTTACTAATAAATAATAACAAAAACGAGATAACTCATAATAAATAGATACGATTAAAAAATTAATTGACATTTATGGCTGTCATTTTAATCCACTTAATTAAAAATCAGAGTATAGTCTGCGTATTTGTCGTTTTGTATGTCAAATTGAACAGCGCCTCTAGCAGACGGTATCTAAAACTTTCAATTCCCCATACGAAGCGTAAAAATACACACACTATGAAGGGTATACAGTTTGCTTCATAATCATTTCAGCCAAAATACGTCCACTGTGGGACATAGGCCTCCCCCAAGGTTTTCCACAACGACCGGTCCCGTGCTGCTTGCATCCAGCGGTTTCCCGCGACCTTCACTAGGTCATCGGTCCACCTTGTGGGGGCCCTACCCACGCTTCGTCTTAGGTACGTGGTCGCCACTCAAGAAAAAAAATTTACTGGTGTCAATACTGGACTGTCAAAATATTACTTTCTCTTTTTGGAAAATATCTGATTCTCTTTTGGCCTTCGGGCTAGATAAGCTTGTAGCACTGTACATCGCTGTCATAAAAAAAACGCCACGCTCTACGCTCCTAGCGTCAAAAAAGCTTCAAAATAAGTCTACAACTCCACCAAGTCAACTAGACACTCGGGTATAAATATCAAATGATAATAAGTCAATGATTCCGCGGTCCTTCCACCGCGTAGTGGGAGCTACTGCCACAGGAGTGCCCAGGCATTGGCCCAGGCTCACTACGTTGTGGACGGACCGCGGAATCATTGACTTATTATCATTTGATATTTATACCCGAGTGTCTAGTTGGCTTGGTGGAGCAGTATCAACATTAACAATCAACTAACCGCCATACGTATTGTGATGCGTATTCATTATTTAAAATTAACAACATTTTATAAATAATTATTTACATATTTTACATGACTTTTTAAAATTGTATCTATGATAATACCAATAGCAGATGTATATTGTAGGTAATTATTATTTACAATAACAACGGAGACCAAAGACATTACTAAAAAACCGGCCAAGTGCGTGTTGGACTCGCACATAAAGGGTTCCGTACCACCGTAGAATAAAAACATCAAAAATATCAAGTTTCTTGTATGGGGACCCCGTTTATTTTTAAGTTTTATTTTATTTTTAGTATTTGTTGTTGTAGCGGCGACATAAGTACACATTCTGTGAAAATTTCAAGTCCCTACCTATTACGGTTCGTGAGATACAGCCCGCTGACAGACAGACGGAGTGACGGACGGACAGCGTAGGCTTAGTAATAGGGTCCCGTTGGCACCCTTTGGGTACGGAACTCTAAAAATAATTGTCGGAGTGCGATAACAGATGTGTGAATTTCGCTGCATGTAGTGATACGCTGAGTACAAGTTTACTGATTGCAATGTTAGGAGGTGCCATATCTGCTAAAAGCCTATCATATTATATCTAGCATACCTGAGGCGCTCATTACCAGCTGCAATCACTGATCGGTAAACGATTGGAGGTTAAGCAACGCTTGGCAAGGTCAGTCAGAGATGGGTGACCATTTAGTGACATTAGAACTGAGCGTCTCTGTGCTTCGGAGGGCACGTTAAGTCGGTCCCGGTTGTCATCTAGGCAGTCGTTAAGCCGTGTCAGAGGCCGCCCGGCTTGAACAACTCTGACACCAGGTTGGCCACTAACCATACACTAAGTGCGTCGCGCGAGGCAACCATGGTTGCGCCACCAGCGGGTGATTCGATAGCCGACACCGAATTGGTTGCGCTACCAAGCGGACAACAGAGACTCTAGACAAGTGGCTGACGTCTACAAGCGTGCCTTCAAATCGCTACGCTTCATGTATGGAAATGACATAAGTCACGTGATCTACTTATCGACTTGTAATGTCTTTTCCATACATTGTGAAGTCTATTCTATTCGATTAGCGTTCATGCCACTTGTCTAGGGGGGCAGGTGCGATATCCTCCATACAGCTCTATACATTTTCTTGGTGGAGCGACTGGTTGCACTACCACTGGTGTCCGCGATATAGCACTAAGGGGGCGTCCATAAATTACGTGAGGCATTTATGGGGGGGAGGGGGTCGAGCAAAATCTCACCAAATCTCACGTCGGGGAGAGGGGGGTCTCGGCAAATCTCACGTAATTTTTTTTTTACCGCAAGAAACAGTGTAAAATTGCAAGAACTGGGTTAAATTAAGTTTTTTTTTTAAACTAAACTTAATGTTAACTTTGAATATAACTTTTTTTTGTTAAATTAAGTAGGTAAAACATGTTTCACCTCTAGAATATAGCTTTTGAAAAATCTCACGTGAGATTAGAGGGGGAGGGAGGCGGTCGAGCAAAATCTCAAAAATCACCTCACGTAATTTATGGACGCCCCCTTAAGGGCTTTCAACTCTAGCGCTCTCATACTCCGCTAGCGTGATCCCATGATTCGACAGCATATGGCTTTTTAAACTGCACTTTTGAACAAACGCTAATGCACATACACCACATTTAAATCTCCTATCATTATTGTGTATCCGCATATGCTCCCTTAAAGTTTTCTTCCTTGCATATGCCTTCTGACAAACCGTACATTTGAACACTCTTTCCCCGTTATGCTTAATCATATGCTCATCCAACGACTGTTTAATAAAGAAACCTTGCCCGCACTCCGCACAAATATGATTTCTCTCCATCAAATGCACTTTTTTTATATGAGACGTCAATTTGGATTTTAAAATGAAGGATTTCTCGCATATATTGCATTTATACGTTGCTGCTACCGTGTTATGTTCTAGTGCCATGTGCCTGTTTCGTCTGTAATAGCTAGTGAAGGATTGATCGCATTGTGGACAGTTTGTAGTATATCTAGCAGAAGTATTATGAGTATATTTCTCGTGGCACAGCTTTCTGACTCTCGTAGTGAAGACCTTATCACAGAAAGTACAGTTAAATGTTCCTATATCGTGTGTTCGTTGATGATTGCGAAGTTTATGTTTATTTATGAAGCCTAAATCACATACATCACAAATATAGTTCCTATAATGACCGTTCATGTGTTGGAGCAACATTTTGAATGTCTCAAAGGTGGAGTTACAGAGTGCACAGTTTAAAATCTCCCCGTCAGTTAATTTAAACTCTAATACGTAATCTTTGACGTCCGGATAGAACTTAATGTCATGTTCCTTAATCAGATGTTTCTTTAAATCGGTTACTAAGTTTAAATTAGTCTGACACAGATTGCATTTTAGATCGGTGATGTCCATTTTGACAGATATATTGTTTTTATCCATTCTCTTGCTGTCAACCACGCTGTCATTCTGATGGACGCTGTCAACGTGACGTTTCAGTTCTGTCAGATCGGTGAACGTTACCTTACAGTATGCACAGATGATGCCGGATAATGTTTTGTTGAGGAACGGCGTGCAGTTTGAATGTTTTATTAAGTTTTCGATGTTCACTTTGTGTTTTGTGGTGTCATTGACCAGTTTCATAGTTGCTGTCACTTTGACAGGCTTTAAAAGTTTGTTCATTTGCGATAGGGTACGGAGTGAGATCTTCATTTGACCGAGCTTCTTTGTTTTGTGTTCTGGAAGGAGATAAAAAAAAATAAAAAAATATACGTCACGACTTTTATCCCCATTCGGGGGTAATCAGGGGCTTGAGTGGCCATACACCCCCACATTGTGGAGGTATTAAGTCAACTCAAAGCCCACGTGTCACCAGATAGTCAGAACCCAACGTGACAGGTGGTGAACCTTGTCGCCGTGTATACAGGAACTGACTATTACCTAATCCCGAGGGATAGGTAGGTTTCCTCACGCTGTTTTCCCTCACTGTAAGTGAACTGTAAATTATGCACATAGATGAAAATTCATCCATTGGTGCATGCCCCACCGGGGATCGAACCTGGGACCTTCTGATTGCTAGCCCAATGTGTGGAAGGAAATATAAAATATTTAATGTGGTCGAGCCAAGCCAATTGACTGCAGTTCATATACGGGCTGGCTCGACCAGGGTACTACATACCACCCTCTCACAGAAGATCGGCGTATAGTAACTATTTTTATTGTGTGAAACCCAATATCCCTCCCCCTCCCTTTCTTCCCACCCTTTTTTATGTGACTATGATCGCAAACAAGCGTACGTCCTACTCCCTTTCAGGTCGACAACGTACGAGCGATGCCTTTGGTATTGCGAGCATCTACAGGCTACGGCAACTGTTTAACCAGGCCGTACATCCGTTGTCTTAGTTATTATTGAAAAACAAAAAATACTCGCCATTTCCAATCTTCTCCATCAAGGATCTCTTCTTAGAGCGCCGCTTCTCTGAGCGATGTTTCTTCTTGATGGTGACGTCGTTGAACAGCAGCATGTCCGCCAACTTCTTGTCATCATCATCTTTCAAGTCCTCGAAGTCGGACATTTCGTCTTTCAACTCTGTTGACAGATACAATGATTGTGAACTTTATTACAATGGAGATCCGTAACGAATTTAGTTGAGAATGCAGATTTATAGAGCTAAGAAATCCATAACATACAGTGCAAAAAAAAATGTCCTACGACAAAAAATTAAGAAGTTATGACCAAATTACTAGCGAAGTTCGCGCGCGGTTGCTGTGACGTCACTTGGACCAAGCGCACTTTGTAGTGAATGGCGGCACGGCCCGCGGGTACAGCGCACCTTCAATCCGATCGTCCATGTGACGTCACACGCGCAGACCGCACATTATATAAAATCCCACTAATATTATAAATGTGAAAGTTTGGATGGATGTTAGTTACTCAATCACACCAGAACGGCTGAACGGATCTGGATGTAATTTGGCACAGAGATAGTTTATAACCTGGATTAACACATAGGATACTTTTTATCCCGAATAGTATGTTCCCGAGGGATAAATTATGCGCGGACGATGTCGCGGGCGGAAGCTAGTGTGTTATAAAATGGCAACGGATGGACCGATTTCAAAGATATTATATATTGATGAAAAGCTTAGTGTTAACTATAGTGTTGGTTATGAGTTGATTTGTCGACGTTGTAATGATTCTCAAGTGCGATATTTAATTTAAGGGTTTCCTTACAAACTTACCTAGAAAGTATATGCCATTTTCGTCATCCATATCTGTTATCTCCTCCTTCACTCTGGGAGTGGTCTCATCTGGAATACAAAACATCTAGTTAATAAAATTAAACTCACTTCTTCTTATCGTATGGTTCCCTGGTACCAGAGTTGTGCTAGCCGCCCGAAGGCCCTGCTGCCTAGATGACAACTGGGACTGACTTTTTACGTGTCCTCCGAAGCACGGAGACCCTCAGTTCAAATGCCACTAAATGGACACCCATCTCTGACTGACCTTGCTAAGCATTGCTTAAACTTTGATTGTTTCTCAATCAATGATCGCAGCTGGCTGACTGACAGACAACACACAGTCTAAACCGGTGGGTAAGAAGCATCAAATTCTGCACAGAAGTTCCTTATGTAATGTAGACAAGCACTAAGATAGGATAACCCATACAGGGTTAAATAGGGGATGAAAGTATGCATGGAACTTCATCATTTTGAAGTTAGAAAAATTTATAGGTGGTAGAACCAAGCTGTAACTAAGTAATACTGTAGTAGTTTTTTCTTTAGATCCTCTCCATCCAAAGGTTGCCTGGTAGAGATCACTATTAGTGATAAGGCCGCCCATTTCCCACTTTCTGTGTAAATTGTGTAATTATTTATAAATGTTTATATTTCTAGTGGTGGATTAATGAAGAGTTATCTATCTATCTACTGTTATGGCCGGCGCACACTGGGGACGGCTAGGGAGAGCATCGAGGAGCATCCCAGCGCACACTGACGAGAAAAATACTCTGCGATACCGCGACTTACCGCCGGTATACCACGGTAGCCGCCGGTACGCCGCGGCATGCGCCGAGTAGCCGAGCTCGCCGGCATTTGTTTATTTCACTAGCGGCTGAGACGGGCTGCCTGAGAGCGGACCCCCCGCACTACCCCCGCGTTCGCCACCCGGAGCGTGGCGGCCATAGACGAAATATTAAAGGACTGGGTCTAAGCTACTCAGCCGCGTTGCTATTACATCGCACAGCTCGGCCGGTGACGTCATCACATTAGGCGTGGCTTAAGTCAGTGTGCTGTTGGCATTCGTCCTGTGCAGACGTCTTGCCAACGTTCGCATCCCCAATGTAATTCTATTCGACACTAGATGGCGACCCTCGGTACGTTTTTTATATGAACCTACATTAGTGACATCTAGTGTGAAAAAGTTAAACTACGTACTAACATCGACATAAAACGAACCCAGTAGTTCTGCTATTTACCGGTAGATCTTAGAGGTAGAAAACTTCCACGCGTTGTTTCATAGGGAAATCTAATAAGGGCACCTCTTTCTTTAGTCTTTACTCTATGGCGGCGGCGCACGGCGCGGCCGCCAGGACTCCAGCGCAGATCGGCGCACACTGGCGCATGCCGGCGCATACCGCCGCCTTCAGCCGCGGTATCCTCCGGCGTGCCTTTCAATGTCCACTACTGGACATAAGCCTCGCCAAGGTTCGCCACAATGACCGATCTTGCGCTGGTCGTCGGTCACCTCGTGGGAAGCCTACCCTCGCTAAGCTACCATACATAAATGAATGAGTTCAATACCCTTAACTCTGCATCCAGTGATCTTCTGTTGGATATCCTTCTGGCATTGCTGCACTTGTTCTTTGAAGTCGCATGCATCTCTAAGCCGCGTGATACACACCTCACATATACCACTGTCTCCCTCACTCCCATTGTGCAGTAACTGGAATGTGACAGAGACGGATATTACTAGTCATTCTGAGGCTATGTCCCAAGTGTGTGTAATCTACTATCCATGCAGAATCCACAGCATATGTTGCAAATACTCGACAATAACAAGCAGTGTTTATAGTTATAATTATCAAACTAAATGTAGGTTGATAAATATAATAATAAAATAAAGTTGTGGCCATGGAACCCAAAAAAATAAACAAAAAAAAGTTTGCTGGTCTATGCTCAAACCAAATAGGCACTCAGGTATAAATATCAAATAATAATTAGTCAATGATTCCGCGGTCCTCCCACCACGTAGTGGGAGCTACTGCCACAGGAGTGCCGGCATTGGTCCAGGCTCACTACATTGTGGACGGACCGTGGAATCATTGACTTATTATCATTTGATATTTTTTAACTAGTAGTAGTTATTTTATTCACAGCATCCAAACTTCACAGATTTTGTCCCATTCCAAGAAAAAATTCAGCATTTTTGGCCCCTATTTGTCCTGGTCTGGGTGTCACTAGGATCGCCCCCAGTCCATTGTACGGTACAGGTACACATAGAACAAACATTGCTTGGTTTGGCACTATACTGGAGTATTAGTCTGGCGATATTTATTTTATTTTATATAGGCAAGATATTGGTTCAGTTTTGCCCCATTATTACCGTTTATCCGCAGAGAAAATCACATGAATGGTATAAAAATACAGTAGATAGGATCACAATGAGGCATATTTACGTGAATTTCGAAGCAATCCTTCAACATATCGGCGTAAATTTCCGATTTTCCTAATCTCATATACGGCGACTTCATATCTTTATCCGGAGGCCGCAGCAAACAACATCGACACGGAGCAGACATTGTGATGGTAAATCTGCAAACTATTAACGCTACTCTTTTCAATTATGCACTAATTGGCACTCAAATAAGGAAATTAATAAAAATAAAAATCCCTCGGTCAGCTATTATTTTTGACATTTGTTTTTTTTTACAGGAATGATTGATTGATTTGAATGACAGGTTAAATGTTCGGTCTATGTACTTCAATACTTCTAGCATATACTGCCGTCTCTGTTTATCCACATAGGTTTCAAAAGTAACCTCTCAAAATGTCATGCTTATTTCGGTGATGGCGAACTGCGAGTATTGGAACTGGAACGCAATAATCTGTTTTTTTTTTAAGTTTAACGGCCCTGGGTACGAGCCTTTTGAAGCCTAACAAATCAGCTGACAAAGTACTTTTATTGCCGATATCAACAATAATCCACATCTTCTTGAGGTAGGTAGCTAGGTAGAGAATTTTAAGTAGCTATCAACCGATTCTCAGAAGACAACATGGCCTGAATTTGAACTATTTGAATAAAGATTAACTTTGTAGTCTTTGGTCAGACCAAAGACACCGACGCCAAAGCCCAAATATCGACAGAAAAAAAATATATTTTCAGAAAATGGCGGAGCTTCGAAGCAGTGGCGTCCTTTAGTTTTCTCAATTTAATTTTAATCGTTTATATGTGTAATTGCTTATCCAAACACGATGGCGACTTCTATGATAAACGCAATGTGCCGGTGTTGTGCTTCAGAAGGTGTTTTCAAAGACGTTAAATCGACTTACCACTGGATGGGAGACGAAGAAATTTATGCCGACATGTTGAAAGAATGTTTCGACGTATCCGTAAGTAATCATGTATTTAGCTTCGAAATAAGTAGTTAAAGTGGCAAAGACTCCTATTTTTTTAAATACATTGAAAAAACTCAGGCAACAACAAAATGAAATATGTTAAGTATACATAAGGTAAGGTAAATGTATAGTTAAGCTGTCCGTTCGATTACGTCCCCTTGTTCACCGAAGCGTCTGGCGGCGACTCTAGCGCCCTACGCTTGCGTAGTACTGTCTTCAAATTAATTTTTAATACATGAAATAATGTACTACAGTCAATTTTCTTGTTCAAATATCTTGAATATATTTATGTATCATTGCGACTACCGTTAATTCGCTCTAAAAGGTCATATACATATACCTATGTTAGCGAGTGGGTGCGTACACAAGCCTCGAGCTGCCGCACCCGTGTCATCAATTACGACATTAACGCTTCGACGTCAAGACTGATGGCTCGGGCGCGCCGCTCGATCCCATTGCGGCATCTGGTTCACACGCCCTTATTTTGCTACCAGATATTGTGTGTATTACTAAGTCCAATATCTGAGGGACCATTTCAACATGGTTGTCTTGTCAGGCGATTTTTATAATAAAGGCTGCACTATGTATTATTAACTTATGTGTGTTTCACATAACAATAATTACTGGAAGTAGATGTTTCAATGTTTGTAAATAATAACAATGTGACATTTCATTTCACCCAATGGGGCTTTGAAACATGGGGGTCTGTTGCAGTCTCAATTGTTCTATAAAAAAATACACTCGAAATAAGAACCTCCTCCTTTTTGGGTCTGTTAAAAAACATCTCATATCCACTGTGATTTTATTTATTTATTTACTAAGGCAAGGGTTACTATGGTTCAAAAGGTGACTTTATGTAAATTGGTAATGTGTGTGTTAGCTTGGTAATGTGTCTGTTAGCCCATGTGCTTTATTAAATATACCTTATTAAACTCCAGACTTTCAGGAATAAAATGTATTTGATAAACATAAATATGTTTAAATGTTACCAAATATTGTTGAAAATAAATTAAATTAATCTCACTCCCGTTCATCCCTTCCTGTTCATCCCAGGCACGACAATATACAACTTTATCTTTGGTATTGCAAGCATCTATAAGCTATAGTGACTGCTTAACATCAGGCGGGCCGTACGCTTTTTTGCCACCGCAGTCCTACAAAAAAAAAAACGTATTTTACCCTCTGATTGGGTGACTATAGCAGCGTAATGGCAATGGCAGTTTAATGGCTAAACAACTTAGGGCACCAGTTTTGTATAAAAAGTTAATTATTGTTTCCCACTAGTTGTTCATCCCGGAGGAGGGAGCGGAGGGTGGGGAGGGCGGTATATGCGAGGTGTGCATCACGCAGCTCCGCAACGCCGTCAACTTCAAGAAACAAGTGCTGCACACCGAGGAGCAGTTCAAGAGGCATGTGCAGAACAAACTGTTCAAACGTGAGTACTTTTAATAATACCGTCCACCGTCACTTATCCGCCATGACTTTCCGCCTTTCATCACTTTTCCGCCATGACCTTTCGACTTTCGTCACTTTTCCGCCATTACCTTTTTCGGCACTTTTCCGCCATGACCTTTAGACTTTCGTCACTGACCTTCCGCCTTTCGTCACTTTTCCGCCATTACCTTTTTCGGCACTTTTCCGCCATGACCTTCCGCCTTTTGTCACTTTTCCGCCATGACCTTCCGCCTTTCGTCACTTTTCCGCCATGACCTTCAACCTTTCTCTTTAGTTAGATAGTCTACTCTTTAGTTTAGATAACTTTTATCCGCCAATTAAATTCGGCGTTTCGACGGATATTATACATATACGGAAAAAGTACGTTTAAAAACTAAAACACGCTCTAAAAAGTATGAAACAAGAAAATATTCTCATCTAGAAGATATCTGTGGTCCGTTTAGGTGGTTCAGGTCAAAGGTGCATATGACCACGGACCACGGCTGAACGTATTTGGATGAAATTTGGCACACAGATTTATTACCTAGATTAACATATAGGATACTTTTTATCCCGGAAAAAAAATTGATCCTGGGGGATTATCAAAAAACGAAGTACAGGATGTATCAACTTGAAATGTTGGTGTAGATGTGGTGTTTCTTTTCTGTTACATACATGTTTCATTTCTCTCTGGACCCAATTCTATAGTCTGGGTGGAGGAAGTCGCGCGTAGCTAGTAATATAATTTTAACAAAAAAAAAACACTATTTAAAAAAGGATTTGATAAGTAGTTATGAGTTAATATAAAAAAAAATCTGTTAAGTTACTTATTTTCTTTGTTTTTTTTTTATTTTTTATTTTGGCTTACCGTAATAAAGTTTTTCTTTCCTTTTTTATTTTTTCTTTAAAATATATTAAAGATCAAAGTGCAACTTTATAAAGACCGTGGGCCCAGTGTTGTAGCATTTTCTTGCCTATCTTAAAATGAAGGTCCGAATAATCTCAACATTTTATTCTATGGCAAAATACAAAAATGAAAAAAAAAAATGTTCCAAAAGTCCAATAAAATTACCGTTACAAATGCTAATACTATGGCTTAACTAGCTGTGCCTGCGGCGTCGTCCGCGTAAATTTTAGAAAAGAATTTTCCGCGGTTTTTTATGTGTTACGTGGAACCCTTATTATTTAAAAAAAAAAAGTACTCTTAAGTAACTCCTTATAAAATCCGCTATCTGCCAATGAAAGCTCCGTCAAAATCGGTCCAGCCGTTTCGTAGATTACCCGGAACAAACATACAGACAGACAGACTCCCAACAGATGGCGCGCGAGTCGGGTTAACGCGCGGTGTTAAGATTCTCCCCGATTCGGTGAATCTTTCCGTACATTCAATGCAGTTAAAACAGAACTTCAGTTTTATTTATTTTTTTGTAACGTCACGACTTGTATCACCATTCGGGGGTAGTCAGAGGCTTGAGTGGCCATACTCCACTACATTGTGGAGGTATTAACCAGCTCAAAGCCCACGTTTCACCAGATAGTCAGAACCCAACGTGACAGGTGGTGAACCTTGTCGCCGTGTATACTCGAACTGACTATTACCTAATCCCGAAGGATAAGTAGGTTTCCTCACGATGTTTTCCCACACCATCAGCGAACTGTAAATTATGCACATAGAAGAAAATTCATCCATTGGTGCATGCCCTACTGGGGTTCGAACCTGGTACCTTCTGATTGCTAGCCCAACCTGTTCACCCTTAGGCTACAGTCGCTTACAGTTTTATTTATTTGTATAGACAAATGTATAGCTAATGCCCATACACACACACACGGCCGTACAACACTGGGCCCATTTCGCCCGTTCTTTAATATATTTTACCATGTTTCCATATGTTAACCATTATTTTGTGATTGCACAGCGAATATAGTGAAGGTGGAGGTGGAGCCGGACGACGATAATGATTCTGATGACAACAACGCGTCTGCTGAAGAAGGATACTCTGGCGCTGGTGAGTGCAATTGAAAGAAAGAAAGAAAGAAAACATTTATTTGGCACAGCACGAAAGAAACACAGTTCAAATAAAACAAAAAATATAAATAAATAGAACAACAAAAAGGTAGAAATAAAAACAAGACGCAAACTGAAGAAGGCGAACGTGTCTCACGGCTGGACCAAATAGGTTCCCAGATCAGCCTAACGCCAGGCATAAGCTTGGCGCTGATTTTCATCTGGGACCCGAGTGCCTAACGGATGTCAAGCAGAAAATAGAATAGAAAGTAGAAAATAGAATTACTTAAAATTATACTCACATGAATAAAATATGAGGAAGAGTTAGATACTGATAATTTACTGTTAATTGATTGAAAATGTTTCTTTTTTGGTACTAGGCCCGCCATATGTTACTCCTAAGCCAGGATCGACAATGGTGTCTAACGATGACGCCAAGGTTTGACCCTCGATGAGTCCCAGGGACAAGCTAAGTTGTCTTGGAACCCGCACGAATTTAATCAAAAGAATGGATAGGAGGAGCTAGAAGATGATTATCCACTGCCCTCCATTGCAAAGCGGGAGACAAAAATAACAGTTTAGGATAGCCACAGAAATTAGACTTACAACTAAAATTGAAATAAACATGACATCTGTTCAACAGAAATGAACGATAACACACCTTAAAAAACCGGCCAAGTGCGTGTCGGCTCACACACAATGTAGGGTTCCGTCCGTAGACATTTCACTAACGAAAAAATGTTTTTCGCCAGCTAGGATTTACCTACATTCATCCTTAGAGGAAAAATAGAGGTAAAATGCTCTGTGGAAACACTACTTGAGATGACCTTTTTAAAAGCAAACTTCGAATCTATGGTTAACGGCCAACCTGGTAACAGAAAAGATGCCAATATTCCATGTGCTTGTTACAGAATACGAAATTCCGATAAAAAAGGAAGTTCCCGAAGAGCCAAAGCCTAAGAAACGCGCAGCCGCCGTCAAGGCGTCCACCTCGCGCGCCAAGAAGGCCAAGACTGAGATCGGCGAGCCATCGACTAAACGTAAGTGGATAGTTTTTTTTAACGGTGGCATTGGTATTGTGTGCACGCAGCCAGTCTACGAATGTGTTCTATTTCAGCGTGGAAAATATCGAAAAGAAAACGAATGGCGTCACATATCCAGTCAAACTTATGGTCGGCATGCACGGCGACACTCGACACTCAGTGTATCTCAGTGTAGCGACACCGCCTCTACAACTGTAACTAGGTGTCGCGGTGGTGTACACACGCAGACACTCGATGTATACACTGAGTGTATTAGTGTCATGTGTCGGCGTGTATCCCGAGCTTTAGGCTCCTATTAATAAATGCATCTCAAAGTTGAGATCGATCTTAAGTCGCTGTTTTTGACAGATGTTCCATACATTAAACGTCAAAACTGCATCTTAAGATCGATCTCAACTTTGAGATGCATTTATTAATTCGAGCAATAGTGGGTGAAATAAAATTTCAATTCGTCTGTTTCCGTTTTGATATTTTTCTTTCGGTAGTGTTAAGGTAGGATTTTTTGCGGACTTTTACAGGATTTTTTAAAGTACAGGAAGAACACTAGGAATCTAGGTAAAAAAAAGTTTCAAAGGACTTACAACGCCATAGACGCAATAACAAGTCTAGACAGGTTATAGAGCGAGTCAGAATGACTCTGCGTCTCATACGGAGAATGCTGTGATGTTATCGGAGCTTGAGAGTTTCATGTCTATGAAGAATTTAGATATCGGAATTTGAAGCGGCAGATATATTGACAATAAATTGCATAATTGATGACTATGAGCGATATGCGAAGACAAGACAATTCCAAGAAATTGAATTTAATTGAAGATTTTTTTAAATGTACATGAAACCTATTTGGATCAAAACTTGTTTTTTCACACAGACAAATAAGCGTCATAGACACTGCATCGCCGAGCACCCCTGCATTAACCACTGCATATGAGTGACATTTTGAAAGGACCAATCAAAATTCGAACTTTTGATTGCGTTTACGTTCAATAGTCGATGTAAACAGCGTCTAGGCATATTGATCTGTTCCGTCTATAATTAATAAACGTCGTTGGCTTACCAACGCCATCTAGCGGAGTTGCGGCGACAACACGCCATCTGTTATAAGAAAAGTAAACTTGTACAGGTCGCCCAATAAGTTTTTAGTACTTACACAATTTTGTATTGTTGGTTTGGTAAATAATGTTAGGGCGTCTGTACATTAAGTTGCGTGCACACAATATCATTGAACCACATTTGGGAGTATTCAGAAAAGCTGCTGAAATCGTATTATTAGTTATTTTTTAGAGTGTTTGTCTGTCAGTTGGTAGCCGTGTACGTAACGCAAAGCGTGTTATAAGATTATGTTTGTCTGTATATTGCGATTTAGCTATCAAACAGGGCCTCGATTCTTAGCAATTGTCCATTGCAAAACATACATGTATTATTTAATAGCTTTTATTTCGTTCATTACGTCTTATTCGGTCCATTTATTTTAATTATAGTAGTTCATTTTCTGGAATAAACGTCTATTCCTCCGACTAATGTGCATCAAATAGATCGCCGCCGTCATATACTGTGTTCAATTTGAAAAGTATTTTTAACTTAACACTAGCAGTTGCCTCGCGACTTTGCCTGCGCAGTTTAGGAAATCATATAAGGACCCAAGTATACGTAAACCCGTGAAAACGCAAAACTAAGGAAAGCATGCTCTACTCCCTCTTATTTCGATATTAATTGATTGACAAACAGACAGAGTTAACTTTCGCATTTGTATTAAGTGTAGAAGTATAGTTTTGCGACACACTTTGGCTAACTAGGCGACAATAATAAGGTAGACTGCGCGTAGAATGGAAGTTTAATACATCTGTGAATTACATGAAAAAACAAATTGTTTATGCTGTAAAAAACAAATCTATGAAAAAATATCGGATTGACGCTCTTCGGTATTACTTTATCATGTTTCACTTGCTTGTTTTACGCGCTCTGTCCCTTATTGAAAAAAACAAATCTATAAAAAAATATCGGATTGACGCTCTTCGGTATTACTTTATCATGTTTCACTTGCTTGTTCTACGCGCTCTGTCCCTTATTGAAGAAAACATCTATAAAAAAATATCGGATTGACGCTCTTCGGTATTACTTTATCATGTTTCACTGGCTTGTTCTACGCGCTCTGTGCCTTATTGTTTTTCGTCTGAGATTGTCTATTAATTATTGATAGGTATCGGCCGAAACTGAGGTATACAAAATTTATTGTTTTGCTTCCATTCGTAGGCGAGTTACGTATGAGTGTGATAAATAATAAGCTGACAGACAAAGATTCTAGAATAATATTCCAATTAAATTGCATAGATTATGAACTGGTAAAAAAAATAGTGCTAAGTGTCTTTGAAGACAGAGTTTTCAAATTATGACAGATTATAAAATGTTCTTTATTTTTTAAACCGACTTCAAAAAAGGAGGAGGTTTCTCAATTCGACCGTATATATATTTTTTTTTTTTGTATTTAAATATTTATTTCAAATACCGTGGGTGACATAGCAGCTATTCTGAATACTATCAATATATTTTTACTGTGTGTTTTTAGTTTTTAAGGTGTATCAAGTATTGCAAAATTAGACCGTGCGTGTCATATCCAAGTTACGTTCTGAAGATTGCTAATTCAAATACTTCCTTGACTAGCTAGGCGAGACTAAGTGCTAAATTTCAAGTCTGTAGGTTTCATAGTTTCGTAGTTCGTGATGAGTGAGTGGTTTTAGCGTTAATAGCTAGCTCGAAGATGACTGACAAGCTTCTTTCTGTACATAGGAATAAGGTTTATCAAGTCACAGGATACACGGCATAGAGTTTTTATGAGACTAAGGTGGCAAAGATTAGGGTAGCCTGACAAGCAGTTACCATAGTCTATAGATGCTTGCAATACCAACCAAAGACATCGCTCGCACGTTGTCGACCTGAGAGGAGTGGGTTAGAGGGAGACGAAGGCTTCCGGCTATTTCACTCATCGTACGAAACACAGCTGTAATAGTTAATTTACGCCGATCTTCTGAGAGACGGTGGTAGTTCATAACGCATCTCCGATAGACCACCCGATTTGGACCAAGATAATTGCGAAACTGCTCAGATTCAAGTCTCAGAGGGCACGTTAGGCTGATGGGTCCTAACTCTCATTTCATCTATGACAATCCTTAGGGGTGTTTTGTGACTAGGCTCGCCAAACACTCCCACCACTGTTACTCCTGTAAGTCAGGATCGACAATGTTCAACGATGACGCGGGTTTTGACCCTCGACGAGTACAGTAGCAGAGAGTAGGTACGGCAGTCGCTCTAGGCGTTAGATTACATATAGTCTAGTGTCGGAGTGGACACTTCAGAATATCAGTTTCAGCCGAAACAGAGTAAAGCTGGACCACATTGAAAAATAGGCTCAGAAGATTGGATTGGCTGGAGTAACCCTCAGATTATATTTAGTTCCAATAAGTGGCAGACGGCAGTCTCTCTGTATAACTGTCCAGATGAAAGTAGACTGCAGGGTGATCCCAATTAGGCTAGAAATAAATAATTGGTCTAACCCTTAGGGTACACTAAGTCCCATTGAGTCTGAGGGCTGAGGGCAATAACTCCGTCTAAATATCGCTAATCAGCGAAGATCAATTTAGAAATTTAGTTAGGAAGATATCGGATGGTTGCGGGTTCGATTCCCGCCGGAGGCAAATTTCGGTAACGGCCTTTTCGTAATTTGCCCTGGTCTGGTTGTCACTGGGATTGCCCCCAGTCCATTGTGCGGTACCCATAGTACACGCTTTGCTTAGTTTGGGACCATACAGTTGGTGTATTTCTCTGGATGGCCTGTAGGTTACCGTCAGTCTCACTAGTTAGGTATTTGTAGCAGAGGGCAGTCGGTCAGTGTATTATCGGTAAGCAGGTTAAACTTGAAGCTGATGACCTTATGGCTAGTTTAGCTAAATAGATCAAGAGTAATCAGCCAAATATATGCGACAGTTGGTGTCTTTGTCTGGCTGGCGTGTAGGTTACCGACGGTCCCATTAGTTAGGTCTTTGAAGGCAGGTGGCAGTCGGTCAGTGTAATTCTCGGTAACCAGGTTAAACTTGAAGCTGATGACCTTATGGCTACTTTAGCTAAATAGATCAATAGTAATCAGCCAAATAGATGCGAGGGGATCTGGATCCTGGGAATCCTGGGAAGCTGATCCAAATTAAGAAATTGGTTTCTAAGATCTGGGTGGTACCCTTAGGTTACCGGCAGTCCCGCCAGTTGGGTATTTGAGGGCGGAAGGCAGTCGCTCTCAAGCAATTAAGAGTAATTTTGAAGCTTAGGTAGATGTGTGTTAGAATTATGACATACCAGCATCCGCCCGCGACTTCTTTCGTGCATAATTTATCCCACGGGAACCATACATTTTACCGGGATAAAAAGTAGCCTATGTGCTATTCCAGACATAATTTATCTCTGTGCCAAATTTCATCCAGATCCGTTCAGCCGTTCTGGCGTGATTGAGTAACAAACATCCATACATCCATCCTGAGAGCGCGTTAAGTTGGCAATTCTAGCATATTTGACAGTCGTTACAGGCAGTCAGAAGCCTGGAAAATAGTCCCTAAATACCCTTCCCCTAAGTCATATCTGGGCGCTGAAGGCAGTTGATTCATAAGCAAATCCAGGTAGTCTGAAAACCAACATCTATACAAATAGTAAAGAGTAGGATGGTGATAAGTCTATGATCGATGAACATGAAGGGTCATCACGGCTCAACAAGTGAGGAGAAATGGAAGACGTTTGCAAAGCAGTGGGACTTAAAGGACTAAGGTCAGGTAGGGTCTTCGGAAACAAAGGAAGTCAGTTTCGGTTCCTAATTCATACCTCTGGAAATTGCCAATTTCAAGGTCAATGATTATCACTCGCTAAACGGTGAAGGCAAACGTGAGAAAACCTGAATGGCTGAGCTAATTTAGCTAGGTTTCTAACACATGTGAAGTTTACCAACCCGGGGTGACAACATTGTTTTGAGTTACAGCCTCCCAATCCCCTCTCGTGTGAAGGGGGGCATGTGCCTAGCAGTGGGACACTAAACAGGCTTGTTCTTTAGCGAAAACCGAAAAAAAAAAAAATACGGATGAATTGTTTATGTTAGCTCGATAGGCTTATCTCTTTGGAGACTTCATGTAGTATTTATGGCGTCTGTAGACTCGGTATCTTTTGCTATGAGTCACAGAAGACGACTGCACGGATTCAAATGAAGTGTACAAAAAGGTTTATTTTGAATCAACCGATTCGATAATCCTGCGAGTGTTTTTTTATACAACTAAGGCCACACAAGCATAAGCAGCTAACGTAGCCTCTAGATGTTTGTTAGATGACCAAAGGCCACCTGAAGGATATAGGGAGGGGGAGGTTTTTGGGCATCCAGCCCTCTCACTCATCGTACGAAACGGTGGTGGTACTACCCCGGTCGAGCCAACCCGTATATCAGTTATTGGCTACAACTTCGCTGTGTTAAATTTATTAAACATTTCAAAGTTTTCATCCTTGTTCACGTAGACGTATCAATAAAAAGGTTTCAATGTCAACGGCGACGTTATATTCGGATAGAAAACCAATAAAGAGACATTTAGCATAATACACTTACAGGGTTTAGGGTCATTTTGGTAACTTGGATATTGATATTTCTACTTTTTGATAATAATTACGCACTACTAACTTTGCAATGCTTCTTTCTGATGTAAGTTTTAAGATTTATGCACCATTGACCACTCTATATAACTTTGAACTCTATGCTACGATAACCTAATTGCATTTGCAATCAATTCTTAAACTATCAACTTCTTAAGCGCTCGTGAGCCCTCCTAGCTCAAGCATTTAGCTAAGTTGGAGGGGCTAAACATATGTGACTACTAGTAATATGATAACCTTGCTAGTTGTCTTAAATTATCTTAAGACAAGGTGAAATCGTGGTTTCAAACCGCATAACTATTAACATGTCTTGGACAACATTTTGGGGTTACTCGTAACTCATTTCCTCAAATTTTGAGGCTGGATCTAAAGACAGTGCTTCATAAATGTATGCGTTCTTCAACAATAACTTTACGCGTAGTTGACCAAATCTATTGCGTTGTTTAATTACACGTTTTTATCGTTAATATTCTACAAGAACTTCCGCCTATTCGAAATGCATGTGAACTGATATTTGAGTAATGTCAAGAACTGTAATATCAATACAGCATTTTGAGAACCATTAAGCTTTTATATAAAATCCAACGATATCTTAGACGTCGCTTGACAGTCAATATCGTTCTTAAACCTTATTTACCTTTCGGCTCTCAGATACTTTAGATTGCGTGATGACATGGGTCCTTCACATAAGGGCTTGTGCAAGGTTCTATGCTGTGAAGTTGCATTGCAGTTATTTCTCAGCAGATGCAAAAAACTATTCAAGTTTAAGAACGTAAAATTAATATTTTGATATTTGGATAATAAAGGCCTGTCTCGGAATCGACAGATAACTTTTATCCACCAAATAAACCATTCTAGAACCTTTTTGCAAGCGACGTAACTCTTTTATAAACTTTGCAATTCAGGTCACCATAATGTCGCTTGTAGTGGCCTGTTGTTATTTGTCACATCACTTCTGTCAGTGTCACTACGATGTCCCCGCGAACGTGGCACCGCCCTGGGATATTTTTTAACCCTATTGGTTTATTGCCTATTCTTATAGCATGGAATATACAAGGTGTTATGTTAGATGAGTTATTCAAGCTCATGATAAATTCTTGTTTATACGTAACAATAAACAAATGACTGTAAACTTGACTTAAAAAGGTTCGCATCTTGCTAGCGAGCGAGATGATTTTTTAAAGGGAATTGTGCGTTTGCAGAATTGCTAGATTGCGCTCTTACCCAGATTCTTATTTCGGTCCGATTTTGCGGAAAGTGTATACCTTTGATAGTGAAGTGATTCAAGAGTTTATTGAATACCCACAAGACTTACGTTTCCGTGAAAGGTAAGTCATAAATTGATGTCATTTTTGTAAACATTAGGCTCCAAATGAGAGCAATAAATTTTCAGCTCTAATGTCGCTTAGACGGACTGACGTTATTTTTCTCATCACTTCTGTCAGGGTCATTAAATATTTTTTATACGACTAAGGTGGCAGACAAGTACGGTCCGCCTGATGTTAAGCAATTACCATAGCCTATAGCCGAAGTATTTATCTTATTTCTTAATTAGTCTCTATGCATAATTACAAGTTTTAGCAGAATTTCCGCATTTCAAAATGCCAAACGCGATTTTTAATCAATGTGTCTCGTACAATGTCCGCCGAATTACTGAATCACCTATTGCGGGATGGTGGCTAAAACGTCACCTCTGTGACGACAAGGTCACGCTCACGCGTATATATGCCTTCTAAACTCTTTATTACAATTTCTTTGACCAAAACATACCACACCATAATATATACCACTTTAGTGTCGGAAAAAAACCCTGGATGGCCTCATTGACGTGTAAGGGCTCAAGCTGCATGACCTTTGTCATGGAGAAGTGTTTAAGCGACATCGCTTGCCTCCACTAGTAGCACCGCCGAACGTGATAACACAAAACACGAGATAAATCGATTTTGTCTCTCCTAGCATTAAGAAAGGGAGAGAGGGTCTCGATGCGACATAATACGGGACTAAAGTATGTCTTGCGTGTGTGTCTCGACAGATGTGACGCAATTTCGTCTATTACCGAAGACGAGTTTTTTTTTTAACTTTTTTTCTCAGTTGCATCGCCTTTGTTTTATTAATATATAAGTTTTTTATTGTGTATTTATAATAAACGTGGTCTTGTTAGTTGCGTGCAAATTTATGATTTTTACTTATTTTTTGACATCTCCATACTGCATCTACAACTATTGACGTGGGCTCACCCACTCCAGCGCCAACGTTTAGTTTAGTCGAAGGGGCTAAAGGACTACCTTATCTGCCTTACCTTTTCCTCTTATTCTTCCATTCATCGTGTTTTGCTGTCATACTTACATCCACGCCAACCATAAGGTTGGTGTGTGAATGATCATATGACTCGTAATATCCAACCATCCATCTTTTCTTGGGTCTTCCTCTAGCTCTGCTGTGTCTTTCTTCCATCCACATTCATGGTTCAGGAACCATGGGCAACTTCCTACTTTTTACTTTATTTGAAAACCTGATATTGTTAGTTTACTAGTGTAAAATTAGCCATTATTATTTACACTATTTGATAACTGAGCACTCTGTTGACCTAATCGTAAATTAACGGTAATACGACTAACTGGAATACCTTACGACTTTTTTTTTAAATAAAAAAGTGATCTTACTCGGGAAAAAAATCTTGATTTGAAATCCTAACGGATGAGCCCAATAAATTGAAACGTGAAACGCACGCCAAAACCCCGAACACCGAAAGCCCTCACATGAAGACGTAGAACGGACAAAGATAATTCAGATGTGCTCGTTTCTGTTGTAGGGCCGGACGGCGACGAGCCCAAGCGCAGGAAAAGGAAAAAACAATCCGACGATAGCGCCACCCCTGAACGCGTAGAGCACAGGATTAACCTAACCTCCATACTGCAATACTCCAACGCTAGCCCGTTTAGAGACAAGACCATGAGGGGCTTTTCCTGCCTCTACTGCGCCAAATCATTCCCCAACATCCAAGACTTACGCGAACACACCGCACAGCAATCTGAAAAAGACAAAATTAACACCATCATCGACTATAAACTCAGTTATAACCCCATTAAAGTCGATATTACAGATTTGAGATGCACCGTTTGCGATCTAAACATGAAAAATCTGAACGATCTCAAAGATCATTTAGTGTCAATACACAATAAGACCATTTATAAAAATATCAAGGACATTATACTCCCATTTCGTTTGGAAACCGGGCATAACTTCACATGCGTTCTGTGTTCAGTGGTTCATATATCGTTCAAGAATCTATATCACCATATGAGCAGTCATTACAGGAACTATTGTTGTAAAAAATGCGGGGCTGGGTACATAACTATAGCGGCTCTAAGAAAACACGGTAAGACGCACGCGCAGGGTATATTCCCTTGCGATTATTGCGATAAGACCTACACATCGTTGACTAAAAAACGTAATCATGAAAAGGGTGTCCACACTGGCGGCTGGCTCCGTAATAAATGTCCTCACTGTCCCGAAATATTCGTTAGTTACTACGACAGAAGCGAACATCTAGTGAAAGTTCACAACCAAACCCCCGTTCTATATCCTTGCAATGCTTGCAATAAAACTTACAAGAAAAAGTTCGAGTTAAACAGACATATAAAGCACCATCATTTGCAACAGCGCAGTTTTCTCTGCGACAAATGTAACGCCAAGTTCTTTTCCAAGCGCGGCTTGGCGGACCACCTGTCCAGGCATTCGGGAGGCGAGGTTTGTTCGTGCGATGTCTGCGGCAAAACCTTCTCCCGGACCAGAACGCTAAAGGAACATATGAAAATGCACGAAGATGATAAAAGGTTCCAATGTGAGGTTTGCAAGAAGACGTTTATGCAGAAATGTAGCTTGAAAAGTCATATGCGGTTGCACCAAGACGACTTAGATATATTTAAGGAGTTTGAGGATGTGAAGCATCTAATAGACAATAGGGAGTTGACATTAAAACAGATTGCAGCTGAAAGTAAGAGAAAGGCCCAGACAGAGAAGATTAATGAACACTATTTGTAGTTAGAACCCCAGTTTCAGCGGGCCATGGATATTGATAATGACTTATCCATGTATGGTATAAGCTTAAGATATTGAAAAACGAAAACCGTTGTGATAGCAACAGTTTTGATAGTTTGTGTAACGGGTGCAAGTTATTGTGACTCGGCTGCGCAACAAGCTCTGCAGCCAGTTGCCACTCGGCTGCGCCACTGGCTCTGCAACCAGTTGCCACTTGGCTGCGCGACGGGCTCTGCAACCAGTTGCCAATCGGCTGCGCAATGGGCTCTGCACCCACTTTCCACTCGGCTGGTGGACTATCTCTACAACCAGTTGCAACTCGGCTGGGTGACTGGCTCTGCAACCAGTTGCCACTCGGGCGACAGGCTCTGCAACCAGTTGCCATTCGGCTGCGCAATGGGCTCTGCACCCACTTTCCACTCGGCTGGCGGACTATCTCTACAACCAGTTGCAACTCGGCTGGGTGACTGGCTCTGCAACCAGTTGCCACTCGGGCGACAGGCTCTGCAACCAGTTGCCATTCGGTTGCACAACGGGCTCTGCAACCAGTTGCAACTCGGCTGGGTGACTGGCTCAGCAACCAGTTGCCACTCGGGCGACAGGCTCTGCAACCAGTTGCCATTCGGTTGCACAACGGGCTCTGCAGCCTGTTGCAACTCGGCTGGGTGACTGGCTCTGTAACCAGTTGCCACTCGGCTGCGCGCCGGGTTCTGCAACCTTTTGCCAATAGATTGCACAAATTGTCCCTATTTTTAGAGACATAAATAATAATAATAGTGAAAGGTTCGTCAGTCCAAGCGAGGGCATTTTGGCGGCTTATAAAAATAATTTTATATTAGTACAGGAAATTAGATACAGTTTTATAAACAGAGACAGAATATTAGATTATTGTCTCTCATCGAGATACAGAATTTATGAGCACACATAGTATAGATTATATTGATCAGTTAAACGTACGGTCGAGTGCGCCCACACGCACTCGCAGCCCCGGAACTAGGATTTTTCCAACCGGGGCAGAAACTTGATAGTGGCGCCCCTCTCTCCAGCATTTGCCCCGGGTTTGCCCTCTCCCCCCCCCCCCTAGATCCAGGGCTCCGCACTCGTTTATTCTCTAGGCTTCTCTTTCTGTCCTGCTTATTTTCATTCAGACCTCGAGCACCGCTTTGTTTATTAAATACAAATGTCTTAACCGTCCTATTGCTGTGCAAAGGCCATTAATTAATACATAGTTAATTTCGTCATTGATTTATACTTACAGTTTGGCAAAAAAACGACTTGGAATAAATTAGGGTGTCTGTATCGCAAAATTAGGGTGCCTATATCACGAAATTAGGGCGCCTTTATTGCTATATTAGGGTGCCGATATTGCAAAATTAGGGTGCCTATATCAAGAAATTAGGGCGCCTATTTCGCAAAATTTGGGTGCCTATATCGCAAAAGACTTCAGAGTTGTTCCCTTAGACCCGTATTGTTATATCTCGATCTCAACTTTGAGATGTATTTATTAATACGGGCCTTACCTATCCAAGTATTGTTTGTGAATACGACCGTAAGTGTCATACTCTTTTTGCCAATATTTTATTTAAATAAATAGTAATTAAGTTTTAAATATCCTATATGTTTGATATAATCCGATTATGATCTGAATTATTTAACGAATTATTGACTAAAATCAAGCTCGGTAACAGTGTTATTCAAGAGTATATATTATTATTCTGATTTTATGTTATATTTTACAATTCCCATTTGTGTATATGCTCCTTATATCTTAAGTTCGCTATGTACAATTGATACACAATGAATTTTAAATAAATAATTACTATATTTGAATATTTGTTTTTCTTGCCTATCCGTGGTCATAGCAGGTGCCTTGTAAATTTATAATAAAATCTAAAAGCCAACATAAGCTTATTTTTTTTTTATGAATCATATCAATTTGGCAGTACTTCAAAATAAAGTTACTACCTATTTGCCTATGCCTGTGAAATATACGCGCCTTTTTCAATGTGTCATGTCTCACTGCTGGGCAAAGATGATGCCTATCTCTTTCCTCTACCTTGAAAAAAATGAATATTTATAACTAGTGACTGCGCGAGCAATTAAGGGGCCGAAAGGAACGCATGCCGAATGTCAAGCCTGTAGCTCTCACAGCTTCGGAGATGGAGATGTGAGGCCCAGAGGATCTCACATTTACTCCTTTACATGTAGATTCAACATTAACTTAGTTATTGTTGATATAATATTTATTTATTGCCAAACACAAGAATTTTATAAAAAATTAGTGTTGAGTCTCGACCTGTCGACAATGGGTTACAGCTGTTCTTAAACCTAGAATCTAGTGAGAGCCAAAATAGGCTCTGGACCTGTATCTAAAGCTCGTGTAAAATCTACAATTTATAGTTGCTATACAGTTTATAATATGACTTAGCTGATGCCCGCAGCTTCGCTCGTGTGGATGTCGGTTATCGCGACCAAAACTTGACAAATTATATACTAAAACCTTCCTTGAGAACCACTCTATCCATTGGTGAAAACAGCATGAAAATCGGTGCAGTAGTTTTTGAGTATATCACGAACAGACAGACAGACGCGGCGGAGGACATTGTTTTATAATATGTAGTGATAAGAAGAAACTGACGCCTGTGAAAAGAATTGTTTTTCTTTTGTAGGCGATACCGGAGCAACGGTAAAACGACACGAACGCGCCGTTAAAGAAGAGAACCACGGCCTCGCGTTCACAAACGTTCTATACATAGAAAAACGCGTCCCCGAAATGAAGAAACAATGGCATAACCTAACCACGTTACTAAAATATTCAAACGCGACCCCGTTCAAGGATCGCAACGACGCTGGATACGTCTGTGCGTACTGTTACAAAACGTACCCTAACCCAGACTTATTAAGGTCGCATACGCACACAGACCACGCGGAAGAAAGACCCTCCTACAAAGCCGGCTCCGGTATAGCCAGCTTCGTCGCTTTCCTAGACATCGTCGACCTCAAATGCACGGTCTGCGATCAACGTATCGACTCCCTAAAATCCTTAACCGACCACTTAGTAGAGGCCCACGAGAAAAAATACTACCAAAATGTTACTGACTACTTTCAACCGTTCAAACTAAGCAACGAACAGCAGATGCATTGCTGTCTATGCGACGAAGCGTTCCACAATATGAAGCTACTGATGCAGCATATGAATGTTCACTACAGAAACTTCATTTGTACTATATGCGGTGCGGGGTTCGTGAACTCCTTCCGATTGAACCGACATGAAACGACGCACGTTAAAAAGAAGTCCAGCTATCCGTGCAGACAGTGTGGAGAAGTTTTCGCGGCGGAATCTAAGAAGAAAGCTCATGTGAACACCCAACATAAGGGCATCGCTGGCGACAGCGTTTGCCAGATCTGCAAAGCAAGATTCAAGAATTATTATCAAAAGACGAGGCATATGATTCAAGTGCACAACGCTCAAGGCATCAAGTGCGATCTCTGCGAAAAGAAGTTCAATCTCAAGTCCAATTTGATGCTGCATATGAGGAGCGTGCACCTAAAAGAGCGTCCGTATGAGTGCTCAGTCTGCAATATGGGTTTCTTCATCAAGCGTCATATGCTAGGCCACTATATGGCCACCCATACGAACGAAAGGAAGTTTAAATGCGAAGTTTGCGGTAAAGCGTACGCGACGCAGAACAGTAAGACGAAGCATATGAAGAAGAATCATGGGATATCTAAGAATATGATGCCTATGGCGAAATGAATCTGATTGTGTTAGCTATCTAACGGCCGAATACTCGTACGTAACTTAAATTTAAGAGCTGCTTAACTTTGACGCACCATATAAAAAATGACAGTTAACTACGTCTCAAACTGCTAAGGGGGACTTAAATATTTAAGTAGCTTTTGAGTATTTGGCCGTACGGGTCTTATAAGTACCACTGGCGGCTTGCGAGCGGGCTCCTCAAGCAGATCTTCCCCACCAGACATCGACCTCGTCGGCTAGGTATTTGTATCCCCACTTTCGCTAATAGATGCGACTACACACCTAGATGAACCGAGACACTCGACAAGCCCGCTGAGTTTCTTGCTGGATGTTCTCAATGAGGTCTCGTTGTGATCCGGTGATAAATTTACCCCTGCTATCTCGAATAGGCAACAAGCCCAAGTCCAGGCCGTGCCCTGTGGCGCCTTCGCCGCTCTGGCTGGAGCGCACTTTACGTTCGCCCTCTGTTCGGTGAAGTAGGAAAGGCCACTTCGGCGAGCAATGTATAATAATAAATAATAATTTAGCCCTTTTAACGTCCCACTGATGGGCACGGGCCTCCCCTCAATACGAGGGGGATTTAGGCCACAATGTATAGTTCAACAAAAAAAGACTTCTCATTTGCATTTATGCCTTGCTAACGCTCCAAGTTTCCGGCATATGAAACCCGAAAGTGAAGAACCAGACGTTAAAGAAAGCAGCTCACTTAATCAAGAGGTGCCGATTTCCTATCATTGTCATCAAACTTACATGAGTCAATCCTAGGATTTCAAATAGTTGAAGTCTAACAGGACTACTAGTAGATAAACTCAGATCGCTAGTAATAAAAACAACTCTCGTTCCGGGACACTAAAAAGATCGCAATGAGCAGTTTTGAAAACCCCATTCAAAAAGAATATTTCGTCGTTTTCCACTATGGGGCGAAACGATTGTGGTGCGAAAAGACGGAGTACCCAAACTTTTTACTCAGAAATTTTGAACATTTTGACAAATACATTAGTTTAGAGACCCATCAATTGTAGGAATACGCTTAAGAATTCCTTTTTACAAACGCGAATAATATACGTATGCTTTTGTATTACATTTGGATAGATACATTGTTTTATGAATGTCTAAAAACTGTGCCAATAACTCTAAGATTTGTGTAAAAAGACAGTGGTAAATCCTGTGATTATGTCTGTAGCTTAGTCTGACATAATTTGTTTGTGATCAAAATATATGTTAGAATTATTAAATTATTAATTTTGAATCAGATTTTTATTTTAAAGCTACTGTTTCAAACTTACCCATTAATTATATTCTAACTAACTGATGCCCGCGGCTTCGCCCTCGTGGATGTCGGTTATGAATTATACATTATAAACTTTCCTTTTCAATCACTCTTATCTATTAAAAAAACTGCATCAAAATCCGTTGCGTAGTTTTAAAGATCTAAGCATACATAGGGACAGACAGACAGCTGGAAGCGACTTTGTTTTATACTATGTAGTGATAGTGATAATGAATGTCATCAAAAATATTATTTGTCAACCTTTTACGGGCGTTGGTATAAACCTTCTACCACTAATCTTTTCATAAAGTACTATGAAACTAGTGACGTTTTAACACTGCTAACATATATATATTTTTTACACGCTGATACTTGGTAAATATGTATAAGAAACCATTCTTCTATCGCTTCAAACCTACCACACATATAACGGACGCATGATATAATCTAGCTAGTTACCGTAAAGATAAATTATATTAAGGGCTTGTTTCAGAATCGTTGGATAACTTTTATCCACAAAATAAATATGGAGTTACAGATGTCAAAACGCCATATTTATTTGTTGGATAAAAGTTACCCGACTATTCTGAAACAGGCGCTAAGCATAAGCCAGTACCATAACGAAAATGTTAATTCAGAACTTTTCTTTATAGGTACTAGCTGCGATACAGAGATAAAATTAAAGCCAGGTGTGGAAATTAAATTAGAGCCAGTGGAAATAATAATTGAGCCAGTAAGTACGGAAGAAGAATTAGGGGCCGGCGTAAGTAAGGAAGTAAAATTAGAGCCGGGCGTTAGTGACGTAACTACTAAACCGTCAGCCGATTGGATCCTTACAGTCGAAAAGAAATGCGGACAGAAGGGACTCTTAATACAACCGATGACGAGCACACCCGCGGTTGATTGGGATCTAGCCGTTAAAAACAAATGTGTACAGAAAGGCCTCCCGATTGGACCAATGAAGAGTGGATCTAGAGAAATAGAGCAGCACCTACATAATATTAGAACGATACTGCTAAATTCCAACGCTACCCCAATACGTGGACACACTGGCGTCGGATATACCTGCTGTTACTGCAAAGATATGTATCCCACTGCGTCCGACCTTAAAACCCACTCGCTATACGCTCACGATGACAGAGACAGATCCAAATTCATGGACAATGCTTACTTGCCTTCGTACATCGTCAAATTAGACATCACTGGACTGCTCTGTAAGATCTGTAACGGCAATATCAATGCATTTGAAGAGTTTGTGCTCCATTTGTCGATGCATCATGATATTATGATGTATAGCGACATCAGAAACCATATTGTGCCGTTTAAATTTGATAACGATACGCTCAACTGCACCGTATGCGCGTCTAGTTTCGATCACTTCAAGCTGCTGCAGGAACACATGAATATGCATTATGGCAATTATAGTTGCGAGAAATGTAACGCACTTTTCATCAACATACGTACGTTGAAGAGTCATATGAAACGCCACGAGCAGGGGGAATTCGCGTGCTCCCACTGCACCAAAGTCTTCGTCTCCGAGAGAAAGAGATTGAACCACGAGAAATTCGTGCATATCGCCGACCACAAGCGCAACAAATGTCCGATTTGCGAAGAAAAATTTACAACCTATGCCGCCAAATGCGAGCATCTTGCCAAAATGCACGGGATTGAACCGCGAGTACTGCATTGCACTGCTTGCGACAAGACATTCACGAGACGGGATATGCTGTGGAAGCACACGAAGCGGGATCACTTAATGCAACGGAATTACCAATGCGATCACTGCAATAAGAGGTTTCACAGGAAAAGGGACCTTGTGCACCATATGGTGACGCATACAGGTGAAAAACCTTATAAATGCCAGTTTTGCTTGAAGTCGTACGGGCAGAAGCAAACGTTGACCCAACATTTGCGGATTCACGCCAATGATAAGAGGTTCAAATGTGAACATTGTGGTATTGGATTTGTGCAGAAGTGCAGCTGGAAGAGGCATATGCGGGCTAAACATGAGGAGTTAGTGTAAAGAGCATGTAATAGCATCTAATTATACCTTTTAAAGCAATTTGAGCAATCGTCTATACGCGAAAGTAACTGTATGTCTATGAATTTTGGTATTAAGAAAGGCAGGAGTTTGGAGAAGGACGTAGGCGACTTTTTGTTGCGAAAATATAACTTGAAAGGGATGAAACCTTGTATGGGAGACCAATAATTTCTCAAGATTTTTCATTTATTAAATTAGTATGGAGTTTGAAAAGGAAGCTTTTATAGTTTGGATACCTAAATCCGAGCGGGACTGAGTTAGGTAATATTTAATTGCTCGAGTATTATTTTCTAGTATTATTTTAGAAGCAGTAATAGCTGATTGTTTAAGCACGCGTCTTGCGTGCGTAACGTCCAGGGCTCAAACCCTGGCTCGCACCCACTGGGTTTTTCAAAATGGAACTAGAACTTGAACTTCTAGGAACTCGCCGCACTTATGGCCACTCGCTAAGCGGTGTCCGCGACTGTGAACTGCTTGTCGCTGGCAACTGATGGCTTCGGTTAGTGGTCCGTTTGCACCGAGCTTAAGAGCTTTGGCATACATAAATAAAAACACTATGAAGAAAAAGTGCTAGGGGCAGGAAATGAGAAAGTCATGTGTTTAACATTAAATAATAATATTTGTCTATTTATTGGAAACTATAGCATTACTTAGGTTAGTTCCGAGTTTCCTATAGATTTAAGAATATAAAGGCATTTCAGAAAATATCTTACCAAATTTAGCGTTTAGGGCGTCGGCTATATTTAGCTTGTAATAGCTGCTCGCTTAGCCGATACTATGGTATTAAACTATTGATATTGAAAAACCGCACTATAACGGAAAGCCCGTTTTAGAGTGTAGAATTCGTAATTTGAACTGGATAAAGGCGTTCTGAGCACATCCTCAAGTCGAGTTTCACTTCATTAATAATGAATACGTATAGATCTGTTAGTTCTAAAGAGTTGTGTATAGCCTTATAATATGTAATTTATACATGAACCTCCAAATTTATGGAAATATCCATTTAAAATGCCTTTACAAAATTAAATATAATGCATTTTTCTGATCAAGAGTGTTTTGCGATGCCTTCGTATATGGATGACATTATTTTATGGGAGGTAGATTATAATATCTGTAGTAGTAGACTATTGTGATGTGTGTACGTTAAAATTAAATTGCTTTAAGATATGCTGAATTTTTATTCCTACCCTACGTTGAAGGAATGTGATAAATGGATGAACCTAGTTTACCCTCCATATCTATAGTCAAGTCATTACTTTTTCTTGAGTAAATTCAAAGCCAAAACCTATCTTACAATCCCGTTTTGTCAGATTTTCCATGGAATATGAAAATATCCTATATATAATCTTATCAAAATGGGATTATGAGCCACGTTTTTTCGTATGAATTTACTTTTGAATAAGTTATGACTTATTTATATGCACGGGTGGTAATGTTGACCTAGACATATCGATTTTTTTTTGCTATTATTATAATCATTTTTTGAGAATCCGTTTACATTAAAATGACGTAGTTTTCAATGACCACTAACAGATGGCGTTGGTGAAACGTCTACTAAAACACAATGATCAAAAGCAAATGGTATTAGTAAACAATTTTCTTATAGTAACGGATGTTTAAACAGCAACCTGGGCTATATTACTCAGCTTTATGTAAAGATTCTATCGATGCCGAACGATGAACGATGAGCAACTGTAGCCTAGGGGTGAACAGGTTGGACTAGCAATCCAAAGGTTCGATCCCCGGTGGGGCAATGCACCAATGGATGAATTTTCATCTATGTGCATAATTTACAGTTCGCTGACGGTGAGGGAAAACATCGTGAGGAAACCTACCTATCCCTCGGGATTAGGTAATAGTCAGTTCCTGTATACACGGCGACAAGGTTCACCACCTGTCACGTTGGGTTCTGACTATCTGGTGAAACGTGGGCTTTGAGTTGGTTATTACCTCCACAATGTGGTTGTGTATGGCCACTCAAGCCTCTGACTACCTGTGATAAAAGTCGTGACGTTACATTTCTAACGATGCCGCACTCTTTTGAATTGAATAAGGCGTTCAGAAGTGCCAGTGGAATAAAGAAATTCACTACTTCTTTGTTTTGGGCAATCGTGTAAAACGTCTTGACGTTTGAACTATAATCATTCATCAAAGAGCTCTAATTATAAAAAACTACCCGCATTTTTAATAGCTTAATTATAAGCTTCACTGTTACTTGTTGTTATTTGTTTGCGAAGGGAAAATACAGACAAGTTGGTTTATTTTTATGTTTCTTTGTAGGTCCTGGCTGCGATACTGAAATTAAGTCAACGCCAGGCGTAAGTAAAGAAAAAACTAGACCTTGTAATAATTCACTTGTTACCAAGAGTAGAAAAAGGGAACCGTCAAAGAAACTTAAAGGTTTCTTTGAAAGGGAGATGGATTTTCACTTGCACAATATAAGAACGATACTCTTGAATTCCAACGCGACGCCAATACGAAGCCACGGCGGGCTCGGGTACGCGTGTTGCTTCTGTAAAGACCAGTACGTGAATGCATCAGAACTCAAAACTCATACCATAGACAAGCACGGCAGCACATCCATTGGAAAATTAATGCATGGTACCTCTATGGATAAATATGTCGTCAAGTTAGACATCACTGGACTGCATTGTAAGATCTGTAACAAAACCATTGATAAATTAGAAGAGTTTATAGACCACCTGACTGATGAACACGAAAAGCAGATATTTAGGAACATCAAAAATCATATCTTAATATTCAAATTCGATAGTGACGCTCTTAAATGCGCGATATGTTCGAAACCCAGCAAGAACTTCAAGTTGCTACAGCAGCACATGTGCGTTCATTATAAGAACTACGTTTGTGACATGTGCGGCGCTTCGTTCGTCAATAAAAGTACAGTAACGCAACATATCAACAGACACGAGCAGGGTGAGTACCCCTGCAAGTTCTGCCCCAAAGTACTCGCCACGGTAGCAAAGAAACGCGATCACGAGAGGTACGTGCATATAACTAGTTACAAGCGTAACAAATGTCACATTTGCAACGAGATGTTCGGCAGTCACTCTACTAAACATGTGCATATGGTAAAAATGCATGGAGCTAAACCACTGATACTGCAGTGTATGTCGTGTGACAAATCGTATACTAGACCTAGCGATCTGTCATGTCACATAAGGCGAAATCACTTGATGGAGAAAAAATGTCAGTGCACTGAATGCGATATGTCATTCTTTTCGAAACATGAATTAACTACTCATATGCTGAAGCATACAGGAATTAAAGAATATAAATGTGGGGTTTGTTCGAAGTCGTTCGGCAGACAGTACACGTTGAAGGGACATATGAGGATACATGCGGATGACAGGCGGTTCAAATGTGAGCATTGTGGGCAGGCGTTTGTACAGAAGTGCAGCTGGAAGAGTCATATGCGGTCTAAGCACGACGAATTAGTTTAGTTTTCTGTTAGACAAAGACATTGAATATTAATGTTCAGGAAATGCTTACATGATATCATTAGTTTTTCTATGGTCTGAATCACTCATGTAGTTTCGTAGCCAGCTAAATATATTTAATACCTATGTTTTTTAATAAATTTCATTTCGACAAAAGTTATTTTATTTGCCTTCTATAGTTCCGAAAGAAAACTTCTGTACACGAAGGTAGGTTACGTAGGCAATGGGTCCGAACACATGACCCGAAGGGCTAGATAAGTTGCTGACGTCTACAAGCGTTCTTTTAAATCGCTACCCTTCATGTATAGAAATGACATAAGTCACGTGATCTATATAGCGACTTGTTGTTGATTTACATAGCGACGTTTGACATTTTCATACATTGTGAAGTCTATTCTATTCGATTAGCGTTCATGCCACTTGTCTAGGGGGGCCGAGCTGCCGCGCTCGATCGAACAGTTCAGACATTATGTTTATAGGGTTAGACGTCAAAACTAACTGCTCGAGCGCGCAGCTTGCCTTACCTTACCTACCTCCAGTTACCTTTGTCCGGCAGTTGGGACCATGATTTTGGAAACACGTTATGCTGCAAATTCAGCAACCCAACGATATATTATTTTACTAGCTTCAACTATAAAAAATGTGTTCCTTTCTGGTCTTGAACCTTATGAGATGGACGTGAAGACGATCCCCGCTCGTACCATATCGAAAATGTTAATTCGTAACTTTTCTTTATAGGTACTGGCTGCGATACAGAAATTAAATTAGAGCCAGGCGTACGTAAGTTAACAAGAAAAGTGTTACACGATTGGACTGTTACCATCAAAAAGATGTGTCCCAAGAAGGAACTTTTGAGTACTACTCATTGTAGGGAGATAGATATGCACTTGCATAATATAAGAACGATACTCTTGAATTCCAACGCGACGCCAATACGAAGCCACAGCGGGCTCGGGTACGCGTGTTGCTTCTGCAAAGACCAGTACACGAATGCGTCAGAACTTAAAACTCATACCATAGACAAGCACGGTAGCACATCTACTGGAAAATTCATGAATGGTATCCATATAACTAAATATGTCGTCAAGTTAGACATCACTGGACTGCATTGTAAGATCTGTAACAAAAATATTGACAAATTAGAAGAGTTTGTAGACCACTTGACCGACGAACACGGAAAGAAAATATTTAGGAACATCAAAAATCATATCTTAATATTCAAATTTGATAGCGACGATCTTCAATGCGCGATATGTTTGAAACCAAGCACAAACTTCAGGTTGCTACAGCAACACATGTGCGTTCATTATAAGAATTACGTTTGCGACGAGTGCGGCGCTTCGTTCGTCAATAAATGTACATTGATGGAACATAATATCAACACGCACAAGCAGGGCGAGTTCCCCTGCAAGTTCTGCTCCAAAGTATTCCATACAGAAAGAAAGAAACGCGAGCACGAGAGGTACTTGCATATAACTAGTTCCAAGCGTAGCAAATGTCATATATGCAACGAGATGTTTAGCAATAGCTCTATTAAATACGCGCATATGGTGAAAATGCACGGAGCTAAACCGGTGCAGTGTATGTCTTGTGACAAATCGTTTACTAATCGGAGCAAACTGTCAGATCACATAAAGCGATATCATTTGATGGAGAGAAAATGTCAGTGCACTGAATGCGATATGACATTCTTTTCAAAAAAAGAATTAACTCAGCATATGCTGAAGCATACAGGAATTAAGGAATATAAGTGTGGGGTTTGTTCGAAGTCGTTCGGCAGAGAGTACACGTTGAAGGAACATATGAGGATACATGCGGATGACAGGCGGTTCAAATGTGAGCATTGTGGGCAGGCGTTTGTGCAGAAGTGCAGCTGGAAGAGTCATATGCGGTCTAAGCACGGGGAATTAGTTTAGTTTTCTGTTAGATAAAGACATTTAATATTAATGTTGTTCAGGAAATGCTGACATGATATTATCATTAGTTTTAATAAATTTCATTTCCAAAAATGTTATTTTGTTTGTCTATTGTAGTTCCGAAAGAAATCTTCTATGCAATGTAGACTCTGTTCCTGTTTACGTAGGCAATGGGTGTGCGCATATTCCCCGAACTACCGGGCCCGAGCCATATTTTATGATATTATGTTTATGTGTTCCGACGTCAAAACTGACTGCTCGAACGCGCCGCTCGCCTCTTCTAGTCGCACCTAAGGAGTAACCTTTGTCCGGCAGTTGAGCCCATAATATAAGAAACATGTTAGGCTACAAATACAGTAGCCAACGATTTTTTATTTTACTAGCTTTTACTATAAGATAATTTGTACCCTTTCTGATCTTGAACCCAATGAGATGGACGTGAAGACGATCCCCGCTCGTACCATATCGAAAATGTTAATTCATAACTTTTCTTTATAGGTACTGGCTGCGGTACAGAAATTAAATTAGAGCCAGGCGTACGTAAGTTAACAAGTAAAGCGTTACACGACTGGACTTTGACCATCAAAAAGACGTGCCCTAAGAAGGAACTTTTGAATAAAACACATTATAGGGAGATTGAAATGCACTTGCATAATATAAGAACGATACTCTTGAATTCCAACGCGACGCCAATACGAAGCCACAGCGGGCTCGGGTACGCGTGTTGCTTCTGCAAAGACCAGTACACGAATGCGTCAGAACTCAAACTTCATACCATAGACAAGCACGGTAGCACATCAATCAGAAAATTCATGCATGGTACCTCTATGAATGAATATGTTGTCAAGTTAGATATCACCAACCTGAATTGTAAGATCTGTAATAAAAGTATTGATACATTACAAGAGTTACAAGATCATTTGTCGAATCAACACGATAAAATGTCCTTCAGGGAAATCAAGAGCCATATCGTACCGTTCAAATTGATTAACGATGCGTTCAATTGCGCGATATGTCCCATGACTTTTGACCATTTCAAGATGGTACATGAGCATATGAACGTGCACTACAGAAATTACGTTTGTAATATTTGCAGCGCGCCATACATCACCAAGCGTGCTCTAGGCGGGCACATGACTCGACACAAGCGGGGCGAATACGCTTGCACCTTCTGCCCTAAAGTCTTCGACACTCGAACGAAGAAATTGACCCATGAGAGGTGTGTTCATATCACAGATAACAAACGTAACAAATGTCCATTGTGCGATGACAAATTTGTGAGTTACCATGACAAGAACGACCATATGGTCAAAGTACACGGAACTCAACCTTTGGTACTGAAATGCAGAGCTTGTGACAAGACGTTTACTAGAAGTGACAAACTATCGAAGCATATCAAACGAGATCACTTGATGGAGCGAAAATACGAATGTGCTCACTGCGATATGAAATTCTTCTCGAAGAATGAACTCACTAAGCATATGATTAAGCATACGGGAATTATAGAGCATAAGTGTGAATTTTGTTTGAAGGCGTTTAGAAGGATGAACACGTTGAAGCAGCATTTGAGGATACATGCGGACGACAGGAGATTCAAATGTGAGCATTGTGGACAAGCGTTTGTACAGAAGTGCAGCTGGAAGAGTCATATGCGGTCTAAGCACGGGGAATGCGTGTAGTTTTCTGTTAGACATAGACTTTCAATATTAATGTTCTTTAGGAAATGCTTCCATAATATTATTAATTTTGTGGCCTGAGTCCCTTACGCAGCATTAAGTTTCGTGGCATACAAAAGTTATGTTAAGGATATAATTATAGTGTGTCATTTTAATAAATCTAATTCCGACAAATGTTATTTTACTTCCTTATAGTAGTTCCGAAAGAAAACTACTATGAAGGCTCTGTACCTGTTTACGTAAGCAAGGGGTGCATACACATGCCCCGAGCTTCTGCGCCTGATTAACCAGTTGAGACATTATGACTATGCGTTCCTACGTCAAAACTACGCCGCTCGGCTTTTACTAGTGGCCAGAGTTGCAAAAAACAGCAAAATTTCGAATCAAAACTGTTTAAAACATGTTGAAATAATTGTTTAAAACATTGATTTAAAACAGGAGGAGAAAAAAAACACTGTTTTTTAATGTTTAAAATATGTTTTAAACATGGTGTTCAAATCAAGATGATTTTTTCGTAACAACCCTGCTAGTGGCACCTGAGGAGTTACCTTTTTTCGGCAGTTGGGACCTTAATTTTAGAAACACATTATGCTAGAAATTCAGCACCCCAACGATATTTTTTTTACTTGCTTATATGATAAAAGAATTTGTGCCTTTTCTGGTCATGAACCTTATTATGAGATGGACGTGAAGACGATCCCCGCTCGTACCATATCGAAAATGTTAATTCATAACTTTTCTTTATAGGTACTGGCTGCGATACAGAAATTAAATTACAGACAGGCGTACGTAAGTTAACAAGTAAAGCGTTACACGATTGGAGTGTTACCATCAAAAAGACGTGTCCCAAGAAGGAACTTTGGAGTAAAACTCATGATAAGGAGATTGATATGCACTTGCACAATATAAGAACGATACTCTTGAATTCCAACGCGACGCCAATACGAAGCCACAGCGGGCTCGGGTACGCGTGTTGCTTCTGCAAAGACCGGTACCCGAATGCGTCAGCACTCAAAACTCATACCATAGACAAGCACGGTAGCACATCTATTGGAAAATTCATGCATGGTACCTCTATGACTGAATATGTTGTCAAGTTAGACATCACTGGACTGCATTGTAAGATCTGTAACAAAAATATTGACAAATTAGAAGAGTTTGTAGACCACTTGACCGACGATCACGAAAAGGAAATATTTAGGAACATCAAAAATCATATCTTAATGTTCAAATTTGGTAGCGACGATCTTCAATGCGTGATATGTTCGAAACCAAGCGCAAACTTCAGGTTGCTACAGCAACACATGAGTGTTCATTATAAGAACTACGTTTGCGACGTGTGCGGCGCTTCGTTCGTCAATAAATATACAGTGACGCGTCATATCAACACGCACAAGCAGGGTGAGTTCCCCTGCAAGTTCTGCCCCAAAGTATTCGATACGGAAATGAAGAAACGCAAGCACGAGAGGTACATGCATGGAACTGGTTACAAGGGTAGCAAATGTCACATATGCAACGAGATGTTTAGCAATAGCTCTATGAAATACGCGCATATGGTGAAAATGCACGGAGCTAAACCGCTGATATTGCAGTGTATGTCTTGTGACAAATCGTTTACCAATCATACCGCACTTTCATGTCACACAAGGCGAGATCATTTGATGGAGAGAAAATATCAGTGCACTGAATGTGATATGTCATTTTTTTCGAATTATGAATTAACTAAGCATATGCTGAAGCATACAGGAATTAAGGAATATAAGTGTGGGGTTTGTTCGAAGTCGTTCGGCAGAGAGTACACGTTGAAGGAACATATGAGGATACATGCGGATGACAGGCGGTTCAAATGTGAGCATTGTGGGCAGGCGTTTGTGCAGAAGTGCAGCTGGAAGAGTCATATGCGGTCTAAGCACGGGGAGATTGTGTAGCTGAATAAAACTTGGTGCCCCCAAAGCTTGACTTATTCGCTCGCTAGTTTTCACAGTTTTTACAGCGCCTCTATCGGCATCCCGAGGAATTAATAACTTGCCATACTAATATTAACTGTAGCTACCTGTGGAAGACATTTAATATTAATGTTCTTTAGGAAATGCTTATATGATATTATTAATGTTGCTATGGCCAGAATCTCTCATGGAGTTACGTGGTCAGTGAAAAGTTATGTAAGGATATAATATATGCAATTTTAATAAATTTCATACCGACAAATGTTTTTTTATTTGCCTAATGAAGTTCTGAAAGAAAACTTCTGTACAACGTAGGCTCTGTATCTGTGTACGTAGGCAATGGGTGCGAACACATGCTCCGAGCTGCCGCGCCCGAACCATTAGTTCAGACATTATGTCTGTATTCAGGCGTCAAAACTGCTTGCGTGCGTTCACATACCGCGAGCGAGCTATCATTGATAATATTATGTTTGTGTTCCAACGTCAAAACTGACTGCCCGGCACGCCGCTCATCTCTTCTAGTGGCACCTGAGGAGTTACCTTTGTTCGGCAGTTGGGACCTTAATTTTAGAAACACGTTATAGTACAAATAAGCGACCCAAGGATATTTTACTAGCTTATACTATAAAAGAATTTGTACCCTTTCTGGTCTTGAACCTTATTATGAGGTGGAGGTGAAGACGATCCCCGCTCGTACCATATCGAAAATGTTAATTCCTAACTCTTCTTTATAGGTACTGGCTGCGATACAGAAATTAAATTACAGACAGGCGTACGTAAGTTAACAAGTAAAGCGTTACACGATTGGAGTGTTACCATCAAAAAGACGTGTCCCAAGAAGGAACTTTTGAGTAAAACTCATGATAAGGAGATTGATATGCACTTGCACAATATAAGAACGATACTCTTGAATTCCAACGCGACGCCAATACGAAGCCACGGCGGGTTCGGGTACGCGTGTTGCTTCTGCAAAGACCAGTACGTGAATGCATCAGAACTCAAAGCTCATGCTATTGACAAGCACGGCAGCACATCCATTGAAAAATTCATGCATGGTACCTCTATGCCTCAATATGTCGTCAAGTTAGACATCACTGGACTGCATTGTAAGATCTGTAACAAAAATATTGACAAATTAGAAGATTTTGTTGACCACTTGATCCACGAACACGCAAAGAAAATATTTAGGAACATCAAAGATCATATCTTAATATTCAAATTTGATAGCGACGCGCTTCAGTGCGCGATATGTTCCAAACCAAGCACAAACTTCAGGTTGCTACAGCAACACATGAGCGTTCATTATAAGAACTACATTTGCGACGTGTGCGGTGCTTCGTTCGTCAATAAACATACAGTGACGCAACATATCAACACGCACAAGCAGGGTGAGTGCCCCTGCAAGTTCTGCCCTAAAGTATTCGATACGGAAATAAAGAAACGCAAGCACGAGAAGTACACGCATGAAACTAGTTTCAAGGGTCGCAAATGTCATATATGCAACGAGATGTTTTGCAATAGCACTATGAAATACGCGCATATGGTGAAAATGCACGGAGCTAAACAGCTGATATTGCAGTGTATGTCTTGTGACAAATCGTTTACTGATCATACCGTACTTTCACGTCACACAAGGCGAGATCATTTGATGGAGAGAAAATATCAGTGCACTAAATGTGATATGTCATTTTTTTCGAATTATGAATTAACTAATCATATGCTGAAGCATACAGGAATTAAGGAATATAAGTGTGGAGTTTGTTCGAAGTCGTTCGGCAGGCAGTACACGTTGAAGGCACATATGAGGATACATGCGGATGACAGGCGGTTCAAATGTGAGCATTGCGGACAGGCGTTTGTTCAGAATTGCAGTTGGAAGAGTCATATGCGGTCTAAGCACGGGATGATTGTGTAGTTGAATAAAACTTGGTGCCTCGAAATCTGGAGTTGTTCGCTCGCTAGCGTTAACCGATTTTACAGCCCCTCTATCAGCATACCGAGGAACTAATAATTTTCCATACAAATATCAGTCAGTGTTTATTTTGTTTAGGCCTACGGGGGCACTTACAAATTGTCATTTTACATTTTTTCCTTAAATTCTACCGCCGGATCGGAAATGCGACCTCGACTGAGAAGATCGCTAGATATTAACGCTAGCCACCAGTGACAGACATTTAATATTAACGTTCCTTAGGAAATGCTTACATGATATTATTAATATTGCTATGTCCTGAATCTCTCGGGAGTTTCCTGTACCACCACCTATTATAGCAGTATTATTTTAACCTGACAGCGACTTTTTGTAATTTGACGTCCCCTATTGTCATGACAATACAATAAGGATTATGACATTACAAAAATTCGCTGTAAGGTAAAACTAACACTCCTATAAGAGGTGGTGGTAGGGCCTGGCCAGTAAAATGTATGTAAGGATATCATATAGTGTGTAATTTTAATAAATTGCGTTCCGACGAATGTTATTTTATTTGCCTTTTTATGGTTCCGAAACAACTTCAATACAAGGTAGGCACTGTATCTGTTTACGTTGACAATGGGTGCGTTCACATGCCTCGAACTAACGCGCCCGAGGCATAATTTATAATATTATGTTTGTCTGTGCCGAAGACGCCAAGACTGACTCCTGGAGTGCGCCACTTGCCTCTTGTAGTCGCACCTAAGGAGTTACCTTTATCTGGCAATCGGGACCCTAATTTTAGAAACACATGCTACAAATTCACTTACCCAACGAAATATTATTTTTAAAAAATATTACCTTTCGGATCTTGAACCTTATGTGATGGATGTGAAGTCGATCCCCGCTCCTACCATATCGAAAATGTTAATTCATAACTTTTCTTTATAGGTACTGGCTGCGATACAGAAATTAAATTAAAGACAGGCGTTCGTAAGTTAACAAGTGAAGCGTTACAGGATTGGAGTGTTACCATCAAAAAGACGTGTCCCAAGAAGGAACTTTTGAGTAAAACTAATAATAAGGAGATTGATATGCACTTGCATAATATAAGAACGATACTCTTGTATTCCAACGCGACACCAATACGAAGCCACGATGTGTTCGGGTACGCGTGTTGCTTTTGCAAAGACCAGTTCGTGAATGCGTCAGAACTCAAAACTCATACCATAGACAAGCACGATAGCACGTCCATTCAAAAATTCATGCAAGGTATCCATATTTATAAATATGTCGTCAAATTAGACATCACTGGACTGCATTGTAAGATCTGTAACAATAATATTGACAAATTGGAAGAGTTTATTGACCACTTGACCGACGAACACGGAAAGGAAATATTTAGGAACATCAAAAATCATATCTTAATATTCAAATTTGACAGCGACACCCTTGAATGCGTGATATGTTCAAAACCCAGCAACAACTTCAAGTTGCTACAGCAGCACATGTGCGTTCACTATAAGAACTACGTATGCGACGTGTGCGGCGCTTCGTTCGTCAATAAAAGTACAGTGACGCAACATATCAACAGGCACAAGCAGAGTGACTTCACCCGAAAGTACCCCCGCAAGTACAGGTCCTTTGCACAAAAAAGAAAAACAAACAAACAAACAAAAACAAAGAGCATAACTTATTATAAGGAGACTAAAATGCATTTGCATAATATAAGAACGATACTCTTGAATTCTAACGCGACGCCAATACGAAGTCATGACGGTTTCGGGTACGCGTGTTGTTTCTGCAAAGACCAGTACACGAATGCGTCAGAACTCAAAACTCATACCATAGACAAACACGATAGCACGTCCATTCAAAAATTCATGCAAGGTATCCATATTTATAAATATGTCGTCAAGTTAGACATCACTGGACTGCATTGTAAGATCTGTAACAATAATATCGACAAATTGGAAGAGTTTATAGACCACTTGACCGACGAACACGGAAAGGAAATATTTAGGAACATCAAAAATCATATCTTAATATTCAAATTTGACAGCGACGCCCTTGAATGCGCGATATGTTCGAAACCCAGCAACAACTTCAAGTTGCTACAGCAGCACATGTGCGTTCATTATAAGAACTACGTTTGCGACATGTGCGGCGCTTCGTTCGTCAATAAACGTACAGTGACGCTACATATCAACAGGCACAAGCAGAGTGACTTCACTCGAAAGCACACCGGCAATTACAGCCTCAATGCACAAAAAAGTAAAACAAACCAACAAACAACAAAAACGCAGAGCAAAACTCATAATAAGGAGATTAATATGCATTTGCATAATATAAGAACGATACTCTTGAGTTCCAACGCGACTCCAATACGAAGCCACGACGGGCTCGGGTACGCGTGTTGCTTCTGCAAATACCAGAACATGAATGCGTCAGAACTCAAAACTCATACCATTGACAAGCACGATAGCAAAGCCATTAGAAAATTCATGCATGGTATCTCTATGAACAAATATTTCGTCAGGTTAGACATTACTGGACTACATTGTAAGATCTGTAACAAAAATATTGGCAAATTAGAAGAGTTTATGGACCACTTGACCGACTAACACGGAAAGGAAATATTTGGGAACATCAAAAATCATATCTTAATATTCAAATTTGACAGCGACCAACTTGAATGCGCGATATGTTCGGAACCCAGCAAGAGCTTCAAGTTGCTACAGCAGCACATGTGCGTTCATTATAAGAACTACATTTGCGACTTGTGCGGCGCTTCTTTCGTCAATAAAAGAAGAGTGACGCAACATATCAACAGGCGGCACAAACCGAGTGACTTCACCCGCAAGTACAGCCCCAATGTACCCGACACAGAATCAAAGAGCAAAGCTCATTTTAAGGAGATTGATATGCATTTGCACAATATTAGAACGATACTCTTGAATTCCAACGCGACGCCAATACGAAGCCACGGCGGGCTTGGATACGCGTGTTGCTTCTGCAAAGACCAGTACATAAATGTTTTGGAACTCAAAGCTCATACCATAGACAAGCACGGTGGCAAATCCATTCAAGAATTCATGCATGGTACCTATTTATCTCGTTTTGTTGTCAAACTAGACATCACCAACCTGCATTGTAACATCTGTAATAAAAGTATCGATACATTACAAGAGTTACAAGACCACTTGTCGAATCAACACGATAAAAAAACCTTTAGTGAAATCAAGAGCCTTATCGTACCGTTCAAATTTTATAACGATGCATTCAAATGCGTGATATGTTCCATGAATTTTGACTATTTCAAGTTGGTACATGAGCACATGAATGTGCACTACAGGAACTTCGTTTGTAAGATTTGTAGCGCGCCGTTCATCACCAAGCGTACTCTAGGAAGTCACATGCAGTTAAGTCACAAGCGGGGCGAATTCGCTTGCACTTTCTGCCCCAAAGTCTTCGATACTCAAACGAAGAAATCGCTCCATGAGAAGGGTGTACACATAACAGACAACAAACGTAATAAATGTCCAATGTGCGATGACAAATTTGTGAGTTACCATGACAAGAACGACCATATGGTCAAAGTACACGGAACTCAACCTTTGGTACTGAAATGCAGAGCTTGTGACAAGACGTTTACTAGAAGTGACAAACTATCGAAGCATATCAAACGATATCATTTGATGGAGCGAAAATTCGAATGTGCTCACTGCGATATGAAGTTCTACGAGAAGCAGGAACTCACTAAACATATGCTTAAGCATACGGGAATTAAAGAGCATAAGTGTGAAATCTGCTTGAAGGCGTTTGGAAGGATATGCACGTTGAAGGAGCATTTGAGGATACATGCGGATGAAAGGAGATTCAAATGTGAGCATTGTGGACAGGCGTTTGTGCAGAAGTGCAGCTGGAAGAGTCACATGCGGTCTGCGCACGAGGAGATAGTTTAGTTTGCTGATAGACATATACCTCTTATATTAATGTTTATACCATTGATATATTAATTTTATATATCAAGAAATGAATTTAAAATTTAAAAAAACTCCCGACAAAAAAACCTCTAAAAAGAAAAAAAAAAAATTAAATTTAATTTTTATATCAAGCTTTTTAAACTTATATTACCGGTGTACTAACTGCGCAGCTTGTATTAGCATGTGCTTGTCAAAACGCATCGTATGAGCCCAAACACAAGGTAGATGCTGTACACCGTTGAGGAGTTCTTCTAATGATGCCTGCGCATCAGGTCAGGGTTATCATACTTTGTAATATCATTGACAAATGACAGAATTTAAAATTTCATATCAATCAGACCTGTGGAAGTTGTTTATATCTTTTCATCAACTAGAAAAGAGCTGATGGTCTTCAAACGGCTGAGCAGATTTTCTTGAAACATAGCTAAGAACACTCTCGATTAATCCACCTTTCAAACAAAAAAAAAACTAAATCCAAATCGGTCCATCCGTTCAGGCGCTATGATGCCACAGACAGATACACAGATACACACGTCAAACTTATAACACCCCTCGTTTTTCGTCGGGGGTTAAAAATAGCATTCATTTTGCTATGGCCTGAATCCCTGGTGTAGCATTTAGTTTCGAACCCAGTAAAAGTTATCTTAAGTATAGGTATAATAATAAAGTACCTATGTAATTTTAATAAATTAAATTCCGGCGAATGTCATTTTACTTCCCCATTGCTCCAAAACAAAAAACTTCTGCACAAGGTAGGTTCTGTATCTGTTTACGAAGGCAATGGGAGCCTTCATATGCCCCGAGCCATAATTTATAATATTATGCTTATGAGTTCCGATGTCAAAACTGAGTGCTCGAGCTCGCCGTTCGGCTCTTCTAGTCGCACCTAATGAGTTACCTTTATCTGGCAATCGGGACTGTAATTTTAGAAACACATTATGCTACTAATTCAGATAGTCGACGATATTTTATTTCACTAGCTTATATTATTAAATATATTGTACCTTTCTGATCTTGAACCTTATGAGATGGACGTGAAGACGATCCCCGCTCGTACCATATCGAAAATGTTAATTCATAACTTTTCTTTATAGGTACTGGCTGCGAGACAGCAATTAAATTAGAGCCAGGCGTACGTAAGTTAACAAGTAAAGCGTTACACGACTGGACTGTTACCATCAAAAAGACGTGTCCCAAGAAGGAACTTTTGAATAAAACACATTATAGGGAGATTGATATGCACTTACATAATATAAGAACGATACTCTTGAATTCCAACGCGACGCCAATACGAAGCCACGACGGGTTCGGGTACGCGTGTTGCTTCTGCAAAGACCAGTACACGAACGCATCAGAACTCAAAACGCATAGCTTAGACAAGCACGGTAGCAAATCCATTCAAAAATTCATGCATGGTACCTATTTGTCTCACTTTCTCGTCAAATTAGATATCACTAACCTGCATTGTAAGATCTGTAATAAAAGTATTGATACATTACAAGAGTTACAAGACCACTTGTCGAATCAACACGATAAAAAAACCTTTAGTGAAATCAAGAACTATATCGTACCGTTTAAGTTCGATAACGATGCATTCAAATGCGTGATATGTCCCATGACTTTTGAGCATTACAAGTTGGTACAGGAGCACATGAACGTGCACTACAAGAACTACGTTTGTAAGATTTGCAGCGCGTCATTCATCACTAAGCGTACTCTAGGAAGTCACATGGCGCGACACAAGCGGGGCGAATTCACCTGCACTTTCTGCCCCAAAGTCTTCGATAGTCAAACAAAGAAATCGATCCATGAGAAGTGTGTACATATCACAGACAACAAACGACATAAATGTCCAATGTGCGATGATAAATTTGTGAGTTACCATGACAAGAAAGACCATATGGTCAAAGTACACGGAACACAACCTTTGATACTGAAATGCAGAGCTTGTGACAAGACGTTTACTAGACGTGACAGGCTAACGAAGCATATCAAACGAGATCACTTGATGGAGCGGAAATACGAATGTGCTCACTGTGATATGAAATTCTACGAGAAGAAGACTCTCACTACCCATATGCTTAAGCATACGGGAATTAAAGAGCATAAGTGTGAATTTTGCTTGAAGGCGTTTGGAAGGATGAACACGTTGAAAGAGCATTTGAGGATACATGCGGATGACAGGAGATTCAAATGTGAGCATTGTGGACAAGCGTTTGTGCAGAAGTGCAGCTGGAAGAGTCATATGCGGTCTAAGCACGGGGAATGCGTATAGTTTTCTGTTAGATATAGGCATTTAATATTAATGTTCTTTAGAAAATTCCGTATCATGTTACATCAAAACCATTCTTTGTTTTTTTTGTATTTCTTTATCATATTAACTCGTACTATTTTTTTTTAAATCAAAATTCGAGTTCCAAAGTTATGAAATAAAATCGAAGATAACCTAAAAACATTGTCATTACTTCTTTAAGTTTACTTCGACCAGTTTGAAGTAGGTAAATTGTATGCACGAAGCGTACCGTATTTTAATACCTAGCAATAATAAATTCAATCAATACACATAATACAATAAAATGGATGATGCAATTGATTTTAAATGGCAATTCGTTTCATGGCCAGCAAAAGTTATGTAAAAGATATAATAATTATGTAATATGATGTAGTATGTAATTTTAATAAATTTCATTCCGATAAATGTTTTTTTATTTGCACTATTTAGGCTCTGTATCTGTTAACGTAGGTATTGGGTGCGCACATGCCCCGAATCACCGCACCCGTGCTATTATTTCCGATATTCTGTGCTTTCCGACGTCAAAACTGACTGTTCGCCTCTTCTACTCGCACCTAAAGAGTTACCTTTGTCCGGCAGTTGAGACCATAATTTTAGAAACACTTATGCTACAAATTCAGCAGCTCAACGATATTTTTTTACTAGCTTCTATTATAAAAAAAATGTACCTTTCTGGTCTTGAACAAATTATTATGAGAAGGACGTGAAGACGATTCCCGCTCGTACCATATCGAAAATGTTAATTCATAACTTTTCTTTATAGGTACTGGCTGCGGTACAGACATAAAATTACAGACAGGCGTACGTAAGTTAACAAGTAAAGCGTTACACGATTGGAGTGTTACCGTCAAAAAGACGTGTCCCAAGAAGGAACTTTTGAATAAAATTCATTATAAGGAGATTGATATGCACTTACATAATATAAGAACGATACTCTTGTATTCCAACGCAACGCCAATACGAAGCCACTGCGGGTTAGGATACGCGTGTTGCTTTTGCAAAGACCAATACATAAATGCTTTGGAACTCAAAGCTCATACCATAGACAAGCACGGTAGCAAATCCATTCAAGAATTCATGCATGGTACCTATTTGTCTCAATTTCTCGTCAAATTAGATATCACCTACCTGCATTGTAAGATCTGTAATAAAAGTATTGATACATTACAAGAGTTACAAGACCACTTGTCGAATCAACACGATAAAAAAACCTTCTGTGAAATCAAGAGCCATATCGTACCGTTTAAATTCGATAACGATGCATTCAAATGCGTGTTATGTCCCATGACTTTTGACTATTTCAAGTTGGTACAGGAGCACATGAACGTGCACTACAGGAACTTCGTTTGTAAGATTTGCAGCACGCCATTCATCATCAAGCGTGCTCTTGTAACTCACATGGCTCAACACAAGCGGGGCGAATTCACTTGCACTTTCTGCCCCAAAGTCTTCGATACTCAAATGAAGAAATCGATCCATGAGAAGGGTGTACATGTCAAAAATAACAAACGGCATAAATGTCCAATGTGCGATGACAGATTCATGAGTTACCATGACAAGAACGACCATATGGTCAAAGTACACGGAACTCAACCTTTGATACTGGAATGCAAGGCTTGTGAAATGACGTTTACTAGAAGTGACAAACTATCGAGGCATATCAAACGATATCACTTGATGGAGCGAAAATTCGAATGTGCTCACTGCGATATGAAGTTCCACGTAAAGAAGGAACTCGCTAACCATATGCTTAAGCATACGGGAATTAAAGAGCATAAGTGTGACATTTGCTTGAAGGCGTTTGGAAGGATGAACACGTTGAAGGAGCATTTGAGGATACATGCGGATGACAGGAGATTCAAATGTGAGCATTGTGGACAGGCGTTTGTACAGAAGTGCAGCTGGAAGAGTCATATGCGGTCTAAGCACGGGCAATAGACATTATATATTAATGTTCTTTAGGAAATTTTTACATTATATCATTAATTTTGCTATGACCTGAATCTTACGCAACATTTAGTTTAGGGGCGAGAAAAACTTATCTTAGTACATAATATAGAATGTAAGTAATTTAAATAAATTTTGTTCCGACAAATGTTATTTCATTTGCCTATTGTAGTTCCGAAAGAAAATTTGCAATATAGGCTCTGTATCTGTTTACGTAGGCAATTCATCAGTTCAGTCCATGTAGTCAGTTCCTGTATACACGGCGACAAGGTTCACCACCTGTCACGTTGGGTTCTGACTATCTGGTGAAACGTGGGCTTTGAGTTGCTTAATACCTCCTCAATGTGGTGGTGTATGGCCACTCAAGCCTCTGACTACCCCCGAATGGAGATAAAAGTCGTGACGTTATTTTTTTTTTTTATTAGTTCAGACATGATGTCTATGCGTTCAGACGTCAAAACTGATTGGTTGCGTTCATATGCCCCAAGCCACCGGGCCAGAGCCATAATTTATCATATTATGATCATCTGTTCCGACGTCAAAACAGACTGTACGAGCGCGCCGCTCGGCTCTACTAGTCGCACCTAATGAGTTACGTTTGTCCGGCAGTTGAGCCCATAATTTTAGAAACACGATGCGCAAAGATGTTTTATTATACCAGCTTCTATTATAAAAAACACATCTATCCTATCTTGAACCCAATGAGATGGACGTGAAGACGATCCCCGCTCGTACCATATCGAAAATGTTAATTCATAACTTTTCTTTATAGGTACTGGCTGCGATACAGAAATTAAATTACATACAGGCGTACGTAAGTTAACAAGTAAAGCGTTACACGACTGGAGTGTTACCATCAAAAAGACGTGTCCCAAGAAGGAACTTTTGAGCAAAACTCATTATAGGGAGATTGATGTGCACTTGCACAATATAAGAACGATACTCTTGAATTCCAACGCGACGCCAATACGAAGCCACAGCGGGCTCGGGTACGCGTGTTGCTTCTGCAAAGACCAGTACACGAATGCGTCAGAACTCAAACTTCATACCATAGACAAGCACGGTAGCACATCCATTAGGAAATTCATGCATGGTACCCCTATGACTGAATATGTTGCCAAGTTAGACATCACCAACTTGAATTGTAAGATCTGTAATAAAAGCATTGACACATTACAAGAGTTACAAGATCATTTGTCGAATCAACACGATAAAAAGACTTTTAGTGAAATCAAGAGCCATATCGTACCGTTTAAATTCGATAACGATACATTTAAATGTGTGTTATGTCCCATGACTTTTGAGCATTTCAAGTTGGTACAGGAGCACATGAACGTCCACTACAGGAACTACCTTTGTAAGATTTGCAGCGCGCCGTTCATTACCAAGCGTACTCTAGGAAGTCACATGGCGCGACACAAGCGGGGCGAATTCACCTGCACTTTCTGCCCTAAAGTCTTCGACACTCCAACGAAGAAATCGATCCATGAGAGGTGTGTTCATATCACAGACAACAAACGTAATAAATGTCCAATGTGCGATGACAGATTCGTGAGTTACGCTGACAAGAACGACCATATGGTCAAAGTACACGGAACACAACCTTTGATACTGAAATGCAGGGCTTGTGACAAGACGTTTACTAGACGTGACAGATTATCGAAACATATCAAACGAGATCACTTGATGGAGAAAAAATGCCAGTGCACTGACTGCGATATGTCATTCTTTTCGAAATATGATTTAACTAAGCATATGCTGAAGCATACAGGAATTAAGGAGTATCAGTGCGGGGTTTGCTTGAAATCGTTCGGCAGAAAGCAAACATTGAAGGAACATATGAGGATACATGCGGATGACAGGCGGTTCAAATGTGAGCATTGTGGACAGGCGTTTGTGCAGAAGTGCAGTTGGAAGAGTCATATGCGGTCTAAGCACGGGGAATGCGTGTAGATTCCTGTTAGACATAGACATTTAATATTAATGTTCCTTTGTAAATGCTCACATGATATAATTAATTTTGCTATGGTCTAAATCTCTCGTGTAGTTTAACCCAAGCAAAAGTTATGTTAAGGATATAATACAGTATGTTAAATTAATAAATTTCATGCCGATGAATTTGATTTTATATGCCTTTTATAGTTCCGAAAGAAAATTTCTGTACAATGTAGGGTCTGTATCTATTTACGTTGGCAATGGGTGCGTTCACATGCCCCGAACTACCGCGTCTGAGGCATAATTATAGTCGCACCTAAGGAGTTACCTTTGTCCGGCAATTGGGACTGTAATGTTAGAAACACGCTATTCCAGAGTCCTGCCACGCTAACTCTGCAAAGGATAAAAAGTAGTGGAGTTAAAATATTTGTATTTGGTTTCACCGAAACTAATACGAAAAACGATTTGAATCATTGATATTTTTTGCTGCTAATAATGTCTTCCAAAATGTGCAAATTTGGTTCTAGTTCTTCGCTAATCTCCACTAGAAATCTATGTTATGCGTTCGTAATACGTAAGAAAATAAATAATAAATAAGTAGATACTTAATCCAGACAACTTTTCGATAGCTAGTAAACGTTGATTTTTCTCAGCCATAAGCATAACTGAATCCTATTACTACTTGAAATTGCTCATCATGCGAAATTGTATTACCACTTTTAATAGGTTTTACCATGACTAAAGCAATTATTAATAAAAACTCTCACAACTTACGTATGTCAGCAAAAATACCACAAAAGTGACAGCTGCAAAATTATACCATATAAAAACTTTTTTCGGGTTGCCAATTTATTTTACTAGCTTCTTAAAAAAATACCTTCCTGATGGAAATTACCTTCCGTAGACAATGGGTGCGTACACTTGCCCCGAGCTGCCGCGCCTGATTCATCAGTTAACACATTATGATTATGCGGACGTCATCTTCGTTGACGTGCAGACGTCAAAACTGATTGGGTGCGTTCATATGCCCCGAGTTACTGGGCCCGAGCCATTATTTATAATATTATGTTTATCTGTTCCGACGTCAAAACTGAATGTTTGAGCGCGCCGCTCGGCTCTTCTAGTCGCACCTAAGGAGTTACCTGTGTCCGACAGTTGGAACCATAATTTTAATTATAGAATAATTTTATGATACTAATTCAGCTGCCCAACGATATTTTATTTTACTAGCTTCTATTATAAACACACCTTATGAGATGGGCGTGAAAACGATCCCCGCTCGTACCATATCGAAAATGTTAATTCATAACTTTTCTTTATAGGTACTGGCTGCGATACAGAAATTAAATTAGAGCCAGGCGTACGTAAGTTAACAAGTAAAACGTTACACGACTGGAGTGTTACCATTAAAAAGACGTGTCCCAAGAAAGAACTTTTAAGTAAAATTCATTATAAGGAGACTGATATGCACTTGCATAATATAAGAACGATACTCTTGAATTCCAACGCGACGCCAATACGAAGCCACGGCGGGCTCGGGTACGCGTGTTGCTTCTGCAAAGACCAGTACACGAATGCGTCAGAACTCAAACTTCATACCATAGACAAGCACGGTAGCACATCCATTAGGAAATTCATGCATGGTACCCATATGAATGATTATGTTGTCAAGTTAGACATCACCAACTTGAATTGTAAGATCTGTAATAAAAGTATTGATACATTACAAGAGTTACAAGACCACTTGTCGAATCAACACGATAAAAAAACCTTCAGTGAAATCAAGAGCCATATCGTAACGTTTAAATTCGATAACGATGCATTTAAATGCGTGATATGTCCCATGACTTTTGAGCATTTCAAGTTGGTACGTGAGCACATGAACGTGCACTACAGGAACTACCTTTGCAAGATTTGCAGCGCGCCATTCATTAACAAGCGTGCTTTGGGAGGTCACATGGCTCGACACAAGCGGGGCGAATTCGCTTGCACTTTCTGCCCTAAAGTTTTTGACACTCCAACGAAGAAATCGACCCATGAGAGGCGTCTACATATCGCAGACAAAAAACGTTATAAATGTCCAATGTGCGAAGACAGATTCGTGGGTTACCATAATAAGAACGACCATATGGTCAAAGTACACGGAACTCGACCTTTAATACTGAAATGCAGGGCTTGTGACAAGACGTTTAATAGACGTTACCAACTATCGACGCATATCAAACGATATCACTTGATGGAGCGAAAACTCGAATGTGCTCACTGCGATATGAAGTTCTACGAGAAGAAGGAACTCACTAAACATATGCATAAGCATACGGGAATTAAAGAGCATAAGTGTGAACTTTGCTTGAAGGCGTTTGGTAGGATGAGCACGTTGAAGGAGCATTTGAGGATACATGCGGATGACAGGCGGTTCAAGTGCGAGCATTGCGGACAGGCGTTTGTGCAGAAGTGCAGCTGGAAGAGTCATATGCGGTCTAGGCACGATAAATGCGTGTAGTTTAGTAAAACTTGGTGCCCCGATAGCTTGAGATGATCGTATGCTAGTGTTTACAGATTGTACAGCGCCTCTATTGGCCTACCGAGGAACTAATAATTTGTCTTCTTCTTCTTATCGTATGGTTAGTGGCCAACCTGGTGTCAGAGTTGTTCAAGCCGCCCGAAGGCCTCCGACAAGGCTTAACGAATGCTGCCTAGATGACAACAACCGGGATCGACTTTTTACGTGCCCTCCGAAGCACGGAGACGCTCAGTTGAAATGCCATTAAATGGTCACCCATCTCTGCTGACCTTGCCAAGCGTTGCTTAACCTCCGATCGTTTACTGATCAATGGTCGCAACTGGCTATGAGCGTCTCAAACAATAATTTGTTATACAAATATTATCGCCAGCTACCAGTGATTCCTAGCAAACGAGAACTACGGTGGGGCTAGTACAACCGCCAAGACAAGATTTATGTCGTATCGAGTTGCTCTCTCTCTTTCTACCTTAATGCATAGGAGAGAATGAGAAAAAAATGCGTTATGTCTTGTCGCGGTCCGGTGCTACTAGTGTAGGTGTCTACGGTCTATCCTATTTTAAACGAATATTTTGTTACATAATTAATTAATAAACATTCCATATTGTGACTTATAAAGGTAAAACAGAACTATTGCTAAAAAACTATTGCTATTGTTTGATGTTGATGAACGTTCCATACAATGATTAATCTCCCATTAGACCTCCTTAGGGATGGGATTTTGGAAATTCCTTCTTTAATCTAGAGGCCAAGAGGAATACGAGTGGCATATTTCTTGTGGTTTTCAAGAAACCTTAATTGGATTTTCGACCACCTAAAAGATTTGTAACGGCTTCTAGCTGATAGCCCTTAGGTTGCCAATAGTCTTATTAGTTGTTTTTCGCAATTGCTCCGTGTAAGAATCGGCAATCAGTCAAATCGGGTAGACTGAAAGCTGATCCCGCATAATTAGATAAGCCTAGCCAGAAGGGTGATGGGGACTGTATTAATGGCTGTTCAAACCTCTGCATTAAAATGGGATGTTTAAAAAACATGTCATAATACCTTTAAAGACCATAAGATATGTTGTTGTTAAAGGATTATTGTAATGATGTTATTCGGAAATAATTATAAATTTAAATAAAATAAGTACTTACAAAAAAATCCGTAATTTCATTCACCCTTGAAATATTGAAAGCTTACAAAAGAGCCGTAAACGAGGATCAGTTTATGAGCATCATTTCAGTTGAACCATAGTTGTACCATCTGTATGAAAATTCACCTCATACGAGGGGGTGTTCAGCTTCAGACCATACTCCATCCCAAGATTCTCAGTACTTACTTGTCTTTTGTTCGATATAAATTGAATAGTTAAATCTTGAACATTTTCTATAAGTAGTAATGGCCATCATGGGAAATCCGTTCAGACTCAAAAAACATAGCAGAGCCGAAACGAATTGCGACATAGAAATGGACACCGAAAACATTTCGATTAAGACGTCAAACATAGGCGTAAGTTCAGATAAATACTTCTCTATACAAATGCAACTCTTCTCCAGAAACACAGTAGGCTACGCGTGTTGCTTCTGTCAGGAAACATACCATACACACCATAACGAAAAATTTAAGAAATAATTTATGACCGACAAAGTCATGGCTTCACTTCTAGTCAGGATATAGATATTACTAATCTAAAATGTAGTCTCCAAATCACAGCTGCTTGGTTAATTACATAACAATAAATTATGATGAATACGAGAAATTGATATAAAATTTTACATCAGGTACCTACTAAGCTCATGGACATTTGTTTCAAACATCTTGATGGCGATTCACTTAACACTTTTTTGAAATAACAATTTACTTTTCTTTTTAGGTGTTCAGCGTATCGTGACCATCGAGATCGAAAACGCGGACACTAAGGAAAGTTTAAAGATACATACAGATGCACTAAATAAACCTATTATGACCAAGGAAGTAAATGAAAGACTCAAAACTACTGAACTGAATAAACACCGTAGTAACGTACAGCTAATACTGCAATGCACGAACGCGACGCCTATTAGATGCAGAGGGGGGATAGGATACGCTTGCTCTTTTTGTAGCAACGAGTACCCAGAACCCGCAGACCTTAAAAAACACACGCTAGAAGAGCACGATGACAAAGCAAAACTGAAATTTATGAACGACGCAACAATGCACGCGTATCTCGTCAAATTAGACATCACGGATCTCACGTGCAAGATATGCGACTCGAAAATTGATACATTAGAACAACTCACCGATCATCTGATCAAAATACACGACAAGAAACTGTTCACCGACATCAAAAACCACATAATGCTTTTCAAGTTTGATGACGATGTCCTTAAATGCATTCACTGTGGGAATATTTTTAATAGATTCAAAATATTGCAGCAACATATGAATATACATAACAGGAACTATATTTGCAAGATTTGCGACGCTGGGTTCATTAATAAAGGAATTCTTAGGTCCCATTCAAAGGTCCATGAAACCGGCACTTTCAAATGCGATTCGTGTCCGAAAGTTTTCAACACGTATGGCAAGAAGAAAAGTCATGAAAAATCTGTGCATGTTCACGCAAGCTTGCTTAGTAAGTGCGGTTATTGCAAACTAAAATTCTCGACCTATATACAGAAGGACAAACATCTAGCGAAGGTGCACGGTGTACATATGAAGCGTATAAAATGTTACGCTTGTGACAAGACATTTCCTCATCAACGTTTATTGAGGCTTCATACGGAAAGGGATCACTTGATGGAGCGAAAACACAAGTGCACGCTGTGTGATATGCAATTCTTCCAATCGACAGATTTAAACTTGCACATGGTGAAACACACTGGCGCGAGAGAGTTCAAATGTGACGTGTGTTCGAAGTCTTACGGGAGGAAAAAGACGCTGAGGGAGCACATGAGAATACATAACGATGACAGGCGGTTTACGTGCGAGCATTGCGGACAGGCGTTTGTGCAGAAGTGCAGCTGGAGGGGGCACATGAAGAACCGACATCAGGAGTTGGTTTGAATGAACATAATATAATCAACAACCCTAGTATTATGCCAGCGAACCCTACTGACATAATGAAATCTCTGACGCTAAATCTGGAAGCTTTGCGTTCTTAATGATACGGAATTAATGGGATAAGGATTCATACGAATGACAGGCGATTTATGGACAGGCGTTTGTGCAGAAGTGCTCTTGGACACTTGCGATTTTAGTACCAGAGAAGTAAATTCGGAATTTTCTTGTGTGAACTTAATATAGAATTTTAATCTTCCCAAGCAACCGACCTAGAGGTCCGGAATTTTATTGTATCACTGTAACATTTAAGCATACCGTAATAAAGCAATTTATTCGAAAGTATCTCATATTTATTGACGTTCCAACTTTCTACAGCATGAGCGAACATTCAGGCAGGCATCATCGGTAATTACAATTATTCTTTTCAAATATGAGACCACCGTTTAGTCGAAGAGAGTTGGTGTACTTATTTTTGACTTGTAAGGCAAAAATAAGCAGTGCTCTATCGATTCCTGGATGATACGCACCCATGTTTTTTACGATCATTTATTTTTTTGATATTGCATATGGACACAAGACTCCTCTTAGAGACCTCCGCATTCACATTAACTAACATTAACAATATCCAAGACAAATATTTAATCATAGAAAATTATGTGAATTGGCGATCCGCGCTAACCAATTAAAAAGAAAATAACTATTTACTTTTCTTTGTAGGTGTTCAGCGTAGCGTGAACATCAAGAGCGAAAACGCGGACACTAAAGAGAGATTATTGAGGCGTACAATCGCACAAAAAAAACCTAATGACAGCAAGAAAGACATTGAACGTTTGAAAACAGATGAGCTGGATAAACACCGTAGTAATATACGGTTGATACTGCAATGCACGAATGCGACGCCTATTAGATGCAGAGGGGGGATAGGATACGCTTGCTCCTTCTGTGGCAACGAGTACCCAGAACCCGCAAACCTAAAAACACACACGCTAGATGAACACGAAGACAAAGTAAAACTAAAATTCATGATGGGCAAAATGATGTTCTCGTATCTCGTCAAATTAGACATCACGGATCTCACATGCAAGATATGCGACTCAAAAATTGATACATTAGAACAACTCACTGATCATCTGATCAAAATACACAGCAAGAAGCTGTTCACCGACATCAACAACCACATAATGCCTTTCAAATTTGATGACGATGATGTCTTAAAATGTGTGTATTGTGGAAACGTGTTTAATAGGTTTAAGAATTTGCAGCAACATATGAATATACATTATAGGAACTATGTCTGCAAGTTTTGCGACGCTGGCTTCATAAATAAACATATTTTAAGTAGCCATACCGAGGGCCACAAAATTGGTACCTTTAAATGCGACCTGTGTCCGAAAGTTTTCAATACCTATCGCAAGAAGAAGAGTCATGAGAAATCCGTGCATATACACGCGAACTTGCTGAGCAAGTGCGGGTACTGTAATCAGAAATTCACGAACTATAAAAAGAAGGACGAACATTTAGCGAAAGTGCACGGCGTGCATATGAAGCAAGTAAAATGTCACGCTTGTGACAAGACATTTGATAATAAGAGTTCATTGACCATTCACACGAAGCGGGATCACTTGATGGAGCGAAAGTATCAGTGCACATTATGCGAAAGTCGGTTTTTTGGTTCCGGCGAGTTGAAACTCCATATGGTGAAACACACTGGCTTGAGAGAATTTAAATGTGAAGTGTGTTCTAAAACTTACGGTAGAAAGAAGACGCTAAGGGAGCACATGAGGATACATAACGATGACAGGCGGTTCAAGTGCGAGCATTGCGGACAGGCGTTTGTGCAGAAGTGCAGCTGGAAGGGGCACATGAGGAACCGACACGCGGTGCTAGTTTGAATCTACTTATTGCACTTTATTTTAAAACATGTGTTGTAGGAAGAATATGTTAATTTATGTAAATTCCTTAAGAAATAAATCATATAACTCACGTGCATTTGACTTATTTTGAACCAAAAATATCGATTCTGCTTCTTCCCCGCTACGATACCCATAGAGCGTTGCTCAGTGAGCCACCATGCAGCTGATGTAAGTGTGGCGATGTCTTAGTGCAGTCACGTGCTTTGATAATAGAGACTATTCATGCGTCACAAAATAGCTTGAAATTTTGCAACAATGGGTCCTGACGTCTAGAACGACATACGTTTTTATTTCGCACAATTTGATCAAGTAGTTAAGACAGGCAATTTTGAAATATCCGAAGATATATTTTTTTATTTACGTTGCGTTGGTCTTCGTGTTCATATACTTGAGTGTGCTCAAGTATATGAACATCATTTTCTCCCTACCTTTAGGTTTAACTTCTCGAAAAGTATTAGGAAGCTCGTAGTGCTGACTTCCCTTAACCAAAACCTATGACTTCACTAGAACACTCTTGCATGTTAAAAAGTACATATCTCGAAAACTATTGGACATATCGAATTAATTTAACACAGTATTATTCTTGTTTTCAAAGAAGTATACGATGAGCTAACAATACAAAAAAACATCCGTATTTCCTGTAAAATTTTTCAATGTATGACGCGCCCTAGTTAACCTGGCAATAAGAAAATAGTGAACATGGAAAATAAGCAATTATTCTCTTTGTACCCATTTATACATATGATGCACACGGAACAACAAGACTCAGACTTGGCCATCATGCTGTGTTAACAAAAATTCAACCTTAATATAGATCTCTGTCCGCGCTAACCAATTAAAAAGAAAATAACTATTTACTTTTCTTTGTAGGTGTTCAGCGAAACGTGAACAGCAAGACCGAAAACGCGGACACTAAAGAGCTATTATTGAAGCGTACGATCGCACTAAAAAAACCTAATGACAGCAAGAAAGACAATAATCCTCTGAAAATAAACGAGTTGGTTAAACACCGCAGTAACATACAACTAATACTGCAATGTACGAATGCAACGCCCATTAGATGCAGAGGTGGGATAGGATACGCTTGCTGTTTCTGTAGCAACGAGTACCCAGAACCCGCAGACCTTAAAACACACACGCTAGAAGATCACGATGACAAAGCAAAACAAAAATTTATGATGGGCATAGATATGGCCAGGTATATCGTCAAATTAGACATCACAGATCTTACATGCAAGATATGCTACACAAAAATTGATACATTAGAACAACTCATTGATCATCTGATCAAAACACACGACAAGAAACTGTTCACCGATATCAACAACCACATAATGCCTTTCAAATTTGAGGATGATGATGTCTTAAAATGTGTGTATTGTGGAAACGTGTTTAATAAATTCAAAATATTGCAGCATCATGTGAATATACATAACAGGAACTATATCTGCAAGATTTGCGACGCTGGGTTTATTAATAAAGGAATTCTTAGTGCCCATTCTAAGGTCCATGAAACTGGCACTTTCAAATGCGATTCGTGCCCGAAAGTTTTCAACACCTATCGTAAGAAGAAGGGCCACGAGAGTACCGTGCATATACGCGCGAACTTAGTGGCCAAGTGCGGGTACTGCAATCAGAAATTCACGCATTATATAAAGAAGGACGAACATGTAGCGAAAGTGCACGGCGTGCATATGAAGCAAGTAAAATGTCGTGCTTGTGACAAGACATTTGATAATAAGAGGTCATTGACCATTCACACGAGGCGGGATCACTTGATGGAGCGAAAGTATCAGTGCACATTATGCGAAAGTCGGTTTTTTGGTTTCAGCGAGTTGAAACACCATATGGTGAAACACACTGGCTTAAAAGAGTTCAAATGTGAAGTGTGTTCTAAAACTTACGGTAGAAAGAAGACATTGACGGAACACATGAAGATACACAACGATGACAGGCGGTTCAAGTGCGAGCATTGCGGACAGGCGTTTGTGCAGAAGTGCAGCTGGAAGGGGCACATGAGGAACCGACACGCGGATCTAATTTAAATAAATCGAAATTTATTTAAAAAACGTGTTTTTAGAAGAATGTGTTAATTTACGTAAATTCCTTAAGAAATAAATTCTAAAACTCACGTGCACTTGGTTTATTTTGAACCAAAAATATAGATTCTGCTTCTGCTCCACTATATGATACCCATAGAGCGTTGCTCAGTTAGCCACTATGAACCTGATGTAAGTTTGGAGATGTCTTAGTGCAGTCGCGTGCTTTGATATAATACATACTATGCATGAGTCGCAAAATAGCTTGAATCTTTGCAACAATGGGCCCTTATGTCTAGGAAGACAAACGTTTTTGTTTCGCACAATTTGACCTAGTAGAAAGACAGGCAATTAAGAAATATTCGAAGAAAAACATTTGTACATTGCGATGGACTTCGTATTCACATACTTAAGCACAACATCATTTTCTACCTACCTTTAGGTAAAACTTCTCGAAAAGTGTTAGGAAGCTCGTAGTGCCGACTTCGCCAGACCAAAACCTATGACGTCACTAGTAACACTCTAGAATGTTAAAGAGTATATATCTCGAAAACTATTGGACATATCGAAATAATTGAACACAGTAACATGGAAATAAGAAATTGGTGAACATGGAAAATAACCAATTATTCTCTTTGTACCCATTATCAACAAAATTCAGACTTGGTCATCATGCTGTGTTAACCAAAAATTCAACCTTAATATAGATCTCTGTCCGCGCTAACCAATTAAAGAGAAAATAACTATTTACCTTTCTTTGTAGGTGTTCAGCGAAACGTGAATAGCAAGATCGAAAACACGGACACTAAAGAGATATCATTGAGGAGGCGTACGATCGTACTAAAAGATCCTAATGACAGTAGGGAAGACAATAATCCTCTGAAAATAAATGAGATGGTTAAACACCGCAATAACATACAACTAATACTGCAATGTACGAATGCGACGCCCATTAGATGCAGAGGTGGGATAGGATACGCTTGCTCTTTTTGTAGCGACCAGTACCCAGAACCCGCAGACCTTAAAAAACACACGCTAGAAGAGCACGATGACAAAGCAAAACTGAAATTGATGATGGGCATAGATACGGCCAGGTATGTCGTCAAATTAGACATCACAGATCTTACATGCAAGATATGCGACTCAAAAATTGATACATTAGAACAACTCATTGATCATCTGATCAAAACACACGATAAGAAATTGTTCACCGACATCAACAACCACATAATGCCTTTCAAATTTGATGACGCTGATGTCCTAAAATGTGTGTGTTGTGAAAACGTGTTTAATAGATTCAAAATATTGCTGCAACATATGAATATACATTACAGGAATTATATCTGCAAGATTTGCGATGCTGGGTTTATTAATAAAGGAATGCTTGGTTCCCATTCTAAGACCCATGAAACTGGCACTTTCAAATGCGATTCGTGCCCGAAAGTTTTCAACACCTATCGCAAGAAGAAGGGTCACGAGAATTCCGTGCATAAATACGCGAATTTAGTGAACAAGTGCGGGTACTGCAATCAGAAATTCACGCATTATACAAAGAAGGACGAACATGTAGCGAAAGTGCACGGCGTGCATATGAAGCAAGTAAAATGTCGTGCTTGTGACAAGACATTTGATAATAAGGCTTCGTTGACCATTCACACGAGGCGGGATCACTTGATGGAGCGAAAGTATCAGTGCACATTATGCGAAAGTCGGTTTTTTGTTGCGTGCGCATTGCAACTCCATATGGTGAAACACACACGCTCTAGAGAATTCAAATGTGACCTGTGTTCTAAAACTTTCGGTAGAAAGAAGACACTGGCGGAGCACATGAGGATACATGCGGATGACAGGCGGTTCAAGTGCGAGCATTGCGGACAGGCGTTTGTGCAGAAGTGCAGCTGGAAGGGGCACATGAGGAACCGACACGCGGAACTAGTTTGAATCTATTGCAATTTATTTTCAAAAATTTGTTTTTAAAAGAATATGTTAATGTAAATTCCTTAAGAAATAAATTCTAAAAATCACGTGCATTTGACTTATTTTGAACCAAAAATATCGATTCTGCTTCTGCTCGACTATCCGGCACCCATAGAGCGTTGCTCAGTTTGCCACCGTGCAGCTGATGTAAGTGTGGCGATGTCTTAGTGCAGTCACGTGCCTTGATAATAGAGACTATGCATCAGTCACAAAATAGCTCGAAACTTTGCAACATTGTCTAGAAATACATATATTTTTATTCCGCACAATTTGATCAAATAGTTTAACAGCCAATTTTGAATATTCACTAATATTTTATTTACGTTGCGTTTGTGTTCGTGTTCAAACACTTGGGCACAACACATTATTTTCTACCTTTAGGTGAAACTTCTCGAGAAGTATTAGAAAGCTCGTACTGCTGATTGCGCCTAACCAAGTCCCGTCACCTATGACGTCACTAGTACACTGGCATCAACATATTGAAACTGATATATTTCGAAAACTATTGGACATAACATGCATCTTCTTGGTGCGCTCGCTCCATCGCCGATCTCATCTTTGCCCCTGCTGCGGCAAGTATGAGGTCAAGAGCGAACACATTCTTAATTTAAAAAAATTGTTTTTCAATGTATGACACGCCTCTGTTTCAGCTGTGTAACATGGAAAATAACCATTTATTCTCTTTGTAGGTGAAATCAATCAAGATAACGCTAATACTGAGATAAAACCGAAAGAGGCTCCAAAGACAAGTTCTAATGTACTTAATATTACAAAGATCAAGAACCAAATGAGAAGGGATCTTTGGAAACATCAAGCGAATGTTAAAGAGATATTAACGTCCAGTAATGCGACACCAATCCATCGGTACAGCGACCTGGGATACATGTGTTGTCACTGCTTCGTCCAATACCAAAACCCGGCTGACTTGAAGACACATAACATCGAATCGCACGCAGATCAAGTCAAACCGATCAGTCCCAATATGAGGAACAGTCATTTCGAATACTGTCTCAAACTGGACATCACTAACTTACAATGCAAGCTGTGTAACAACACTATCGACACGCTAGACGATTTATTGCATCATCTAAAAAATAAACACGGTAAAGTTGTATATTTGAATATAAATAATCAGATATTACCGTTCAAATTTGATACTACAACTTTAACTTGCTGTGTGTGCAGCAAGACGTTCGAGAAGTTTAAGAAACTTCAGGAGCACATGCACACGCACTACAGGAATTATATCTGCGATGTGTGCGGCGCCGGTTTCGTTGCATTCAGCTGTCTCAAGACGCATTCGGAGACTCATAAAATTGGCACATTCAAATGCGATTTCTGTAGCAAGCTTTTCGACACGCTACGCAAAAAGAAGTCTCACGAGAAATCCGTTCACAAACCTATGACGATGAACAGATGCGGGTTTTGCAGCCAGCGATTCAAATGCTGGCGGAAGAAAAACGAGCATTTGAGCAAAGTTCACGGTGTCAACTCCCAAGTGGTTAAATGTCAGGCGTGTGACAAGACTTTTAAGGAAAATAAATTACTGATGATCCACACAAGACGCGATCATTTGATGGAGAGGGAATACAATTGTTCTCAATGTGACATGAAGTTCTTTGCGTTGAAACAATTACAGATGCATATGGTTAAGCATACGGGTGCAAAAGATTTTAAATGTGACGTTTGTATGAAGTGTTTCGGGAGGAAGTATACACTGACGGAGCACATGAGGATACATAGCGATGACAGGCGGTTCAAGTGCGAGCATTGCGGACAGGCGTTTGTGCAGAAGTGCAGCTGGAAGAGTCATATGCGGTCTAAGCACAGGGATATTGTGTAGATGGCAGGCTTGTAGTATCTGTTCATTTTGCTTTGCCTGCCACTAGTCACCAAAATAAATGACTTAACTTGCGGGGTCTGTTTCAAATCAGAAACGCTTGCAACGCTTGCAATCAGCACATGAAGAAGGACCACTTACTTGAACGAAAACACGAGTGTCCAGAATGCGATATGAAATTCTTTAGATCCCAGAACTAGCAAGACATATGGTGAAACACACTGGATCTAGGGAGTGCGATTGCGATTTGTGCCATAAGTCGTACGGCAAGTCCACTTTGCGGGAACATTTACGAGGATCCATAATAATGATAAGAGGTTCAAGTGCGAGCATTGTTGACAGTCGTTTGTGCAAAGGTGCAGCTGGAAGGGACACATGAAGTCTAAGCATTGGGGATTGTTTGAATACGCTCTTTTATCACGATAATTTTATATTAAACGAAGTTTATAGAAACTTTTATCCTGTTTACAATGGTTTTACAAAGCATTTTTGGGAACAAAAGTGATTTGTAATTCCTGTGTAAACCTATTATAACGTTGTATGTTTAATGTGCAATGTTTTTGGGAAATAAAATTTCAACACCAATTCATTACCCTTTTATTTTGTACACACTTTAGGTACTTTAAACATTGAATTGAGGACCCTTACTGGTTTCAGTGGGCATTCAATTCGCTGCACCTAATGGTGGCGGATTCCATTCCCGTCGTGGATAATTTCTGAAATGTCCTTTTCGTAATTTTGCCTGGCCTGGGTGTCACTAGAATCGCCCTATTCTTCAGTACCCATAGTTCAAGCGTTGCTTAGTATATACTTATCATTATCATAATGTATTACTTAAAAATGTATTATTCTTTACTTTAACTTACTTTCAAGATTGGATGTGAGTATGCGGGAAATTTCTGAAAATTCTTCCAAGTTTCTGACTGCTTTTACAGAAGCCAGCCATACGTAGAAGTTATGATAACATTCATGTAATCCTGTCTAGCAATCATGTTTACATAAAGTTGCTGCACATATCGTTGATAGAAACTAGAGAGCTAAGTGGAGTGGAGGGTTAAGTAGTTAAAATAGTTATGGTTCGTTGCTTCTTAACAAACAACAACTGCCGACGTACTATAACATGATCATTTTCTTTATAGGTGACGAACAAAAAGCGATCAACATTAAACATATCAAAAGCGAGGAATCAGCAATATTAATCGTTGTTGGAGCTCCAGAAATAAACATGGAAGTCGAAATTGAAACTCCAAAGAGTAATTTGAAAATCGGAACCAAACCACCAGCTATATCAAAAGTGGAATTGGGGAAGCATCTCCACAATTTGGAGGAAATATTGCTGTATACGAACGCTACTCTGATACTACGTCATGGCAAGACCGGCTATATGTGCAGTTACTGCTCAAAAGAATTCCTAGAACCGGCAGAACTGAAGGAGCATACTTTGAAAACTCACACTAATAAGACTAAACCTCTACCAGGCTGTCTCTATATCATCGCGCTGTTTGAATACATTGCTAGACTCGACATAACTGACTTACGTTGTTCGCTATGCGATAAAAACTTAGACTCATTAGAAGAGTTACTCCAACATCTGTCTGATGCACACGATAGAGTTATACACACAGATATAGACAACCATATATTCCCTTTCAAGTTTGGTACCGAACAGCTCACGTGCTGTCTCTGTTCAAGCGTGTTCCATAAGTTCAAAAAGCTGCAGGAGCACATGCACAACCACAACAGGAATTATATATGTGATGCCTGCGATTCGGGTTACGTGAATCGAGCGAGCTTAACCCGACATAGAAAGATACACCTTAAAGGCGTCTTCCCTTGCACTTATTGTTCCAAAGTCTGCAACTCACGATTGCAGCTTTACAGCCACGTGAAGTGCAATCACACTCACGTTGATGCATTGAACAGATGCGGTTATTGCAATGAGACTTTCAAAGGATATTGGACTAAAGAGAAACATTTGGCTGAAGTTCACGGCGTTAAAAGTTCTTTGAAGAAGTGCAATGCTTGCGATAAAACCTTCTCGAGTCCGAGACATCTGTTACATCACGTGAAAAAAGATCACCTCCTCGAACGGAATCACGAATGTCTGGAATGTGACACGAAGTTCTTTACACACCGAGAGCTTGAGTGTCATATGGTTAAGCACACTGGGTCTAAAGAGCACCAATGCGATAAATGCCTGAAGCGGTATGGCACGAAGTTCGCTTTGCAGGATCATATTTTGAGGATCCATGATGATGATAAGAAAATGAAATGCGAGCATTGCAACCGGTCGTTTGTACAGAAGTGTGCTTTGAAAAAACACTTGGAGATCCATCATGGAGGAAATATTTGAACATGTATTTTTTGTTTGTAACGTTAAAATAAAGTACAACATACAATCTTGTATTTTATTTTGTATCAAGATGTTAAGATCACATGAAATCTGTCGTCATATAGTAGTAGTAAGATTACACTACCATCCATTGATTATAGAGGGATAGATAGTGTGTAGCTTTAACTTCAAATACTTAGCAATACTATAGCGGACGCTCTTATTTGGCTCTTATTTGTAGCTTAATAATCTATAGCTTTCGACACTGTTAGCCAATAAGTCCAGACCAAAATAACTGAACTAAATCTTGCTGAAGTTTTCGAACAAGACAATAACACGAAAATTTTCTTTATAGGTGTGCAACAAAAAGTGGTCAACAGTAAAAATTACAAAAGCGCCGAACGAGTAGTTGTCGAGGCTCCGAAAAACGAGTCCAATACTACGAAGCTATCCAAAAATGAACTGAATAAGCTGATAAAAGAAGAACTGGATAAACATCATCAGAATTTAAAGGAGATATTGCTATGCACGAATGCTACTGTGATACTGCGCCGCGGTAGAATAGGCTACATGTGCAGTTACTGCCAAAAAGAGTACCAGAAACCGCAAATTTTGAAGGAACATACTTTAAAAACTCACCGCAATGAAATCAATCCATTGCCGGATTGCCTCAATGACGGCATTCTATACGAATACCTTATCAAACTAGATATAACTGATTTACATTGCTTGCTATGCGATATAAACATAGACTCTTTAGACGAGTTACTGCAACATATATCCACTGAACATCATAAAAATATACACACAGATATAAACAACCATATATTCCCTTTCAAGTTTGATACAGAAGAGCTAACATGTTGTATGTGTTCCAACGTCTTTGACAAGTTCAAAACATTGCAAGAGCATATGCACAAACATTACAGGAACTATATCTGCGATGATTGCGACTCTGGCTACGTGACTAAAGGTTGTCTGACGAGGCATAAGAATACGCACAGAAAAGGCACATTTCCCTGCTCTTTTTGCGCTAAATTCTACGATACACGAGCGGCACAATATCAACATATACTGAATAAACACACTCATGTAGCGTTGCATAAGTGCGGGTATTGTGAGGAGAGTTTCAGTGAGCATTTCGCGAAAGAAAGGCACCTGGCTAAAATCCACGGTATCAACGCTCAAAAGAAATGCAGGATCTGTGACGTCACCTTCTCCTGCGAGAAGTATTTGAAGCAGCATGTGAAGAAATACCATCTGTTAGAACGGAGATACGAGTGCAAAGTGTGCGATATGAAATTCTTCAATTCCCACAAACTTTTATTACACATGGTTAAACATACTGGTTCGAAGGCGTTTCAATGCAATTGGTGTCTGAAATCATATGGGTGTAAATCGACTTTGCAACAGCATATGAGAATACATACTGATGATAGAAGATATACCTGCGAGTATTGTGGTAACACGTTTGTGCAGAAGAGCCGTTGGAAGTGGCATATTAAGTCTAAACATGGAGAAATTATTGTTTGAACATGTTTCTTGTACAGTTTATCTATGCTATAATAAAGTTTCAGTACTTTTATCGGATTTTATATGACCTTTTGAAAGAACTTTCTTTATATTAGTGATTACAGTATTTTCCTACATCTAAAATATGGATCCTTCTTTTATTATGAAATCCAAGAAGTTAATAAGTATTAAAAACTATTAAATATTTTTAAAAAATACAATATCAGTTAGAACGGAAATACGAGTGTGCAGCTTACGATATGAAATTCTTTATAAATAAATATCGCCAGATGTACAAACCAACTGTATGATCCCAAACTAAGCAACGCTTGTACTATGGCTACCATACAATGGACTGGGGGCGATCCCAGTGACACTCAGGCCAGGGCAAATTAAGAAAAGGCCGTTTTCTAAATTTGCTCGAACGAATCGAACGCACAACCACCCAATGCAGTGAGACGAGCGGCCAACGCTCAATCCACTGCACGAAGCGGTCACTGTAAATTCTAAGAACAAGCTGATTTTATGAAACAACTACCTACAGAGTTCAATCTAGATAGTATGTCTCTGCCTGAATTATATTATGAACTTTCGGTTCGTGCAGATTATGAACAAGATTATGATATGAATTATATAAAACTAATTAAAATAAAACTTTATAATACGCCTTTAAGAGCCTTTAATACATCTTTATAATTATATGCAATCCATTCAAGACGCTTCCCAAAAGTGAATTGGGCTTTCGACTTCTCAGACTGGTGCAAGCCTAGCTACATTTTGATTCCTCTGTTAATATTTAGCTAAGAGTATTATTTACTTACTTCAAAGGTAACAGATACAGACTAACTTGCATTACGCCCAAGAATATGTGTAATTATATCAGTGAAATGCAATTCAGTAATACACTAATAATTTCTTTTTAGGTAATGAAGAAAATGTGGAATTCCTCGCAATTAATGTTGAATCAAAACCGGTCGCTAAAAAAGCGGGCGCCAAGAAAGAGAAGGCAGTACTTAAAAAGCGAATGAAGGAAGTGCATAAGCACAGGCACAATTTGACAGAAATACTGAACAATACCAACGCAACGCCAATACTGCGGCAAGGGAGGATAGGGTATATGTGCAACTCATGCATGCAAGAGTTTCCGGAACCCGGCGACCTCAAGAAACACACCTTAGAATCCCACACGGCCGCCGGCAACCAAGCGAGCTTCTTCAAGAACTCCACAATGTATGAATACTGCATCAAACTCGACATCACAGCGTTAAAATGCAACATTTGCAACGAAAACATACAATCATTAGAGCTACTGATGGATCATCTCAAAAGTACGCACCAGAAAACGATATATTCAGACATAAAAAACCACATTTTGCCTTTCAAATTTGAGAACGAACAGCTGACCTGCTGTCTCTGTCCGACCTCGTTCGATAAATTCAAAGTGCTACAGGAGCATATGCACAAACATTACAGGAACTATATCTGTGACATCTGCGAGTCTGGTTACGTCAATCAGGGTTGTTTGGCGCGCCACAAGTACATCCACAAGCTTGGGACCTTCCCTTGCGAGTACTGCCCTAAGATCTTCGACACAAAAGTCAAGAAGATCATGCACCAACGATCCAATCACACGCACAAGAACTCTATGATCAAATGCGGGTACTGTGATGCGGGATTTAGAGATTTGTATCTCAAGGAGGCGCATCTGACTGAAGTGCACGGTATCAAGCCTCGACAGAACAAGTGTAATGCGTGCGGGAAATGCTTCTTAACGCCCGCAAAATTAAGGGTGCACACTCAGAGACACCATCTACTGTTGAGGAGGCATAAGTGCACTCAGTGTGACATGGAATTCTACGATTCCGGTGAGCTGAAGCGGCACATGGTGACGCACACTGGCCTGAAGGAGTTCAAATGTGAATTGTGCTTTACTTCGTTTAGCAGGAAGTTTTATTTGAATCAGCATATGCGGAAACACGAACGCGGACAGTAACATGTTGGAAAAAATGTTCTTCCTGCACTCTGCTCCTTGGCGATTAATAAATAATATCCTTATTTATGTAAAAAAAACAAATCCACTCATTACAATATCTCAGAAACTTATATAAGTTACGCTGGCATTACAAATAACTTTTGTTCCTATAAATGAATAAAAATAAATAGGCTAAAAATATCTTTATATAAAAAAAAGTAACGTCACGACTTTTATCCCCATTCGGGGGTAGTCTGAGGCTTGAGTGGCCATACACCACCACATTGTGGAAGTATTAAGCCAACTCAAAGCCCACGTTTCACCAGTGAATCTTGTCGCCGTGTATACAGGAACTGACTGTTACCTAATCCCGAGGGATAGGTAGGTTTCCTCACGATGTTTTCCCTTACCGTAAGCTAACTGTAAAACTGTAACTGTATCTTGAAATGTAGTGGTTAAATATTTTGTATGTATCTCAGCCTCTACGAGCTCCCTAAGAAAAGGTTTTAAGTTGCGCACACGATGTTGCAGTAAAAGCTATTGGTATATGCAAAATGGACTAGTGACTACTGTCAAATCTAAAGTTGCAAGTTGCAAATCTAGTGATCTAAGCGACACTGATTGGTTGCGGGTTTTATTACAGCGCCTTAAGCGTTTTAAATATGAGTTTGTATTTGTTATGTTAAATGTAGGAATATGAACAAAATGTAGTAGATTTCTCGAGCATCATTCTGATACGGTGTCCGAGTCTTCGCAAGGAGCAAATTTTAACTATAAGCGCCTGTTTCAGAATCGTCAGATAACTCTTTCCATCACATAAATACTTATGGCGATTTAACAGTTTTTATTTTTATAGAATATCTGTTAATTCGCCATATTTATTTGGTGGATAAAACTTTTCTAAAGATTCTGTAACAGCCCCTAAATTTCGTATTTTCACAAATATTCGCTTATTTCACCAACACAAAACCAACCTCCATGTTAGCGTGATCTTGGTATCGTTTAACGCAAACATTTGTAGAAGTACACCATGTGATGTGGCAGCATCACAATCTGATACGTAGACTCGTCTCACTCGTCGTTTGGTAGACCACGCGTCTGTTGTCGCTTGGGAAACTCACATCATAGTATAATGCATGTAATCGATAATATTATAATAAACGAATTCTTGAGACTTTCTGTCTTTCATTTATCTAGTTTAATGACATATTATATAACTACTAATAGTCTGTAATACACCGGTCTTATAAAAGGAGCATCCAATATTTTTCTTTGCCACCAGGGCGGCGCCACGATGCAGTGGGGTAACATTGATACTTAACTTTCTCTATTTCCGTCCTCGCAATAATTAAGATGTTGGTTTTCCAAAGTATCCTCTTTCGGTTAGGTTTTTTTTGTATCGTTATCAATGTGATTTTGATGCTATTTCTTACTTGAAACTGGCGAGATACCTATTATCTTGGCTGAGCCATATTTGTAAAGAAAAAGAAGAATTAAGATTTCGTAGGGACACTGACAGTAGTGAAATTGCAGATGCTATCACCCCAGTCCAATAAAGGGACATGTGATTAACTGTTTTTTTTTTGCTCCTATTATGCGCATCAGTTTAACTTCAGAAGCTATACAGATCCACCCCAGCCTGGGTTTCTCTGAATGTGACTAAGACCTTTTGAACTGAAAACAGCTAAGCTACATTCTTTTGCCCTATTTATATTTAGATTAGTATATTATTTAAGCACTTCAACTTTAAATAGGCAGATTATATTTTATGAGCATTCTTGCACATGTACATAATATTACCTCATAAACCAATCAATGAAATGCAATTCAGTAATACACCAATAATTTATTTTTAGGTAACGATGGGCATGTGACCTACGTCGAAGTTAAAATTGAGCCGATACCTGTCCCCAAAACAGAGGTCAAGAAAGAGAGGGCAGCACCTAAAATGTGCGTGAAGGAAGGACACAAACACAGGCACAATTTGATGGAGATACTGAACAATACCAACGCAACGCCAATACTGCGCCACGGAAAAATAGGATATATGTGCCACACGTGCATGCACGAGTTTCCGGAACCCAGCGACCTCAAGAAACACACCTTGGAAACCCATACGCCCGTTAGTGACCAAACAGCCTTCTTCAAAAACACCACAATGCACGAATACCTCATCAAACTCGATATAACCGGGTTAATATGCAACATTTGCAACGTAACCATTGAATCACTAGAAGAACTGACGGATCACCTCAAAAATACGCACCAGAAAACTATATATACCGACATAAAAAACCACATTTTGCCTTTCAAATTTGGGAGTGAACAGCTGACCTGCTGCCTCTGTCCAAGTTTGTTCGATAAATTCAAAATGCTGCAGGAGCATATGCACAAACATTACAGGAACTTCATTTGTGACATCTGCGAGTCTGGTTACGTTAATCAGGTCTGTTTAAAGCGCCACAAGAACACCCACAAGCTGGGAACCTTCCCTTGCGATTACTGCCCTAAGATCTGCGACACGAAAGTCAAGAAGATGATGCATCAGCGAGCCATTCACACGCACAAGGATTCTATGAGCAAGTGCGGGTACTGTGGCATGGGATTCAGGGAATTATACCTGAAAGAGGCGCATCTCACTGAAGTGCACGGTGTCAAGGCTCGTCAGAATAAGTGCAACGCTTGCGGCCAATGCTTCTTAACGCCCGCGAAATTGAGGGTCCACACTCAGAGACATCATCTTCTGCTGAAGAGGCATAAGTGCACTCTATGCGAAAAGGCGTTCTACGCTGCCGATACGCTTAAAAAGCACATGGTGGTGCATACTGGACTGAAAGAGTTCAAATGTGACATATGCTTGAAATCGTTTGGTAGGAAGTCTTATTTCAATGTGCATATGCGGAGACACGAACAAGGACAGTAAGAAAACGGCGGAAAATTTGTTTTTCCTTCCCTTAGCTCTGGTCAGCTAATCAATAACATCCTTAGGTATAAAAGCGGAAAAAAATATTCAAAGAGTCGACATCTGCTGCCGTGAAACCTAGCACGTATGTTGCGTTAAGATAATATGCTCGTTAGACTAGGATTTTACTTGGCATCATGTGCGCACGCAACGCTATGCACAGTTAAGTGTTTTATAACAAGAGAAAATCGCTCTTAACGAAATATCCCAAACTATGAGATCTATGGACTGTATGTCTATAATAGGTACATATAAGAGTTCCAGGATCCATAATAGAAGGACTTGAATATTTCCAGCTGGTTTTGTATTTTTTGTCGATCTTTACTGTACCACAGCTCTCAACAGATGCCATTGTCACGGAATAACATTCGTTTATATAGAAATAGACAATACAGCAACTTACAATTAATTACCACCACTCGAAAGTCCGCAGTGACTGAAATTTCAATTTTAATAGTTAAATAATATTATTAATAAATTATGATATTAATTAAATAATCATAGTAATTAGTCTCGTGAAAGTAGTCGCGCTATCATGCATATTTATCGCGGCCTCTAGGTGCTCCATAAGAAAATGTTTTGATTTGCGGACGCGCAGTTGCAGGGAAAAACTAGTAGTACTATCATGCAGAACAGAGTTGAGATTGTTAATTCAAAGTTGCGAGTTGCAGATCTAGTGGTCTAAGCGACGCTCGGTCCGCACTGAAAGATTGCGGGTTCGTATGCAGCTTCTGACGCGTTTTAAATTTATGGTAGTATTTGTTATGTTAAATATAATATGCATAATGGACTAGTGACTGTCAAATCGAAATTTGAAAGTTGCAAATCTAGTGATCTAAGCGACGTTCGGTCCGAAATAAGGGGTTGCGAGTTCGTTTACAGCACTTTACACGTTTTAAATATAAGATGGTATTAATATGTTAAATATATAGTGGAATAGTGGACTAGTGACTGTCAAATCTACATAACCAAGTTGCAGATCCAATGGTCTAACTGACGCTCGGTCCGGAATTAGGGGTTACGAGTTCACTTAAAGCGCCTTATGCGTTTTGAATATAATTTTATATTTGTTATGTTAAGTATAATATACATAATGGACTAGTGACTGTCAAATCTATATGACCAAGTTGCAAATCTATTGGTCTAAGCGACGCTCGGTCCAGACTGAGGGGTTGCGAGTTCAGCGCTTTACGCGTTTTAAATATAAGTTAGTATTTATTATGTTAAATACAATCTATGTGCACATGCGAGCGGACGCCACTGAATACTGTTATATTACATGTCGTATTTTCCCAAATATTGGCGAATTTCGTCCAAAACAAAGCTACCTCTGTGAATAACAACGCAAATGTTGGTATAAGTATACCATGTGATGTGACAGGATTATAATCTGATACTCGCTCACGTAGTGTTGTCTCGCTTGTTTATTAGTTGCTCGCGCGTCTAATGTGCGCTTAGGAATAAACTTTACGTTATAGTTAAATGCATGTAACCGATAATATTAAAATAAACTAATTCTTTAGACTTTCAATCTGTCTTTTATTTATCCAGTTTAATTACATATTATGTAACTACTTGGAAATAAAGAGTTCATAATACCTATTCTGACGCGCCACGATGTAGTAAGGTGACACTGACACTTGAAAGTTAATACAATTTCTTTCCGTCCTGTCGATATTTATTTTTATAGAGTATTTCCATAGAGTTAGGCCCAATAAGATTTTGCTAAATTAGTATTTGTTGTATTATTTGGACACTGACAGAAGTGAAGTGACAGAAATTAGCACCTCAGCTCAACTAAGCGACATCTGGGGGTACTGATCATTTTATGACTGTATTGTACCTGTGTCAAATTAAGTTCAGAAGCTGTAGCGGTCGACTCAAGTCTGGGTTTTCCGGATGTGTCTACGCCTTTGGACGTTTTGAACTGCCACCAGCTAAGCTACATATTCCCTATTAATATTTAAATTAGCATATTATTAACTTATTATATTATATTGGCATTCTTGCACATGTACATAATATTACTCCAATTAACCAATTAATAACATGCAATGGCCGTTTACCGACTGCACGGCACGGCACCGGCACCGGCATGGCGGCATCTTTTTCATTGGTCAGTGACCAGTTGTCATTGGTTACTGACCAATAAAAACCCCGCAAATAGCTGTCACTGTGCCGGTGCCGGTGCCGTGCCGTGCAGTCGGTAAACGGCCAATTCAGTAATACACCAATAATTTCTTTTTAGGTAACGAAGAAAATATGACCTACATCGAAGTTAAAATTGAACCGATACTGGAAGACAATAACGAGATCAAGGAAGAGAAGGCAGCACCTAAAAAGTGCGTGAAGGAAGGGCTTAAACACAGGCACAATTTGATGGAAATACTGAATAATACCAACGCAACGCCAATACTGCGCCACGGAAAAATAGGGTATATGTGCCACACGTGCATGCATGAGTTTCCGGAACCAGGTGACCTCAAGAAACACACCTTAAAATCCCACAAGACCCACGGCACCCAAGCGACTTTTTTCAAGAACACTACAATGCACGAATACCTCATCAAACTTGATATAACCGGGTTAGAATGCAACATATGCAACGAAAACATTGAATCACTAGAAGAACTAATGGATCATCTCCAAAATACGCACCAGAAAACTATATATACTGACATAAAAAACCACATTATGCCTTTCAAATTTGAGGGTGAACCACTGTCTTGCTGTCTCTGTCCAACCTCGTTCGATAAATTCAAAGTGCTACAAGAGCATATGCACAAACATTACAGGAACTACGTCTGTGATATTTGCGAGTCTGGTTTCGCTAACCAGGCCTGTTTAAAACGCCACAAGAACACCCACAAGCTGGGCACCTTCCCTTGCGATTTCTGCCCTAAGATCTGCGACACGAAAGTCAAGAAGATGATGCACCAACGAGCCCTTCATACGCACAGGGATTCTATGAGCAAGTGCGGGTACTGTGGCTTGGGATTCAGGGAATTATACCTGAAAGAGGCGCATCTCACTGAAGTGCACGGTGTCAAGCCTCGACAGAACAAGTGCAACGCTTGCGGCCAATGCTTCTTAACACCTGCTAAATTGAGGGTCCACACTCAGAGACATCATCTCCTATTAAAGAGGCATAAGTGCACTATGTGCGAAAAGGAGTTTTACGCTGCTGATACCCTCAAAAGGCACATGGTGGTTCATACTGGACTGAAGGAGTTCAAGTGTGAATTTTGCTTGAAATCGTTTAGCAGGAGGTATTATTTCAATTCGCATGTACAGAAATGCCGAAAGCGTTACTCGAACAGTTAAAAATCATAAAAACGGACGAATCCGGCGTATTTTCAATAAAATACTTGTCTTATTATAGGAGCCAACACTGTAGAAATATTGACGCTTCTTCTTTAGAATGGACTATAATGTCAAATCTATAGTTGCAAGTTGCAAATATAGTGATCTAAGCGACACTCGGTTCCAACTGAGGTTGCAGGTTTTTAATCGCCTTGCGTGTTTCTAACATTTGTTTGTAATTAAGTTTATATAATACTAATATAAGCCCTTTTTAACGTCCCACTTCTGCATGCCTCCCTAAGTGCGAGGGGGGATTCATGCCATAATACCACCCTGGCCCAGTGCGGGCTGGTGGATTTCACGTCTTTCGAAAATTTGTGAGATTTTCTAAGACATGCAAGTTTGCTCACGTTTTCGTTCACCGTAAGCAAGTGAGTAAGACTTAGTTTTTCAAATCGCTCGTTCACTTTCTTGCATCAAATCCATTATTTTGCTCCACCTAAACAACATTTTGAAATTATGCTACTGTTTTGTTTTGACAATTTTACCCAAAACTTTTGTAAAAAAAATAAAAGAGTATTACTGATTTGAAGAATTGAGAATGTTCAGCGACTTATGTTGCTGACTGTACCTTTGGAAGCTATTCTTGTTAGGACTGCAATTCAATCGCAATTAGAGATGGTAAGGGGCTGGTATTTCTTCCATTGACAGCTAGGTCACGTGATTGGCCCAAGACCACGTCATCGACTGTGGTGTGGTTAATAATGAACTTTATTTGTATTGAAGATGTCAGTCGATGACAATGATCGTGAGGTAGTCTTGGGCCATCGTGGGGAGGGAATAACTAGTGTAGCTTATTATTGTTCCAGGGACTATCTGATACTCACTCGCTCACGTAGTGTTGTCCCACTCTTCGTTCTTACACATTTTATATACGCTTGCGAATTAACAATATCATAGATTAATGCATGCAATCGGTTATATTAAATAAACTCATTATTTAAATTAACAATTTGTCTTTTATTTAACAACTAGTCACGCAAACTGATTATACAATAAATACTCAAACTGGACCTCAATTGTCCTAACTGTTACCCTCTTTTGAAATGACCAAACATCATCATGTCGTCTCCACTTTGAGCTCTGCAAAAATAGAGAACTTTGGAGACTTAGGAATATTATTCAGATACAATTTAAGGAATAATGAAAAGTATGGTGAGTAAAATTATACTAGTAGTATAGTAACTCTCACTGCACTGTCTCAGCTGGAATGCGATATAACATAATTGATTGGATAAATGATCTTTGTTACTAACCCAAATAACTCCCACACACCTTCGAATATGTATTACTAATTGCTATAAATACCAAATATGCAAAATTCTTGAATGCAAGAGAGCTCTCGGTCCCGGATGTGACAATTGTTAAACCTTCGGGCGCATCTTATACGAACAAAAAATAACTCGATCCAGTGAAATCCAAATCTTAACATTCCATTGATAACATATCTTTTCTTTGTAGGTGAACATCATAATCGTGTTGCGAAAGAGATAAAAAAAGAAGATCCTGACGATACAGAAGTGAAAACAGAACTGCCTAAAGCGTCAAGAACAGAGCTAGTCAAACATCGGGTCAATATAAAAGAAGTGCTACTCTCCTCCAACGCTACGCCTATCAGACGATACGGAGGAATCGGGTACACATGCTGTTTCTGTGACAGCCAATACGTTAAACCGGAAGAATTGAAGGCCCACACACTAGAAAGTCATCCAGATATAAACCAAGCTAATTTCATGAAAGGTATGAACATGTCGGAATATGTCGTCAAGTTAGACGTCACAAATTTGTCGTGCAAACTCTGCAACACATCAATTGATACTTTGGAGAACTTATTCGAGCATCTGAAATCGCAGCACGACCGAAAAATACACACAGACATCCACAACCATATCTTTCCATTCAAATTTGGTAGTGGCATGTTTGAATGTATGATGTGCTCGAGCACTTTCAACAAGTTCAGGATGATAGTCAATCATATGCATGTGCATTACCGGAATTTCATATGCACGATCTGCGATTCTGGATTCGTGAATCGGAATGCATTGGCGCAGCATTCTATGAACCACAATACGGGCGTGTTCACTTGCGATTACTGCCCGAAGAGTTACAGCACTCAGCTCAAAAAGAAACTTCATGAAAGGACGAGTCACACGCATCAGGAAACGATAAATAGATGCGGGTATTGTTCCGAAGCGTTTAAAGATTACAGGAAGAAGGAGGCACATTTGGCTATGGCACATGGTGTTAAAACTATAGCGGCGGTCTGCCAAGCTTGCGATAAAGTCTTTAGTAATAGAAAATTACTTGGTATTCATGTTAAGAGAGACCATTTATTGGAACGGCCGCATAAGTGTACAGAATGCGAGATGAAGTTTTTCTCCACAACTGGTCTGAAGAATCACATGGTCAAACACACTGGATCTAGAGAGTTTCAATGTGCGGTGTGTTTGAAGGCGTTCGGGAGGAAGAAGACACTGAACTCTCATATGAGGATCCATGATGAAGAGAAACGGCACAAATGCGAGCATTGTGGACAGACGTTCGTTCAGAAGTGCAGCTGGAGAGGTCATATGCGGTCTAAACATGGGGATATTGTATAAAGATTCAATAGCAAAATATAATTTAAATTATTCACTAATATATGAAACCCCTGTTGTAACATTTTTATTAGAAGCGCTAATAGCTTAGAGTGCATCGTTGCTGAAAGGTTTCGGCCAAGGTCTGATGAATATGGTAGATGAGGAAGTCTACAACTTCAGCTCTTGCAATTTTGACTATGTCTATTGTGCAATGTATGGTTGTATGTTGTCACACTAGCGACGCTCTCAGCAAGCTAGATAGGTTAGTTAGTGGGGCTTTGTAGGCGACCGCTGTTTTATATATGTTGCAAATGAGAAATCAGATGTCAAATCACTGGCACGCATTTGCTGTACGGTGCCTGAATCTTCGCTAGAAGCAAATTGATGATGACTGATGTCTCGCTTGTTTTTTGTTTGACCACGACGGGTCTAGTGTGCGATTACGAATAAACCTTGTCATAGATTAATGCATGTTATCAGTAAGTATTAGTAAATACAGTAATGCTTTAGACTTTCAACTTGTCTTTAATTTATCCAGTTACACATTTCAATCATCACTAAGTTCCAATAAGTTTTATTACTGTGTGAGTATTTTGTTATTTTTACACTGATGGGCAGAGAACTATAAACCTTATCAAAATAAAACTATGCCAGTAACTGGTGCAATTAAAATATAAATTTCCTTTATAGGTAAACCGCGATCGGGAACTGCCAGAGTAAAAACAGAAGCAAACGAAGCAAATCCTCAACATATGGAAATTGAAATTGTCGTCGAAAGAGAGGCTCAACCAAATATAGTCGTTAAAACTGAACCCCTGAGTCCTAACACTGAGGCTGTAGATAACGCGACAGTTAAACCAAAAACTGACGACCTTTCGGAACAAACTCAGCGTGATCGAAAAGAAATTCGGTTGCATCGTGTGAATATTAGGGAAGTGCTGCTCTCATCTAATGCCACGCCCATAAGAACACACACTGACAAGGGCTATATGTGCTGCTACTGTGACCAAGCTTACCTCGCACCAGCTGACCTAAAGCAACACACCCTACATACTCACGGTAACGTTTCAGAAGCCTATTTCATGAAGAAATTAAGAATGTTCATGTACGTTATCAAACTGGACATAACGGCACTCCAATGCAACATTTGCAAGATAAACATCAACAACTTGGAGGACTTGATGCAACATTTAAAGATAACACACAACAAAACAATACACACGGACATCAACAATCACATCATGCCGTTCAAATTTAACACGGAAAACTTGCAATGTTTCATGTGCGAGAATGTTTTCGATAAATTCAAAATGCTTCTCGAGCATATGAGTGTTCATTACAGGAATTACACTTGCAATCAGTGCAACACTAGCTTTGTCACTCACGGTACGTATACTATGCATGCACTCACCCACAAGACTGGCTCATTCACTTGCGAGCATTGCTCCAAAGTCTTCGATACGAACGTTAAGATGAAGAAGCATATGAGAACTAGACATTCGGGCGTGACTTACAAATGCGCATTCTGCGCTGAAACGTTCGCCACATATAGGAATCGGGAAGCGCATTTGATAGCCGTGCACGGAATGCCTGGTCGTGCCCCTACTAAATGCCAAGAATGCGACAAGGTATTTCAACACAAAGGCGAACTCCGGAGTCACGTGAAGCGCGTTCATCTAATGGACAGACCGCACGAATGTTCGATATGTAAAATGAAGTTCTTTAAGAGTCAGGAATTGAAATACCATTTGTTAAAGCATTCGGAAGTTAAAACGCACCAATGTGTCGTTTGCTTGAAGTTTTTTAAGATGAAGAAATCGCTCACGGAGCACATGAGGATACATAATGATGACAGGCGGTTCAAGTGCGAGCATTGCGGACAGGCGTTTGTGCAAAAACATAGTTTAAAGGTGCACTTGCGTTCGAAACATGGAGAAATTCTGTAATACAATGTGGTAGCAAGAAATTGTATGTTAAGGAAATTCAATAATAAAGTGCATGTGAAATACTTATTGTATTATTTAAATTGGCATTTGACCGCCCGCGTGGAAATTGAAGATGACAAGTGGCATATTTTATTCCAGATCATTTTAGATTAACCTTCCCGTTTAACTAATTTTGCGTGATACTCCGTTTAAATTACAAAGGTACACACTTTCGCATTTATAATAAGTAATAACATGCATACACACGTTGACATACTTTCATTATAACCCAGCGAGCGCAATAAACTCATGCACACAAAAACATCTACAATATTCTTTGTTTAGACCAACAGAAGGAGACCTCGGGTGGTCTGAGATTCTTTGCTACTTTATTCCAGAATTCATTTCAGTGAGGCGTTGCTGACCTCAATATTAGCTAGATTACTGATTCGGTTTTAATATCTCTAAAGTCAGACCTTGAAAAATTATTATATTAGAATTCCATACAAACTGTGTCGTAACTTCGTAACCCACTGGGATCGGAGGCCCGACGGCACAAACTCACCTGCTGCTAGTCTAATCTAGTGCTAGTGGTGCTAATCTTTATAAGCTAAAATCCGAAAAAGTGCAATACAATATAAATTTTCTTTATAGGTGTACTTCAATCAAGAATAATAATGAAAAGACCACTCGCTCAACATATCAAAGAAGAAACAAACATCAAGAACGATGGAGTGGATAAGGAGGATTCCAGTACAAGCAAAGAAACAACCGCCGAACGACGCAAACGCGATCGGTCTCAACTGCTAAAACATCGCGAGAATACTGAGACAATACTACTCTCATCTAACGCTACGCCCATCTGGACCCACACAGGCAAAGGTTACGTGTGCTGCTACTGCGATGAAGCCTTCCTCGCACCAGCCGATCTGAAACAACACACGCTACAGGCCCATGATAACGTTTCAGAAACCTATTTCATGAAAAAACAGACCATGTACGATTACAACATCAAATTAGACATAACAGGACTCTGCTGCACCATTTGTGATGAAGACATCAACACGTTGGAAGACCTAATCGATCATTTGAGAACAAAACATGGCAAATCATATCACACAGACATCAAAACCCACATCATGCCTTTCAAATTCAATACGGACACTTTACAGTGTTACATGTGCATGAAAGATTTCGATAAATTCAAAATCATGCTCGAACATATGTCCTATGTGCATTACAGGAATTATATTTGCGGCATATGCGACGCTAGCTTTCTGAGTTACCGGTGTCTTACAAACCACAATTACAGTCACAAAACTGGCACGTTTACTTGCGAACACTGTCTTAAAGTGTTTGATACTAATCAAAAGCTAGGACTGCACGTAAGATTCACTCACAAGAACATGGTCCACAAATGCGCGTATTGTGATGAAGCATTCTCTGACTACACGACTAGGGAGACGCATCTGATTGCCGCCCACGACATGCCCTCACGCACGCCCTCCAAATGTCAGGCTTGCGACAAAGTGTTCAAACATAAAAAAGAACTGCGCAAACACATCAGAAGAGATCATTTAATGGACAGACCTCACAAGTGCACGGACTGCGACAAGAATTTTTTTTCTAAAAACGAATTAAGGCGCCATATGTTAAAGCATTCCGGGGTGCGGTCCTATCAATGTGCCATCTGCAAGAAGAAATATCAAAGACAGTCAACTTTGAAGGAGCATATGCGGATTCATAAAAATGACAGGCGATTCAAGTGCGAGCATTGCGGACAGACGTTTGTGCAGAAGTGCAGCTGGAAGAGTCATATGCGTTCGAAACATGGAGAAATAATATAAATTGTATATTTTTTTATTTAATACATAATAACGTTTCTGCATACTTATGTTTTAATTAAATACCACTATAAACAAACTATGGATGTGGAGCTCTCCTCTCGGCGGCCGTTCGGTCCAAGCATATCGGTGTAGTGAGCGTTCCTTTAGTTGGTCTAATAAAAATAGACTAAGGAAATACAAAAAACACTTAATAAGAAATGTAATAAATAAAACAATATTTTTGCATACATGTTCATATAGGGATAACTCCTTACGGACAACGAATTGGCAGAAGTCGTCATAGTAAATATTGTTCCCATTGGAAAGACCTTTCCAACGACACTACAATTATTGCTGTTGGGGCGGGGGGTGGAGATATCAAAATGTAGGCTGTACGATGTGTGGTAGTCAAACGGTGTATAAGTTTTATTATATGTATACGTAAGCTAAAAAACCAGAAAAGCGCAATAAAATTAAACATTTTTTTTATAGGTAAACCGCAATCAAGAATAATAATGAAAAGACCAGTCGCTCAACATATCAAAGAAGAACCAAGTATCAAGAACGATGGAGTCAATACAAAGGACTTGGATAAGGAGGATTCCAGTACAAGCAAAGAAACAACCGCCGAACGACGCAAACGCGATCGGTCTCAACTGCTAAAACATCGCGAGAATACTGAGACAATACTACTCTCATCTAACGCTACGCCCATCTGGACCCACACAGGCAAAGGTTACGTGTGCTGCTACTGCGATGAAGCCTTCCTCGCACCAGCCGATCTGAAACAACACACGCTACAGGCCCATGATAACGTTTCAGAAACCTATTTCATGAAAAAACAGACCATGTACGATTACAACATCAAATTAGACATAACAGGACTCTGCTGCACCATTTGTGATGAAGACATCAACACGTTGGAAGACTTGATCGATCATTTGAGAACAAAACATGCCAAATCATATCACACAGACATCAAAAACCACATCATGCCTTTCAAATTCAATACGGACACTTTACAGTGTTACATGTGCATGAAAGATTTCGATAAATTCAAAATCATGCTCGAACATATGGCCTATGTGCATTACAGGAATTATATTTGCGGCATATGCGACGCTAGCTTTCTGAGTTACCGGTGTCTTACAAACCACAATTACAGTCACAAAACTGGCACGTTTACTTGCGAACACTGTCTTAAAGTGTTTGATACTAATCAAAAGCTAGGACTGCACGTGAGATGCACTCACAAGAACATGGTCCACAAATGCTCGTATTGTGATGAAGCATTCTCTGACTACACGACTAGGGAGACGCATCTGATTGCCGCCCACGACATGCCCACACGCACGCCCTCCAAATGTCAGGATTGCGACAGAGAGTTTAAATTAAACAAAGAACTGCGCAAACACATCAGACGAGATCATTTAATGGACAGACCTCACAAGTGCACAAACTGCGACAAGAAATTCTTTTCTAAAAACGAATTAAGATGCCATATGTTAAAGCATTCCGGGTTGCGGTCCTATCAATGTGCCATCTGCAAGAAGAAATATCAAAGACAGTCAACTTTGAAGGAGCATATGCGGATTCATGAAAATGACAGGCGGTTCAAGTGCGAGCATTGCGGACAGACGTTTGTGCAGAAGTGCAGCTGGAAGAGTCATATGCGTTCGAAACATGGAGAAATAATGTAAATTGTATATTCTTTTATTAAATACATAATAAAGTCACTGCATATGTTTTAATTGTATACCACTATAAACAAACTATACAATATTATTTTGTACATTCAAAACCTGAAATGAAACTATTTTGTTCTGAATCATTAGAAGTTTTTGCAATGTTGTCACATTTTGTCCCAGGAAATAAATCTTGTAACGTGGATTTAGAATCAGCTGAAAGCCAAAATGCGGAGCATGCGCTATTACTTACATACCTCTTTACTTATAACTTTGATAGTTTACAAATTATTTATTTATTATCGTTAGGATTATACAAATAAAAAAATCTAATATTAGGTTTATAACTTAAGTATTTATTTATAAATGTGTTCTGGGATGACTTTTAATTCGCTTACATCTATGCACAAATACCACAATTTTCGTGTGACGTTTATCTCTAAATTTAATTAATTGAAACTTATTCTAACTATCTATAATTAATAAATAGGTAAATACATTCCGTATGATTTTCCTAAATAGTGAGTGAATACAATAAATATCTTAAATTTTCTTTATAGGTGATCCACCGGGAACATTTACAATGGAGGAAATTGAACCAGTTGACCAAACTATCAGAACGGAACAAGAAATCAAAAAAGAAAACGTGGATTTAGATGTGGAGCTGAATATCAAAAGAGAAATAGAAGATGTCGATTCAGAAGAAGACCAAGAGATAAGTGAAGGATTCAACGAAGAAATGGTTATAAAGAGAGAAGTTTCGAGTCCCAACAAAGAAGAAAAGGTGGATTTAGAAGTGGAGCTGAAAATCAAAAGAGAAATAGAAGAGGTTGATTCAGAAGAAGACCAAGAGATAAGTGAAGGATTCAACGTAGAAATGGCTATAAAGAGTGAAGTGTCAAGCAACACAAACACCTTAGACCCCGAGAAATATGAAAGAAAAAATACAGGTCAAATAGAGAAACATTACACGAATATTATTGAGATTCTGCTCTCTTCTAACGCTACGCCTATTAGACGACATACTTTAAATGGCTATATGTGCGCTTACTGCGAAGATTCGTATATCGTACCGGCTGATCTAAAGAGACATACTTTAGAAACCCACATCAACCTTTCAGATGCTTATTTCATGAAAAAACGGGACATATACGATCATTGCATCAAAGTTGACATTACATCCCTTCACTGCAACATTTGCAACTCAAACATCAACACGTTGGAAGACTTGATGGAGCATTTGATACAACAACATGAGAAAACATTGCACATGGACATAAAAAACCACATCATGCCGTTCAAATTCAACAATGAAACATTGCAATGTTTCATGTGCATGCAAACATTTAACAAATTCAAAATATTGCTCGAGCATATGTACAATGTGCACTACAGAAATTACACTTGCACCGTATGCGGTACTAGCTTCGTTAATTACGGAAGACTCCTCCACCACAGTTACACTCATAGGAGTGGCATGTTCAGATGCGAGCACTGTGCTAAAGTGTTTGACACAAAGCCTAAGATGAAACAGCATGTGAGGAGAATGCACTTGAACGTGGTCTACAAATGCGATTACTGTGATGATACATTCACCGGCTATAGGAATAGGAGGACGCATCTGAGCGCGGTCCACGGTATGCCACCACGAACACCTTCCAAATGTCGTGTATGCCATAAAGAGTTCCAACAGAAGAACGAGCTAAGCAAGCACGTGAAAAGAGATCATTTATTGCAGAGACCACACGAGTGTTCGGAATGCGATATGAAGTTTTTCAGCAAGGACGAATTGAAAGGGCATATGCTGAAGCATTCGGGAGTGAGGTCCTATGAATGTCCTGTTTGCACGAAGTGTTTTAAAAGGAAGTGGACCTTGAAGGAGCATATGCGGGTTCATGAAGGTGACAGGCGGTTCAAGTGCGAGCAATGCGGACAGGCGTATGTGCATAAGTGCAGCTGGAAGGAGCACATGCGTTTGAAACATGGTGTTATCCTGTAATGAAATACTTATTAATATGATTATTATTAATATGCTATGTTACGATACTTCCAAGAAATTGCTTATTATTAAACAGTAGATAAATACAATTGTGTTTTATTTAAAACAGATTCCAATTTTGACCCCGGTCATCCTCTAACACTTGATAAAATGATAACTAGCGTAATAGCCCCTAAGACATTGTCTAAGACAAAGTGTATAGACAAAAGATACCCTGTCTTGTTCCATGATATGTGGAGGGCAAGAAGTTATTCTTTTACGGGTTAATCTCAGAAACTAGGCTGGTACGTACCGAGTTCATTTGGTACAATTATCAATTACGTATGTTAATGAATTGGATGATATATTACTGATAGCTACTATGCATAATTCGGGGCAGCTCAAAATAAAATAATTGAGTTAACCTCCCTAAGTACTCAAGTGTACGTAGGTACGATCTACAATTTATATTTCTTCATCACAGAAATTACACTTGCGATATGTGCAACACTAACTTCGTCAACTATGGAGGACTTTCGTACCATACGTTGACGGATAAAACTGGTTCGTTCGCTTGTGAGCACTGTCCCAAAGTATTTGACACTAAATTCAAGTAGCGATCGGACGTTCGAACCACACACACTCACACAGACGTCCTCTACAAATGTGTGTACTGCACTCTACATGATTACGGGAGGAAAGAAGCTCATTTGAGTTCGATTCACGGGATTGGTAGTTTGTCTTCAAAATGTCAGGCGTGAGAGAAAGTTTTTCCCAGTAGAAAACTGTTAAACGTACATGTAAAGCGGAATCACTTGATGATTATACCACGCGGGTGTTCTCAATGCGATATGAAATTCTTTTGACTAAAAGAATTGAAAAATCATTCGGGGATAAAATGTCATCAATGTACAGTGTGCTTTAAGTCGTTTGCTAGGAAGAAGACTTTCAAGGAGCATATGAAGATTCATGACGATGACAGGCGGTTCCAGTGCGATCATTGCGGACAGGCGTTTGTGCAGAAGTGCAGCTGGGAGGTGCACATGCGTTCGAAACATGCGCAGATGTTACAAGAGATAGGTCGCTTAATATACTTTTCTAATACTTTCTTTGTTAGATTATTTCGTCATTAAAATTGCTAAAATTTAACCCGAACCACGATAATTATATCATACAGTAGTGGAACTGGGGCCTGTCCTTGAAATAACTACCTACAGCCGCGCCACGCTCGCTCGGTACGTGAACACGCGATAGGGCTACCCGCCTACAGTATATTAATTTCATCTACCTACTTCCTACCTATTAAAAAATAATCAAATTACGTGCTAGTAGGTATATAAAAATATTTTATAGGGTTAACTTCCGGTGTTTCCAGGTATTAATTAAAAAAGAAATTTTTCTGGAATTGGCGTTATTGACGAATTTAAGCAACCAAAAACAGCACAATATAGTCTATAATTACTCTTTGCCATATTAAGTAAGTACTTATACCGTTTCTATTAAGATGGAATACTGTAGATATTATTACCGTGCCCGAACGTTATATTTAAATGCCTGGAATCCAAGACTACATTCTTTAAAACTCATTAAGTTAACGAGTACAATAATCCTGTCATTTTCTTTACAGGTGGACCGTATACAAAAAAAAACAATAAAGACATTGAAACCACTATCAAGAAAGTCGTCAAATCATCACCAAAAAAGGTGAAAAAAAGAAGTAAAGAAATACTCGACCAACTTAAGAAACATCGCGAGAATTTCAGAGAGATATTGCTATCTTCAAACGCTACACCCATCAACACTCATGGATGTTCTGGTTTTACATGTTTTTACTGCAAGAAGCCATACTTCAGGGCCGAAGATCTTAAACGACATACCAGAGATGAACACAGAGATAAAGTAGAAGATGGATACACAACCAGAATGAGCTGTGTCAACTTCGTCATCCGTCTCGACATCACAGCACTCCATTGCACCATTTGCAACAAAAACATTGACACTCTAGCAGACCTGTGCGATCATCTCAGAGTCGAACACGAGAAGATAATACACGCAGATGTCAAACATGCCATCATACCATTCAAATTTGGAACGGAAAATCTCCAGTGCTGCATATGCAAAAATATTTTCCACAAATTCAAAACTTTGATGATGCATATGACGGCACATTATCGCAATTACGAGTGTGAGGAATGCGGGGCGGGTTTCATAACGCTCAACAGTCTTGGGACTCATATGAAAACACACAAATCCGGTGACTTTGTCTGCGATCATTGTCCCAAAGTTTTCACCGCGGAGCTCCGGAAAAAAAGGCATATGAAATACATGCATGGCCCTAGAGCAACTTACAAATGCGTTTACTGCGGCGAGACTTTTAACGACACTCTGCAGAGGGAAGCACACTTAGGTGCAGTGCACGGAGTCGATATGCCGAAGTGCAGGTCATGCGGCCGAGTGTTCAGCAACATAAATCTACTGCGAGTTCATGTTAAGAGGACTCATTTGATGGACAAGAGATACGGTTGTCCGGATTGCGATAAGAAGTTTTTCACAAATCAACAGCTGAGCGAGCATTCTGTTATGCATACGGGAGCCAGGCCGCATCAGTGCACTATCTGTCTGAAGTTCTTCAAACGGGTGAAGGCGTTGAAGAGGCATCAGAAGCTTCACGATGATTAAAAGCTTTAAGTGTGAGGGCAGATGTTTGCTGTGAAGCGTGTGTGGAAGCCACATTTGAGGACAAGGCATTAAGTTAACGAGTTATAGGGAGACTGTGTGAATCGTGACTATACAAGACACAATACAAGATGAAGGCGATTAATTCATCTTGTGTTGTGACTGTGAGATTTTAAATGCTGTTAAATTAATAAAGATTTGTATCATTATAATTTTAAACAGTTCTTATCTTTTATTACAACAGACCTGATTTGGTCATTAGGTACAATTAAAAACATGTTTTCTTCCCAATGTTTTGTGTTATCGAACCGCAAACCGAATGTTTGACGAAAACAATCTTCTCATTTAATAGTCAATGCAGAAGTGTACTGAGATACTTGGAAAATAGTGCACATAAGTTTCGGGGCCTTAACAAACAATAACAACAGTGCGAATATCAAATATATATATTCATGAGTTAGCGGGAGAAAAAGCATATGAAGATTCATAAGGATGACAGGCGGTTCCAGTGCGCGCATTGCGGACAGGCGTTTTTGCAGAAGTGCACTTGGAAGGTGCACATGCGTTCGAAACATGCGCAGATTTTATAAGAGATAGGTCGCTTAATATACTTTTCTAATACATTTTTTGTTAGATTATTTCGTCATTAAAACTTCTAAAATTTAACCCGAACGTTATATTTAAATGCCTGGAATCCAAGACTACATTGTTAAAAACACATTAAGTTAACGAGTACAATAATCCTGTTATTTTCTTTACAGGTGGACCGTATACAAAAAAAAACAATAAAGACATTGAAACCACTATCAAGAAAGTCGTCAAATCATCACCAAAAAAAGTGAAAACTAGAAACACCGACCAACTGAAACAACGCGAAAATTTCATGGAGATATTGCTATCTTCAAACGCTACTCCCATCAACAGCCATGGATGTTCTGGTTTTACGTGCTTTTACTGCAAAAAGCCATACTCCAGGGCCGAAGATCTTAAACGACACACCAGAGAGGAACACAGAGATAGAGTAGATGATGCATACACAACCAGAATGAGCTGTGTCAACTCCATCATCCGCCTCGACATCACAGGCCTCCATTGCACAATTTGCAACAAAAACATTGACACTCTAGCAGACCTGTGCGATCATCTCAGAGTCGAACACGGGAAGATAATACACGCAGACGTCAAACATGCCATCATCCCATTCAAATTTGAAACGGAAAATCTTCAGTGCTGCATATGCAAGAATATTTTCGACAAATTCAAAACTTTGATGATGCATATGTCGGCACATTATAGCAATTACGAGTGTGAGGAATGCGGAGCGGGTTTTATAACATTCAATAGTCTCGGGAGTCATATGAAAACACACAAATCCGGTGAAAACACACAAACACAATTTGCCTGCGATCACTGTCCAAAAGTTTTCACCGCGGAGGACAAGAAAAAAAACCATATGAGATACATGCATGGTCCAAGACCTAAACATAAATGCGTTTACTGCGGCGAGACTTTCAACGACTATCTGCAGAGGGAAGCACACTTAGGTGCAGTGCACGGAGTCGAAATGCCGAAGTGCAGATCATGCGGCCGAGTGTTCAGCAACAGAAATTTACTGCGAGTACATGTTAAGAGGACCCATTTGATGGACAAGCGGTACGGCTGTCCGGATTGCGATAAGAAGTTTTTCACAAATCGAGATCTGAGCGATCATTCCGTTATGCATACGGGAGCCAGGCCGCATCAGTGCACGATCTGTCTGAAGTTCTTCAAACGGGTGAAAGCGTTGAAGAGGCATCAGAAGCTTCACGAGGATAAAAACTTTAAGTGTGAGGATGTTCGCTGTGATACGTGGGTGGAAGTCACATTTGAAGACAAGACATAGGGAGACTGTGTGAATCGTGACTATACAAGACAGCCAAAAGAAGAGGAAGGCGATTAATTCATCTGGTGTTGTGTGTGGCTTTGTGCGATTTAAAATGTCGTTAAATTAATAAAGATTTAATTCATTATCATTTTAAACTTTTCTTGTCTTTTATTAAAACAGATATGATTTGGTCAATACAATTAAAAACATGTTTTCTTCCCAATGTTTTGTGTTATCGAACCGCAAACCGAATGTTTGACGAAAACATAATCTTCTCATTTTATAGTCAATGCAGATGTGTACTGAGATACTAGGAAATTAGTTCACATAAGTTTCGGGACCTAAACAAACAATAACAACAGTGCGAATATCAAATATGAAGGTTCATGAGGATGACAGGCGGCTCCAGTGCGAGCATTGCGGACAGGCGTTTGTGCAGAAGTGCACTTGGAAGGTGCACATGCGTTCGAAACATGCGCAGATTTTATAAGAGATAGGTCGCTTAATATACATTTCTAATACATTTTTTGTTAGATTATTTCGTCTTTAAATCTTCTAATATTTAACCCGAACGTTGTGTTCAAATGCCTGGAATCCAAGACTACATTGTTAAAAACTCATTAAGTTAACGAGTGCAATAATCCTGTCATTTTTTTTTACAGGTGGACCGTATACAAAAAAAAACAATAAAGACATTGAAACCACTATCAAGAAAGACGTCAAATCATCACCAAAAAAGGTGAAAAAAAGAAGTAAAGAAATACTCGACCAACTTAAGAAACATCGCGAGAATTTCCGAGAGATATTGCAATCTTCAAACGCTACACCCATCAGCACCCATGGATGTTCTGGTTTTACATGTTATTACTGCAAGAAGCCATACTCCAGGGCCGAAGATCTTAAACGACATACCAGAGATGAACACAGAGATAAAGTAGACGATGGTTACACAATCAGAATGAGCTGTGTCAACTTCATCATCCGCCTCGACATCACAGCACTCCATTGTACCATTTGCAACAAAAACATTGACACTCTAGCAGACCTATGCGATCATCTCAGAGTTGAACACGGGAAGATAATACACGCAGACGTCAAACATGCCATCATCCCATTCAAATTTGAAACGGAAAATCTCCAGTGCTGCATATGCAAGAATATTTTCGACAAATTCAAAACTTTGTTGATGCATATGTCGGCACATTATCGCAATTACGAATGTGAGGAATGCGGGGCGGGTTTCATAACGCTCAACAGTCTTGGGAATCATATGAAAACACACAAATCCGGTGACTTTGTCTGCGATCACTGTCCTAAAGTTTTCACCGCGGAGCTCAGGAAAAAAAGGCATATGAGATGCATGCATGGCCCAAGAGCCACTTACAAATGCGTTTACTGCGGTGAGACTTTCAACAACACTCTGCAGAGGGAAGCACACTTAGGTGCAGTGCACGGAGTCAATATGCCGAAGTGCAGGTCATGCGGCCGAGTGTTCAGCAACAGAAATTTACTGCGAAAACATGTTAAGAGGACCCATTTGATGGACAAGCGGTACGGCTGTCCGGATTGCGATAAGAAGTTTTTCACAAATCAAGATCTGAGCGAGCATTCTATTATGCATACGGGAGCCAGGCCGCATCAGTGCAAGATCTGTTTGAAGTTTTTCAAGCGGGTGAAAGCGTTGAAGAGGCATCAGAAGCTTCACGAGGATAAAAACTTTAAGTGTGAGGATGTTCGCTGTGATACGTGGGTGGAAATCACATTTGAAGACAAGACATAGGGAGACTGTGTGAATCGTGACTATACAAGACACCCAATAGAAGAGAAAGGCGATTAATTCATCTTGTGTTGTGTGTGGCTTTGTGCGATTTAAAATGTCGTTAATTTAATAAAGATTTAATTCATTATCATTTTAAACAGTTCTTGTCTTTTATCAGATATGATTTGGTCAATACAATTAAAACATGTTTTCTTCCCAATGTTTTGTGTTATCGAAGCGAAAACATAATCTCTCCATTTTATAGTCAATGCAGATGTGTACTGAGATACTAGAAAAATTGTGCACATAAGTTTCGGGACCTAAACTAACAACAGTGCGAATATCAAATATAAAGATTCATGAGTTAGCGGGAGAAGGAGCATATGAAGATTCATGAGGATGACAGGCGGTTCCAGTGCGAGCATTCCGGACAAGCGTTTGTGCAGAAGTGCACTTGGAAGGTGCACATGCGTTCGAAACATTCGCCGATTTTATAAGAGATAGGTCGCTTTAAATACTTTTCTAATACATTTTTTGTTAGATTATTACGTAATTAAAACTTCTAAAATTTAACCCGAACGTTATATTTAAATGACTGGAATCAAAGACTACATTGTTAAAAATTCATTAAGTTAACGAGTACAATAATCCTGTCATTTTCTTTACAGGTGGACCGAATACAAAAGAAAACAATAAAGACATTGAAACCACTATCAAGAAAGTCGTCAAATCATCACCAAAAAAAGTGAATAAAAGAAGTAAAGAAATACTCGACCAACTTAAGAAACATCGCGAGAATTTCCGAGAGATATTGCAATCTTCAAACGCTACACCCATCAGCACCCATGGATGTTCTGGTTTTACATGTTTTTACTGCAAGAAGCCATACTCCAGGGCCGAAGATCTTAAACGACATACCAGAGATGAACACAGAGATAAAGTAGACGATGGTTACACAACTAGAATGAGCTGTGTCAACTTCATCATCCGCCTCGACATCACAGCACTCCATTGTACCATTTGCAACAAAAACATTGACACTCTAGCAGACCTGTGCGATCATCTCAGAGTCGAACACGGGAAGATAATACACGCAGACGTCAAACATGCCATCATACCATTCAAATTTGAAACGGAAAATCTCCAGTGCTGCATATGCAAGAATATTTTCGACAAATTCAAAACTTTGATGATGCATATGTCGGCACATTATCGCAATTACGAGTGTGAGGAATGCGGGGCGGGTTTCATAGCGCTCAACAGTCTTGGGACTCATATGAAAACACACGAATCCGGTGACTTTGTCTGCGATCACTGTCCAAAAGTCTTTACCGCGGAGCACAAGAAAAAAAACCATATGAAACACATACATGGCCCTAGAGCCACTCACAAATGCGTTTACTGCGGCGAGACTTTCAACGACTATCTGCAGAGGGAGGCACACTTAGGTGCAGTGCACGGAGTCGATATGCCGAAGTGCAGGTCATGCGGCCGAGTGTTCAGCAACAGAAATTTACTGCGAGTCCATGTTAAGAGGACCCATTTGATGGACAAGCGGTACGGCTGTCCGGATTGCGATAAGAAGTTTTTCACAAATCGAGAGCTGAGCGAGCATTCCGTTATGCATACGGGAGCCAGGCCGCATCAGTGCACGATCTGTCTGAAGTTCTTCAAACGGGTGAAAGCGTTGAAGAGGCATCAGAAGCTTCACGAGGATAAGAGGTTTAAGTGTGAGCTTTGTGGACAGATGTTCGCTGAGAAATGTGGGTGGAAGTCACATTTGAGGACGAGACATCGGGAGATTGTGTGAATCGTGTCTACTCAAGAGGGTACAATTTCATCTCCTTGTGTTGTGGCTTTGTGAGATTTTAAATGTTGTTAAATGAATAAAGATTTATATAATTTTAAGATCTTATTTTTATAATACCAGACATGTTTTGGCCAAACATGTTTACTTCGCAATGTTTTGTGTTATCGAACCGCAAACTGTATCTTATGTTTGACGAAAACATAATCTTTTTATAGTCAATGCGGATGTGTACTGAGGTCCTAGGAAAATAGTGCACAAAAGTTTTGGGACCTAAAATAACAACAATAGGAAATACGAATACCAAATACGACAACTTTAGACAAACATATACAGTGAACGTCTTTTGGCTGAAATTATGATGATGATGATGATAAACGGTGACAAATTAATTTCGGTTTGAACATGCCCAAAACATAAAATGACATAACATATACGTCACGACTTTTATCCCCATTCGGGGGTAGTCAGAGGCTTGAGTGGCCATACACCACCACATTTTGGACAAAACATGTTTAACTTTTATAATCCTTGTTCTAATGGATGCGTTTGATTTCCAACATAGTCTTCGACAAATCTCTAAATTCAGTCGAACATTTTCAGACGTTATGAATTACATACATTTTACGGGCGTGGAATGAAATAGCAATGAATATTGCTTGATACTAATCAAACTGGAGAAAGGAATCTTTAATCTATTTGGATAAGTATTCTAATCTATATTCTAAACCACATGTCTATAAACCAAAGTCCCTATCCAAACACGTGACCTGACTGCTCGGCGGTGCAAACCGTACTGTGCTCTCCGCTGATGCCGGCAAGGCAAGTGGACTCTGTCCAACGCCTACAGATGGCGCAGTCATCCCTTTTCGATCGTTTCAATACTTTTTAAAAGTTGCCGTGTCTGACATATGTATATAAAAATACTAACTAAACTTAAAATACAGAGCAAAGCCGTGCGAAGCCGGGGCAGTCGCTAGTAACATACAAATAAAATGAATGATGCAATAATATACTTTTTTTTCTTTGTAGGTCCCAAACCAGGCACTAGAATTATCAAAATCGCAAGAACAACCCAACCCATCGAACTGAAGTTCTTTGGAAGGATGCAAACTGAAGCAATGAAGAATAAAGTAAACTTGAAGAATATACTGCTGTATTCCAACGCTAACCCCATAAGATGTAAAGACAGCCGCGGATACGGCTGCTCTTTCTGCCTGAAACAGTTCGAAGACCCCAAGGTCCTGAAAAAGCATTACCTCGATGAACATAACAACGACAAACTAATCAAATACACCTCCGCAAAACTCTTCGAACACGTTATCAAGTTGGATATAACTTACTTAAACTGCGCTCTGTGCGACAAAGATATTAACAAACTTGAAGATCTAATGACACACCTCAAGGACGTACACATGAAGGAGATGTTCACTGACGTCAAAAATCACATTGTGCCGTTCAGATTTGACACCCCTGAACTGAAATGCGTGATTTGTTCCACCGTTTTCCTCACATTTAAACTTCTCCAAGAGCACATGAACTCGCATTTCAGCAATTATATATGTGAAATCTGCGGAGCTGGCTTCGTTAATGAACGCTTAAGAAGCTCCCACGTCAAAAGACACGACAGCGGCGAGTTCAAATGCGAGGATTGCAACAAAACGTTCACTAATACCGTCAAACTCCGCGAACATCAGAAAAGGACTCATTTGGGTTTATCCAAGCGAAACAAATGCAAGTTCTGCGATGAGAGATTCGTGGATTATTGGAAGAAGATGGATCATATGGTGAAGGAGCATGGCATGGCTCCAGTCGTCCTGAAATGTTCCGCTTGCGACCGAACTTTTAATAACCAAAGGTCGTTGTCTCGGCACACGAAAAAGGATCACCTGTTGGAGCGTAGACACAAATGTAACGAGTGCGATATGAGATTCTTCGGGAAGAGCAGTCTGGTGAAACATATGGCGAAGCATACAGGCTTGAGGCAGTTCAGATGCGACGTGTGTTTCAAGGCGTACGGCAGGAAGAATACCCTGCGAGAGCATATGCGGATCCATGCTAATGACAGACGCTTCGCATGTGTGCATTGCGGGCAGGCGTTCGTACAGAAGTGCAGCTGGAGGAGCCACATGCGGTCGAAGCATGGAGAAGAAGCATAGGTCATTGTGTAGGAAGTAGCATGTAGCAAATATTTAGTATAGGTTAGTTGAAGAATATTATTAATATCGCGTGATGGACTACGGCCTGAAACCTCGCAATGGAGATGAATAATAATAATAATATCCCGGGACATTTTTGTACACACGGTTACCTGATCCCAAACTAAGCAGAGCTTGTACTATGGAAACCAGATAACTGATATTACTACATATACTACTTTTTTATTTGTAAATACATACTTAATATACATATACACCCAGAGTCGGGACATACAGACATGTTCATGCACACAAATGCATGTCCCAGGTAGAAATCGAACCTACGACCTGCAGCGTGTAAGACGCCTCCGCGCCAACCACGCTTACGGGCCCGTCGTGTGCCCGGTATAATCGCAACAGAGACTAACATTACCATTAGCGATCGGAAATGCTTGATGGGATTTTCATAAAAACTTGCATCTCCTACTATAGGGGGTTACCATTAGGGGATGAATTTCCAAAATCGTAACAACTGACTTTTATTCATAAATAGAAGCCTAAACACCAATTTTCATATTTCTAATTTCAATAATTACGATATTCCATGCAAACTTTTGTCACCTATTTAACCCTTAGGGCTCCAGTAAACATTTTATGTTTAGGCTCTGCATTATCTGTCAGTAAATTGAATGTAAGTAGAAGATAGCTTTGAGATTGATGCTATTTATTTTATTTATAGGTAAACAACGGAACGCAAAATTAAATCAAGACAACCCTACAGATTCACTGAAGACGAAGAAGTCACGAAAGGAAAAAGGAACGGACAATCTGAAAACCATTCTAATAAACTCAAATGCGAGCCTGATTAGGAATAAAGACAGCGATGGCTACGCCTGTAACTTCTGCCTCAAACGATTTGAGGACCCTAGAAACTTAAAAACCCACTCATTAGAAGAACATACCAACATACAATCCTTAAAAATGCCCAAACCCTTCCAATATCTCATTAAACTGGACATAACTGATCTAAAATGCAAATTATGCGAAGCAAATTTCCTCAAACTAGATGATTTTGCTCACCATTTGAAGGAGGAACATAATAAGAAAATGGCAACGGATATTAGCGAAATAATACCTTTTAAATTCGATACAGAAGAGTTGAGATGCGCTATATGCAAAACGGAATATTCAACGTTTAAAATACTGCAAGAGCATATGCACAATCACTTCAGGAATTACATATGCGATGTCTGTAACGCTGGATTTGTGACTAAAAGGTTATTAGTTTGTCATAAACGGAGGCATGCGAAGGGGGAGTTTAAATGCGGGCATTGCGAGAAGACCTTTGTAGGCGATCAAAAAAGGCGGGATCATGAACAGAGAATGCATCTAGGCCTCAAAAAGCGCAATAAATGCAAACTCTGCGACGAAAAATTCGACGATTATTGGACGAAGATGCATCATATGGTCAAGAAGCATAACGCGCCACCTATATCATTAAAATGTACAGCCTGCGACCGTAGTTTTACCAACCGGAGGTCATTGACACGTCACGTGAAAAAAGACCATTTGATGGAAAGAGAACACGTGTGTCATGTATGCGACATGCAATTCTTTTTGAAGCATTACTTGGATGAGCATATGCGGGTGCATACTGGGGTTAAAAAGTATGAGTGTCATGTGTGTGGTAAGCATTATGCGAGTAAGAAGTCTTTGAGACAGCATTTGAGGTCACATGCAGATGATAGGAGATATGCGTGCACGGTTTGTCGGCTTGCATTCGTGCAACGAAGCACGTTGAAGAATCATATGACAGCGAAGCATGGAGAGTAGATATTCTATCAAACATACATCATCATCATTTCAGCCAAAAGACGTCCACTGTTGGACATAGGCCTCCCCCGAGGTTTTCCACAACGACCGGTCCTGTGCCACTTGCATCCAGCGGTTTCCCGCGACCTTCATTAACTCAAATAATTAATAAAATTACTTATAGTGTCTGTAATTCTGTTGTCGGAAATTCTTAGCGTCTACAAATAAAACTTTAAACGGCTTGTTATATTAATTAACCAGATTCTTATTAATTATTAAATACAGATTATTAGACACGGATTTTTATTTTATTTTTATGTAATCGGGAAGGGGGGGACCTCTTGCCAGGAGCGGCGTAGACTGGGGGCAGCCAGCCAGTCTCGCTGTCTAAACTTTTTTTAAATATATAACTAAGTTCGCAAGCAAGCGTACGCCCCGCCTGATGTTAAGCAGTCACCGTAGCGTATACAACATGTTAAGAAAACCCTGTCCGAGCCGAAACCGGTAATTAGGTTCCCCAATCACATGACCAAATAAAATAATAAAATAAAAAAAATCATGATAGTAAACATATTAATGAACATTTAAAGTGCCAATTTTTTTTGCCTTTTTCCCACAAAATGTAGCTAATTTTAAAAATATGACAACCCCGTTACCGGAAGTAATTATGTTAGATCGTATGGCGTCACCTCAGACCACAAAGTATGTGATGACGTCATTTAATGATTTTTTTTTTTATGTAAACGGGTTATTTGTATTACAAAAAAATATGGGAGGCCTTTGCCCAGCAGTGGGACACATACTATGCTAAAAAAAAATGAAAAATTGTAAAAAATAATAATTATGGAATCTAATCTCGATACCCAACAATACGTTTTCGGGTCGGACAGGTTTTTTTTAACATATTGTAGATGTTTGCAACACGAAAGGCTTCCGTTTCTCACACACGATGCGCAACTAAAATAGCTACTTCATCTCCTTCTAGAAGACTTTCCTATGCACTACAACACAGGGTACTTAAAGGGCACGTTTAACGGTGAGGGAAAACATCGTGAGGAAACCTACCTATCCCTCGGGATTAGGTAATAGTCAGTTCCTGTATACACGGCGACAAGGTTCACCACCTGTCACATTGGGTTCTGACTATCTGGTGAAACGTGGGCTTTGAGTTGACTTAATACCTCCACAATGTGGTGGTGTATGGCCACTCAAGCCTCTCACTACCCCCGAATGGGGATAAAAGTCGTGACGTTATACCTTTAAATGTCCTTACAAGGTCGGCGCCGCGTCTGTTCCCTTTGAGTCATAGATGTCCTGGGCAGCGGTTACTGCTTACCATCAGGTGAATCGTCTGTCTCTGTGTCATCCTACTTAAGCAATTAAAAAAATATCTGTGCGAGGGTGGTACTACCCGGGTCGAGCCAGCCCGTATGAGCTGTAGTCTACGCTAAGCTAGACCCAGTTTCTAGAACTTTGCGTCGTACATCGCGCTTGTTCAACGGTATACACTGAACGTCGAGGTGCGTCTACGCACGGCGGCGGCATCGGCGGAGCGCGAGCGGTGGGGGCGGAAAATCGCCATTCTGCTTCATTGCCATTCATTATTTTAAAAATGTAAATCCGGAACTGGGTCAGACATTCTAAGCAGTTCCAAATGATTTGAAATCATTGGTGACGCAAAAATATTTTTTGACGATTTATAAATGCTTTATCGAGCTTACATGAATAGGTACAAAACAATTTGATTTGATTGAGTTAATAGCACATCATATTTAAAAACCATTAATATATTATTTTAGCAGATGTGGTACGTCTTAACATTGCATTCACCAGACCTCAGCGCACCACTACATGCAGCGAAATTCAGACATCTGTTATCGCACTCGCAATTCAACATAGGCATTTTGATGCGTAGTATTCACCAGAAGATGAGCCGTATTGGCAATACAGACATGTTTTCAACATTATTTTCCGCGAACGACAAGTCGTATTGTGTCTATCGACTCCATTTAAACATTCATTTTATTAATTATATATAGGTATTTTGTTATTTATTTACTATTGGGTAATCAGTGACACGTATGACCCACTGAGGAGGGTTTGGCTGAAAATCAGCGCCCCAGTCTCGTTCCTCTCCAGCACATGCTGAGCCAATACCTTTTCGGCACAGTTCGGGCTGACCCTTTTATTTCTGTCACCTATGTTTATGTTTTGTTTCTTGTTGCGATTAGTGTCGAATAAATGTTTTTTCTTTCTTGTTTTCTTTCTTTCTTCTAATTACTTACATATGCTATTTTGAACAGCCACATGTATCCCTCTTTCTTGGTAATGTTTTTATTTAAAACTTATTTTACAGCACATATTATATGGCCCAAACTAAATACCTCTAGGTACGCCAAGCGGTCGTTTTTCAAACCTTTTTATTTAATTTTCTTTCAGATTCAACCAACGCACGCGACGAATCACCGCCATGCGAGGACGAACCCCAAAAAACTATAACTCTGGACAGAAAACTTAACTTCGCTTCGTTCGTAACGATCAGACCGGTCGGGAGAAATAAGCTTCGCGTTCAAAGACTGCCTAAGATGGCTGACAAACGCCTGACCGAATTAGATTGGCAATTCGATAATATAAGAACTATATTAAAGTTCACGAATGCGACTCCGATGCGTTGCAAAGTCGGCAGTCGTTTCGCGTGCAGTTACTGCCTTGATCAGTTCCAAACTCCTGCTGAATTACGGTCACATTCGCTGGAAAATCACTCGTATGACAAACCGGAGTTCTATAACGCTAGATCTTTGTCGCGTTATATAGTGTATTTGGATATAACGGAGTTTAAATGTAATATATGCGATGAAAATGTTCAAGGTTTGGAAGACATGATGGATCATCTTAAATCGGTTCATGAAGAATTGATTCATAAGAATATTAAGAACCAGATAGTGCCGTTCAAGTTTGAAGGCGGGAGAGTCGAGTGTGGAGTGTGTTCAGAGAATATAAGCGAATGCGAGGATTTGCAGGATCATATGAGTAACCATTTTAGGAACTATGTGTGTAGATTTTGCGATGCAGGATTTGTTATTAAGATGAAATTGTTGGAGCATAAGAAGTTGACTCATTTGGTGTAACTTTAAAACCATGGAGGAATTAGAAGCATGGAGAACGAATAGTAGATCCTAGTATAGGTAGTTTTGAGAAGGCCTATTACGTTACGTAAAAGTTTCGATCATAACTTAACCATAACTTAATTTTGTATTTTTTTTCCACGTGTCAATAAATCTTAGCCTGCGATATTGTGGTTTTATTCAAAAAATATATGTATACGTAGGAAGTTTTATTAATGCAACAATTTTTAAGCAATTTTTACAACAACTTCTGCCTGATAGAGGTTTTAACAATATCTTCCTAAAATTAAGGGAACCTATCTACATTTCGTGTTCAGGGCATTAAACTATCAGTTACTATTAATATTTAATCAAATAACACGCGTACATTCACACATATTTTGTGATTTCTGTTAACAACTGCAATGTTATTACTACTTACCAATTTCGTTTAAAATTGAATCTCTACTGTAAGTAAGTACTTAAGTCTATAGTTTTCTGCAACTTTTAAATCTAATGCCTATATCACATTAGTTTTTTAATTATAAGCGAAGACGGTCGTACGCTCAAACCCCCCTTCCCCTGCCTCAGTCCCCTTCACGTCGGCAACGTGTGAGCGATACCTTTGGTATTGCAAGCATCTATAGGCTACGGTAACTGCTTAACATCAGACCGTACGCTTGTATGGCTTAGTTTCATTAAAAAATGTTTGGGTTCGATTCCCGAAGCGTGTAAAGACCAAATCCAGATTTAGAATTTAATTTAGAAAAAAGTTTGCTCAGTCGATTTAAATTATAATTCCAATCTTAGCATTAAAATGTAAATAAATTATTATTATCTAACAAGACCTTTGTTCGTAGGTACAACTACAGACGAAGAGCCAATAATAATGGAAATTGAAGTGGACGTGACACAGCTATTGCTTATATACGACGCCGACCATAGAGAGGAGATCGACAAGCATAGACAAAACATTCGGACGATACTATACTCGACTAACGCGACGCCAATAGGGCGATACAGTATACTCGGGTACCATTGCTGTTACTGCCCCGAGCTATTCCCTGATCCTACAGACTTAAAAACACATACATTAAACCAACACAACGAAGAAAATATAGCTAATTTCATGGAGAACTATACCATGTTGAATTACATAGTGAAACTCGATATAACTGGTCTCAAATGCGTGTTATGCGAGACTCAAATCAAAGAATTAAATGATGCTATCGACCATTTAATCGAAGAACATGATAGACACTTCTATAATGATATCGATAATCATATTGTACCGTTTAGATTCGACAGAGATTATTTAGAATGCGTAGTCTGCGCGTATGAATTTAATAATTTCAAGATTCTTCTAGAACACATGAATAGTCACTTCAGTAACCATATCTGTGATGTTTGCGAAGCTGGATTTGTTACACGGCGAATGCTGCAAGGTCATGCATCCATACACAAGATTGGGGAGTTCCAATGTTCATTTTGTACGAAGATTTTTGATACAAGAATTAAAATGAAGGTACACGAACGAAATGTACACTTGGATACCAAGAAAAGACCCAAATGCAACGTTTGCGGGAAAAGGTTTAAGACTTTTCAGAACATGGTGAAACACGAGAGAGCGGCTCATAAGTTAGAGAGAGAGTTCCGATGTCATGTCTGCGGACGGATATTCACTACGAAAAAGGCGTTTAATATACATTTGAAGTATTATTGTCCGGGTGATAATGGAAAATGAAATGTTAGTGAAGGCGGGTGTTTCAGACGATAATTTCTTGGAATGATCAATGATATAATAAGAGGTAGATAGGTTACCTATACTACAAAGTGTTAAATGCCACGAATGCAGTGCACACACGCGGTCAGCGACGGCGGACTGAAATACATTGATTGCTTTAATTGTATTAACCACATGTTAAAGTTAACAATGTACGTAATAACGTGCAAAAAACTGTCAACGCGTCTATCTGTGACGCGAGATTGAACTTAGAGGCTTACCATAAATCTATTATGACTCGGTTGACAGTTGCCGACCTGAAATGAATCGCTACCATAGGAATTACGGTATCGACCATAATATATCTATGGTAGCGCTGTATGATATCCCCCTGGTTTGTTAATTAGCTAAGGTTTTATGTGCTACTTATTACGGAGTGCGTATAGCCTATCTACCTTTTTTATTTAAAATCTTTGGGAATGGTGTGCAATATCATCGATAAGTAAACGATTAATTTAAATATACTACTTAATTTATAGATATAATATAATATTAATATAAGTACATTGGCTAGGAAGCAACGTTCTGTAAAATTTCCGTCATAGGCGATCTGCATTCGTTCGAGGATACCTAGTTGCTGCTGTGACGAAATTGTTGAAATTATTGATCTCATATTTTTTTTGTCCGGCGCTTTTTGTCCCGGCCCGCGATCTCCCTCTGACGTGGGGGTCAGAGACTTTTATTTAACTTATAAATTATTGATCTCATTAATAATATGGAAGTACGTTGTGTATAGGTACAGTCATTAAAACTGAATCGAGATCTACCAGAAGAAAAACTTTGCAATAAGGCAAAAACATTAGGTACCAAGAGACATGTGACCGCCCAAAATAGTATGTCCTAAACGGTGTCCATGGACATAGTACGACTCAGTCGTTCGGGGAAAATAATGTTGAAAAGATGTCGGTATTGCCAATATGGTTCATCTTTTGGTGAATAATAGGTACGCATCAAAATGACTAAGTACCTATCTTAAAATTGTCGAATTGCGAGTGCGATGACAGATGCGTGAATTCCGCTGCATAAAGTCCGTTTCACGAAAGAAGCCCCGCAGACGACTGCGACTAAATTTTGTTAACCCTCTATTGTTTTAAACTCACCAAAAATTCAATGTTTAATCACTGTAGGATAAATCCGATTTTATTATTGCAGTAATTTATTTAAATTGGTTTATATTAAAACAGAAAAAAATATTGAAATTAAATTAGTTCCATTTATTGCCGTGGGACTTCTTTCGTGAAACGGACTTCACCTTAATGCTGCGTTCCATTCACCGTTATTTTTGCTATTTTCGTCCACAAAAACTGTTAAAAACGATAATAATGATCACTTTCAGTACAAGTTGGTGCGAGTGGAACGAGATTTGTGATCGAAAATAACGAAATTAACAAAAATAACAGTGAATGGAACGCACCAATAGTGGTGCGCTGAGCACAAGTCTAGTGATTGCAATATTACGAGGTCCCATATCTGAGGTTTTGAGGTTTATTTTCTTTTCTGGTTCCTTAGTAACGAACTTTATTTAGGTACTTATTTACAGTGATCGTATGGAATATCGTATTAGTCATGGTTCAGTTTTATTAACTGTACATGGTGATTGGGTGCGTCCAAAAGAGGCGAGCGACGCGCCCAAGCGATCATAAAATCATTTAATGTCATGATGTAAGTGGTCAGACATCAAAACTGATTGCTCGGGATACATGTTTAGCTCGGGCGCGTCACTGCGCAGCCATTATTTAAGCTAATTAGATGTAAAGTACTAAAGAGTTTGGGTATATTAAAATAAATAATAGATTCTTGCGTCAACCATAGTTAGCTTAAGATTATTAGTAAGTAACTCGAGCAAATGAACCTACGATTTTCGCGAAGTTAAAAATTACCGTTAACTCTGACTGACGCAAGTGGATTTTATAATGTAAAAGGTTTAATAATAATAAAAGATAGAAGTTTATGAAACAGTTCTTTTTTTCAACATGTTGCTTATTTTTTATACAACAGACACAGCTTACATATACCTATAACAAGTAATAATTACTTGGATTATATCGAAAATCATAATCGAATTCAATTTTATTTTTAAATTCATAGATACCGTACCTACTATGCACGACCAGCAGCGACCCTAGCGGTCAAGTGCATCTTACTGGTAATTTATGGAAACATTCTATAGTTCATTAATAAGTACCTAAAGTATCCCAAATTGTCTTGCATTTGCGCTAGCCATGGACTTAATGGTCGAAGGCGCTAGCACATTATTAAGTATCTACTTACACCTATTTATGTTGTTGACTATGTTATGGTGTCCAAAAAAAAGCTACTTATACCTAAGTAGCTTTTTTTTGACACACTCAACAAGATTAATGTTTCGCCAATGCAAACATACATTAATATCGACTTAACATCAGACCATATATAATTATAAAATATTAGATTCTGCCCGCGACTTCGTCCGCGGTAACTTTAAAATCCCACAGGAACCTGAAAATTTTCCGGGATAAAAAGTATTCTATGTGTTAATCCATGTTATAAACTATCTGTGTTCCAAATTTCATCCAAATCCGTTCAGCAGTTTTTGCGTGAAAGAGTAACAAACATCCTTAACCCATCCATCCATCCAAACTTTTACATTTATAATATTACTAGCTGATTCCCGCGGATTCTCCCGCGTGCATGTTTTAATGTATTAAAATGGATATAGTATGTTATCCTTAAGAGATAATTATATGCTATTTTGTAGACCTATAAGTACTATAAGATACACAATTCCACCATACATCATTTTGTTATTTCTCAAAGGGTTTAGGCAGCGTTTTCGTTGAAAGCTCTCAGACGGCTTATTTTTTTCCGACACCTCCAACAAATATCATTATATTTTAGCCAATGTATACAAAAACTTGACAAATTATATACTTAAACCTTCCTCGAGAATCACTCTATCCATTAGTAAAACAGCATGAATATCGGTGGAGTAGTTTTTGAGTTTATCGCGAACAGACAGACAGACGCGGCGGAGGACTTTGTTTTATAATATGTTAGTGATAGTGATTATTAGTGGGATTAAAATTTTCTTTTATCATTTTAGGTGTCGATAGCAGAAAACCGAGGAAGTGTATCATCGAGATCGACCGGAAGAAAGAGGACGTACAGTTTACCAGAGTAAAGAAGGTGAAGATAATTAACATAGAACGTTCGAGTCATGCCCAGATTCATATCATGAAAAAGAACCAAGTCGACAAACATAAAGAAAACATCAGAACTATTTTAATGCACTCTAACGCGACGCCCATAGGCCGTTACGGCGGTATAGGGTACTCATGCTGCTTCTGCACACAACAATTTGCAAGCCCCGAAGAATTAAAAAGTCACACGATTCAACAACACGAAGAATCTAAATCGATTTTCATGGAGCGCCACTCGTTGACCTCATTCGCAGTCAAATTGGACATCACTAATTTAAAATGTCAAATATGCACAGATAACATAGACACGTTCGGAAATCTGATCGAGCATTTAAAAAATAATCACGGGAAGGTATTACACGAAAATAAATTAAATCACATTGTACCTTTTAAATTTGGCGGCGATTCGATGAAATGCGTGGACTGTGGTAAAGAATTTAATAATTTCAAAGTCTTATTGATACATATGAACATTCATTACGGAAGTTACGTTTGTAAAGTGTGCGGACAGGGGTTTGTTAATAAAAAGATATTACACGCACATGCTATTAGACATAAAACTGGAGTTTTTATCTGCAGTTATTGTCCGAAAGTTTTTGATACTAAGAGTAAGCACAAGGACCACGAAAGATCTATCCATGTTCGTTTGAGTATGAGAAATAAATGCGGGTACTGTGGTGAATACTTCACAGATTATACAAAGAAGAATAGTCATGAAGTGAAGGTGCATGGCGCGAAGCCGAGAGTTGTGAACTGTCTGGCTTGCGATAAAGTGTTCGATAATCAGAGATCGCTAACGAGGCATGAAAAATCGTATCATTTGATGGAGTGCCGCGTGTCGAAATAACTAATATGAAGACTTGGATATAAACAGAATACCTTACTTAGGTACGGCCGAATACTTAGAGGCTACTTAAATATTGTCCCACTTAGAGCGCGGCTCCACTAGTGCGCTGCGCTGCGTCGTCGCAACGGATCAAAGGGTCAACGGGCGGGAGACGAAGCGGGGGAGGGTGATGCGCCAGTACAAAATCTTGCGACGACGCAACGCAACGCGCTAATGGAGCCCGGCCCTTAGCAGTTTGAGACGTCGTCGTTAACTGTGATTTTTTTTATGGCGCGTCAAAGTTAAGCAGCTCCTCAATTTAAGTTGCGTACAAGTATTCGGCCGTTACTGCTATACAAACCCCCATATTTACAGAAAGATATGGATTTCACTGACATTACAAATTACTTGTGTTCGCATGCTTTTTTAATCCATTGTAAACTGGCTAAAACCTCTAAAAATTATAATAGCTGTGTGCAATAGCTCGTGTTTTTACTTTTTAGTAATATCTACTAGGGGCCATCCATTAATTACGTCACACGTAAAGGGGGGGAGGGGGTCGACGAAATGTGACATTGTGTGACAAGGGGGGTGGGAGGGGGTCCTACGCTTTGTGACGTCACATTCACGTCACAGACGTCACATCTAAGTATTAAAACCGTAATTTGATTTTTTAAGGAAAAATTTTGAAAATTTCTGAAAATTATAAAATATATGTGACGTCACACAGGGAGGGGGGGAGTCTCGCAAATGTGCCCAGCTGTGACAAGGGGGGAGGGGTCTAAAAATCATGAAATTCGTGTGACGTAATTAATGGATGGCCCCCTACTACTTAGGCACCTACCCCATGCCACAAATTGAGTACCTAGGTACTCTAGAATTTGCTGCTGATTAGCCAGATATTGTTTTCACACTGCTGGCCAAGCATGTAGATGCCGGTAAGTCATGTTGATGCATAAAGTTACTTCGTCTATGCGTTAATGACAAGTTAAAGCACGGGCTTTTTTGGCGGGAAGTGGGAGAAGTGAAAGACTTTAGTAATAATAAACTTGTTTAATAATATTTAAGTTGTTTTATTTCATAACTTATGTTTATTTAAAGTTATATTATTCTATTTCTTGGTTATGACATGTGTGTGATTGGCGACTGGCACCTAAGTCGTGAAACACGATGCTTCGGGTTCCTCCAAGAAATCTGGTAATTTTGTTTGGCAGCAAAGTAGGTATTCAGCATTTATACCGATAGGATTAGCCCTAGCCAAAGGTTTTTCACGTCTTCTATGCATAAATCAAACTTGAAAGTGAACCTATTTAACTTGTCACTTTCTAAACTGGAAAAGCAAGTCCCATAACCAAAAATACAAACATCTTTGAACAAAACTAACAAGAAAATTCCCTCCTCCTCAGCCCCCTATCGCACGAGGGCCAGCGCGCCACCAGCGGGTAATTCGGTAGCCGACACCGAATTGGTTGCGCTACCAAGCGGACACCAGGTGCAATACCCTCCATACAGCTCTATACATTTTGTTGGTGGAGCGACTAGTTGCGTACCACTGGTGTCCTCGTGCGATAAGGCGCTAATACGTACAAATAATTTGAATTTAAATATGCTCAGGATGTTCCTTAGTCATATGATATTTCAAGCTGGCTCGCTGCACGAACGCCTTCTGACAAACATGACATACCTTGTTCCTAATATCCAAATGTATCATTACATGCGCTCTCAGATTCTTTGCCGTTTTAAAGTGCTTTCCACAATGTTCGCATTTTAATGGCCTTTCAGCGGAATGTTTCGTCATATGTTGAGTTAAACTAGTGCGAGTACTGAACTTCATACTACACTGTGGACAATTAAATAATTTTTCGCCCATATGAGACTTCCTGTGGTGTCTTAACACCATACTAGGGAAGGGGAACTTTTTCCCGCAAGCATTACACGTTGGGGCTGGTATCCCGTGAACTTTGTCCATATGCAACACCATTTGAGCAAGACTCAGTTGTAAACTACACTTCTCGCACTTTTTCAACTTTGGCCGTTCTTTCATGTGGACAATTCTATAATGACTGCTGAATCCTCTTAGGTATTTGTACGATTTTTCGCATCCGTTGCATTTGTAGACTTTCGTTCCGTCAGTTTCTTCGATTGTGAACATCGTGGCGTAACGATTTCTACGTCTGTATGATTCTAGAAAAGAAAAGGAAATAAATTAGTTTTGCATACAACGCCAAATTAACCAAATTGTATGGTCCCAACCAATAATCCATTGTATTTTGGGATTAGGGGGATGTCAGCAACACTCGAGGTGAAATCTATATTTAGGTTTTTTTTACTATGAGATGTGGACACCATAAAATGAAATACATTATGCTCCGGGTGCATTCATGGTATTTTTATCCCAGAAACATTCACATGCACGAAGTCGAGGCATCTACCTATAACTTGACACCAGCGCAGCGCCAACTATAGAACTCTTTAGTTTTAACCTACTGCGCTAAGTGATGAGGATACTGATATATTTAAGTCAAAGCGGGTAAACTTAGTCGTGTTATAAATAAAAGAACATTTAATATTTAACATACATTTATTACTAGTTTCTGGATGTCTCGCTCATAATAATGTGTTCTAATATTCTGATGAATACACACCACAATTATACCTAAATGTATTAATCCAAGATATACCTTCCAACGTTGGTCCAAACTCGAGTGAGAAAATGTTTTATCATCACACACTTCGCATTTAAGATTCTCGCCCTTCTCTTCTGATGTCTTAACACTTGCAATGGGTATTAGGTACCAAATCGTTTGCCACAGGCGCTGCAAGTGGTTGCCGAGATGCCGTGTTCCTTTTCTAACTGTAAATCTCTGGTTGTCGGTTGTCGTACATCGCGCTTAATGTTTTGAATGGTCCCTCAGTTGAATGTTTAGCTAAATGTTGAATTAAAAGCCCGCGAGTAATGCACTTCACACTACAATGTGGACATTTAAATAATTTTCGCCCATATGATACTTCTTGTGATGTCACAACACCATACTAGGGAAAGCGAACTTTGCCCCGCAAGCATTACACGACGGGGCTGGTATCCCGTGAACTTTGTCCATATGCAACACCATTTGAGGGAGATTACATTGTAAATCACACTTCTCGCACTGTTTCAACTTTGGCCGTTCTTTCAAGTGCACGAACTTGTAATGTCTTCCGAAACTTTTTCGGTATTTGAAGGATTTTCCGCATTCGTTGCATTTGTATATTTCTGTTCCGTTCGTTTCTTCGATTGTGAACTTCACGTCGTAACATTTTCTATCGCTGTATGGTTCTAGAAAAAAAAAAGATTATAAGTTTTCTTAATTTAATTATGCTAACCGTAAATACCTTAATTTTAGGTAGATATCGTACTATAGATTGGGAGCGATCACATCGACACTCAAAGCCAATACCGTCAATACTAGGATTTTATTATAATTAACGTGGAAACCACTAAAAGGATTCTCATGAAATAAGATATGATACCTTAGGGACACCGCAGACTTGCTACTTTTTGCATCGGCGATTTAGTCGCTTTTTAGAAGCTAAATACAGCGACCAGTCGCAAAATCTCGCGATTTTGATACTGAGATCGAACGCAGAGTCGTCAAAACGTGATGCAGTCGCAAAATCGCCTATTGCTGATGCAAAAAGTAGCATGTCCTCTGTGGCCCTATACCCCAGGTCTACATTCAAGGAACTTTTAATCCTGGGAAACTAAATTCAAGCAAACGAGTCGAGGCACAGCTAGCTAGTGTAGGTGCTATAGTTAAGCCAGCGCCGACTATTGCTCACTTTTTAGCCTACTGCCCTAAGCGAAAAGTGTATTGTTTATAAAAAATAAAGTCCAAGCCAGTAAACTTAGTCTTGGTATAAATAAAAGAAAATTATATATTTAACATACATTTATTACTAGTATCAGTATGTCTCTTAATCAAAATAATGTGTGCTAGCATTCTCATGTATCATACTATGCGTGATATGATCCTTCCGCCAGCTGAACGATTTCTGACAATAATTTACACAAAAATTTTCTAATCGACGAATCTATCTTCCCAGGTTGTTCTAAACTCGAGTGATTAGCGAACTTTTATTCACACACTCCGCATTTGAACGTCTACCCATGTGGCAAATTGATGTCTTAACACTTGAAATGGACAGCTACAGGCCGTCCACCATAAGATGTCCCCTGTCAATTAGGTACAACCTTCCTAGTCTTATAACTGTATATTTTTTTTAAATATGCAAATAAAACATATTAATCTGATGGGTACATACAAGTTTGGATAATGGGGGCTAAAAGGTACAAATATTTTGTTGGCAGCATTGTAGGCAATGCTTCGAATTCCCAAGGCAGCGGACATCTTATGGTGAACGGTCTGTCGGTACTTTATCCAAATTTATAGACGCATGCACCGCAATTGAATGCTTTCCGCGTTTCTTTTCTAACTGTAACGGTCTATAGCTGTGATAAGACAACTTTTTTATTTAGAGTTTGACAACTGGAAAGCAAATAATATTTTTTACGGCTCTTGCCACTAACAGTGACTATATTTGTTCACTGTATGCTTCACAAATACTCCGGATGATGCTTAGTCACATGATATTTCAATTGCAGTCAGTGGAAACACGTCGTCAAGTCACTTCAGCAAGAAATTGCGGAAGTTACTTGCCAGTGGACACTCGGCAATAGGTAGGTACTTAATCCAAATTTCTTGACACATGCACCGCAAATAAATGCTTTCCGTGTTTCTTTTCTAACTGTACTAACACTCTAGTTTTCGCTGGTAAACTGTGATAAGACAACTTTTTTATTTAAAGTTTGACAGCTAGAAAGCAAATAATAGTTTTTACGGCTCTTGCCACTAACTGACTAATATATATGCTTCACAAATACTCTGGATGTCGCTTAGTCATATGATATTTCAAGCTCGCCCGCTGCACGAACGCCTTCTGACACACATGACATACTTTGTTCCTAATATCCAAATGTATCATTACATGCGCTCTCAGATTCTTTGCCGTTTTAAAGCGCTTTCCACAATGTTCGCATTTCAATGGCCTTTCACCTGAATGTTTTGTCATATGATCTGTTAAAACATTGCGCGTATGGAACTTCATAATACAATGTGAACAACTGTATTGTTTTTCGCCCATATGAGATTTTCTGTGGTGTCTTAACACCATACTAGGGAAAGGGAACTTTTTCCCGCAAGCATTACACGTCGGGGCTGGTATCCCATGAACTTTGTCCATATGCAACACCATTTGAGAGTGATTAAATTGCAAACCACACTTCTCGCACTGTTTCAACTTTGGCCGTACTTTCAAGTGCACGAATCTGTAATGTCTGCTGAAAGGTGTTCGGCCTTTGAAGAATTTTCCGCATTCGTTGCATTTGTACATTTTAGTTCCCTCGATTTCTTCCATTTTGAACATCGCGTCGTAACAGCGTCGTGATGCTAGAAAGGAAAATAAATATTTAATTAGTTTAGCACTGTCAATTATAAATAAATTAGAATCTGATCACTGTGGATAACTAGCAGTGTTTCCAAAGAAAATTAATAAACCCCAAACAAAAACTGTTAGCTTTGTTCCAATAAATAATAGCCGCCTAGAACTCTTAAGAACTAATTTAATACAAAAAGTCCCAGGGTTGCCTACTCACAGTGACACAAATATACTCTATAACTCACTGTTCCAACTCATCAGTGATGAATTCAATAAAATATTCGAACCAAAAACAATATCTTTTGGTGATCGTGCTAATTTTAGTGAATGGGCAACTCCAAGAATCTATAAAAGCAGGCAGAAGTTATATGACCTTTATTATGAAAAATCATATAATCATAACCCCACTTTCTTGGAGTAGGTATGTAAAAATCTATTCTAAGTTATTTAAACGAGCCTGTTCCTCTGCGAAATCAATTTATTTGAAAAATAAAATCAAAACATCTGCAAATAAAATTAAAATGACTTGGAATATTATCAACAGTGAAACTGGCAGAAGTACAGCGTGACAGAGACTTTCATTTGATAATAAACAACACAGATGTAAAAGCGGATCTGGAAGTAGCGACAGAGTTTGAGAACTTCTTTACCAACATTCCTGTTCTAACAACCAAAACTCTAAGATCGTCTCCCACTTCCGCAGAGACGTTACTTAAACAAAGTGTAACTGAATGTGACACAGCTTTTAAATTTTCAGTTGTTAGTAATAAGGACATTGTAAATAGTTTTAAAAGTCTTGATGTGAAAAAAACGGCAGACCTATGGGGGCTTTCTGTAAAGACCGTTTCCTCGTTTATAGACATTATTGCACCCAAGTTAGCAGCTGTGTTTAATGGCTGTGTGACAAATGGTTTATTTCCTGATCTAATGAAGCACAGTAAAGTAATTCCTATTTTTAATTCAGGTAGTTCAACTGATCCAACAAATTTTCGGCCTTTATCGATACTACCTACGTTACTAAAATTTTTGAAAAAATAATTTTGAACCAATTATTACGTCATTTTAATGACAACAATATTTTTCATAACAATCAGTTTGGGTTCACAAGGAATCGCTCTACTGTAGACGCGGGTATTGAACTAATAAAAATATTTTCAGTGCCTGGGAGAACTCGCAGGATGCCTTAGGTGTATTCTGCGACTTGTCTAAGGCCTTCGACTGCGTCCATCATGAAATACTCGCTATGGTATCATGTGACTATGGTATCAGGGACAAGGCTCTTGACCTTTTGACTTTATATTTGAGCAATAGAATTCAAAAGGTCGCTATTAACGGTGAAAAATCACCAGGTTCTGTAGTCTCTATGGACGTTCCTCAAGGTTCAATACTGGGACCATTCTTGTTTCTTATTTATATAAATGATTTGCCATATCATGTGGGCAAAAATCACGAGATTGTGTTGTTTGCTGATGATACTTCTTTATTATTTAAAATTAAAAGGCAGCTTCTACATTATGACAATGTGAACAATGCACTCGCTAAAGTTGTAGGTTGGTTCAATGTAAATAATCTTTTGCTCAATGAGAATAAAACTAAATGCATAAAGTTCTCGACACCTAATGTAAGACAAATAGGAACCAATTTACGACTGAATGGTGCAGAGTTGGACGTTGAGGAGTCAACTGTCTTTCTGGGAATTACCATAGATTCCAAATTGCAATGGGGTCCTCACATTAAAAAACTGTCAAGCAAGCTGAGTTCTGCGGCATATGCTGTTAAAAAAATAGGCATTTAACTGATGTAGACACAGCTAGAATTGTTTATTTTAGTTACTTCCATAGCATAATGTCGTATGGCATACTGCTTTGGGGGTGCTCTGCAGATTTAAATTCTATATTTGTACTGCAGAAAAGAGCTATAAGAGCTATTTATAACCTAGCTCCTAGAGTCTCCCTCAGAGAAAAATTCAAAGAAATAAATATTCTAACTGTGGTGTCACAATTTATCTATGAAAACCTAATTTATGTTAAGAAAAATGTCAACAACTTTGAAAAAAGGAGCGATGCTCATTCGATAAATACACGGAATAAACACAAGCTATCCGTACATGTAACTCGTCTCCACAGAATAAGTAATTCCTTTGTAGGACAATGCATACGCTTCTACAACAAACTTCCTAAAGAAATCCGAGATTTGCCTGTTAATAAGTTTAAAACTATAGTTAAAAAAAACTAAACTCTGTCAAAAGGCCTATTACAAAATCTCGGATTACTTGGAAGATAAATCAGCTTGGGAATGATCGCTCAAATACACTTTGTTAATAACAGTGTCATGTTAAAGTGTGGCGTGTCTTGCCTTGCTTATTTCGGAAGGCAGCACACTGGAGCTATTGTTTACCAAATTACATTGTATTAAAATAAGTAAATGGCGATACAAAAAAAAAAAAACAATGTAAAAAAGACAAGCCCGCTGAGTTTCTTGCCGGATCTTCTCAGTCGAGGTCGCGTTTCCGATCCGGCAGTAGAATTTAAGGAAAAAATGTAAAATGACAATTTGTAAGTGCCCCCGTAGGCCTAAACAAAATAAACGCTTTGACTTTGACTTTGAAATGTCTTCGGTTTTCCATAATGAATACATATCGCCAAATTGTAGGGATGGTCCCAATCAAACATCTCTTGTATTTTGGGTACTGCAATAGCCGGTGACCCCGGTGTATACAAATACGTTAATAATAGGATCTTTGTCAGTTTGTGTTATTTAGAAACTACTCGATGGATTACAATGAAATTTCGTACAGTGATTATTTTTATATCGGGAAATACCCGAAAAAACTATGTAGTTAGTAATGTACGCTATCTATAATTGACGCCGCCTGCAGTTAACTTTTTACCCTGCTGCGCTAAACGAGGAAACTACCTTTTCTTTCTTTTCATTTTCTGTAGCCCAAGTCCAAGAGTAAACGTAGGTCTAGCTATTTTTTTGCTAGACAAACATACCAACTGTATGGTCCCAAACTAAGCAACGCTTGTACTCTGGGTACCGTATAATGGACTAGGGGCGATACCAGTGACACCCAGACCAGGGCAAATTAAGAAAAGACCGTTTACGAAATTTGCCTCGGGCGAGAATTGAACTGATGCACTGAGCCGAGCGACCTTCGCACCACTGCGTCAAGCGGTCGCCAAATAAATAAAACAAAGTTTATATTCAACAAAATTTATTAAATGCTCTCAGGATGTCTCTTAGTCATATGATACTTTAAGCTAGACTGCGGAACAAATCGCTGCGTTACAAATCTTACAGACTTGCGTCCTAACGTTCTCATGCATCATGATATGCGTGCCAAGATTCTTCCGCCATCTTGTTGCATTACGCGTGTTTTAGTGTGGTAGTTAGTCCTCGATTACACAAATGGCTTTTGCGGTTCTTAAAATTAACAGCGACTTCTGATCACGTTTGCTTCACTAATACTCTGGATGCTCCTTAGTCATATGATATTTCAAGCTCGCCCGCTGCACGAACGCCTTCTGACACACATGACATACCTTGTTCCTAATATCCAAATGTATCTTTACATGCATTCTCAGATTCTTTGCCGTTTTAAAGCCCTTTCCACAATGTTCGCATTTCAATGGCCTTTCATCTGAATGTTTCGTCATATGTTCTCTTAAATGACAGCGCGTACTGAACTTCATAGTACAATGTGGACAGTTAAATAATTTTTCGCCCATATGAGCTATTCTATGGTGTTTTAACACCAAACTAAGGCAACGGAACTTTCTCCCACAAGCATTACACGACGGGGCTGGTATCCCATGAACTTTGTCCATATGCAACACCATTTGAGAGTGATTCATTTGTAAACCACACTTCTCGCACTGTTTCAACTTTGGCCTTTGTTCCAAGTGCACGGCTCTGTAATGACTGTTGAAACCTTTTTGGTGTTTGAATGATTTTTCGCATTCGTTGCATTTGTACATTTCAGTTCCGTTGATTTCTTCCATTTTGTACATCGCGTCGTAACAGCGTCGTGATGCTAGAAAAGAAAATAAATATTTAATTAGTTTAGCACTGTCAATGTCTTCGGTTTTCCATAATGAATACATATCGCCAAATTGTAGGGATGGTCCCAATCAAACATCTCTTGTATTTTGGGTACTGCAATAGCCGGTGACCCCGGTGTATACAAATACGATCATAGTAGGATATTTGTCCGTCTGTGTTATTTAGAAACTACTCGATGGATTATAATGAAATTTCGTAAAGTGATTCTTTTTATATCGGGAAATGCCTAAAAGACTAGTTAGTTATGTACGCTATTTATAATTGACCGTCTGCAGTTAACTTTTTACCCTACAGCGCTAAACGAGGAAGCTTCTTTTTCTTTTCATTTCTCGTAGTCCAAGTCCACGAGTAAACGTAGGTCTAGCTATTTTTTTGCTAGACAAACACATTAACTGTATTGTATGGTCCCAAAGCAACGTTTGTACTATGGGTACCGTACAATGGACTGGGGGCGATACCAGTGACACCCAGACCAGGGCAAATTACGAAAAGGCCGTTTACGAAATTTGCTTCTGGCGAGAATTGAACTGAAGCAGTGAGCTGAGCGATCTTCGCTCGATCCACTGCGCCAAGCGGTCGCCAAATAAATAAAACAAACTTCTATATTCAACAAAATTTATTAAATGCTCTCAGGATGTCTCTTAGTCATATGATATTTTAAGCTAGACTGCTGAACAAACGCTGCGTTACAAATCTTACAGACCTGCTTCCTAACGTTCTCATGCATCATGATATGCGTGCCAAGATTCTTCCGCCATTTAAAACACTTCTCACAATATTGACACTTAAATTCTTTGACCGACGAATGTACCTTCCTATGTTTATTCAATATTGCGTTAGTGGCGAACGATTTATCACACCCTTCGCATTTAAACCTTTTCTCACCCATGTGGTCAATCTTCTGATGTTTTAATACTTTGGATGGGAACGCAAATTTCTTGCCGCAAGCACCGCAAGTGGGTGCTGGGATCCCATGTTCTTTTTCCATGTGGAACGCTCTCTCGTCCCCTGGTACTTTGATGTCACAGAAGTTACATGACCTTAGTTTGGGACGTTTCCTTAAGTGCACGTGGTGGTAGTGTTGCGAGACACTTTTAAACGATTTGAAAGTCCGCGAGCAAGTGCAGCAAGTGAAGTCTTTCGTGCCATCCTCGTTTTGCTTTTGTACGTAGTAGTCCACTGTCTGTTTGCGCCCTACAACAAATAAATAATAAATGTCGCCAGACAAACTCACCGACTGTATGGTCCCAAACTAAGCACCGCTTGTACTGTGGCTACTATACAATGGACTGGGGGCGATTCCAGTGACACGCAGACCAGGGCAAATTAGGAAAAGGCCATTTATGAAGGCAGGAATTTAACCGATGCAGTGAGCACAGCGACCTACGCACCACTGCGCCAAGCAGTCGTCAAATAAATAAAACAAAATTAAATATTCAACAAACATTTATTACACGGTCTCAGGATGTCTCTTAGTCATATGATACTTTAAGCTAGACTGCTGAACAAACGCTGCGTTACAAATCTTACAGACCTGCGTCCTAACGTTCTCATGCATCATAATATGCGTGCCAAGATTCTTCCGCCATCTAAAACACTTCTCACAATATTTACACTTAAAATCCTTGACCGACGAATGTATCTTGCCATGCGTTTCCAATTTCGATTTAGAGCTGAACGATTTCTCACACACCCCGCATTTAAACTTCTTCTCACCCATGTGATCAATCTTCTGGTGCCTCAACACTTGGAATGGGTACCCAAATTTCTTTCCGCAAGCACCGCAAGTGGGTGCAGGGATCCCATGTTCCTTTTCCAAGTGGGACGCTCTCGCGTACCCCGGCACTTTGATGTCACAGAGGTAGCATGATCTCAGTTTGGGACGCAATCTCAAATGCACGTGCCTGTAGTGTTGCGAGACGCACCCTAACGTTTTGTAAGTCCGCGAGCAAGTACAACAAGTGAAGGTTTTCGTGCCATCCTCGTTTTGCTTTAGTACGTAGTATCCACTTGTCTCTGTTTGCCCTAAAACAAGATATAGGTGGGTGAGTTTGTGCTAATAAACATACGTTTTTCCTCACTTGGGCTCATTTTGTTATTCACTAGTTGTGTTCCCGATTGGATTTCCTAAACTCTCATAACACTCTTAAGGTCCAGGCGGTTCGCGCTTCTAGATTTTTCAACATTTATGCGCAAATCATAACTTTAATATATCACTTGCTAAGTTTACTTTATTATGGTATGGATATTCCTAACTCCATTCTTAGTGGTCACCTACGTTTTACATATAAGGAACTTCTGTCCAAATGTCATGCTTATATTATAGCTGGAGCCACCAGTTTAGACTGTAGATAGTCTGTCAACCAATGTGTTCGAATTTATTAAGTAAAGTAGATATTATATTTTCGCCGCTATGTAGTTACGCGTAAACAGCGCAAATTTCGGAAACGGCCTTTTCGTAATTTGCCCTGGTCTGGGTGTCACTGGGATCGCTCCCAGTCCATTGTACGGTACCCATAGTACAAGCGTTGCTTAGTTTGGGACCATACAGTCGATGTTAATCTGGTGATATTTACTAATTACTATTTATATGCTTATGGATGTTAGCTTAACTTGACTAGAATTAAAAATAATAACATGTTAATGTGTTTATACTAGCTGTTCTCTGTAACTGCATTCGCGCACATTTATTCTTAGCGAGCTTGTAGTTGCATATCACTAATGGTGGTTTTTATCCCAAGAAATAGGGGGCCCTTATACTAGGCACATTCCCCCTCAACGCGTTTTATCTAGATAATGAGTGCGAGTGAGACAAGACGATCTTGTGCAGTAGCAGCTGTGCGTTGATCGGGAAACCCGCTCGCAAACTGCCAGTGGGAGGACCTTAGCCCTTAGACGATAGGTTCAGACAGAACGGAAAATGCCAGAAATATACTGGGTCCATTGAAAATAGGACCGTATTACCATAGCTCTGGTCGCAATTCACACCGCATTTTTAATGGAGCCAATAAATTGCTCAGGCATTTTTCCATTTTTGACGGGCCCGTTAGCGTGGTTGGCGCGGAGGCGACTTTCACGCTGCAGGTCGTAGGTTCGATTCCTACCCGAGACATGCATTTGTGTGCATGAACATGTCTGTATGTCCGGAGTCTGGGTGTATATGTATATTAAGTATGTATTTACAAATAAAAAAGTAGTATATGTAGTAATATCAGTTATCTGGTTTCCATAGTACAAGCTCTGCTTAGTTTGGGATCAGGTAGCCGTGTGTAAAAAATGTCCCAGGATATTATTATTCTGTCTGAATTGACCCATGGGTACATATCATTACGTTCTAACCATTTGCGGTCGATCTGCAGAAAACCTAAAATTATGGCCAAAGTTGCCGCGGGTGAGAGCAAGTCATCTAGCTAATTAATAAAATATCTGGTGAAACGTGGGCTTTGAGTTGACTTAATACCTCCACAATGTATTGGTGTATGGCCACTCAAGCCTTTGACTACCCCCGAATGGGGATAAAAAAGTCGTGACGTTATTTATTAAAATATTCTGTGGTTTCCACGTGACGAGTAGGACACAAAATATGACACAATTGTGGTAAGTATAGCCATAAATAACTTATTGTCAATCGACTGGGTATACTACCAATGTGAGGGTTATTGTTATAACAAAATTGTAATAAAGGAATGGTGGAGCGAATGAGTGGTCAAAGTTGGTGAATGCGTTGGGCGCGAAATTAATGCTGATACGATGGCGCGAAATTAAGTCAAGACGTTGATACAAAGTTTGAAATATCGCAGTTTTATTAAACTTTGGATAATATACACCTAGTCTTAAATAAATGTTAATCCGTCTTTTACATATTCAATGTTTTCTTAAAAAATAAAAACCGAAAAACATAATTTCGCGCCATTAGCTCCGTATTTAATAAATCTATCTCAAAGTTGAGGTCGATCTTAACATGCAGTTTTGACGTTTAATGAACATCTGTCAAAAACAGGGGGCTTACCACAAGCTCTTATTGCGATTCAATTATAGGAACGTTTTAACGACGTTTTAATGACGTTTCTTATTGTCATGATAATAAGGTACGTCATTGCACAAAAAGTCGCTGAAACGTTAATACGTTCCTGTAATTGAATCGCAATAAGAGCTTGTGGTAAGCCCCCAGTATCTCAAGTTCGATCTCAATCTTGAGATCGATTTATTAATACGGGCCTAAGCGAGGCATTTACCTTAGTAAAATGTTTTGAATGCAATATACCTATTTAAAGTATAAAACTTACGTTTAATAACAAAAGTGCACTTCGATTATTATACGCATTTTATTTTAACGTTCTGTTAACGATCCACGAAACCCCCCTTTTCATGTTTCAAGCGCCGAGCGTCCAAATTGTGAATAGTGAGACAGGATTTTTGCTAAGAAATCGCTTAACAACAAGAAATGACTTGTCTATGGATACGTGTGGAGCCATAACACACCGGAACGACATGGCGACGTCGCCAGCCACCGTAGCCAACTAATTCGTATTGAAATGTATGACAGGTAACACACCAGGCGACGGACTGGCGACGTCGCCATCAATACAAATTGTTTGGATACGTAACCGGCGACGTCGCCATGGCGGACCAGTGTGTTATGGTCAAAGAAATGGCGCTTACTATGATGAATACTGGAATGAGAATTTGTTGCTACGTCAAAGGGCCACTATGTAAGAAGAGTAGTATCTCCCATAGTAGTCTATTACTTCTATGATACGTGAAGTATATGTGGGTGCTCAAAATACGAAAACATTTGTTTGACGGAAATGTGGAGGCATTATATTGGAATAGAAATAAGACTCTGGTGTACACTATATTATGATATAATATATTTGACATTTAAATATTTAAAACTAGGTACATATTTACATTGTAATATACCAGTAATTAAATTACATTATTAGCATAACTGAAAATATAGTCCGGCCATAGCCAATCCTATTTTTTTTCTTAAAGATCCATAATAACAACAAAAGAATATACCATAAAATATTTGTTTTTTAATGTGACAATAGTACCCCGTTTATATATTGATATATCCAGAAAAAGATACAATTTTATAAAAATAAAAAATACATGGTTGGGTAATACATAAGAATTGACTGTTAAAACTTCAAACTTTTTTATTATAATAACCTACACGTCAAAAGGAATATTAAAACATAATTATCAATAAAAAAAAAACATCCCTTGTCCAATAACAATCTGTATCTAAGTATACAAAATATACAGTTTAAATAAAGCAACGCAGGTAGCTAGACCACTTTCAAAATAAAATCTTCTTTGTCCCAAACTAAGGCCCGTATTAATAAATGCATCTCAAAGTTGAGATCGATCTTAAGATGCAGTTTTGACGTGTAATGTATGGAACATCTGTCAAAAACAGCATCCCAAGTTCGATCTCAATCTTGAGATCGATTTATTAATACGGGCCTAAGCAACGCAACTTGGGACCGTTGGTTTATACTGCAAAATCAGTCAGGGATTTTTTTCTTTACCAAAAACAATTTCAAGCTACCTTATATTAATTTAACACCATTTAAACAGTAATATACCAGTCTCATATAACAATAACTGCGGAGCTACAAATATCAGTATAACAATTCTGATAAAGCAATTCATTTTTCTGTTCTTTTATAAAAATGACGCTTGACAAGGTCAGTCAGAGATGAGTGATTTAGTGGCATGAAATTTAATTTTATACTCAAATTTAGTCTCAGATTTGAATCAATTTATCAATACCTTGTTACAATCATCCTCAAATCGTTGACAGTCAAATCCCAGTCATGTAACAAAATCCACAAATTCCAAATTAGCAAATTCACCTCGGGATGATATTACAAAATTCCAAATTAGAAATTCACCTCCGGATGGTACTTCGTCATGTGGTAATTCAGACTAGCTTTCTGTACGAACGCTTGCCCGCACACCGTGCACACCTTCCGTCTATCCCCAGTATGAATCCTCTCATGAAGATCCAACGTAGTCTTCCTCAAGAACGACTTCTTGCAAAACTTACAATGGTAATCCTTAACCGTCTTATGCTTAAACTTATGTTTATACATACCCTCAAAGCTGAACGACTCATATTCACAGAAATCACACTTAAACCTCTCACCGAGCATGTGGAAAATATTGATATGTTTACGGAGCTGAGTTTTGGTATTGAACGTTCCCTTACAAGCGTTGCAATTGAATCTCTCATCGACCTTGTGATCTTCTAATTTGTGAACGGTCAACGGAGCAGCTGTCATGAAACTCTTATCGCAGTACTGGCAAAGGTATTTTGGTATCCTATAGTGTTTTGATTTGATATGGTACCTCAACGAGCAGAATTTGTTGTATTTTTTCTCGCATCTCGTGCAACTGTAGTTTTCGCCGTCTCGTGTGTAATCATCATCGCGTAATCTGAAGGGGGGTGCGGCCCGCTTCACTGGAGACAAAAAATAAACGTCATTTGTGTACTCTGCTATACTCTTCTTACTTCTGTTGCGATCACTGATCGGTCAACGCTTGGCAAGGCAGTAATGGGTGACCATTTAGCGGTATTGCAGACTGAGCGTCTTCGTGCTTCGGAGTCGGTTGTTATCAGCAAGCAAGACACGTCAGAGGCCTTCGGGCTTGTACAACTCTGATACTGGGTTGGCCATACGACAAGACGGTGCTTGTATTTTAATCGGGCGATGTAAGTCTTGACGCCAGAGACGGTAAGCCTACTACACATTATGGGAAATATATAGAATCAAGGCGCAGGAGTTACGGGGGAGGGGTGGAGGGGAGGGCTACTCCCTGGTCCCACTCCACCCCGCGGAGACGCTTAGTTTATGAGATATTTCAGTTTTAAGTTGAAAAAGTAACACAAATTAGAACATTTTGTTTGTTCGCCTTACATTATATCTTCAATTTACTTGCTAGCGCTTCGCCGCCGAATTGCCGCGAATTTGAAATCGAAAAAAAAAAAAGATAATTTTCGCAAAGTTTGTAAACAACAAATACAGTACCCGCGGGCCTTGAAAAAACGTGACGCTGAACGCTACCAGCGTCAAGCGTCAAAATAAAATGTATGACTCCACGTCTTGGATCTCTTGTATATCGTTGGATAATTACGACAACGCGTCATAGCGAAACGCGGGGTAATGACGCTACGTAATAGCGTAAACGTCATTAACAATACTTGTGACGCTTGGGGCCATATTTACCTACGAACGCCAGGTGAGTGAGTATAAAATACGAAGTATCGATAGTCCATTTTTGATGGACTATCAAGTTCGGTATCAAGGTTAACTCAATATCGAATAAAGTATAAATTAAGAGCCAAAAAAATATTGGTCTTTTGGACCATGGATACACACTTCTACAGAATAGACTATAGCCTGAACCCTTCTTGCACTGGGGGAGGCTAATATAGCAATGCAACATTGACGGCTCAATGTTTTAACACTGTTTAAAAACGAACCTTAGAACGTAGTACAAAGATCTTCTATTTGCATGATACGAATACAATTTTACTGGCGTCACGAAAAATGTGACGCTTCGCGCTCCTAGCGATATGCGTAGGGCGTCATTTTTTTTTTTATCTTCTTAATTGGAAGTTGCAGTGTTTGTAATCATCGCAGTGCGAAATATCCGATAAGTTCGTTTCTTTTGGTTCCCATTACACTTTCGAGTTAGTTTGGATTATAAATGTTAGTATTGCTTATGGTTTATGAGTCTATGGTACGTCTTATTTGGACCTCAATTCGTGAATTCTCAAATATCTGACTAGTCGTTGGGTTAAAGTTTGAAATTGAATGCGACTGATTGAATGAGAACGATGCATTTTTTTTTAGAATTTTTCCAAAAATAACAATTAATTTAAAAAAGACAGCCCCTACTTTATTCTTAGTTCTTGTATACTCGTGTTCATAATTCGACGGAGTAAAATGACGTTTAGTGTTGACAGATTTTAACAGTTTTAAAATAGTGAGGTACCACAGTCTACATTTTCATCGATTATAGAAAATATACGATTATTGTTCATAATCGATTGACGATAAATAATGGAGTTTCGACAAGATTGCTCGCGACTCTCGTCTGTCCCCAGTTTGAAGTGAAATATGAATTAATGGGTGCGTCTAAAAGATGAGAGCGGCGCACCCGAGCAAGGGGGACTCCATAAAATACGCTTTTTGAAAGATCTCACCTGAGATTAGGGGGGAAGGATGTGGTCCAGCCAAATCTCACGACATCTCACCAAGGGGGCGGGGGGATTTGAAATGAGAATCGAATACCTACTTCAATACCTTCCTCGTCTTACCTAACACACACTAACCTAACCTACCCTTATGGCCTGCGCACACTGGCGGACGGCAGTGTAGAGCATTTTAATTTTATCAATCGAGTTTAATTCAAGACTTATCCAATGGAAATAAGGTGCTCCAACGTGCCCGAGTAAACTACCCCGAGATGCTCCAGAGTTGCTCACCGAGCGTTGAAATAGCCTTATTTCGATTGGATAAGTCTTAAATTTGATTGATACAATTTAAAATGCCCTCCCCTGCCTTCCTCAGTGTGCGCCGGCCATTATACAAATAATATTTATACTAACTTTTTTTTAAATTTACAATTGGTCGATTTGCTTATTAGCTCCACACTAGTTACCTTAACCTGGCAACATTATTTTTAGATTTTGAAACTCGGAACTGTCATTTAACTCCGTGAAATTATTAACAGTGCTTAGTTTAGTGATAATAGATTCCTACCTCTTTTCCTCTCCTGGACTCCGGTGGCTTTCGCTATCGCTGCTGACACCTTCTCATCGAGGGACTTCCTGGCTGGCTTCTTGACAGCTTTCTTGACAGTTGGGGTCTTCTCAGCCATCTTGCGTTTAGCGGCCCTCTCCGTTCTCTTCTTAATAGCTTCCAGAGTTTCCAACTCATCTGTAAGTGCCAATAAATAAATACCTCAAGAACAAAGGCAACGTTGTGGTCTGAAAGAAGATGTAGTGACAAAAATTGAGAAAGGCATGCTGTGATGGTTTGGCCATGTCGAGAGAATGAAGGAAGAACGATTGACGAAAAGTGTGTATAAGGCGAGTGTGAATGAAAGTGTTGGAAGGGGTAGACCTAGGCGGACGTTTCGAGACCAAATCAGGGATGTCTTGAAAAAGGCCAGGTCAAGAGTACCCTAAACCGAAGAGCATGTATGAAGGGAATAATGAAAGTGGACAAAGCGAAACTAGTATGTAAGGATCGTAGCAAGTGGAAAGAAGTGGTCTCTGCCTACCCCTACGGGAAACAGGCGTGATTATATGTATGTATGTACAAAACATCAACATCAAAATAAACATCGTGAGGAAACCTACCTATCACTCGGGATTAGGTAATAGTCAGTTCCTGTATACACGGCGACACGGTTCACCACCTGTCACGTTGGGTTCTGACTATCTGGTGAAATGTGGGCTTTGAGTTGGCTTAATACCTCCACAATATGGTGGTGTATGGACACTCAAGCCTTTAACTACCCCCGAATGGGGATAATAGTCATGACTAGTGATGGGATGTTCTCGAGAACATTCTCACCCTCGGAAACTTACTCGTGAGATTTTTTTTATTTTGGGTGACGTTATCCTAACTTTCAATCTTAAAAACATTTAAAACCACCATACTTGCATGTTTAATGAGGTTTATGCCAAGTTTAACATGCTCCAGAAGATAAATTCTCGAAAATTCTCACGAGTAAGTTTCCGTGGGTGAGAATGTTCTCGAGAACATCCCATCACTAGTCATGACGTATACCGCCAGACTTAGGCCGGAGTAATAATTGCATCTCAAAGTTGAGATTGATCTTAAGATGCTGTTTTTGTCAGATGTTCCATACATTAAACGTCAAAACTGCATCTTAAGATCGATCTCAACTTTGAGATGCATTTATTAATACGAATCTAAGACGTAATTGTTATTGATTGGTAAAAAAAAAAAAAAAAAAAATGTTACGTCACGACTTTTATCCCCGTTCGGGGGTAGTCAGAGGCTTGAGTGGCCATACACCACCATATTGTGGAGGTATTAACCAACTCAAAGCCCACGATTCACTAGATAGTCAGAACCCAACGTGACAGGTGGTGAACCGTGTCGCCGTGTATACAGGAACTGACTATTACCTAATCCCGAGGGATAGGTAGGTTTCCTCACGATGTTTTCCCTCACCGTCAGCGAACTGTAAATTGATTGGTATTGTTATTGAATTGTTTTGACGGGCCCGTTAGCGTGGTTGGCGCGGAGGCGCCTTTCACGCTGCAGGTCGTAGGTTCGATTCCTACCCGGGACATGCATTTGTGTGCATGAACATGTCTGTATGTCCGGAGTCTGGGTGTATATGTATATTAAGTATGTATTTACAAATAAAAAAGTAGTATATGTAGTAATATCAGTTATCTGGTTTCCATAGTACAAGCTCTGCTTAGTTTGGGATCAGGTAACCGTGTGTATAAAAATGTCCCAGGATATTATTATTATTATTATTGACAGGTCAGTGATCCTAGATCAAATATAAAAGTACATACCATCTTCATCTAAGTTAACTTCAAATGTGTCTTCAATATCATCATCATCATCATCATGATCGTCATGATGATCATCATTATTATGTTCATCATCAAACTTGTCTCTCGAATCTGCAAAAAAAAAGTACAAAAGTCCGGTATAAATCAAGCTCAAATTTTGATACTTATTGATTTTTAAATATGCTTTTGATAGTCATTAGGTGCGTCCACAAGTCGGGTGCAGCCGCACTCGAGTCATCGGTTATGACGTTATATCTAAATGGTGTCATCATGGTGGTCTCATTCCCCCGTTATGTACTAGTCCACCAAGCCAACTAGGAACTCGGATGGAATGCTTCCCCGCCCGCATACCGCCGGCACACCCGCCGCCGCCTGCGGCTCCCCCATGGACCAATTACTAAGGGGACTGGCCCTAAGCAACCCGGCCGAGTGGTCGGCCTAGTACTAACATCGACATAAAACGAAGCGAGTAGTTCAACTATTTACCGGTAGATAGAACAATGAAAATGAAAAAACAATGACCACGTTTTTTTTTCATACATATATCTAATAAGGGCACCTCTTTCTTTAGTCTTTACTCTGTGGGCTCCCCGCACGCCACACCTCCCGCACACCGCCACCGCCGCAAGGTGCGGGTGACGTCACATTTGACAGGCTCCTAGTTGGCTTGGTAAAGTAGTAGCTACAGGTACAGATGGATTCAAACTTTATACTTAATAGCCAGTAGATAGCCAGTAGATTATACGCAGCATACTTCACAGGCTCCATGAATTATGAATCCATCTGTACGCATCAATGAAGATCCATAACGAATTTAGTACCTATTGTAGTGTGGTTGGTCCAGTTCTTACCGTTTGAATTATGATCCGGTATTTCTATTTTAACATCAACATGTGAATTTGAATCTGCGGCTGGAATGGGACAAATTTTAATATTAAAAAATAACCTGTGACAGCAGATTGGCGTAAAGTAGCTTTTATTGTATTTTTTTTTTTAATTATTTTATAACGTCACGACTTTTATCCCCATTCGGGGGTAGTCAGAGGCTTGAGTGGCCATACACCACCATATTGTGGAGGTATTAACCAACTCAAAGCCCACGTTTCACCAGATAGTCAGAACCCAACGTGACAGGTGGTGAACCTTGTCGCCGTGTATACAGGAACTGACTATTACCTAATCCCGAGGGATAGGTAGGTTTCCTCACGATGTTTTCCCTCACTGTAAGCGAACTGTAAATAATACACATAGATGAAAATTCATCCATTGATGCATGCCCCCACCGGGGATCGAACCTGGGACCTTCTGATTGCTAGCCCAACGTGTTCGCCCCTAGGCTACAGTCGTTTATTGTAGCTTTAAAAAAAAGTAGTATATGTAGTAATATCAGTTATCTGGTTTCCATAGTACAGTCAGCAACGAAAGTCGCTGAACATTCTCAGTGTTTCAAATAGCTTGCACACTTTTGTTTTGCATCAAATCCATAATTTTTCTTTATCGAAACAAAATGTAGACATGTTGCTAATGTTCGGTTTTATAAAGGTTTACCAACGTTTGTAGAATAAAGAGTATAACCGATTTGAAAAATTCAGAATGTTCAGCGACTTTCGTTGCTGCAGTACAAGCTCTGCTTAGTTCGGGATCAGGTAACCGTGTGTACAAAAAGGAAATTATTATTATTATAGATGCTTTTCGTATAATGAGTGAGAGCTGGAAGCCCAACACCCCCCTTCACCTCCGTCCCAATCCCCCTCAGGTCGGCAACGTGCAAGCAATGCAAGCACCTAACATCAGTGTGACCGTTTTTGGTATATTCAGTACCAAATTAGTATAATTTTGTCTCCACAAAATAAAGATTTACAATACAATTTCATATGCAATTATGTGATTTATATTAGTATAATTCTGCATGTATTTTAGTATTTTTTAGTACTGACAATCTTATTGTTTTAGTTGATCGCCTTTTTTTAAAACGGTCACACTGCCTAACATCAAGCAGGCTGAACACTAGTTTGCCACCTTAGTCACAGAAAAATAAGGAATTTTAGTAATTCGCCCCAGTCTGGGTACCACTGGGACCAGCTCCCTATCCATTGTAAAGTTTTCTGTTTTGTAAAACACATTATTTAAAAAAGAATATACCTTTAAGAATGTTCTGTCTGAACATATCTTGGAACTGTTTCTCACAGTCAAGCACTTGCTGCCTGAAACTGCAAGCGTCTCTGAGCCGCATGACGCAGGCATCGCATATGGTGTATGTGACCGTGCAGAGGGCCCCCGGGACCGGAGCCACCTACAAATGTATCAAACATGATTATTGTCGACCATTTTGCACAGTGGTGTGAGCATGTTACGAACGCACTCATAAGGGATGACGTACTACTGACGTTACAATTCCTTCAAGTTGAAGACCAGTGCATAGAAACAACCAATGACAACCGGGAACATGTGCCAGCATACTCAACGATATTCGACCGCTTGGCCCACTGCATCAGATGGTTGCAGGTCCCCGCCAGAGACAAATTTTGGAAACCAACTTTTCTTAACCCTACAACGCTCGACATAGTGTTTGATTCAGGTGGGAATGCAAGTGGGATTGCCCCAAGTCCATTGTATGGTACGCGTAGTAGGAACTTTGCTTAGTTTGGGGCCATACAGTTTGCGATATTTATTTATTTATTAAAATGATGATGTGCACGCCGCCCCAAGCGTTGTCAGGCTTTGGCCTGCTGAACAGATCTGAACAAAACTTGACACAGAGATGGGTTATAGCCTATAATAATATTTGGACTACTTTTTATTATAGAAAAGTACCAGTGTAAACGGCAAAGATGTATTTCGATGAAATGTTTATATTTAATTTGGGTGACTGAAAATCTAACTAAATGTACATCTAACTCACATTTATGGCTAAGCAGTCTCGCAGCATGTCTGTATATATCTCCTTTTGGCCCATATAATCGCCTGGCACCGCCAAATTCATAAATATACCCTCCGAATGACAACATCGGCATAAATTGTTTTCTATTTTCCAAACTTCCGTCGTCATTTTAAATGTTCGATAACGATTATAATTATACCTAACACATAGACACATTCATTTATCTGTTCACAAACATACACGAATAACACTTCTAATGGAAATTATTAACAACAAAAATAAAATTTATGAAAATATTCATTCCTATCGCGTCGTCCGCCATGTTGTTTTATTATTCTAATTTTATATCCCTCTATTGTCTCTGGGCATTCAGCCAGTGTTATAAAAACCTATGTTTGAATAGTAGGTATTCTGATATTCTCGATAGGTTTACTAACGGCAAAAGTTTTTAGCGCCTCTAGTGTTGAGTAGCAGAACTATAGCTTCAACTTGTACCGCTAGATGGCACAAATGTGCTCATTTTAGTTCTGCTACTCGCCACAAGAGGCGCTTATGTTAAGTGTAATTTTTGTTTATTGATTCCAATAAATAATTGATGGATTCTGTTATACATAGACATAATAATAAATTAACTTAATAATTCCATGCTATTACATTATCTTTGAGATAGAAGTTTGGGTTGTTCGGGGTTATCTTTTTTTTTGCGTTATTATTGGTGCTATTATTCCCCATCCCTTATTAACTTTTTACATGCCCTCCGAAGCACGGTTACTATAAGTATAGTATATAGTAATGATAAGTATTAAACAGTATTGTTTCTTCGAAGAATAGTATTAGCCTATGAGACGATCAGTTTCAGGTAATCATAAAATAAACCCAAACTGAGTCGCATACTGTTTTAGTTGTCACACTTGATCGCAATTCGACCTAAACAGATTCGTAATCAAGGTCATTGCGTTGAGCTGATACTCATTTATGGAGGTAGACAAAAATTATCTTTATAAGACAATATTTATAAAATCTTAATGAATCTCCTTGGAGACTTGGGAAGTTTGTAAAAATATACGTATTAAACATAACATATTTTATTAAATAATTGTATTTCTAACTACAACATTCAATATTCAGTTCAGCAGTTATATCAACTAAGTATTTAATAGATAACAGCCAAGTTTCGCTTAAATAATCATATTTTTTCCTTATATTCCTGTATTCATGAGGATCTTATGCAGATTTTTTTGGGTACATTTAGCACCGAAAATACATTACAATTCGCACCTTCGGTAAGACAAGGGCATAATTGTAAAATTTTGTAAAGTGCAAAATTGTGCCTTTGTCATACCGGGACTTAGGCATGAATTGGAAAAAAAATGTAAGTGATATTGTGCCTTTGTCTTACCGAAGGTGCGAATTGTTTTTGGCACCGATTGTGTAAGTTCCAATAATGAGGCTGCATAACAAGGCATGGCTACCAAAGATGAATTAAACTTTTAGATGCGACACACCACGCTTATATTGCAAGGTAACTGGTATTGGTAACAATTCATATAGTTACAACGCCTAAGTTTGTATTGTTCCGAAAACAGGAAAACATCGTCGGGACTCGAATCTCGGAATAACTACTTATCTGCAAACATAAGAAAATTTGTACGGAACCCTCAGGGCGCGAGTCCTACTCGCACTTGTCTGGTTTTTTAAAATTTCGTATGGCGATATAATACGACAGCGGTGGAGAGCGGACTAAATGGCATCAAAGGCATTGTACTGCCTTTTTGGCACGCTCAGTAGGTACATAAGCTTGTGGCATCTATTTAGATATACATCTGTGGCACCAACAGTGTTTGTGCTAATAATGAGGCTCTACGGCTCGTATTAAAGTCCGACCGCAAGCGCTGTACCGCGCCTTAGGTATGCGCGGGGAGGTGGGGGAGTGGGAAGGCGAGAGCGATGACGGGTGGGGGAATGGGACAGCGAGAGCGATGAGCCCTTGTCTCGCCACTCGCGTACCTAAGGCGCGGTACAGCGCTTGCGGTCGGACTATAATAAATGCATCTAAAAGTTGAGAACGATAATAAGATGCAGTTATGACGGTTAATCTATGGAACATCTGTCAAAAACAGCATCTTAAGATCGATCTCAACTTTGAGCTGCATTTATTAATACGAGCCTACAAAGCCAGTGTAGCCAGCCTTGAGTAGCCATTATAAACATCATTTCTGACTGTGGTTGCCGAGATTCCGAGTAGAACACCTGAGAACAATATTTACAGAAACAAAGAAATAAATATTGCCAGACTACAAACACACCAACTGTATAGTCCCAATCTAAGCAACGCTTGTTTGTACTAAAGCTAATGGACTGGGGACGATCCAACTGACACCCAGACCAGGGCAAACTCCGAAAAGGCCGCTTCCGAAATTTCCTTAAAGGCAATGGACAGGTCACTTGAAGACGGTTTGTTTTTATTGTATAATATATTAGTATTTATATTATTTTTATTATTATAGTATTTAAAAAATATATGTCACGACTTTTATCCCAATTCGGGGGTAGTCGGAGGCTTGAGTGGCCATACACCACCACATTGTGGAGGTATTAACCAACTCAAAGCCCACGTTTCACTAGATAGTCAGAACCCAAAGTGACAGGTGGTGAACCTTGTCACCTTGTATACAGGAACTGCCTATTACCTAATCCCGAGGGATAGGTAGGTTTCCTCACGATGTTTTCACTCACCGTCAGCGAACTGTAAACACTATTTTACTTACATAATATTTTGTCTGAATAATTCTTTCATCTCCCTCACTTCAGATATTAAAAGTTTCCACATTTTCAACTTTTCTTCCTCGATGGATGTTCGTTTTCGCGATTCCATCACAAGCACACCACGGGTCACGTCTGCCGTCTGAGGTTGTTCACGGCTTAATCTTCGTTCCATAGGCGATGCGACGCGGCATTGACAAGGTACTTGAGGGTCTATGGTTATAACAGGTCGACATGCCGATTGTCGACCAAAGTTTGACGGGAGTGGAGTCATTGAAGTATGTCGAGGCCGTAGAATACGGCGAGGGATTACGTATACAGTATTTGGTTCTGGTCGAGAGCACAGAGATGATGGAGACATACTATGAGGCGGTGGAGACATACTATGAGGTGGTGGAGACATACTATGAGCTATAGGAGACATACTATGAGCTGGTGGAGATACACTACGAGTTGGTGGAGACATAGGAACAGTAGGTGGAGATGTGGAAGGATTTGGTGGAATAGTCACTCTCCAAGAGGGCCCAGGCTTGGTAGAGGCAGAGTGAAGACCCACTATGCACAATTGACCATCAGAGGTTAACGGGATGACGCTGGAGTCTGGTGTTGCAGGTAGTAGCTCCACATCTGAGTCCTGTTTTGAAACAAATTCAATTTAACAGTAATCGTTTATGGTAGGTATACAGGGTTATTGGAAAAACATTAACAACCTTGCAGGATTGTATTACTGACATCAAAAACAGCAACTTTTGTTAAAAAACATAATAGGGTAACGGCACCCAATATTGGCACTCCCCCAATTATTGGCACTTTTGAAGTTATCTTTAAAAAATAAGAAAACTAAACATGGAAATAGTGTTTTTATGTTAAAAGTCATAAATTTCACAGATTTTCACACCTACCTAGTTATTCTATCCGCTGAACTAAGAAATACCATAGAAATATATATGGACAATAATTGGTGCAGGGTGCCAATAATTGGGGGTTTTACCCTACATTTTACAAAAAAATATGCTCTAAAATATATGAAACAAGAAAACATGCTCATTTAGAGGATAACCGTGGTCCGTTTAGGTACTTTAGGGCAAAGTAGAATACAACCACGTACCACGGCGTTCCTCTAGATGAGAATATTTTCTTGTTTCAGACATTTTAGAGTGAGATTTATTGTTAAAAAAATTATTATTGTTTAGTAAAAAGTCATTGAACAAAAGTTGCCGTTTTTGATGTCAGTAATACAGTCCTGCAGGGTTGTTAATGTTTTTCCAATAACTCTGTAGATTTGGTAATAATACATAGACTTACTACTTCAAAGGGTTCCACTCTAACACCGAGCAGGTCAGTCCCAAAATTATTCTGCTGCAATATTTGAAGAAACTTATTTTCAATATCCGTTAAAGGTTTTATATTGCCACCATTCTTTAACTTGTAGGCCCTTGATGCTGCTGCCTTTTTAAGCTTAGATTTATAATCATTCCAATACTGAAAACCATACTAATATTATAAAAAGGTAAAGTTTGTATAATAGGTAATAGTCAGTTCCTGTATACACGGCGACAAGGTTCACCACCTGTCACGTTGGATTCTGACTATCTGGTGAAACGTGGGCTTGAGTTGGTTAATACCTCCACAATGTGGTGGTGTATGGCCACTCAAGCCTCTGACTACCCCCGAATGGGGATAAAAGTCGTGACGTTACATTTTTACAAGTTTGTATAAGTATAGGTAGGGGGTTAAGTTTTGTTTAATATGTTCATATTCATTTATTTCGCATTCTACAATGTGTAATAGATGGTAGATAAAATAATAAAGATCATAGTGGATCCAGCAGGACACAGCAAAAGTAATAAGTAGGAGAGAGGAGGATAATGATGTAGAAAATTATTTTAAATTGTATTCTAACCAATCAGATGGTCGATCACTATAGCAAAACGCCACAGTGGCGCCACAATGGTTAAGAGATTTAGGGACCTGGGCCACGAACCATAGATGAGAAGAAGACAGTCAGAAAATAATAGTTATTTTACTTACTTTGCACCATCCTTTCCAGTCCTTTTCCGCGCCATCGCCGGGGTTTAAATGTTTGCTTATTCCCTGCCACATCCTTCGCGATAATTCTCTAGATTCAGTCGTTTTATTATATCCCGTAGCTAGTTCTCGATTTTTATTTAAAAACTGCCATAGGAGTTCGAGTTGCCTGAATGTTACTCTTCGGCGGCAACGCTCGGGCTCTCTGAATAAAAAAATATATACAATTAAATTGTCGGCGTGGGTTGGTAGAGTACGTTTATTCTTGCAGCGTCTTTTGTAGGCGTAGCGTAATAATAATAACATAATAGCGTAGGTATTTTAGCTTTTGTATAGGAGTGATGTATCTGTTCCTTTCTAATCTGTGCCTTGACGAGTGACAGATATTCTCAGATTTGTGCATATCAATATAAATTGTGTCTCATTTCTACTCAAATGATACCCAGGTAATGGTGTATAGGTAGGTATATTACAGAGACTTCCACTTACCCCATCTTTCAATAGAAACACAGAACAAAAATACTCCTCTGAAGAATGTACAATTTCTTTGGCTTGCCCCACGAAAACTACCTATTAAATGATTTTATTTGTTTATCGTCTTCTCAAGTCTTGAAAAGAAACAAAGGTAGGAAACAAAAGTATCTATTGTATCCCAGCTTTTTCGTCGTACAATTGGTGCGTTCCATTCACTGTTAATTTTGTTATTTTCGTCCACAAAAAGTGTTAAAAACGATAATAATGATCACTTTCAGTACAAGTTGGTGCGAGTGGAACGAGATTTGTGATCGAAAATAACGAAATTAACAAAATTAACAGTGAATGGAACGCACCAAATATTGTACAATATTAAATTATTTTTTTGCGTTGTATATTGGTTTTATAGGTACCAATACAAAAAAAATAATAAATAACCGAGCGCGCGACAAAGCAAGTTGACATTTGGACATTGTGTCACTGTGTGTGTACCAAAAGAACATCATAGAACTTCATGGTGTGTACAGATTCGTTTGTGATCTTTTTCGTTTTGAAACTTCCACATACATGAATTCTACGTGATTGTTACGCCGTAGTATATCCATGTGTATGGTTAGGCCAAATTTTGTATAGGGTATAAGTATGTAATCAGTTTTTTACAATACATTGACTGTGTACTACAATTGTTACTATTATAAGTAGATAATTCCTACATAATCATTTAAAAACCGTAACTTACTAGAATAATGTTTCAGAACGTAAAATTTACGCATGCGAAATGAATCGTATTGTGGTCTCTTTTCTTCCATTGCGACACAGATTCTCAAGACCGAATTTCATTCGTTCATTTGGCGAATCAAAAGCGACCGAGGTCATATGCATGATTGAAAGCTATTCAGTTTAGGAACCTATTCTTTTTGCGCTTAGCTTTAGGGTTGCCAACATAGAATAAATAACCCTAGATTTAAGGTAAAAAAAATATGCCTTAGGGCCTTTGCAGAATCGTCAGATATCTTTTATCCACCAAATAAATATAACGTTTTGGCATTTTTTTATAGAATATATCTAACGCCATATTTATTTGGTGAATAAAAGTTATTAGAAGATTCGGAACCAAACCCTTAGGGTATTTTAGGCTGTGAGATTTTTTAGGGTATAAATAAATAAATAATTATCGCCAGACAAACTCACCAACTGTTTGGACCCAAACTAAGCAATAATCTTAGCGCTTATTTTATTAAATCTGAAATCAATCGCTTTTTTGTACTCAATGGAGACCCTAACGAATTTAGTTGAGAATGCAGATACATAGAGCTAAGAAACCCATTACATACAGTGCAAAAATTTTTGGTCTACGACAAAAAATTACGAAGTTGTGACCAAATTACTAGTGAAGTTCCCACGCGGTTGTTGTGACGTCATTTGGGCCACGCGCGCTTTGTAATGAACGGCGGCGCGGGCTGGCGGGTGGCGCGCGGGCCGGCGCGCCTTCAATCCGACGGCCCCGTGTGACGTCACACGCGCAGGCCGCACATTATATAAAATGTGTTATAAAATCGCAACGGATGATCCGATTTCGATGATTTCAACATTATATTGATAAGAAAGCTTAGTTTTAACCACCTATAGAGAGATATAGAGTTATGAGTTGATTTGTTGACCTAGTACCTAATAAGTATTGATTCTCATTTAAAGCCCTATTGTCAGAGAGAGTTGGCAACACTGCTTGCCCCTGCTCTCTGCTCTGTTTATGGTGGGGTTGGTCCAGTTGGTCGCTCGCTTGTTAATCAAATGTAAATATTGTTATAAAATTACTGAATTTATAATTATTTCCTCGTTTATTATATTTCTGGCGATATTTTATTATAAAAAATGCCGACCCCATTACGACGTGAACAACGAGAACAAATTATAGCATTAAAGAGAATGGGTTACAAAGTGTCACAAATAAATAAATGTACAGGAATATCGGTAAGTAATAGGTTTATTTGCTAGATATCTACCTATAGTGCGTTCCAGACACCGTAATTTTTAATAATTTCGTTATTTTCGTTCATAATCATAAATGTCGTTCCACTCTAACCAACTTGTACTGAAAGTGATCATTATTATCGTTTTTAACAGTTTTTGTGAACGAAAATAACAAAAATTACGGTGAATGGAACACAGCACTACTGGCTTTTACCCGCACCTTTGCTAATAGCTAAATTTAGGATCCCCAAAAATCATTACAGGAATTAATAATAATAATACCTGGGACATTCTTTTACACACGGCTACCTGATCCCAAACTAAGCAGAGCTTGTACTATTGAAACCAGATAACTGATATTACTACATTTACTACTTTTTGTTTGTAAATACATACTTAATTAATGTACATAATTACACCCAGACTCGGGACATACAGACATGTTCATGCACACAAATGCACGTCCGGGGTAGGAATCGAACCTACGACCTGCAGCTTGATAGGCGGAATATTACCAACCACGCCAACGGGCCCGTCATAAATATGTAATATAAATAATATAATTATATAAATAATTAGTGTCCGACCGAAGATTCGGTTTCGGTTTCGGTTTCGGCCAGTTTCGGCTCAAAAATCTAGTTTCGGCACCAGTTTCGGTTTCGGCTGAAAACCCACCGAACCTTTCGGCCGCGCCGAAACTCTGCGTTCGTGCATTATCGCGCGTCACTCGGTTGATTTCGGGAGAGTTCGTGTCTCGCGTTGCATCCGCCATCGTCAGCTGTCAGATCGCCGGCCGGTCCGGCGTCATTGTTTTGTGAGTTTAGTGTTATTTCTCGCTTTATTGGCCTTTATTAAGCATTGAAATTCTTTCCATTGAGTTATTCACTCGGATTTATGAATGATGAGAAGAATGAAAGAAAGAGGTTATATTATATTATATTTGATTCACATATTCATCATTTATTTATTACTTATGTTACGTACGGTAGGTACATTTTTTTGAGGTTATTGTTGTTGGATGAGGTTTTAAATTACCCAAACAACTACCAGCTATGATTTAGCTGTGTGTGACCTTCAGATACATAATTTTTTATGGGTAAAATAATTTGCTGTTGTCCGTATATTTTTGAGAATCGATCTGAACGTGACATACCTATTTACTTAAGTAGAAAATGAAAACGGGGGTTTAATATATTACAATAACGATTGCCACCCTAAATTATAAAAAAATATGAAAGTATCAAAAGCCCTAAATTACCAACTGCAATTAAAATTTAAAATGATCTCAATTAATGTTAAATTTAGTCTTAAACATGTTGTGATTATAAACGCAATCGAAATACTCAAATAATGAGGTTCTTTTATAAACGACTTCAAAAAAAGGAGGAGGTTCTCAATTTGACTGTATTTTTTATTATTATTTTTTATGTTTGTTACCTCAGAACTTTCGACTGGGTGAACCGATTTTGATGATTCTATTTTTATTTGAAAGCTGGTGCTTCCCGTGTTGTCCCATTTCAATTTGGTCCAGTTCTGACAATAGCATCCATGAGAAAACTACATAAGTCTTAAATTTTCATTAAGTATGTGCGCGACATATGGACAAATAACTCAATAACACCCAACCGATTTCGATGATTATTTTTTTATTGGAAAGGAGATATCCCAAGGGTGGTACCATGATAAGGAAACCAGGATCTGATGATGGCATTCCAGAGAAATCGAGGGGAATCTTCAAAAATCGTAGTGGTGACTAGTGCGTTTGTTAATTTTTTTCATTAAGTATTTTAAAGCCTACCTACTATTTCATGAAGGTCTGGAGTCGATCTGATGATGGAACTCCTCAACGATTAACAGCAATTACCTGGTGTTTGGGCTGAATAATTTGTATTGATGAGAACTTTACACCTGGATTGTGGCTGTCATTAGGAGTCTGATGATGAAGACGAAGGACAGTCAAGGGAACTCCTCAACGTTTTACAGTAGCTACCTTGTGTTGGGACTTAATTCATTTCTAATGATGAGAACTCTGCACCCATGGGGTGACAAAGTTTGTATGGCGCCATTAAAAATCGTGAAATAAAATTATTTTTTTATAATATAATGTAAGTGTTGATTATTGTCAAATTTTTGTTTCAAGAAGTGTTAACATGATTGTTATTTTGTGTTTATTTTAATCAGAGCAGTAATATTAAAAAAAAAAAATATTATTATTAATAATTATATTTTCACATACTTCAATTATTGTTTTTTATTTCATTTAACACTTTCTAACATTTCCAACTGTCAATATAAAGGTATAAAATAACCCAAATTTCAGTAAACAAAAGATTTTTAACTTGTCTGAAAAAGGTTCGGTTTCGGTTTCGGTTTCGGCCGAACCTAAAACAGATGCCGAAGATTCGGTTTCGGTTTCGGTTTCGGCAGAAAATCCTGTTTCGGTCGGACACTATAAATAATAATAATAAAAATAAATTAAGAGTTTGAATTTTCAGAGGAAATGCATATATTTCTGGTTGCGGCGGTGGGAGGAGTCTGGGGAGTTAGAATCACGCAGACGTAAGAACTACGACCGAGCCACCACAAAGGAGCAAGACGCTGCCATGATCGCTGCCCACATGGCTGACCCGTACAAGAGTACCAGCTCCACTTCATTGGATTATAATGTCAGTGTTTTTAAATCCTAGCCTTTTTAGGGTAAATTATCAGAATCAGATGCGAGTACATATGCGCCACCAAAGTTAGATGCGAGTACACATGCGCCACCTAAGTCAGATGACGTTCTGTACTTCGAACTTGTTTTGTGTAGAAGGGAAAGCTGAATCATACATAATCCTGAAGATCACTTTGTTGTCCGTCTGTGTGCTGCCCAAACTGCCGGTGTACGAAACATGATATTTTGACAGTTGGATCTTTTTATCGTGTAGTCATAGTCATACATAGTCACAGACATACACTAACCAAGACAACTTAGCTTTTCCCCGGGACTCGTCGAGGGTCAAACCTTGGCGTCATCGTTGGACACCATTGTCGATCCTGACTTACAGGAGTAACAGTGGTGGAAATGTGTGGCGGGCTTAGTCCATAAAAAGACATACACTGGGAGGATTATGCAAAATTCCACACCTAAGGGGGTAAAATAAGTTGTGGGGGTCCCATTTTTTCTGATATGAAAATTAGTAATAAGACTACTTATTATAAATAAAATACATGCGTTTTTGAAAATTCATTCCCTATGAAGGTAAACTAAACGGAACCCTCGGCATTACCGAGCTTATTATGGCAGCTTGAATGCAAGGTAACTGCCTGACTTCAACTTAATCACATTCCCCACTGAATTGAGTATGTAGCTAATAACACCAGCATTTTACGTTTAAGTAGTGCTTGCTTCCCAGATATCCCCGGACACAGTGCGGCGGCGGCTGAAAGCTGCGGGCCTGAAACTCACGATGGAGGCCCTCGCCACTGACGAGGATGACGACAACATCAAACCGGTAAATTTTAAGTACCTATTGTGGAGACCTACTTTCATTTCGCCTTCTTTCATCGTCATTTATGTCCACACCTCCTTCTCCTAATTTTCTTATGTTTACTGTGTTGTATTGTGTAATTATTTATAAATGTTTATTTTTCTAGTGGTGGATTAATAAAGAGTTATCTATCTAATGCCTGCCTGCTCACATAGTGTTGCTGTTTGAAAATGTATAAATACAATTTCTTGCCGGCTCTTCTCTATGGAAGCAACATTACCAACCGGTGGTAATGCTAAAATATTGTTTATTTTTGACGATTTATAAATGCTTTATCTAGCTTACATGAATAAAAAATTTTGATTTTTGTTTTTTGGTGCAAATCAAATCACAGGTCTATAACTTGAAATATTATTTCCAGGGGTCATTAGCTGATGACGAATCCAGCACAGCGACGACAAGTTTGAAAACGCAACCAAAGGTTGCTGACGCGAAGAAAAAAGCGCCACCAAAATTAACCAACGCGAAAAAACGTGTGCCACCAGTATTAGATAAAGTGAAAAAACATGCGCCACCAAAATCAGATGCGAGTACATATGCGCCACCAAAGTCGGATGCGAGTACATATGCGCCACCAAAATTAGATGACGCGGAAACACATGCGTTACCAGAGTTTGATGCATATGCCGCGAAAGAAAATGTTCAACAAGAGTTAGATGATGAGATGCATGCGCAATCAATATTAGATGACTTGCTGCAAACACATGGCGATGGAATAGCGAAGAAGCGTAAAGTCGAACCAGTTGACGAAAGGTACGTAATGAAATACATATTTTTTTTAAAATAAAAAATGGTCTTGCTCTCGAGCTCAATCTAAGGTGATAAACAATACCGTAATATAATAATAATATCCTGGGACATTTTTTTACACGCGGCTACCTGATCCCAAACTAAGCAGAGCTTGTACTATGGAAACCAGATAACTGATATTACTACATATACTACTTTTTGTTTGTAAATACATACTTAATATACATATACGCCCAGACTCGGGACAAACAGACATGTTCATGCACACAAATGCATGTCCCGGGTAGGAATCGAACCTACGACCTGCAGCGTGAAAGGCGCCATCACGCCAACCACGCCAACGGGCCCGTCATAGTGATGGATTAGCGTTTTATGAACTGTCTTTAGTGTATTGCTTCAGCTCTGAAACATCTGATACGTCGTTGGATGGGGTCGAGGGGGTGGGCGGGGCGGGGGCGGGGGCGCTGTGCTGCTGCTGCCTCGCCGGCGCGGGCGGCGCGGGGCTGGCGGCGCCGGGGCCGGGCGGCGCCGCGCCCGCGGACTCGCTCGCATACTGCTTCGACATCAACGTCAGTATAATACAGTACACACTCACACTTCATCTACACACACACACACATGCTTACCAGAAATACACATCAGAGACACGCACACATGCTTACCAGACACACACATCAATACACCAGACACACCCACACAACAGAGAAAGACCCACACAACACAGACACAAACATGCACACCTGACACGCACATGCACACACCAGAAAGGCACTTACACACACACACACACACCTCATATCACACATATACCAATAACACAGTACATACACATACGCATGTATCAGATGCACCACAGCATACAAAATCCATACAATACCAATACACGCGAGCCCCTATACCACACATCACATACACACACACCGCTGACTTGTTCACGCTTGATATTGTTTATTATGATAGTACGAGCGGGTGGTGATGTGTGTTGCGTTGTTGACAGTACCCGCTGGAGCTGCGCGCGGCGTCGAGCATCTGCCGCGAGTGCGTCGCCAAGCTGCACGACGGCGTGCAGTTCAAGCGGCGCGCGCTCGAGTGCCTCAGCATACTCACCGACTACCGCGAGACAGGTGCGACACACACCGACACACGACACACGCCGCACATACACACACGCGCGGCGTCGAGCATCTGCCGCGAGTGCCTCAGCATACTCACCGACTACCGCGAGACAGGTGCGACACACACCGACACACGACACACGCCGCACATACACACACGCGCGGCGTCGAGCATCTGCCGCGAGTGCCTCAGCATACTCACCGACTACCGCGAGACAGGTGCGACACACACCGACACACGACACACGCCGCACATACACACACGCGCGGCGTCGAGCATCTGCCGCGAGTGCCTCAGCATACTCACCGACTACCGCGAGACAGGTGCGACACACACCGACACACGACACACGCCGCACATACACACACGCGCGGCGTCGAGCATCTGCCGCGAGTGCCTCCGCATACTCACCGACTACCGCGAGACAGGTGCGACACACACCGACACACGACACACGCCGCACATACACACACGCGCGGCGTCGAGCATCTGCCGCGAGTGCCTCAGCATACTCACCGACTACCGCGAGACAGGTGCGACACACACCGACACACGACACACGCCGCACATACACACACGCGCGGCGTCGAGCATCTGCCGCGAGTGCCTCAGCATACTCACCGACTACCGCGAGACAGGTGCGACACACACCGACACACGACACACGCCGCACATACACACACGCGCGGCGTCGAGCATCTGCCGCGAGTGCCTCAGCATACTCACCGACTACCGCGAGACAGGTGCGACACACACCGACACACGACACACGCCGCACATACACACACGCGCGGCGTCGAGCATCTGCCGCGAGTGCCTCAGCATACTCACCGACTACCGCGAGACAGGTGCGACACACACCGACACACGACACAAGCCGCACACGACACACGTACACACATGACACACGACACACGTACACACACGCCACACGTACTCATACGACACCCCGAAACACGACACACGTACACACATGACGTACACACACGACACACACGACACACGTACACACACGACACACGTATACATACGGCACACGTACATACACGACACATGTATACACACGACACACGTACACGTGAGATACAGCCCGCTGACAGACGGACAGCGTAGGCTTAGTAATAGGTTCCCGTTGGCACCCTTTGGGTACGGAACCTTAAAAAAGAACTTTTAGCCAATGAATTCGGTTTAAGATGTCTTTATTTCTCAAAAAGAATTTACATTCACTTACATGAGAAACAATAATTTAACAATTTTGTAAATATGCGGCTTTAGTGGGTACATACAGTGGGTGAATTTATATTAAAATTATAAATAATAAATAACTGGTGGGTACATTTGCAATAACTCAACGGCTCTGAGACCAAAGAAACATGGATCAGAGAAACATGGATCAAGCCCAACTAGATGTGGTATAAAATAAGTACAAATGGATGAGTATTCCTAGCATATTATGTTTGTCAGGTGAATCTGAAGCAGCTTTTTAAATGTTTGCATGGACTGTGTGTCTTTAATATCTTTTGGTAGATTATTGTATAGTTTTGCTCCTTCGTACATAAGACTTCGTTTTCCATAGTTTGTTCGCGAAAGGTGAAGTTTTATATCATCTGCACGTCTAAGTCGGAATTTGTGGTATTTTTGTATTTTAGTAAAACTTATTTGTGTATGTATATCTTTTAAGAGTATTTTTCGTATTAATATGCAAGTCTGATATATATATGTTTGTAAAATGTTCATTATGTTTGTTTCTTTGTATATTGTTTGTGTAGATGTACGAAATTCATAGTTAAATAATACCTTTATAAGTTTATTTTGGGCAATTTGTAATATATTTAAGTTTGTTTTAGCTGCGGTTCCCCATATTTCTATTAGGTAGTCTATGTGCGGCCTGATAAGGGAGTTATATATGACGTAGCGCACTTTTTGGGGGAGGCAACCTACAACGCCGCGCAAAGCACCTGTCAGTGATGTCAGTTTAGATTTAATTTTATTAATTTGTGGTTTCCATGATAATTGATTATCCAAAATTAATCCTAGGTATTGCTCCTTGTCCACTCTATTTATTACGTGGTTGTTTATTTTTAGCGGAGAGTAATTTGGTATTTTCTTATTTTTAGCAGAGAATAATATATAGTTTGTTTTAGATGTGTTAATTGTAAGAAGGTTGTACTGAAACCATGTATTCAATAAGTTTAAATCGCTTTGGGCATCAGCTATAATTGTTTCAATTGAATTTCCAAAATAAAATAAGTTAGTATCATCGGCATAGAGTGTAATATCGCCTTTCAAACCAAGTTCTTTTATACCATTTATGTATATAAGAAAGAGCAACGGGCCAATAATTGAACCTTGTGGTACACCGTAAGTTATGATTCTAGGGCTACTTTGTGTCTGACCAATCTTAACCACTTGACAGCGGTTTGATAAATAGGACTTAAACATATTGAGGGCAGACTCCCTTATACCAATATCGTTTAATTTCTTTAGCAGTAAGTCATGACTAATTGTATCAAAAGCCTTCCTAAGGTCCACAAATATGCCGAGTACTATTTGTTTTTTATCAATTCCTAGCTTTATCTTAGTGACAAGATCGATTGAAGCTCCAAGTGTATTGGCCTTTGGTATAAAACCGTATTGTTTTTCATATAGGAAACTTTTTGAGGACAGATACTTTTCGAGCCGGTTGTAGATAACTCTCTCAAAAATCTTTGACAATACTGGAAGGACAGAGATGGGTCGGTAATTACTTGGATCTGTTTTGCAAGCTGATTTGTATACTGGAGTAATTTTAGCTATTTTAAGACTATCAGGGAAAGTTCCTTGCCTTAGACAAGTGTTTATGCATTCAGTTAGTTCCTCAAGTATTAGATTTTTTACACACTTTATACATTTGGTATTTATGTTATCTAAGCCCATGCTAGTGTTACAACTTAGACTGCTTATTATTTTGTCAATTTCATTAGTCGTTGTTGGTTCCAATCGTGTTAATAGAGGCGGACCACATCTAGATGCGCAATCTCCAGTGGTATAGGTGGAGTTATTGTGATACTTCTTAGGTATTTGATTTGCTAATTTCGAACCAATATTGGCAAAAAAGTCATTAAAGCATTCACATATTTCGCTTGCGTTAGAGGTAGGGCCATTCTGAGTATGAAGTTTATTTGGCATTGTTAAATCTTTAGTTTTATTAATCGAGAGGCTGTTTATAAGTTTCCACATTTTAGTCGGCTTTTTCTTGCAATGGTTGAAAGTCTTGAGATAGTATTTACTTTTAGTTAGTTGAATGTGGTCCGAGACTTCCTTTCTTTTCTTCAGAAAATTATTTTCCAGTATCTTATCATTTAAGTTTTCTCTGTGTCGACTCCATAGTAGATTGCGCTCATCAATTTTGACTAGAATTTCCTTGTTGATCCAATCTTGTCTGGGAGGATTTTGTATTTTAGTTTTGTTTACTTTACTTTCATGAACAGCAGTTATAAGTCTCTGCTCTAGTAGGCTGTATATGTAATCAATATTAGTTCCATGGTCTTCTGACATGATTTTATAGAACTTCTCATAGTCTGTTGTTTCATATGTAATCTTATGTAGGGGTGGAGAAGAGTTTCTTTTCAGTTCCAAGAATACTTGTCTATGATCAGATACTGGGGTCTCAATAATAGCAAGATGGAAATTATTGTCCTTCAAATTAGTGCATACATGATCTATCACCGTTTGTGTTGTCGGAGTATCTCGGGTGCAATATTTCCTATCGATTTTATTAAGAACTGTGTAGCCATTCTCTTTGAGGGTTTCTTTATACGCCGTGGTAGCTTGATCTTGACTCAGTAGGTTAAAATTGAAGTCCCCAAACACAATACCCCTTCTTCTTTTATGCAGCTGTTCTGAGTATACCTCAAGGAATCTTTTGTAATTTGAGGATTCCGGTTTTCTGTATATTGCTCCAATATCAAGAGAAAAGTTGTCAATATGGATCCATATGTAATGGTTATCATCGAGACACTGCTCCTCAATAAAGTTATGCTTTAGATCATTTCGTATAAAAATAGAGGCTCCTCCACCTCTGCTATGACATCTGTGACTATAATAGTGCGTATATCCAGGAATCTGTATTCTATCTCCTTCATCTTTAGTTTTTATCCAAGTTTCTGTTAGAATAACTATGTGTATTGTATTTGTGAAAGATTGTATTATACATTTTAGTTCATCCAGTTTTCCTGGCTTCACAACGCTGCGTATATTTGCATATAGAAACCTTATGGCCTTTTTGCTAATTGTAATGCTATTATAACTATTAACTACTTCATGCGAGATATTGTCTGATACTGAGGGGTATTTACTGTTCATAGTGCTAGCTAGTTTTTTGGCATTGTGACAATTTTTGGCACATCCTTAATGTATCTTATGATAAGGTTCTTTTCTCCTTTTTCCGTACGGCGCTTTAATTCATCTTTCAGATTTTTAAAGTATGCTACTTGTTGTGGAGTTTGATCAGCGAAAATTTTTATATTCTGTTGTTTCACTTTATTTTTGTTGCGCAGTATGGACTTTACTTGGTGCTGGGATTCAAAACATAGCTTGATATGACGATTTTTGTCACTGTTATATTTGCCGAGGCGTATAATTTTACCTGGTTCCGAACATTCAGGGGCGATCATTTTAATTATTTTCATAATTTCCTGTTTATCTATGTTCTTTCGGTCATCTTTGGTAGTAGACACTGGCTCAGGTATTCCACTAATTACAATATTCCTACTTCTAGTCTCACGCTCTTTTATTTCTGACATGATAGTCTCCTGTGTGCCAGTCGCGATAGAAGAAGGCGACGTTATGGTAATGGTTTCGAGAAGTATTATCTTGGATTCAAGAGTTCCAAACTTTTTATCAGTGATCTCATTTTTGTTATGCAAACTCATTATATCAGTCTTTATTATATTTTGCTCGGTAATCAAATGATCAGCGGTGTTTTTAACGCTGCTTATTTGTTCTTTGATTAAAGAAATGTCCTCTGTTATTCTTTCCATAAATCCGGATTGTTTTGTATTAAAGAGTGTAAGTGTTGCGACTAATTCGGTCATTTGTTCGCGTAAATCAGATAGATCTTTTTTTATGATTTCGTTGTCGTCATCGGTATATTTCCGCTTTTTGTATCGCTGGGTAACTTTAGAGGAGTCCAAGGATTCCGATACCATACCACCAGTTGTTAAGTTCGGTTGGGAATCACACCGTGGTACAGAAAAGCCACTTCCAGTAGGTGAGCGTACTTCACTCATCTTGATCCGTGGTACGGTTACTCACTTGCAGCTATCGCGGCTGTAGCGGTGAGCGACTAGGCTAGAAAATAAGGAGCCTTTCTCTTTCCCTCCAGGGGGTGAGGGGCGGTTACCTCGATAGTCCTATGGAATTTGCCGTTGTACGACACACAAGCACTTCAAACAGTTAACACACTTATTCCAATTAGTTTATATGCGAAAATTGGCTGTAATGATTGACTAAGCGACTTAATCAGGCAGAGCTACCACCAGCGACACGTCCACTGTGTATGACGCCCGCAACGATATGAATATATTTTTTAATCAATTACATATAATTTTCGAACAATATGTAATTTATTAATTTATCATGTGGGTACTAACAGCTAAAATAAAATAAATAAATATCCTGGGAATTTCTTTTTACACACGGCTACCTGACCCCAACCTAATCAGAGCTTGTACTATGGAAACCAGATAACTGATATTACTACATATACTACTTTTTTGTTTGTAAATACATACTTAATTTACATAATTACACCCAGACTCCGGACATAATAAATCCGGAATCTTACCAACCACGCCAACACGGGCCCGTCAAAGATGAGAACATTAGGTTATTACCAGACCAATCGCTCGATCGTTGGTAGAATTTATTAGTCGTCGACAATCAACTTCGATCAACTTTGATCGATGCCATCGATCGAAGATCGATCGATTGGTTAATCGGCGTTTTATGGAACGAATCTAATGTACCCTGTTTTGGGTTTCCCAGATGGAACGCAAGCTGAAGGGAGCCAGCTACTCGACACCACTGAAACATACAACATCGTATGCGATGAAGGTAATATGTTCCTTAATGCACATATACGATGAGAAGAAGAAGTTTCATACCATAAGAAGAGATCCATACTAGTGATGTGCCGAGTACGCTATTTTTGGTACTCGAGTATTCTGGTACTCGTTAAAAAAAGAATCGAGTAAGTACTCGAGTCAGAGGACTCGGACAGGTACTCGAATACTTGTAATGAGTACTCGAGTACTTAATAGGACTCGAGTATTTTTGTATTATGTATTTTTAACCACTCAAACGTCCGAGCTTCACATTTAATTACTGCGTTGTACTCGCACTCGTGAAAATTGGGGAAAATGGCGAAAATTTTGGCGAGAGCCCCGATTTATAACGTATTTTCTAAAAAACTACAACTGTTACAGCAAGTACTCGGAACCCATATTCGAGTACCGGGTACTCGAGTTCTATAATCCGAGTACTCGAGTACCCGAGTACTTACTAAGTACTCGAGTCAGGCTGTACTCGGCACATCTCTAATCCATACGATAGGAAACTTCTAATGAGCTAAGAGGTATATTTGAGTGCAAAAGCTTAAGATTTATTTTGTTTTTCAGATGACTCTGTGGTCTTGAAGAAGGAGCCACTCATGGGTCACGAAGCTCTTGAGTTTCCTGCCGTCATCAGTGCTACTCAAAGCCGTAAGTATCAATATTCTTAAACTATGACGACACCTATACCGAAGTGTATGGACAAAACTGGATAAGTGCGAGCCGAATTCACGCCCTGAGGGTCCCAACAATATTAATATCGGAATGAATATTCAAATCGCTGATTTTATTTTATTTGTAACTACCTGTTGTTCTGCATGCGTTGCATTGCAATGCCACTTGCATAAAGATTTTTATTGTGAAATAATGTAACGTCACGACTTTTTTCCCCATTCGGGGGTAGTCAGAAGCTTAAGTGGCCATACACCACCACATTGTGGAGGTATTTACCAACTCAAAGCCCACGTTTCACCAGATAGTCAGAACCCAAATAATAATAATAATAATGAAATAATCTGTATGTGGAGTAGATTTAAATTAATTTTAAACCTGTTATATGAGATTAATTTTCAAAAACGCTGAATTTATATTTTTTACTGGAATGAGTAGACCAAATATTAATTTTCATGTAAATGTACCTAGTAAGCTTCAGAAAAATTTGGACGCCCGTACAAAATTTCGCCCCTATTTTACACCCTTGGGGTGGAATTTTCCAAATGTCCACACTATAAAAGTTATCTACTTACTACTACTGTTAAAATTTCATGTTTCTAACACCAGCGATTTGGGCTGTGCAATCATGACAGGTTGTCAATTAAGTTATTCTATCAGGGTGCCGTATTTTTCCTTTTGAGGTACAGAACCCTAATAACAAAACCTATTCGACTGAACTACCTATTACTAAAAACTAACTTCTTAATATATAAGAACTGAACCTCAACTATATCGGTAAGCTCAAGACTCACTGGTCGCATTTCATTTCAGAACTCGACAAAATACACCAAGAATACGACCTTACGCCCAGTAATGACGAGCTACTATCCACACCCGGCGACCACGAGCCCGTCGACGCCAACCAACATATGAACACACCCATATTCACCGAAACAACAATCACTGAAGACTACATCAAATCTGAAATCATCCCCAAACTAACACCGGAAGATATCAAATTCTTCCAAGATGGTTGCAAATGCGAGAAAAACTGCTGTACATTATTTAGCAAATACGAAATTCTGGCTTTCAGAAGAGAATGTCAGAAGTATCAAACGGATTTTGATTGTAACACAAATCATTTGGATATATTCCTCACTGGAGCACTAGCTTGTATCATAAGACAGGACAGCCATAAACACCAAGTGAGATTAAAATTCAGAAACGTTTCCGTCTGCGAAGAATTCTTCATGTACATCTTTGCATTAAACCAACAACAGTTCAATAATGTTTTAAAGAAAATCGAAGCTAGAACAACAGTATATAATTGGTTGACAAAGACAGTCAGTGATCAACCTTTCGCTATCAAGTTCCTGAAAGACTATTCAACGCAACACTCCCTGATCCTGCCCGGCAGGTTCTCAAACAAACATCCAGACTTACATATACTACCGAGGAACATGACCAAGACTACAGTATACTCCGAGTACGCGAAAGCGTGCGTTACAATGAAGAAGAAGTGCATCAACCAAATAACGTGGGACCGGTTGTGGGAACGACTCTGTCCGTACATAGTGCGGAGAGTGCCGAGTGATCTGTGCAAAGTGTGTCGCGACAACAACAAGCGGATAGCGGCGGCCGTGGCGAGCAGGAGCGGGGAGCCGGCAGTGTTGCAGCAGCAGCTGCGGCACCTGCAGCTGGCGGCCGACGCTGCGGCGCTGCGGCGGCGCGCGCTGCGGGCGGGGGGGGAAGGCGGCGCGCTGCGGGCGGGGGGGGAGGGCGGCGCGCTGCAATGCGGCGCGGACTGGCTGCAGCCGCTGCGGCTGCGGGCGGGCGGCGCGGCGCTGCTGGCAGTCGCGCGCCCGCCGCCGCACGGCGCGGTCGTGTACGTGGCGCCGGAGCGAGTCGCGGGGGGGGGGCGGGGGCGGCGCCAACCTGCTGCTGTCGCTGCTGCACCACTTCCTGCAGGCCGCGGCCGGCGCCGACGTGCAGTGCCACTGCGGGCCGCTGCTGCGCGCCGACCGCGTGCTGCAGTACGCGGCGTGGCGCGGCCGCGCGGGCCGCTGCAGGCTCGCCTTCCTGCCGCCCGGACACGACGCCGCGCCGCACGCGCCCTGCCTCGCACTACTCAACATCGCTCTACGAGACCGACCAGCGGAATCCATTCGAGAACTTTGCCAAGTACTGGCTTCCACTGGCAACGTCACACCCATCGCGGTCGCGACCGAGCTCGGGGACCTCAACGTGGTTCCCATATACGACTGGCTTGCGTACTTCGACGCTAGAAACCCTACCCCAGTGTCAAATATACAGAACTACTGCTATTTTGAAGCGAATAGTGATAATATTGGCACAATAAAGTGTAAAGTCAGTGTTACGAGTGAAGATATAGATGTTAAGACTATATTTGCGAGTGCGGTGCTGACGGGGGCACCAGAAATGTTGAAACCCGCGGGACTGGTTGTACCATTGTTGTCTCTGGGTGAGAGAGAAGTTATGGTAGAATATTGTCCGAACGAAGCGAAGGACCCGTTAGGATTTGTTAAAGAAGAATTAGAGGTGGAACTTGAGGTTGATGGAGGATTAGATATTTCTAATGATGAAGATTCATCTAGTTTTAACTTGGTTTAAGTTTGTTAGTTGTGAAGAAGTTTTATTTTATTGTTGAACTGATTACTTTTAATTAAATGTTAAGTAACTGAGCAATGTTTTTCATTGTCCTTTGAGCAAGTTATCCGAGTTATGATTAGGTAGCTCAAACAAAAGCAGAGTTGCAATAAAACAGGAAATTTAAAATGAAATCTGTTTAAAACGTGTTTAAATCATTGTTTAAAACAGAACGAATAAATCACCGTGTTTAAAACGTGTTTTAAACATTTAAAACAAGCTTATTTTTTCATAACAACCCTGAACAAATGTAGTATCTAGCCACTAAATATGGAATTTAAGATATATCGCAGTAAACGACGACCGTTTGGCGCAGTGGTTAGAGCGTTTGCCACTCGACTCGTTGTATAGTTGCGGGTTCGATTCCCGTCAGAGGCACGGTAACTGCCTTTTCGTAATTTGCCCTGGTCTGGGTGTCACTGGGATCGCCCCCGGTCCATTGTATGATAGCTATAGTGCAAGCGCTGCTTAGTTTGGAAACAGAGGTAGTTTAAAGTCTGGCGATATTTAAATCATTGATTTGAGCATTATTCTAAGTAGTAAAAGTTTCATGAAACGCTGATTAAGAAAAAAATTAACGTATATGTTGATGATAATATTGCATTGTCACTAAGGCCGTGGTCTCCTATTAAATGCCATCGGCCGTCTACAGCGTCACGCGTACGCACACACAATGATTACTATAGAAATGTACTGTTGTAGTCCTTCACACGCCGACGTAACTATAGTAAAATAGTGACGCGGCGTACGCTGACGCGTGACACTGTGAGCGGCCAATGGCATTTAATAGGAGACCACGGCCTTAGGTAATGCAATGAAACAATTTATTGATGAACATCGGTCTAATAGTGCTACTATGCAACATTGACAATGCAAGTGTCATTTTTCTAATTTTCTAGCAGAATCCTTAGAAATTCCGCAAGATATCTGTAAAATAGTCACACTTTTTACACCATTCGTGTCGTGACCATTTCACGGAAATTTAACGGATGCTGCTTAGAAAATCGGAATAATGAATTGCATTGCCAATGTTGCATAGTAGTGCTGTTAGACCCCTGATAAATTAGTTTTAATAATCACGTGTCAGACAAGTTTCTAGTCTATTATAGGCTGCTTTACTTGTATTAACAAGATAGGTACCTAATAGAAGAGATTTTAAGTTCTAGACATTAAGTTCTAGTCTGTATTATGAAGATATAGCTAATTTTCTTGGACTTATTGTCGGGAAGTCGAAGTCATTACTGGAAGCACTGGATATTATTAATGATAGGTACAAACAGGACGGTCATAAATCAAATTATTAAAGCACAAGGCGAGCAAATCGTGTCGTTGGTGGCTTGTTGCGAAGTGGGAGGTCGATGACCCATCAGCTGGCGTTGCGTCCCGCGCGCTGCTCCCCACTGCCTGCCCCCGCGCCGCGCATTAATAGAATAGGTACTATAATTTCAGTTTGGAGTTTCATAGTATTTCAGTCATGTAATAAATAATCTATAGTGGTAGCCCAACTTGTCATGGAAAGTGGTTATTTACATTCCAAAAAACACTGAGAGACTAAAATGGTACCCCCAAATTTATAGAGATTCTTAATCAGATTACAATGGATTTACGAGCATTTTTAGCAGCAAAAGTGATTTGTAATGCCAGTGTAATTACATCGTAACTTTCTATAAATTTGGGGGTTAATGTAAACTAGGAAATGAGGATAATTATACAAATCTTAAACACTGCAGATACACACATTATCCTATTATACTAATACCACCTGGTCTGGGTGTCACTGGGATCGCTCCCAGTCCATTGTATGGTACCTATAGCATAGCTTTGCTTAGATCGGGGTGCGTATGTGACGATTTTTAATATAGGCGCTTGTTTCAGCGCTCATGTCTTTGAAATGAATCCAGAACTTTTATCATGTTTTTTTTTTTTTTAGAAGTAATATGGAACGAAGTAATGGGTATGAGGAAAGAAAACAGACAAATACGACTTATTATTTATTTAGAAATAATCAGTTCAACAAGAAAATTAGAATTCTTCTTCATGAAAAACAAACTCAAATCCTTATTCTAACTTAAAACAAAATGGAAACTTCTCCATTGGAATTATCTTAGCTCACTTCGTGGTCTTCAAAATCCATTTCTATTTCTTCCTTCACAAGTTCCAAGGGGTCCTGTGCGTCGTTTGGACAAAATTCTATCAGAACCTCATTCTCTTCTACGTGAGGTACAACTTTTTGTTTCTCAGACTGACCGCCCGTTATAGGAATTTCCGTTATCTGCTTAGGCGTTTCCAGCGGCAATATTTGAGGCGAGCCTGTCAAGGACATACCAGAAAATACCGTCATAACATCAGTCTTGTCACTCGCCGCACTCACTTTACACTTTATCGCGCCAATATTATCGTTATTCGCTTCAAAATAGCAGTAATCCTGTATATTTTTCACCGGGACCGGGTTCCTGGCGTCGAAGTATGCAAGCCAGTCGTATATGGGAATGTTAAGGTCCCCTTGCTCGGTTGCGACCGCGATGGGTGTGACGTTCATGCCGGAGAGTATTTCGCAGATGTCTTCGACTGATTCCGCTGGTCGGTCTCGTAGAGCAATGTTGAGGAGTGCGAGGCAGGGCGCGTGCGGCGCGGCGTCGTGTCCGGGCGGCAGGAAGGCGAGCCTGCAGCGGCCCGCGCGGCCGCGCCACGCCGCGTACTGCAGCACGCGGTCGGCGCGCAGCAGCGGCCCGCAGTGGCACTGCACGTCGGCGCCGGCCGCGGCCTGCAGGAAGTGGTGCAGCAGCGACAGCAGCAGGTTGGCGCCGCCCCCGCCCCCCCCCCGCGACTCGCTCCGGCGCCACGTACACGACCGCGCCGTGCGGCGGCGGGCGCGCGACTGCCAGCAGCGCCGCGCCGCCCGCCCGCAGCCGCAGCGGCTGCAGCCAGTCCGCGCCGCATTGCAGCGCGCCGCCCTCCCCCCCCGCCCGCAGCGCGCCGCCTTCCCCCCCCGCCCGCAGCGCGCGCCGCCGCAGCGCCGCAGCGTCGGCCGCCAGCTGCAGGTGCCGCAGCTGCTGCTGCAACACTGCCGGCTCCCCGCTCCTGCTCGCCACGGCCGCCGCTATCCGCTTGTTGTTGTCGCGACACACTACGCACAGATCACTCGGCACTTTACGAACTATGTACGGACAGAGTCGTTCCCACAACCGGTCCCACGTTATTTGGTTGATGCACTTCTTCTTCATTGTAACGCACGCTTTCGCGTACTCGGAGTATACTGTAGTCTTGGTCATGTTCCTCGGTAGTATATGTAAGTCTGGGTGTTTGTTTGAGAACCTGCCGGGCAGGATCAGGGAGTGTTGCGTTGAATAGTCTTTCAGGAACTTTATAGCGAAGTGTTGGTCGATGATATATTTATGAGACCATTGGTAAGCGGTTCTGTCCAGGATTTTTGTTAGTATAACATCAAACTGTTGTTGGTTTAATGCGAAGATGTACATGAAGAACTCTTGGCAGACTGGGATGTCTCGGAACTGTAATTTGACCTCTTGTTTGGGGATGGCCCGGCCTGCTATACAAGCTAGTGCTCCAATGAGGAATATATCCAAATGATTGGTGTTGCATTCATAGTCCGTCCGATATTTTTCACATTCTCTTCTGAACTCCAGAATTTCATATTTGCTGAACAATTTATGGCAGTTCTTCTCGCATTTGCAGCCATCTTTGAAGAATTTTACATCTTCCGGAGTTTGTTTGGCGAAGGTCTGGATATCTTCTTCGGTGACAGGTGTTTCGGTGAATATGGGTGTGTTCATATGTTGGTTGGCGTCGACGGGCTCGTGGTCGGCGGGTGTGGACAGTAGCTCGTCATTACCGGTCGTCAAGTCGTATTCTTGCTGTAATTTGTCGAATTCTGAAATGAAATGCGTCCAGTGAGTTGTGAGCTATCAACATAGTTGCGATTCGGTTCCTATTTTTAGAAGAATTCTTTCCCTCAAATTTATAGAAAGTTTCTAGCTATGACTAAGGCTAGAAGTAAAGTAAATACTGTGGTCTGTCATTATTTTTCAAAAACCGTGGTCCAAACTGATCGTGTAGGCTAGTCATATATCTATGAGGCTAGTGTACTGATGGATGACAGTATTTACCACGAATTTCAATTCCAAAATGACAGTTTGTGGTAAAGACGCCGCGAAAGCAATAGAGTGGACATGTCTTTTGAGGTTGCGAATTAAACCAAGCGCTAAGGTAATATCCATACAAGCTTTCGTGTTTCATATGACGTCTGCACTGTACGTACTACGTCACAATACTGAACGTGTAGCCTGCGTCGATGGAATTACATCCATAATTATTTACCACCATACTGACGGACCACAGTTTATACTTTACGTCTAGCCTTCGCCTATTGCTTCGTCCGCGCAGAATTCAAAATGTTTATTTCATTAACAAATATGTTTTATTATTAGGTGATCAGGGGGCTTACCACAAGCTCTTATTGCGATTCAATTATAGGAACGTTTTAACGACGTTTTAATGACGTTTCTTATTGTCATGACAATAAGGTACGTCATTGCACAAAAAGTCGCTGAAACGTTAATATACGTTCCTGTAATTGAATCGCAATAAGAGCTTGTGGTAAGCCCCCAGAGCAACCTTTTAAGCTAATAATAGCTGTATTAGGAGACCCCACAATTTCTAATTCGAAATTGAACTTCAATACAAACTTTCATCCCCTATTTAACGCCTTAGGGGTGGAATTTTGAAAAAGCCTTTTCTTAGTAATCTTAGTGGATACCTCAAAAAGAACACACCCTCCAAATTTCATGTCTCTAGTAGCGGTTTAGAGTAGACGTGTGTCGTTACATTATTTTCACGAAGTGTAACGTAACCGGTTACTTCGAGGGCGTCACCGGTTATTTAATAGGTGATTTTTGTAACTGGTTATTTTTGTAACCCTATGGTTTTCGTCACTACTAGCTTCTTGTATACAAAAATACAAACATTGTTATTTGTTACTTTTAGATGTCTATGGGTGACCGGTGACATAATACGTATTATGTAGTTCGGGCTACAGCTAAATAACCTGTTACAAAAATCACCAGTTACTCGTTCGTCGCGTAAACAGTGATTTGGTGAATTAGCTCGTAACCAGTTAATGTAACCGGTGACGTGAAATAACGGTCACGCCTAGAACGGTATGTCAGAGTGAAGAGTACTGATACCACGAACGTAAATACATACCTGGACTGTTCACTACTGCACAAAAAACGAGCTTTTGTTTTATTATATTAACAATAGTCACGATAAATACTAAATTAATTTATTTGCTTGATTTAAAACTAACAATCACTACCCAACGATAATATTATTTTGGCATGGCAACTCGAAATGAGAGGGACACGGTCCCAACTGGGGCCTCTCGCTCGGCTCGTTTTTCTGTCTAAGTATTGTCTAGGTATAATAGACCTTAAGGCAGCAGAATAAAGTTAAATTTCTTTTTAACCAAAAACTCAACTTGTCTATCCTCTATTAAAAGATCCTTGGTTGATACTGACCGCTGACAGTAGCTTCGATGGGCACCTCAACAGTGTCATCAGCGTCGAGCGGCTCTTGCTTCACGGTCACAGTGTTATCTGGGAAAAAGTCAATGTTAAGCTTTTGCACTTTTTTTTATTTTGACATACTTGATTCCAATAAATAAATCTTAGCAAGCCAAAAACAAGTTTTCATAATTGAAAGGGGAACCCTAGATTGTGCGTGGCATGACACGCACTTGTTATACACCGTTTTCATGTTCATTTGCTTTAACTTTAAGGGTAAATTCCTTACAACTTATTGAGTTAATTACTCAAAGAAACTAAGTGCCTAACTCGTACCGTTTTGAAATTATTTTAAATCTAAATTTAATCACTAATCTAAGTTAAACCAGTGTAAAATCTTCTTAATACATAACCAAATACTATTTTCGTCTCGTTCGTAAGTAAAGAGTTTTCAATGTTCCTTATGTAAGACAAGGTTTAAATAAACTATAGTTAAAACAAAACTCTGTGAAAAGGCCTATTACAAAATCTCGGATTACTTGGAAGATAAATCAGCTTGGGACTGATCGCTCAAATACACTTACTTAGTTAAAAAAAAGAACAATAATAACAGTGTCATGTTAAAGTGTAGCGTGTCTTGCCTTGCTTATTTCGCAGGGCAGCACACTGGAGCTATTGTTTACCAAAATACATTGTATTAAAATAAGTAAATGGCGATTTAAAAAATAAAATTAAATTAAAACAATGTAAAAAAGACAAGCCCGCTGAGTTTCTTGCCGGATCTTCTCAGTCGAGGTCGCGTTTCCGACCCGGCAGTAGAATTTAAGAAAAAATTTAATATGACAATTTGTAAGTGCCTCCGTAGGCCTAAACAAAATAAACGTTTTGAATCTTTGAATCTTTAATGAGTTCATTTTGATGTTGTTTGATACTTTTCTCGCATGTGTCACGTCAAATTGGCAGTACTAATTTAATAAGGACCTTTTACAATAGCCATCAATTAAATATTTAATTATTTTGTATAGGATACCGAAAAAAAATTTTTTTCTCGAATATCGTAAAACGGTTTAAGGGATAAGTTTATGGTAATGTTCCAAGCAATATATCGAAGTTAAAGCAAATGAACATAAACACGGTGTATATTTCTTTAGTTAGGTACGTGTAAATATGAATTGTCATAGTCTTGAATGGGGGCCATTCATAAATTACGTCACACGTTAAGGGGGAGGGGGTTGATGAAATGTGACATTGTGTCACAAGGGGGTGGGAGGGGGTCCTAAGTTTTGTGACGACAAATTTAAAAATCTAATACATATATCTAAGTATTAAAAACAAAATTTGAATTTTTAACGAAAATTTCTTAAAATTGTAAAAATAATTGACGTCACACAGGGAGGGGGGGGTCTCGCAAATGTGACCAGCTGTGACAAGGGGGGAGGGGTCTAAAAATCATGAAATTCGTGTGACGTAATTTATAAATGGCCACATACATCCCTCGTTTAAGCATGTATAAGTAATAGTATAGTATCCACCTTCTTCGCATACAATGTTGTATGTTTCCCTGGCGTCAGGTTGCTGGCTCCCGTCAGCTTGCATTTCATCTAAGACATAAAAACAGGATACATTACATTCTTCTTATCGTATGGTTAGTGGCCAACCTGATGTCAGAGTTCTTCGACCCAAAGGCCTCTGACATGACTTAACGACCGGGACCAACTTTTAACGTGCCCTCCAAAGCACGAAAACACTCAGTTCAAATGCCAAATGGTCACCCATCTCTGACTGACCTTGCTAAGCGTTGCTTAGCCACCGATGGCGACGCACTCGCGGCAGATGCTCGACGCCGCGCGTGTGTGTATGTGCGGCGTGTGTCGTGTGTCGGTGTGTGTCGCACCTGTCTCGCGGTAGTCGGTGAGTATGCTGAGGCACTCGCGGCAGATGCTCGACGCCGCGCGTGTGTGTATGTGCGGCGTGTGTCGTGTGTCGGTGTGTGTCGCACCTGTCTCGCGGTAGTCGGTGAGTATGCTGAGGCACTCGCGGCAGATGCTCGACGCCGCGCGTGTGTGTATGTGCGGCGTGTGTCGTGTGTCGGTGTGTGTCGCACCTGTCTCGCGGTAGTCGGTGAGTATGCTGAGGCACTCGAGCGCGCGCCGCTTGAACTGCACGCCGTCGTGCAGCTTGGCGACGCACTCGCGGCAGATGCTCGACGCCGCGCGCAGCTCCAGCGGGTACTGTCAACAACGCAACACACATCACCACCCGCTCGTAGCATCATAATAAACAATATCAAGTGTGAACAAGTCAGCGCGGTGTGTGTGTATGTGATGTGTGGTATAGGGGCTCGCGTGTGTTGGTGTGTTATGGGTTTTGTATGCTGTGGTGCATTTGATACATGCTTATGTACATGTACTGTGTGATTGGTATATGTGTGGATGATGTATGCATGGGTCTCTGGTGTGTATATGTGTGTAAGTGTCTTTCTGGTGTGTGCATGTGCGTGTCAAGTGTGCATTTATGTATGTGTGTGTCTGTGTTGTGTGGGTGTGTGTGTGGTGTGTTGATGTTGTGTGGGTCTGTCTGGTGTGTTGATGTTGTGTGGGTGTGTCTGGTGTGTTGATGTTGTGTGGGTGTGTGTCTGGTAATCGTGTGTGTGTGTCTCTGATGTGTATTTCTGGTATGTGTGTGTAGTGTGAGTGTGTACTGTATTATACTCACGTTGATGTCGAAGCAGTATGCGAGCGAGTGCGCGGGCGCTGCGCCGTCGGGCCCCGCGTCCGCGAGCCCTGCAACCCCGGCGCCGGACAGGCAGCAGCAGCACAGCGTGGGCGCCGCGCCGAGCGTCACCCGGGCCTGCGCCCCCTCCGAGTAGTCCGACGCCAACGAATTATCAGATGATTCAGAACTGAAGCGAAATTTTGAAATATTAGAGGATATCAATAAAAATAAAGTATCCATTAAGTAGTCTACAGGGTGAATTCGAAATCATGGGCGGTCAATCATCAAACGGTGATTTTACACTTGATTCAGAATATTTAGGGAATATTAATCAACAAACCAAATGATGACAATTTATTGCCCAGGTAAGTTATAAAAGTTAACTGGTTTGCTTATTTGCTCACTCGAGCAATATTTTTCTATGAATATTTTTTTTTATTTATTTTCCTAAAACCTTCTGAATCATGTGTGGAGTCATAGTTTAAAAGGATGCCCATGATTTCAAATTCACCATGTATATCTAATTAAATATTAAGACCAACGATGTATAATATTATTAAGCAGAAGTTACTCCAATAATGGTGTTTTAATATAGGCTGGGGAGATCGGGGTATTACCCTCTCACTGAAGCTCAGCGTAAAGTAGTTATTACAGCTGCGTTTCGTACGATGAGTGAGAGATTCGGAAACCCAACTCACCCCTCATCCCTTCCGTCTGTCCCACTCCCCTTCAGGTCGGCAACGTGCAAGCGATGTCTTTTTATTGCAAGCATCTATAGGCTACGGTTACTGCTTAAAATCTGGAGGGCTGTCCGCTTGGAGTCTCATAATAAAGTATTTTTTATTTATTACTAGCTTTTCCCCGCGACTTCGTCCGCGTAGAATTTAAATACAAAAAAAAATCGGCTCGCTGATCCCGGATCCAGTATCTCGGATCCCGGATCCCGTAGCCCTGATATCCCGGATCCCAAAAAAGTTTGCGTGAAATTCGCATGAAATTTGCGTGAATATCGCGTGAAAATTTGTTTGACATCGGTCCTGTACTTTTTGAGTTTACTCATTACAAACATACAAAAATACAAATCTTTTCTCTTTATAATATTATTAGTATATTATTAAGTATAGATTAGTTTAGAAGTATAGATATACAGGGTGAAATCGAAATTGTGGGCAATATTTTAAAATATGATTCAACACATGATTCAGAATATTTTGGGAAAGCAAATAAAAAAATCTATTGATAAAAAAATATTGCTCGGGTAAGCAAATAAGCAAACCATTTAAATGTTATACCTTACCTGGGTAATACATTTTTATCAATTGATTTGTTGATTAATATTCCCTAAATATTCTGAATCATGTTCAGAATCACCGTTTAAAATATTGTCCACGATTTCAAATTCACCCTGTAGATTACGTACCTTTCGTAAACTGGCTCGACTTTGCGCTTCTTGCCTCGTCCGCCATGTTTCTTTACGTCACCTACATTTTGTTGCGTTTGCGCACTTGTCGTCGCCGTACTTGGTCCGTCATCAGTCGCGGAGGCCTGGAAAGAAAATCAATCGTTATTAACACGGCTATGATCTCTTATACTAAGGATACACTGGACACCAGACACTAGACACTCAGTGTACCGACACTGCCACTACAACTGTAACAAAGTGTCGCGGTAGTGGACACACGTAGACACTCGATGTATACTAGTGTAGGGCAACTTGGCCGTCAGGCCGCCAGCCGCGTAGGTAGGAACAAAATACAAAATTGAAATGTGCTAGAATAGGTTAACGAAATCTTGAAATTGATTTTGAAGTACATTACTGCCGTGGTCTGTAATGGGTGTATTGCTGACCGCGTTGTTGATGGCCGAAAGCGCGGCACAGCGCAGCTCCAGGCCTCCACAGAGCGGTCAGCATTGCAACCCTTGATGGACAAGCTGAAATAAAGGCCGAGACCGACGGTCGAGGCCTTTATAGCGCCAAGCTTGAAGGCCGAGAGCGTAGCTAAGCTTAGCTTGAGGCCATCATAGCGTGGCCAGCAGTACAGTCATTGCGGACCAAGGTTAGAATACTTTATTCAAAAATTCGATTAATTCAAATAAAACTAGATAAGTAGGTATAAAACGAATTTATTTAAAATGACAATTGTTATAATGCGGTTGCTGAAATTCAGGACCGTTTTCCAGTTTACATTACTTACGTTTTTAAATAATTCTAGTGCTGTGTTTGATATTTGGATAATTTTTTCAATACTGATTGGATTCAATCCATCAGATGATTCGCCAGGCTCTTGTGCAGATGTAAAAGCTTCTTTCGGAGACATTTTTAGAGTGATGTTACTTTTATCATCGACTGATTCTTCTATATCTTCAATATAAATTTCAGCCATTCTGTCAGATTTCCTTAAGCCATAATTGAGTGTTATTTGCTTGGCCCCAGTCTCAGCGAGAATTGCAGCTGATGACCGCCGAAAACAATGACCTGTATATAACTGTGGATCCGGCAAGTTCAAATATGTCGCGATTATTTTAGGAATTTGTGAAACTTTGTGCCTTCCGATTACTTGTTTTGTGCAGTTACCCTTGTTATAGCGGAGGAAGAATCGGTTTGTTTTTATATCCACGGGACGAAGTGCTCGATATTTTTGTACCAATGCTAATGATGAGTCTCGGATGACGAAGGTTCGATCTATCTTAGAGTCAAAGTCGCGGAGAGTAATATTCATTGCAGTATCGTGACTTTCCACATCATTTAGTGTAATATTTGCAATTTCGTTGCATCTACATGCGCCGTGAATTCCGAAGATAAGAATCACCTGCAAAGAAACATTATATGAAGGATTTGACGGCCGCTTGGCACATAGTCCGGTTGGCCGCTCGGCTTACAGCAGCGCGTGGTTGTGGGTCGAGGCGAATTTCGGAGGCCTTTCCGTCATTTGCCCTGGTTTGTGTCACTGGGATCGCCCCCAGTTACCACGTTACCCATAGTACAAGCGTTGCTTAGATTGGGACCATACAGTTGGTGTGTTAGTCTGACGATATTGTTTTTAGATCAAGAATTAAACGCCACACTTACCTTCACCGCCAGGTAATGAAAGTCGGGGGCTTCATTTATAAACATTTCCACATTCTGTTCGGTCAAGACTTTTGATGTCGTACTCATATATCCATCCGACTGTTTTTTGAGCATAAGCGACAAGTTGCGATAGTTTTTTAAGTTCAAATTGTGGTTTAACATAACCGTACACTTCAACATGGAGTACATATTACAGAGCGATGATGGCTTCATTTTCTTTGAAAGCTCACGAAAATACGCAAGAAAAACGCTTTCCGATAGACTCTTTGACTTTCGGCCGGTTCTCCATTGCGTAAACTTGGCGTAGGCAAGTTGGTATTTCTCCTTTGACTTCGGCGGCAAAAAACTTTCAGTCACAAAATCTGCTTCTTTTTTAACGTTCGGCGGTGTCAAACACGCGGAATCAGAGGATTCGTCACTTGAAGAGTTCATTTTTTCAAACTTTTTATATTTTCGCGAAAATTGATGGAATCTTGTAAAACTTTTCACCACGCTGCACTTTTGTCACTTTCCCGCGTTTTTATTATGCGTAATGATGCTGTAAAGTTTCCATGGCCGTCTAGATTTAAACCAATCAGAGCGTTTTTCATTGGCCGACCCGGCCCGGCACGATACCGATACCGGCAGTACCCAACGACACGACACGACACGACGGCTTTGTAGTTCCACAGAGAAGTGAGCGACGTGACGTCAACGACATGTCGGTGCCGGGCCGGGCCAATGAGACAGCGTGCAGTACAATGTCACAGCCCCGGATCTACGATTTTTTCGAACCGGGGCAGAAACTGGCGCCCCTTTCTACAGGTAAGTAATAGATTTCGAACTGGCAGCTAAAACAAAAAAGTAATGAAATCTCGTACAACAATAAGCTTTTTTGAGTAATAATAATAGTACATTACTGCCACGGTCTGTAATGAGTGTATTGCTGACCGCGTTGTTGATGGCCGAAAGCGCGGCGCAGCGCAGCTCCAGGCCTCCAGAGCGCGGTCAGCAAAGGCTGCAATGATGACCAAGCTTGAAGGCCGTGAGCGTAGCTAAGCTTAGCTTGAGGCCATCATAGCGTGACCAGCAGTACAGTCATTGCGGACCAAGGCTTGTATAATACTATACTCAAAAATGCGATTAATTTAAATAAAACTAGCTAAATAGGTATAAAACGAATTTATTAAAATTACAATTGTTATAATGCGATTGCTGAAATTCAGGACCGCTTTCTAGTGTTACTTACGTTTTGTAATAATTCTAGTGCTGTGTTCGATATTTGGATCATTTTTTCAAAACTGATTGGACTCAATCCATCAGATGATTCGCCGGGCTCTTGTGCAGATGTAAAAGCTTCTTTCGGAGACATTTTTAGAGTGATGTTACTTTTATCATCGACTGATTCTTCGATATCTTCAATATAAATTTCAGCCATTCTGTCAGATTTCCTTAAGCCATAATTGAGTGTTATTTGCTTGGCCCCAGTCTCAGCGAGAATTGCAGCTGATGACCGCCGAAAACAATGACCAGTATATAAATCTGGATCCGGCAAGTTCAAATATGTCGCGATTATTTTAGGCATTTGTGAAATTTTGTGCCTTCCGATTACTTGTTTTGTGTAGTGACGGTTTTTATAGTGGAGGAAGAATCGGTTTGTTTTTATATCCACGGGACGAAGTGCTCGATATTTTTTTACTAATGCTAGTGAGGAGTCTCGGATGACGAATTTTCGTTCTATCTTAGTGTCAGAAACGCGGAGAGTAATAATCATTGCATCATCGTGACTTTCTATATCGTTTAGTGTAATATTTATGATTTCGTTGCATCTACATGCGCCGTGAATTCCGAAGATAAGAATCACCTGCAAAAAACAATTTATGTATCTAATTTTGCAGAAGACTAAGGGCCACCGCAGACATCCTACTTATTGTATCGGCAAATTTGCGACTGCATCGCGTTTTGGCGACTCTCTGCGTTCGATCGCAGTATCAAATTCGCGCGATTCTGCGACTGGTCGCTGCATTTAGCTTCTAAAAAGTGACTAGATCTTCGATCGCCGATGCTAAAAGTAGCGTGTGTCCGGTGGCCTTACAAAATTATATGACAAAAATTGCTAATAATAAGTCTCCACATATAGGATTAGTGATGGGATGTTCTCGAGAACATTCTCACCCTCGGAAACTTACACGTGAGTATTTTCGAGAATTTATCTTATGAAGCATGTTAAACTTGGCATAAACCTCATTAAACATGCAAGTATGGTGGTTTTAATTGTTTTTAAGATTGAAAGTTAGGATAACGTCACCCAAGATATAAGATTCTCAAAAATTCTCACGAGTATGTTTCCGAGGGTGAGAATGTTCTCGAGAACATCCCATCACTATATAGGATGATATGAAGGATTTGACGACCGCTCGGCGCATAGTTCGAGCGTAGGCTGGTCGGACAGTCCGAGTCAATTCCCCCCAGAGGCTAATCTCGGAGGCCTTTTCGTCATTTGCCCCGGTTTGTGTCACTGGGCTCGCCCCCAGTCCATTGTAGTTTACCCATACCTAGTAAAAGCGTTGCTTAATTTGGGCCCATACAGTTGGTGTAAATGTCTGGCGATATTGTTTTTTAGGTCAAGAATTAATCGACACACTCACCTTCACCGCCAGGTAATGAGAGTCGGGGGCTTCATTTATAAACTTTTCCACATTCTGTTCGGTCAGGACTTTTGTTTTTTTACTCTTATATCCATCCGACTGCTTTTTGAGCATAAGCAACAAATTTCGATAGTTTTTTATGTTCAAATTGTGGTTTAACAAAACCGTGGACTTCAGCATGGAGTACAAATTCCAAAGAGATGATGGCTTCATTTTCTTTGAAAGCTCACAAAAATATGCAAGAAAAACGCTTTCCGATAGACTCTTTGACTTTCTGTCGGTTTTCCATTGCATAAACTTGTCGTAGGCAAGTTGGTATTTCTCCTTTGACTTCTGTGGCAATAAACTTTCGACTACAAAATCAGCTTCCTTTTGAACTTCCGATGGTGTCGAACACTTTGAATCAGTGGATTCGTCACTTGAAGTGTTCATTTTTAGAAATATTTTTTACTTTTCACGAAATTTTATGGAATCCTATAAAACTTTTCACGACGCCGCACTTTTGACACTTTCCCGCGTTTTTATTATGCGTAATGATGCTTGCACTGTGAAGTTTCCATGGGCGTCTAGATTTAAACCAATCAGAACGTTTTTCATTGGCCAACTTGGCCCGGCACGACACCGACAGTACCCAACTACACGACACGACACGGCTTTGCAGGTAACTGTTTATTTTTCCTGTTGAGAGCACGTCCCGCAGCTCCCCCTGCAGCCTGCAATGTTGACGCGTGCCGTTTCCATGGAAACGTAACCGACTCGTTTTAACTAGCCAATCAGATTTTTTTACGAGCTATACCTATACCTGTTTGTAATGTTTCCATGGAAACGGCACGATCGTTATGTACGTTTACTCAAAAAAGTTAATAATGTCATTATTTCGCCAACCTTCGAGCAAAATCGATTTTGTCGCCTTGCAAGAGCCATAATATTATGTCCCTATCATGGAGGGTTTCAAAACATTACTTAATTCAGTTTTATCTGAACACCATCGTGCCGTTGCCATGGAAACATAACCAAACAAACAGGTATGTTTATGGTTCGTAAAAAATCTGATTGGCGGTTAAAACGAGTTGGTCGTGCCGTCGCCATGGAAACGTAAACAGGACAAATAAACAGTTATAGATCGGTAGTTCGTAAAAATAAAAACATAATTGTATTCATTTTTATACCTACTTAGCTAGTTTTATTTAAATTGGTCGCATTTTTGAGTATAGCATTATACAAGCCTTGGTCCGCAATGACTGTACTACTGGCCACGCTATGATGGCCTCAAGCTAAGCTTAGCTACGCTCTCGGCCTTCAAGCTTGGTCATCATTGCAGCCCTTGCTGACCGCGCTGGGGAGGCCTGGAGCTGCGCTGCGCCGCGCTTTCAGCCATCAACAACGCGTCCAGCAACACACTCATTACAGTCACTCATTATCTATAACTATTGATTTTTCCTGTTTAAGTTTCCATGGCAACGCGCGTTGCCATGGAAACTTAACCAACTCGTTTTAACCAGCCAATCAGTTTTATTTTTAGGAACTATACCTACCTATACCTGTTTGTAGTGTTTCCATGGCAACGGCACGATCGTATACATTGATAGATGTATTGCGTTTTTAAAAAGTCATTGAACAAAAGATATTGTTTATGATGCTTAGCAATACAGTCCTGTAACCCCCAATTTCATAAAAAGTTATGATTGACAATGGAATTACAAATCACATTTGTTCCTAAAAATGCTTTTCAAAACCATTGTAATCTGGCTAAAATCTCTATGAATCAGCTGACACCACTTGTCTTCAAAAATGAAACACAAATTAGATATTGCTAAATTGATTTTATTTCACAAATATCATGCATGGCGATATTTTTTACTGTCTTCCAATTGTGTTTGCATATGCGCATATACGACAGCTTATTTATTTGCATCCGCGAGGGCGCTCACGTGCGAAACTTTTATAAATCTATGCACTGACCATAATATTTTGCATAGGCGCGAATGTTCGACGAACATCCTCTTCAGTTTGAAACGCTTTCTCCATTTAAATTCCAACCACAAATTTATTAACTTCTATAGCACAGGAGGCCTTCCTTCATGTTATGATACCCTGGTACTTCTGTAACAAAATATGTTAGCTCCAAACCCCAGGCACACAAATAAAACAATACACAGGTACATTCAAGCTTTATTTACGGAAAATAGATAACACATGAATGTTGCAAACAATCAAATTACTCGATGAATGTGGCTGAACCTATTACAACAACAACACAGTCATAACACCGGTCAGTATCCACCATCCATCATACTACTCCACCAAGCAAACTAGAGACCTGTCAAATGTGACGTCACCCGCACAACAAGGCGACAGCGGTGTGCGAGCATACGTTCATGCATCCAAGTGCCTAGTTGGCTTGGCGGCGAAGTAAAGAGTCTGCTCGATTGCTTACCTTGTGGTAGAGTTGACCGCGCGCTGCCCGCGAGTGATTCGCGTGAAGACGACGCATCGACGCTACGCCGCTCCCCACCCTCCCTTCATTCCTAGCCTTCTTTTCAGCCGTGTCGGACGTATATTTATTTTTTCTGTTGCGTTTTTCATTTTCTTCTGCATCAAGCATCACAGCTATGAGCGCTAGTTCACGGTTTGTAAAAGACATAACGAAATACACGTAACCTATTGCCAATCGCTGATAGACTAATCGGAAAGTGGACCACGCGATGTCCAGTCGTTGACCACTTGTCGACAACTAGACGCCGAACGACGAGGTCGTGCTGCTCGGATGCCGGTATATTGAGCAATGACCTGACCTCAGACTGCTTGCAATTTTTTCACTGTCATAATCAGACGTTCAACTGACGTATGTCACTTGTAGACCATAAATAAAAAGAAAAAAAAATGAAGTCCAATTTAATGAACTATTATTCCACTTATATTTTATCCTTAATTAATAATTTGATTGGCCATATCAACATGGAAGAAGATTTTTTGTATTTATGATAAACGTTAAGTTTTGAGGTTATAAAAACACAAAACAACCGAGTAGCCGTTCCGAACATTCGAGCGAGTTAAAAAACAACCGAAAACTGCACAAGCTTCGGATTCGGAACGAAGCCGAGCCAGCCGAGCTCGCAGCTCGATGAGCGCGGGGCGAGCGGGAGGGTTAGTTTTATAGAATAGTCACAGCTCACAGATGCGACACACTGTGTATTCTGCCTACTCGCTGCAAACAATTGGTTGGTTTTCTTTTAGTACATTATTTTGAAACTCAAATTATTCACTCATAGGGTAATTGAGGTCTCACTTATTAAATATTAATACAATGAATGGATGTATTTAAAGACAGTATTCAGTCTTGGATTCTAATTCCAAATATGAACTGATGTGAAATAAACTGATTTTCCAATACAATATGGATGAATGAATTAAATAAAGTATGACGGGAAAACGGATTAAAGTTATTTATTAAACGAGTAAATTCCTCGTGAGCGTAATTAATTACACACAATAGGTACATAAAAGTTCTTACATCATTGCATGGTACTGCAGATTTCTTTAGGTAAAGTCGTCCCATTTTTGTCGTGTATTTGTCGCTATCTTTAAAATGCACGGAACAAATGTTGGAACTCGTTGTGGGTACCCAGTTATCTTCGCTGCGGTTCTTTCGGACAAATTTAATCCACGCCTCTCTCTGTTCATCGTTAGGCTTAGGAAACCTTTGAATGCAAATAATAAAAAAAATACGATTTTAAACAACATTAATTACCCTCCTTTTAGTTTTGTGTAGTCGGGTAAAAATAGGTATGCAGTGTCAAGTCTGGATCTCGTTACTCTATGAATTTCACCGCAACATGGCCGCCAGCGATGACGCGCCTTGTTAAAATATAGGTACTAAAATCAAGTGGGTAACATAAAACATATATTGAACTTACCTATGAAAAGTCACTCCTTGATTTTTTTTATCTTTGCTCGAGTGGTTTGTACAATACCTCATTACGCAAGAGGGCATTTTTAGAAATATAGACGTCTCACTCACTCCGCGGCAAGCGCTCGACGCGCTCGTTACATAATAAGTGAGGAGACCATGGCCCATGGACCACAACACTTAGCAGTGTTGCCAATTCCTAGTCGCAAACACGAGTTGTCAGGGGAAAATGATATGAAAGTGGTAAACGTTATTATTCTAAGGTGGTAAGTATATTTTTTTACATTGTTCAACAGAATACGAACCTTAAATTGCGTTCGCGAGTCAATAGGTTTGGGCTCTTTAAAGGTCGTCGATTTACTGCGGTGTGATTCGTCACAAATATATCGTGTTGGGACTGCACTGAACTTGAGCTGTTTGATAATTTTGATCGCAGACTCTTCAAAATGGTCAGAACAAACTTCGTAGCTGTTGTGTTTTAAATTTTCTTTATTTAACAAATCGTCTCTGCCAATGGCAGTCAACCATTCTCGGCGTCTGAGAATAAGAATAATGAACTAGTGTCATAATAATAAAAACCTGTTTTTAGCACGACCGATTTTTGTCTGGTTAGATAGGTAAATAATACTTTACCGTTCAGAATCCTTATGAAGTTTAAAAAGTGATAAATCTGGTATTTTTTTAGTGGAATTTAAACAATCGTAGGCGATACAATACCGCTTATTATTCTTTCTACGTTTATCCATGAGCAACGAGAACACGCAGTCAATCGTTACATCACAGCGCGCGCCCGACACTCGACTGGTTCCAGTGCCCTCGAGGGGGAGGGGCGCGGCAGTAAGTGCATAGTAGAAAGAGTAGGGAAGTAGGCTATCTCCGGCCCAATCTGCGATATTATTACCTACCATACTTGCCTGTCTCAGGGTTGTCACTTTTAGCTTAATATTAATTCAGTGCCTAGAAATTGGCAAGGGCCGGGAAGTTGTATTTGTTACTTGTGTTGTCGGGGTTCAGGGTTAGTGAGGTGGGTTTTACCTAAACGATGATGAAACCTTTCACCATAAAATAAAAAGCGACAGGCGATACCTACCTATGTGGTTGCGGGGCCAGAGACGGGCGACGCGGGGCGGTGATGATCACGAGTACCTACGATAGTTTACTGATAGTACTGTCAACCAATTCATTAGTTTAAAGCTCGGCCCTTGCCAAAGATAACATCTCTGTACAACTAATTCATTAAAGTTCAACAATAGTTTTCCTAACAAATACAGAAATGTATTCAAGATTCAGAGCAGTACTATTTATAAAAAAAGCGGCGAGTCGGACAAGCCCATATGTAGGGTTCCGTAGTTAATGTTTAGTTATTGCTTTTCATGTTCATCTCATCTAACAGAAAAGTTTTGTTTGTTTTCGCATACATTTTGTATGAAAAAACCAACTTAACTTTGCTGCTGTAATTTGATGTTAAATACCTTTATACATATTTTTACTTACTTGCAGAAACTTGCAGGTACTTGCAAAAACACCAGCAGTAGTTGGAGTTAGGCTAGTGGTTTCCGTTTGACTAGAATTATTATATGAAGTTGTCATGTCCACTTGTGTATATTTATCAATTTTGTTTAGATTAGGCAAATTCAAAGACGGCAAACAATTTTTTTTCAGTAATTTTCTAGATCTGTTTTTGTTTATGTGGTCTGGGTGGAAATGGGCTTCACAAACAACATTCTTGGGCTGAGATTTATTTATCAAATCCTCGCGGTCAATTAAGCGCAGCCACTGAAGGCGTCTGAAATGGAAAGCACATTTAATATACATTAGTATCTATCATAAAACGTGGATTAAAGTGACTAAAATCACTACATAGTATAAAACAAAGTCGCTTCCCGCTGTCTGTCTGTCTGTCTGTCCCTATGTATGCTTAGATCTTTAAAACTACCCAACGGATTTTGATGCGGTTTTTTTTAGTAGATAGAGTGATTCAAGAGGAAGGTTTTATTATATAATTTGTCAAGTTTTGGTCGCGATAGCCGACATCCACGCGGGCGAAGCTGCGGGCATCAGCTATTACATAAAAAAACATCGTAAAATAACCTAAAAAACTAAAGCCTGTCGCTTAGACTATAATCATTTTTTGTTGTTGTTAAGAATGGGTACGATTCGAACTTTGCTCTATTTATCGTATTCACAATTCGTCAATTATTTTCACTTACGATTTTATAACTGTAAGTACTTAGTTACTATACCTACAATACTGAGAAATCGGCATGACTAAACGTAAACAAAGCAATAGCGACATATCATTTGACAGATCAAAAATAAAATAATACATTCTAATGGAAAAGTAGGCCTGCCCACTTTGTCTGTCTGATAAAAAACTACCTAATACAACAAAAAAAAAAGTAGGTATCTCACTCATCAGCAAGTAAAAATTATAGGTAGGTATGCTAGAATAAGTGACTTGCTTACCTTTCCTGATCAGTAGGTAATCTAAACAGAGACAACTCTGGAATCGATGAAGTATTTAGACAGCCAAACACACAGCAATAAGTTCTCCTGCGAATATCACACATATTCATTTATTTAGCTGTGCCGAGAAGCCGTGACGCGCGAACCTTGTGAGTAGTTAGCCCCGACTGGCGCAGTGAAACGGGTCGAGATTTTGTTTGAGTGTGCGTGCGGCGACGCACAGATACTATGGCGCACACATACAAGCCGCGCGCGGTGCGTTTGTATGAAGATAACGTATTTCCCACTCTTTCTACTATAGTTGGGGGCACTAGTGATGCTAAACTATCGATAGTTGTTGAAAAGCAGTTAGGATATCGATAGCATAAAATGTAATAGTATTAATAATATCGATAGTATCGACACTTGATAGTATCAGAGTAAACTATAGTCAGGGACGGAAATAGTATCGATATTATCATTACTAGTGTGGCGACTATCGAGGCTTAATACTATCGATACTATTGCATTTCATCAATACTATTACCACAATGTATGCTGTCTATAGTGTCGATATTCCCACTACTGCCAGACTATCAATAGACTATCGATAGTGGCCTATCGATCGGCATCACTAGGGGGCACACACCCGGCGCCCGCTATGGTGGTATCTGACATTGCGCGCGGGTGACGTCACAAATAAGCTCGGCCGGTCATTGGCATGGATCTTTATACCTACTAATACGTAACCAGACCGCGCACTGCATTTGTTTGTTATGATATTGTTTGTACCTACTTTCTTAACCTAAAACTTCCGTAGATACAAAAAAATACAGACAGATCAGATGACGCATATCCCTCGTTTTGTATGAAAACCAAGCGTGCCACTTTTTTGTACCTACTGTGACGTCACAAGACCGATTTAGTGATGGGAACCGACCGAGCGCAATCGATTCCAAAACAATTGGACCCCCCCGCGCCGTACGCGCCCGCCTCGTACGTCAGTACGCCCTGTTAGTCTTTGGAGTGAGAACGCAAGAATAAACGCAAATGTCTAATAATTACCGCTCGCTCCTGTACTATCGCTATCAATAAAGATATAGAGATACCCTGCACTCGCGCTGACCGGTTTTCAAAAAGACGAGTGCGAATTCTGTCCTGCTAGGCTATTCTGTAACGTCATACTCACTTCGCACGAGTGAATTTTCTAGTGTAATGTCAAATATCAATACAAAATTTGACATATTACCTGCAAATTCACGCGTGCGAAGTAAGTTTGTCGTTACAGAATAGCCTAGCTGTTATATAGAACAGGGGGCTTAACACGAACTCTTATTGCGATTTAATTACAGGAACGTTTTAACGATTCAGCGACTTTTTGTGCAATGACGAACCTTATTATCATGACAATAAGAAACGTCATTGCACAAATGGCCGCTGAAACGTTAAAACAAAACTGCTATAAGAGGTGGTGGTAAGCCCCCAGAACTCGCGCTCGTATAGTTTTTTTTTTCAGCAAAAAAAGTTGCCCTTTTTTGTCTCTTTCTAATAGTTCATTTAAGCTATTAATAATTAATTAAAACCACGTAAATGTATAAAAACATGTACGAACGAGGTACGGGCATCATTAAGTCATAATATTAGTATTTATAATGGTCATTATTGGACTTTTGGAACCGCTGTAACTTTTTTATTCGATTCATTAGAGTAATGCTGCCATAGAATAAAATGTTGAGATCATTCGTATATTCCTTTTAAGATAGGTAAGAAAGTGCTACAACACTGGGCCCACTCTGCCCATTCTTCTTTGAAGTAATTATAAAAAAAGCAAATTATAATAATTCCTCCAAAGAAAAAACAAATAAAGTACAGAGTTCGATTCACTAGCACTATTATCTAATCCTAATTAAATTCTCTAATAAAAACAATGAACAGATACGAGATGTTCACTTTTAAACATGGGATCGTCTGCTCTAAGCAATACTAAATCTGCTTTTTATCAAATATTAAACACTTTAAGGTCAAAATAATGGTGCCAGATCGAGCCCAATGTTAATTCACTAACTTCATCATTATTTGACATTTTCAGTACGTCAATAGTCGGTATTGCTTCGGGAGTCAGACGACGAAACTTGTTCGTTTCCTTAAAGCAGCCTTCTTCAAAATGATCGGAACAAATCCGACTATGTTTTGTTGGTAACCAATTTTTATGTCCCGTCGCTTCAATCCATTTTTCTTTAATGTTAGGATCACTTGGAAACCTGTAATTTGATGAATTGTATTCTGAACAAATCGATAAACAGAAATATTATTACTATAAAGTCATATTTACTTGTCACAAAATATCCCAAGGCGAATATTATCATTAGATGTTCTCATAATCGATTAGAATCGAGAACGTGTACAACACTATTTGCCTTATTTGACAGACAATGAGAATAATGGCCATACAACGAATCTGAGCGATGAGTGAAAGTATCAATTGTTTAATTTTCATTGCGTGTTTAAAAAAAAAAGGACTTACAACTTATTAACTAAAAGCTGCAATGTATTAAGAACATACGGTACACACTTACGTTGCGTAGCGTTCGACAAGATTTTAAAATAAATGACACACAATTGAATAACATAATTACTTACTGATGAAAAGAAGCGTTTTCTTTATTTCGGTCGACTTTCCTTGTGGAGTTTTTACAGCTCAATACGGAACAACTAGGCATTTTTTATTTTAAAATTCGTATAACGTACGGCACGGACAGCGGTGGAGCGCGGACTAAATGAAACGGCATCAAAGGCAGTGCATTGCACGTCTGTGATATAAAAAAACCGGCCAAGTGCGTGTCGGACTCGCACTTAGAGGGTTCCGTACCAACCACCGTATAAATATTACAATTTAATTTTTAGTAGTTGATATTCATTCTGTGAAAATTTTAGTTTACACATATGCGATTAGATGGCGCTTAAAAGTTAATTAATTGGTAAAAAAATTAGTTTTACAATATTTTTGTCAACAATGTATGTAAAAGCTGTTATAATGATCACTAATGGTTAAAATATTAGTTTTCCCTTTATATATAGTTTAATTTATGAGTTACAAATAAAAACGTCAAAAATATCGAGTTTACTGTATGGGGACCCCCTTTATTATTAAACTTTTTAATATTTTTAGTATTTGTTGTTGTAGCGGCAACAGAAATACACATTCTGTGAAAATTTCAAGTCTCTAGCTATTACGGTTCGTGAGATACAGCCCGCTGACAGACAGACGGACGGACAGACAGACAGACAGACGGACAGCGTAGGCTTAGTAATAGGGTCCCGTTGGCACCCTTTGGGTACGGAACCCTAAAAACTAGCTAAAGGACAGTAAGGTCACGTAAGGGTTGTCACGCATTATGTTTAAGGACTATTTAGGTACTCATATGATTGATTATGGGGCCTGTTACATAATCGTCACATTTACCGAGAACGTTTAGTTTCCAAATGAATTTGACACTGGACAGATGTTCCATGGAAAACTGTCAAAACGCTTGCCAGCGCTACAAACAATTCGTAGGTATTATTAATTATTTTGTAACCTAAATTATTTACTCATTGGCGGCGTCTTCATCAGGCGCATGCCTCGCGCGAGCACTCACTTTTGACGTCGGAACGCATAGACGTAATGTCATAATATGAGTGCTCAGGTGAGGCATGCGCGCCATATGGACACATCTATTGGATCATTGCGGTCTTACCTATTCAAGAACAATACAAAATGATATACAGAGTAAGTTTTCTAAATAAGTGGGGACGGCTGAACATAAAACTATGAAACAAATCGCACCCGCATTTTTCTTCAAGCCCCGCCTGACAGTCGTAACCATGGACCAATTACTAAGGGGATTGGCCCTAATCAACTCGGCTGAGTGGTCGGCCTAGTACTAACGTCGACATAAAACGAAGCGAGTAGTTCAACTATTTACCGGTAGATAGAACAAAATGAAAAAACAATGACCACGTTTTTTTTCATACATATAACTAATAAGGGCACCTCTTTCTTTAGTCTTTACTCTGTGGTCATAACTCATGAACGCCTCCTGTCGGTAGATACATAAAAATTCTTACATCATTGCATGGTACTGCAGATTTCTTTAGAAAAAGTCGTCCCATTTTTGTCGTGTATTTGTCGCTATCTTTAAAATGCACGGAACAAATGTTGGAACTCGTTGTGGGTAGCCAGTTAACTTCGCTGCGGTTCTTTCGGACAAATTTAATCCACGCCTCTCTCTGTTCCTCGTTAGGCTTAGGAAACCTTTGAATGCAAATAATAATAAAAAAATACTGTCGATACTGTCGAGTCTGGATATCGTTACTCTATGAATTTCATTGCAACATGGCCGCCAGCAGTGAAGCGCAACACTATTTCACATTTTTAAAACATACCTAGATAGGTAGGTAATTTAATTTAAGCGTGTTACCGTGCGTTTCCACTGCGCAATAACATGTTGTCACAACATATTGTTGTCTCTATTTAATGACAGCAAAAAAATAGAGACAGCAATATGTTGTATCAACATGTTTGTGTGCAGTGGAAACGCACAGTTACATTAAAAATACATTGAGCTCACCTGTGAAATGTCACTCCTTGATTTTTATTATGTTTTCTGGAGTGGTTTGTACAATACCTCATTACGCATGAAGGCATTTTTAGAACTACTTAATAAATACAGACGTGTCACTCGACAGCAAGCGCACGATACTTATCAAGTGAGGAGACCATGGACCACAACGCTTAGCGCAGTGTTGCCAACTCCAATACGCAAAAACGAGGTGTCAGGTAAAAATGTAATGAAAGCAAAGACGAAGAAATGTAAAAAAAAGAGAGGAGACGCGTGACCGCCCAAAATAGTTCGTCCAACTAAACTGAGTCCATGGACACAGTACGACTCAGTCACTCGCGGAAAATCCTGTTGAACACATGTCACGATTTGCCATATTCATACTATATTCATAAGTTAATTGCTAGTGCGATAACAGATGTGTGAATTTGACTGCATGTACGCATGAACTTGAACGATTTTTTAAAATAAGAAAACGTCTTACTGAACAACAATCAAAATATAGTAATACTAAAAAATTATCTACACTTATTTATAGCTTTTATCGTAATTAATAGTACATTACTGCCACGGTCTGTAACGTAAGTGTGTTGCTGGACGCGTTGTTGATGGCCGAAAGCGCGGCGCAGCGCAGCTCCAGGCCTCCACAGCGCGATCAGCATTGCAACCCTTGATCGACAAGCTAAAATAAAGGCCGAGACCGAAGGTCGAGTCCTTTAAAGCGCGGCTTTATAGCCCTACGTAAAATAATGTCCCAGGATATTTTTATTTTTTTTATTTAGTCATCATGAAATAGGTACTTACAATGACAAATGGAACTGCTTTGTCTGTCAATAGAACGCGACCTTTATCAGACTTTGGTGGCATCTTATCACTGTCTGTAAAGTGTTTGGAGCATATCACGGTCGATGTGGACGGTAACCAGTCAGTTTCTTTACGTAAAAGTCTAATATTTTTTATCCACAACTCCCTGCGCTTCTGATCTTTAGGTACTCTGGAAAACGAATAGCAAATCGTTATACCCTCTACTGCACCTACTACTATCTATTTCATGATGATTATTACGCATTATTATGAAAATAACATGAACTACTAATAATACTTTGATTAACTGGCACATATGTTCGTCGTTCACTCTTTCATTCACTAAACTCCAAACAGTGTGGGAAAATTAGAATCGTTTTCTGGCAACACTGTTGGCAAGAACAATGTATGATTAATTTATTTCATGTATAATACTATTCTGGATATTGTAAACAAAATTAAGCAACTTACTTGTGAAAAGTAACACCACTTGCTTTATCGTCCTTCTCGGACCGCGACATACATTTTTTAACTGCACATTTCACCATTCTGGAAAGTTTATTTGTACTACGTTGCGGATACGTTCGTACTCGCTGACGTCAAGCTGTCAACTGGCTGACTGAAGTTAGTCAGATATGCTCTCAGGCATATAATAATCAGTGGCCACGCGTCGGCGCGCTATACTACGTATTTCGTGTAAAGTAAAAACCAAGTGCGTGTCGGACTCGCACATGAAGGGTTCCGTACCACCGTAGAATAAAAACGTCAAAATTTTTAATAGATGCTCACTTAATTTAAATAATCAAACAAATGAATACAAATAAAACTACATACTTCCAAGGGATCCTTTTCGATGTTTTGCAGGGTGAGTTCTAGTTCTAGTTCATCGTCCAATGATATTATAATCTCATCGTCATCTTCCATTAAATGCTTATAATAGTTTTCATAGTTCCGCTGTGGCTGTCAAATGACATAGTACGATAAAATAAAGGTAAAGTGATGAAATGTAACATTGGAGTATGTCTCCAGAGGGTCTACTCTTTTACAAACGAAAACGAAATTTCGGACGAAGTTCGCGTATTTCCTACTACGTTTCGCATTGATTCCGACATTTCTTAAAAACGAAAATAGTTTGACGTCTTCGTCGTTGTCGAATCTAAACGTCAAACAATTTTCGTTCCTAAGAAATGTCGGAATCAATGAGAAACGTAGTAGGAAATACGCGAATTTCGACCAGGCCCTCAGATATGATAAGTAAGACTAAATTTCTTAATTCTTATTTTAAGTACATTATACATTCTCAATCTTCCAAACTTTAGTGTTTAATGCCAAAAGTTTTTTGCGATATTATTGTTTGTATATTTTTCTTCAAAACTATTTTGTAACTCCATTTAGGTTGCCGAGCTACAGGCACTCGCCTAGTTTGGCCACCGCAGACTTTTTTTAATTTAACCCCGCACGAAAAACAAGAGGTGAAGTTTGTATCTTGTATCTGTGTGTATGTCTGTGGCATCATAGCTCCTGAACGGATGAACCGATTTCAATGAAGCAAGCCATAACGAAGATAGATGTGTTTTAGGCTCTATACATAACGAATTTAAGCTTTCGTCTCACAAACGCTGTGTACTTATGGTGTATATGGATATAAATTTCTATAAATTTGACCGTATGTCTATGGACCTTATTAAATACCTACAGAATTTTTGGAGAGTCTAATGCCCGCCACATACATACGGAATTACCGTACAGAATTCACTTTTGAAATATCGAATCGGGCATTCCGAACGCAGTAAATCCATCCAAGTGTATGGACGTATCGCGTTCGGAATCCCCGATTCAGTACGGAAAATCCGTATGTATGTGGCGGGCCTTAATCAATAAAAGGTTATCAACATTCCGTCGCATGACTGTGGCGCCGTGTCTGCGGGACTTCTTACGCAGAAAGAGACATAAAATGTATTGTCCCTTTCACTCTGGAATGCTTACATTCACCTTGAAAACGTTCCAAACTACACCGCATGCAATTTATACCCAAGTTATACAACTGGAACGCGCTTTTATCAGTATAATGAAGCCGGCAGAAATATACGCAGACCATTGTGTCCCTTGCCAACACGAGTGACCATGATATTATATAATTTGGAGACCGTCCACATGTACATCTGGTGAAAACGTATTCTTGTTCGGAGATTGTTAAATAATAATAATTTAGCCCTTTTAACGTCCCACTGCTGGGCAAGGGCCTTCCTTCAATGCGAGGGGGATTTATTATGAGATTGTTATGATAGGAAAAAAACTGAGTACGTAATATGAAAATAGTATGAGATGGCCAAACTAAGCCAGTGTATCTAGGCACCCTGAATTAGGTTACCTACAATAGTCTGTGGACAACAGTCTTGTTATTGTACAAACTTAAACGTTATCTTGTTTTAGTCGTAAAACATTAAAACGTAAAGTAGGAGAACAACAACATAAATTAATAAATATAATTATGTACTGTAGAATATCTACCTACTTCAAAATCAAATAAAGAATGATTAATTATTTAAACTATGAATGATTTTGAAATTAGTAAAGTAGTAACTTACTATTTTCTTTTCTAAAAGTAACAGTGAGGGAATAGCATTTTCTTTTAACACCGGCCTTGATAGATTAGGAATATAATCATCTGGCTTAAAATGTTTACTACATACGACGGAATTTTTGGAAATTTTTCTGGTGCCTCTAGGTATAATACGTAACCACTCTTCACGCCTTGTATCGGTTTTAGGTAATCTGAAATAAGACAAAATATATTGTCTGTTTTTTTTTTTTAAATAAAAGAATAAAATAAAAAATAAATATGCAAAAACAATTGCCTAGGACATCTGCAACTTAAGGGGAGCAGACGCGACGCGCACGCGGCTATTAGCTCATGTTTTGGATCCCATATATTTAAAATGGCGATTATAGGTCAGAGTTGGGCAAAATTTAATTGCTATTAATTAATTGCAAATTGCAGGTGTTGTCACAATTAACAATTAATTGTGATTTGTTCACGATTTCAAACAAATCATAATTAATTGTTAATTGTGACACCACATGCAATTAGTAATTAATTAATTGCAATTACATTTTGCCCAACTCTGTTATAGGTACATAATTCACATTCACATAAAAGTTATGTTATAATCCTGTTTACTACCTAAATTTATGTCACCCTAACTTCTGCAAAATTCTGAACACAGAAAACAAAGTTAAACACTTACCTATGATAAGATAATCCGCAATCCGGATAGTATTCACTTTTGCAACCTGCTACTAGGCATATTTTTCCCATTTTGTAATGTAAAATCCGCGCAATCCTTTAATTTAAACATCGCTCAGCTAAGTCACGCGTCACGTTAAATGACGTAGGTATTGACATGACACAGCGCGGTCCGTTATAGACATCTCGCTCGGCGGGACCGGTTTTTGTAAAGCGTGCATCGTGGGCCTTAAGTCGATCGGATAAGGTTTATGTTTGATTGACTATATGGAAAGTAAATTTTGTACTGCTCAGTGCTCTATTATTACCTATGGTACACTGGACAAGTCGAGACTCGAGTGCAAGGAACAGAGGATGTTATCTCTTTCTACAATCCGTTCATCATGACTACACTAGATTAAAATTAAAATTTAAAAAACCCCCGACATAAGCATACCTCTAAAACGAAAAAAAAAAAAAAAATACTGAATATTTTCACCCAAGCATCGTTGCGTCAGGGGACCGTTATAGTACATTACTGCCGCGGTCTGTAATGAGTGTATTGCTCGCAGCGGTGTTGATGGCCGAGAGCGCAACGCAGCGCAGCTTGAGGCCTCCACAGCGCGGTCAGTATTGCAGCCCTTGATGGACAACCTGGAATATAGCGCGGCCAGCAAGGGCTGCAATGATGGCCAAGTTCGAAGGCCGAGAGCGTAGCTAAGCTTTGCTTGAGGCCATCAACAGCGTGGCCAGCAGTACAGTCATTGCGGACCAAGGCTTGTATAGTACTTTACTCAAAAATGACCTTACATGTCATCACACAATCATGATGTCATCTCATCTTAATTTAAAAACACGACTGTTTGTGCCGGGGCGCGGGGCAGAGTGAGGGGCCCCTCGCTGTGCAAGCCCCCGCGCTAGTGCACCATCAAAAAATTTGCGGGCGGCAAAATCCCGTCCGCAATTTTTTTGATTGCGTCGAAACATGTGCGCGGGGGCGCGGCGGCTGGCCAGCGAGGAGCTCCTCAATACGATATGAAATCTCATACAAATTTGATGGCGCCTTTATTTGCAGCGCAGCAACGTCGACTTTGCTAGAAGAAAATTTTCAAAATAATGACAACATTATAAGCATTTTTGAGTAAAGTACATTACATTTGGAGTAACCTGTAGATTATGATCCTGACCGACGTACTTAGCGGTCCCCCGACGCAACGATGCTTGGGTGAAAATATTCAGTTTTTTCTTTCTTTTTAGAGGTATGTTTTTGTCGGGGATTTTATAAATTTTTATTTCATGCATTTTAAACTTATATTACCGGTGTACTAACTGCCCAGCTTGTATTAGCATGTGCTCGTCAAAACGCATGGTATGTGCCCAAACACAAAGTAGATGCCGTACAGCGTTGAGGAGTTCTTCTGATGATGCCTGCGCACCAGGTCAAGGTTGTCATACTTTGTAATATCATTGACAAGTGACAGGATTTCAAATTTCGTATCGATCAGACCTGTGGAAGTTGTTTATATCTTTTCATCAACTAGAAAAGAGCTGATGGTCTTCAAACGGCTGAGCAGATTTTCTTGAAACATAGCTAAGAACACTCTCGATTAACCCACCTTTCAAACAAAAAAAACTAAATCCAAATCGGTCCATCCGTTCAGGCGCTATGATGCCACAGACAGATACACACTTCAAACTTATAACACCCCTCGTTTTCATCGGGGGTTAAAAATAATTTAAACCGAACATGGAACCTTTATAACTTTTATCTGTCTGTATGCTACAGGTATTTTATTTAGTGACTATTAACCAACCTTCACTAATGTCGTCTGGTTTGGAAAAATAGTGGGAACGGCGTAAGAGTGTAGAGCATGTCTGTAGGATCCTTCTTGATAACAAGCAAGCTCAAAATGAAGTGAACACAATCTGGAATGCTTTGAAGGATTCCACTCTCCCCGTCCCATATTTGAAATCCATTTTTGTTTTAATACGACATTCTTTGGAAACCTACAAAAAAAAATTATTTACCATAAACTTCTTACATTTGAAATATTTTCGAAAATCGATACTACGTGTGACAACACTGAAAACTAAGTCGCAACACTACGATGGTACACACCGTACACAAAACGTCAAACTATGTTTGGTAACAAAAACTTTTATTAATTATTTATCTATAGTAATAAATACAATAAAGAGGTGTGAATGATGGTAATTACGATGGGTTTATAGTGTAGGTACACGTTTTACAAGAACTTGTCTTGACTTAATAAGGCAGATAGGTATCTATCAATTTGTTGAAAAGGACTTACCGATGGAAGGATAGTTTTTGACCGTATCCAGTAAAAATGCCAGCCCGGCTTTTGCAGCCGGTAGCTACACACTGTATAGTCATTATTATAAATATACAAACAATAAAAATCACCACACAATTAGTTTTTTCAATTTAATTTACCTAAAACACTTAACGCACCGAGACCTCCAAATGGTGGGCAGCAAATTAGCTGACTGATGGCGCGCGGCCTCGCGGAATTTCAAGATGGCGCTGGAACTCTATCGCTATCTCGCTTTGCTTATGGAATATTTTTTTGTGTCGTGTGAATAGAGCCGTAGATACGACTGCTAGTTCTACTCGATAGGTAGGTATTTATCTATGTAACTTGTTGCTCTGAGGTATTCATAATGTCCGTACCACAGAGTAAAGACTAAAGAAAGAGGTGCCCTTATTAGATATCTGTATGAAAAAAAACGTGGTCATTGTTTTTTCATTTTCATTGTTCTATCTACCGGTAAATAGTTGAACGACTCGCTTCGTTTTATGTCGATGTTAGTACTAGGCCGACCACTCGGCCGACTTGCTTAGGGCCAGTCCCCTTAGTAATTGGTCCATGGTCCGTACCATAGCCAGACAAATACAAACCTTTTTATTATATGATGATGTTGTTAATTTGATTTATGTAGGTATTTAAAAAGGTATAATTTCGGCCGATTTTGATGCACTGAAGATTTTAGTACCTATTGTAGAAATTTCACAACCACCTTACGTCTCACTCTAACATCACTTCATATAGAACATTACCATATTTTTGTCATTCAACATAATAAAAATATCTCAGATCACGTAAAAATACTAGAGCCATATTCAAAGAGAATATCGAATCGAATATAGAGAATCGGTCCACCTCCCAAAGAGTTCCTGTTTGCTAGTGTTGCCAACTTTTTCACAATTTATATACAGCGTGTGGAGTATGGAGAAATTTGAGTCAGGTCAAACAGGACAACTCTTTTATTTAATAAAATAATATTGGCATGTTACCATTTTTTTTGTCTGGTTGTCCTTAAATATGAATAAAGTTGTAATATGTATTTTTTAAATGTCGAACGTCTCAATGAACTGTTTCTTTTTTTTTTTCACCTGTTGCTTTGTCGATTTTAATTAATTCAAATCGAGAAGAGTTAAGTCCAAACTTGTAATTTTTTTGCTTATTCTTTTTATTAAGTATGTACTTGGTTCTGCAATTACCTGGACTGATGACAAAAATAACGCGTTCACAGGAACACTTCCCTTACACAGTCTTTTCAAACCACACTTTGTAGTGTAGAAATCACTTGCTCTAAAATGAGCCGAACATATAACACTGCGTTTTTTTGGTTTCCACCACCATTCGTCTCGACTGAGTCGTAGTATAGCGGTCCAACGTTCCTTAGCAACCGGGTCCACAGGAAATCTAAAGCAAGGAAATAGGTATCTATACTTAATACTTAATTAATATTCGATAGAGAAAAGATTTGTATGGATGTTTGCAATGAGTAATCTCAAAAACTACTGGACCGATTTCAAAAATTCTTTCACCATTAGAATGTAACATTATCCCTGAGTAACATAGGCTATGTTTTTTTTTTTTTAAGTATATATTTATTTATTTAAAAGTACAAAGTTAAATATAAAGCTGAGCTTAAAATAAACAAAGATGCATTCGTAAATAGGCTATATTTGTTGGGATCCGGGATATCCGGGATACGAGATCCGGGATATCCGGGATCCGAGATACGGGATCCGAGATCAGATATCCGATATTTCAAATTTAAATTCTACGCGGACAAAGTCGCGGGGAAAAGCTAGTGCTTAATATTATAAATTTGAAAGTAACTCTGTCTGTCTGTTACGATTTTCGCAACTTAACAAATTTTGATGAATTTGGGGATAGAAATAGACAAGGCCTTAGAGAAGAACATAGGCTACTTTTTACCTACAAAAAAAAAATATTAACTTACGACCTTATATAAAAATAATTATTTATTTGCAGAACAATAAAAATCTCAACCATGGGGAAATTAATTTTTATTACGCGGCAACACTAAACGGTGCGATTTATTCTGTGACATATATAATGGTTGCTGTTATATTACGTTGAAATTAGGATATTATACAATACTTACAGATGGTATGTGATCCCAGTGCTTTTCTGATGTTTTGATTGATTGTTTTTGCAAAATTTTACCTTGCAAACTGGCATTTTACTACCTACGTAAATATAACGCAAGAAAAATGTAAACACGGCAGGTCAGTGTGACAGAGTGGTTGCTACGAGACTAAGTCAAGTTGGATTCGTGTACTCAGTTCTTCGAGTAGGTTGTATTCGTTGCCGCATTTACAACTACCCCGGCGCTATCGAGTTGATATATGATTGGTGTTATTTCACGTTAAAATTAAATTACAATGTGATTACAATACTCACAGATGGTATGTGATCCCAGTGTCTTTCTTATTATTTGAAGTATTGTTTCTACAAAGTTTTACGGCGCATACCGGCATTTTATTATAAGCAATGTAAAATGAACACGCGACACGGAATGGTTGCCGAGAGACTGAGTCAAATTGGACTCTATTACGCCAAGTTCGGCGTACTAGATGTTTGTTGTCGCATTTCACAGATAGGTATTTAGGTTAGCGCACGCGTAAAACGAATGTTTCTGAAAATCAATAAATTTATTTTCCTTGTTGCCCGCTACGGAAGTTAATAAAGAGGTTATATTTGTGTTATGACAGACGACACTGACACTTGCTTAGTGTTGCAGCTGGCTATTTTTTTTTATCACATAATAATGCAAAGTTAAACATAATTTTGTATTTTTTCGAAACATTTCAAAAATAGTTACGTTCTAAGTCCTTTTTTTCTTAAACCATAGTGCTGTTACTATTAGATCGCAGATTATCAACGGCTATATCGATTCCATATGAAAATATTAATGTTTTTAAGCCTTTATGTAAGCTTAAGACCGTAAGTCGTAAAGAAAAAAAAAACAGTTGAATTTGTTGGTGCGCTCGTTTGTATTCGGTATATTTTTCTGATGGCTTGGCTTTGTTTTTGGACTGATTCTGCAGGGGTCGGTAGTCGGTTGTTTTTTCACTCACTCGAAGGTACGGAACGATACCGAGTGTTTTTATGACCCTTCAGAAATTCTGTGGTTTTCCGAAAATATAAAAAATCTTCTAGATATACGAATCAAAATTTGATTCGTATATCTACATGGTAGAAGTGTTTTTATATTTTCGAAAAACCACAGTGTGACTCCTTAATTAATTATTTATTTATTAATTAAGGAGTCACAATGGGTCCAACAATATTTGTGATTACTGCACCCTGAGGTCCTGAACGCGTCTGCATAAAATATAAGTTGCAAGTGCAACTGGAACGCGGCTGCGTTCAGGAGTGTAACTTATAATTTGTAGTTTTAATTGTTATTATGTACATTCATATTATTTACTTACAAACACAGCTTACACAGCCACAACATAACTTCATAAAAGTTTAATCACGCAAACAAAACAAAAACAAATCAAAAAATCGTCCGACAATTTCCCGACAACAATTCACACCCAAAGCAAAATGTTTACTAAACAAAAACATCATAAGTTCAAGCAAATAAGCCAAAAACTTATCTGCTTAAAAATTTATAGTGAGCCTTATGTGCATAGAAATATGGTTGTTAATCTAATATAATGTAGGATCAACGTATTGCTTTTTATGTATAAAGAAATAAGGTTCAATTTACTTAAATATTGATTTGAGCTGTATTTTCCTAGCAATAAGGTTACTTTTTGTATTTCTTTGGAATTTCTTTCTCTTTCTTACAGAAAAAGCCACACACACGCTTGTGCTTGTGTGTGTAAGCGCGCTTGTGTGCTTACTTGAAAAAACTAACTTTTCAAACGGCTTTTCGTTTAAGCACCCACTTCTAATAGTAAACAATCAAATAAATGTCAAATGGTGAATGAATGTATGTATATGAAGGTAGAGATAAAAATGCACGCTCTCCACTAAAGGTGATTATTTAAAGGTGTGAAAATAAAAAGCTTTGTAATAAATATTTAATTTCCCATATTTAAATAATCGAAAATATTTATACCATGCGATGATTTTTTTATGGTAGGGTGGATACATCATCTTCAGCATTTAGTAAGGTGCCTTGCAAAATATCTATTTATAACTTACGACCTTATATAAAAATAATTATTTATTTGCAGAACAATAAAAATCGCAACCTTGGGGAAATTAAGTTTTATTACGCGGTATCACTGAACGGTGTAATTTATATTCTTTGACATTTTAATGGTTGGTGTTATTTTTCGTTGAAATTAGGATATTATGCAATACTTACTGATGGTATGTGATCCCAGTGTCTTTCTTATTGTTTGATTGATTGTTTCTGCATAATTTTACCGCGCAGGCCGGCATTTTACTATGTAAATATAATTAAAGAAAAATGTCAACACGACAGATCAGTGTGACAGAGTGGTTGCTACGAGATTACGTCAAGTTGGACTCGTATGCTCATTTATATGAGCATTATTCGTTGCCGCATTTTACAACTACACGGAATCCACCTAGTTGAGCGCGCATGCGCTCGACCAATACCTATATAATCTAAGTCATATTAACTTACCATGAACAACATCATTGTTTTTTTTAACACCGTTTTAAATACAGTACAACAGTAATCTCAGTGTCTCAACCGTGTTCAAGTCAAAGTGAAAACAGTAACGCTAAGAAATGGTTTAATTTGTAATGTAAAGAATTAAAAAATATTTACGGCCGAATACTCAAAAGCTACTTAAATATTTAAGTCCCACTTAGCAGTTGGAGATGTTGTTAACTGTCATTTTTTGTATGGCGCGTCAAAGTAAAGCAGCTCTCAAATTGAAGTTTCGTACGAGTATTCGGCGGTTAGATAATCAAGAATAAACAAACTCATATAATAATATGAGTAACTATGTGTTTCATTGGAGCGAGGTGCTAAAGGTCTTAACACACTTGTGCTGGCACAAGTAGCACAGCCGACCGTGACAAGACAAAACGCGACATAAATAGATTTTGTCTAATTCACTCCTATGCATTAAGAGAGGAGCGACTTGGTGGGACATAATGCGTGGCAAAAGTCTTGGGAGGCGTCCAGAAATTACGTAATTATTTAGGGGGGGGGAGCGGGTCGAGCCAAATCTCATGTGGGGGTCTCGGAAAATATCACGCAATTTTTTTAACCGCAAGAAACAGTGTAAAATTGCAAATAAACTGGGTTAAATTAAGTACCTAAAACATGTTTCGCCACTAGAATATGGCTTTTAAAAATTTCATTTAAGATTAGAGGGGGAGGGAGGGGGTCGAGCCAAATCTCACGACATCTCACCAGCGGGGAGGGGAGGTCGAAAAATCTAAAAATTCGCCTCACGTAATTTATGGACGCCCCCATGTCTTGGCGCGTGTGCTAGACCCGCAGTCCGTGAAAAAGTTAACAAAGTTCTAGAACTTTGTTAAATTTACAATACCTTTTCCGATGACCTAGAAGCGTAATCACGTTGTATATCCTCACATATTTCGGTGACAATCAAGTTAGGGCCTTCGTTCCATTCCTTGGTATCTGTAAAAATATTTAATTATCTAGAACAAATATCAGCAATGTCTTCAAATTACTCTGTTACCAGAAAATTTTGTTACTTATACTTATAATATTTTGGCAAATAATCCTCCTAATATTATAAAAAAAATGTATGGATGATTGTTACTCAATACTGCAAAAACAGCAAAACTGATTTGGATGTAATTTGGACCACAGATGTGCGGCTCGTAAGTCATCGTACGAAACGCAGCTGCCTACGCCAATTATCTGTGAGAGGGTGGTATTACCTCGGTCGAGCCAGCCCGTATATGAGCTATATGAATTATCCTTTTTTTGTGAATAGAATTTTTTCCTACCTGTTATTACAAATTCTTCCGAAATTACGTCATCAAGGTCATGTTGGCAGTCATCATTATTGATTAATTCAGCGTTTTCATCTATTGTAAGATCTGTAAAAAAAAAAAAAAAAAAAATACACAAAACCCATATGAAGCTTGATTCTGACTTGTAATATTATTTATATTTAGATGCCGATCTTCTGTGAGAGGGTGGTACTACCCCGGTCGAGCCAGCCCGTATATGAGCCGCAGTCAATTGGCTACAGCTTGGCTCTACCAGCAATTAATAGGGTTATTATTTATGTTTGCAACCATTAAGTTTGTTACAACTCGCCAGAAATGGCCAATGACAGAGAAAAGTGGAGAAATGTGGGGAGACCCTTGCCCAGAAAAAAAAAACAAATTTTTGAATAGAAACGAAATATTACATTGTTACCCTAGGTGTGAAAGTAACTTATTTAGGTCCCGAGACGGCCAATACTTCGAGGGACTAAATAAGTTACTTTCACCCGAGGTAAACACCGGCTTTTTCATTACGAATACAATGAAAGTAAAAATAAAAACGTGAATTAGCTAAAGAAAAAATAAGTGAGCTATACGGAAGTATAAACAAAACTCTACAACTCGAAAAATCAAATGAAGATCGGATCGGATTGAAAAAATGGTAAATATTTTGCCCAAATCTATGTTATTTTAAAGAAATAATTGAAAGTAAATTATAATAAAGTCATTAAAAGACTATATAATCTTTAATTCATACTTAAATGTATGTGATTACAATTTTACATCGCGCTGAAATTGAGTGGCTGTATAGAAAGTTGGAATCAGTAATGGTTCAATAGAAATGTGAAAATAGTACTAAGTAGTATTTTTAATAATTTGACAGCTGTCAGTTGAAAACGATTCTCCCTAGGGCTGAAAAGTATTACTTTCACTCCTCAGGCAACTTCAGATCTACCTTCCGAGTAGGAGTAATGAAAAGGAATATAAACCTGGACTCTCAGACGTCTCTCCAAGCTCCAAATGTTTTGTAATAATACTTCTTTCTTCTAAATCCTTTATACATTCATCAATTAACGCCTTTCTTTGTTTCTTCAGAATATATGATCGTTTTGTAGTATTAGATGTTAGTTTTCTTCTATCTGATTGGCACTCAAATTTTGTAGGAACACACCCTGGTTTCATGCGAACCTGGGCCACGGAACCCATCACATGATACTCCATAAAATTCTCCATATCATTTGGCAACTGGAAAATGAATAAAATACCCATCATTAAGAGAAAAAGTGGTGAATATTCAAGAGACGAAACCTAACCTCAAAAAGATGACATTTATTATTAAATTTAGTTAAAACAATGTCGCACATAGTTTTAGAATACATGAAATAAAGTAAACTTACGTCAAAATGATCTTCACAGAAATAAATCGTAGAATTTAGGCATATAGCTGTTGAATCTCGCCGTGCCAGATTAAGCCACTTAATTCGCATTTTTTTGTTGCGTGGAACGTGAACAAATAATTTGTTAGTTTTTATTGACGTATTAACACACTGAGGGACCGCACACCACTTATACACTTTGGCATTCATATTTTAAAACGCAAAATAACTGGTTTATTGCTTTGGCTCCCTAGTGTTTACGAACGTTATGGTCTATTTACAAAACCGTGACGTCACAAGCAGACGCCATGACACCGGTGATCCCTTTCTCTAATCTGTGGCCGCACTGCCGCACGCAACCAACTCCTACCTTAAGAGTAGGTACCTACTGTTTATTACTTAAATTCATAATTACTTTTGAGGTTAAGATTATTTAATAATATTGATGAAGCAAATACACTGTTATTATTCCGAATACAAAATAATATATTGTAGAATAAAAAATAGGGCTCATACATACTTACATCGAAATGATCTTCACAAAAATACATTCGAGAAATTGAGGACAGGTTCGTATCCCGTCTTGCAAGCTGTAGCCACTTTTTCCTTCTTTGTTTATCCCTCGGCACGTAAAAAAACAGTTTCTGTGGTGTTTTTATTGTTGTACTCGTACATTGCGGTACTATACAGTGCTTGTAATAATTAATATCCATTTTATATTATTTATTTCTTAGACTTTTGCTAACACTTCAACCAAACAGGGGGCTTACCACAACCTCTTATCGCGATTCAATTATAGGAGCGTTTTAACGTTTCAGCGTTTGTGCAATGACGTACCTTATTGTCATGACAATAAGAAACGTCATTGCACAAATGGCCGCTGAAACGTTAAAACAAAACTGCTATAAGAGGTGGTGGTAAGCCCCCAGGTGTTTGTTTTGCACGCCGTGACGTCATTCGAGACTATTTTTAAAGATCGTTTTACGGCCCTGGGTACAGGCCCTTTGGAGCCTTCATTCGAGACGCCATGATAGGACAGCTTGACGCGTTTTAGTTACTAAGTCATAATATTAATAAAATTGCTAAATAAAACATGTTAATGTTGTTTTTTACTGAAAGCATTTATATTTTGAGTAAAATAGACCATAACACACATTATAAACATGTTTATCAAAAATTGTCCACTCCCCTATTGCCGATAGACAAGGCTACAAATATGCACCGAAATACTTGTGCGAGCGAGACAGCCTCGGCCGTCGGCCGACGCCGACGCCCTCGGTATGCCTCGACAGGAACTCGACACCAGTCATCGCACCAGCTGACTTAGTGATGTGAACCAACCGTTTTTTTATTAATTAATTATTAATTGTGACAATTAAATTTAATTGACACAATTAATTGTGACAAATCAATTCGATTGCAATTAATCAATTGTAATTAATGTTTGCCCAACTCTGAATATAATGTGCTCGTACAAACCTGAAAGTAGGGTACAGCATCTGCTGATATTCTCCTATATCCCTTGCTGGTTATATATGTATCTTCTGGCTTGAAATGTATTGAGCATATTTTAGTATACATTGAGGGTGTCCAATGAGATTCTCGCCTTTGTTTTCGAACAACATCAAGCCACTTATGCATTTTTATTACATCTTTAGGAAACCTGAATAATATTATTTATTATATTTCTTTCATAGTAATCAATACTATATGTATAATGAGTTCAAAAAGACAGCAATAAAGTTTCAAAATTCAAAGTAAACTATAAATCAAAGAAATAATATTAAAAAATTAAATAGGTACAAAAATACATCGCGCCGCGCAGGCGAGCTCCGCATCGCATCTTATCACACATACTTTGCGGAGCAAACAGTATTAATAAATAACTACATTTTCGCTGTACTTACGAGTGGAAAGTAATTCCCTGTGTCTTATTTTTTGTTTTTGAATGATTAAAACAATACCTGAATGTACAGGCCGGCATTTTAATGTGTATTAATCACCAGAAACGAAAATAAATATGTCAATACTGACGTGCACATGACGTGCATTCAAATTGTTGTTCCGCGCACCACTGAGTCGAATGTTGTCCCTGGACAAAATTTATTAGTGCTGACAATTTTGGACCATTCACTAGTCCTCTCTCTTTCTTTATTGTAAGTCAATGTCTTTAAACATAGATAGGTATGTCAATGTCTTTATCTATGGTCTTTAAAATATAATATTATTATTTACAAACACTAGCCCCTAAAATTATAAAGTTAATTTTAATTAGCGCGCAGCACGTGACGCTCAACAAGAACGGCAACGCTTCACAACAACGCGCGACGTTGCCAGCTGGCGCGCAACATGGCTGCTTGTTTGTTTCCGTGCAACATGCAGTTGAGTATCAAATCCGCAACAATATCCGTAGTGTGTACCTCAAAAATTATGAACGCCGCCGATGAAATCAACACTTGAATATAAAAAATGTTCGTGCGGATTCATTTATAATATGATTCCATGGGTTACAGAGTTGCGAGAAAAAACCGCGAGGTTTTCATTCGCAATGCGGCCTGGCTCTTACGCTACACCTGTCGTTAACAAGAGATTAATCTGGGGTGCCCCCGCCAAATCGAGCCAAGCGAATTTACATTTCTCGTTAATTTCTTCAAAATTCTTCGAAATCCCCCCGAAAATTAGCTTTTTGAGAACAAATCCCCCCAAAACAGTTTTTACTCATTAGACATTTCAATTTGTATTTTTTTTTTAATTTCAATTTTCATTTTTGTTAAAAAAACTAAAATAGGTACTCTTTCAATAACTTCGTCACAAAACGATATCGAAGTAATTGAATTAATATATAGACTTTATTACTGAAAATAAGTAGGTATTGATGATCCTCCGTGTTTATTTTTCCCCCCGAAAATCCCCCAAAGAATACGTCCCCCCGAATCTTCCCCCTAAAGGCGAAAAAAGCCCCCGAATTTGCAGGGAATCCCCCCCCATCTGGCAACACTGTTTCTTTAGCGCGCGCGCGCGTGACGTGACGTTGTTGTCATTAGGGGAATGTGGGGCAAAGTGTCAACGTATCAACCACACAATTAAAAAAGGAAATGGAGGATTCATCGATTAGGTTCCTATAATCATCTAAGACAATTTTTCAATTACCTATTATTTTTGTTTAAGTATTAATAGCAATAATAACACTTTTTGCAATTAGAACACCATAAATGTTACCTTGAGTAGAGGAACTGCTGTTTTTTTCAATCTTCGCACGTTATTTTTCGTCACAACTATGTCTTGAGCATGAAAATGATCCGAGCAGATTGTAGAATACGCAGTAGGCATCCAATCGTCCTCTCGCCTTTGGGTCCGAATTATATCAATCCACTTTTCTTGCATCACCCTATTTCTAGGTAATCTTTAATTAAAATAAACACTACTATTAATATTTATAAACCCATTATTATTGACGATATGTAGAATTATTTAAAATCAAAATGCAATATTTATTAAAATTTAAAACAGTGTTGTTGAAGTTGTCCCGTCTCCCCTTACAACAGTACCGTATTAGCTCATTCGCGTGGTCGGTCGCCATTATACCGCGCTCTCTTTCACTCTCACACGACACACTATCCGTCTCGCTCAAGCAGTAGCGAGACAGTCGGAAACCCAAACATTGTACGGTAATAATAAAATATTACAGTACTTACGCATGAAATGATATGATTTTCTTATCTTTTACGGTAGCAGTGTAATTACTGCACCGTCTATAGACACACGAAGGCATTTTAATCACAAACTTGGAGAAAATATAAAATAGTTTCTAGTTCAGTGACGTGCAGTCGCGACACTGCGTGGTGCGAGACTAAAAGGTGAATGTAAGGCAATTACCTCGCTGACGTGTTGCCAACATAACGGTGAATAAACATTGAGGTAATTTTTATCGACGTGCTACACGCATGTGCAGGTAAAATTAATATTATGTTAAGTAGGTAAGTAGTAAGTACTTACCTACTTTTATTCAAAATACGCAAATACCTTTCGGGCGATACGCAGAAACCGACTAAAACGGAAAAACGCTTTTAGGATTACGAACGTAGTTTTGATCTTCGATTTTGTGCTTCGAATTTTGAAATTGGACACATTTCCGTAGTGAACAAACAACCAGCCAGCTGTATGATCCCAAACTAAGCAACGCTTGTAATATGGGTAGTATACAATAGACTAGGGGCGATCCCAATGATACCTAGACCAGGACAAACGAAAATACCGTTTCAGAAATTGCTCCAGCTGGGAATCGATCGGGCAACCACCCGGCGCAGTGAGCCGAGCAGCTACACTCAAACTCCAACCACTACGCCGAGCGCGTGGCTGCTACTACGAACGCGGTACGAAAGCAATAATCCGTCTCGTACCGGCTTCGAATTTTGAATGTTAGTTTCGTAATCAAATGTGTCAAATCAAGTGTCAAAATGTCTAACAAATGAACGAAAAATAAAATGTTTGCTCAGTAAACGATAAGTAAGTATACCTAATTGTGCGTTTTTTAATTTTTAACGGACTCCAAAAAGAAGGAGGTTCTCAATGCGACTGTGTTTTTTTTAAACTTTCCTTTTTAACCGACTTCAAAAAAGAGAAGGTTCTTGATTCGACAACATCAATTTTCCGCCAAAAAGTCCTATTCTTGTTATCCCTTCTTTTAGTTATTTTCGGCGTGTTAGTACGTTCGATCTCAATTTTTTTCTGTAATATTATAGGTACCTGCAAAACTTCATTTTCAGGAACGAAAAGGGGATCACTGCATCCTACAGGTTCCATTATTACATTCTCGTCTCCAATGTCAGCACTAAAAAAAACAGTCTTGCCTATATTATGCGTCGAAAGTTTTTGACATTCGAATTTATGAGGAAAAGCATCCTTTTTTAACTTAAGCCTGCCTCCCACAAGCTTGAACTTAATATAATTATCCATGTCAGTTTCCACCTGTCAACAAGTAAGTTAAAAAAAATAGTAAACTTGAGCGCAGACAATAAATAATAAAACTTGAGTTTAGTTTTGCCGCCAACGTTGATAAAAAGGTTAGGTTAGGTTACTACTCCACCAAGCCAACTAGGAGCTTGTCACTGAGCTGAGCTCGTCACCCGCAAAAGGCGGCGGGAGTGTGCGGGAGGTGTGGCGGGCGGGAAGCCGTAGGCGGTGGCGGGTGTGCGGGCGGGGAAGCCACATTCCATCCGAGCTTCTAGTTGGCTTGGTGGATATTATAATTTAACTTGAATAAGGGTGCGTTTCCACTCACGCGGAACCGTGAATTGGCCAATCACAGTGCTCGAAATCTTCACTCCGCTCTTGGCCTATCACAGTTGGCCAATCACAGTCCGCCGCTCCGCTCCACTCCGCGCAGCTCGGCATCAAAGGAAACGCACCCTAATCCTCTTCTACAGCGATGGAAGCCGTATTTTTTTTTAAAGTGAAGTTATAATTTAATTTTGACAGGTAATTTTATACAGGCATTTTTAGAGTGAAACATCTCTACAGGTTAGGACGATACCACACTGGCGATTTGCGAACGGTGTTTGTCGATCAACGCGTGAGTGTGAGTGCGCGGCAAGATGGTCTTGGTTGTCTCACTCGCACTTATACTAATCCGCTCGCAAACCGCCAGTGTGTTATCGCCCTTAAGACCTATCCGTAAAAATGAGGGACAATCATTAATAAGATAAGTATTCTTGTGTTAAAGTGAATAGGTAGGTTACTTACATCGAAATGATCTTCACAGCAATATCTGTTAGTTTGAGAAGAAAGTAAAATATGCTCCCGGTTCATTATCATACACCATTTTTTTCGGAGTCGTCTATCACGTGGCACTTGAAAAAATAGTTTCTCGGGTGTTCTTGTTGAAGTATTCTTACATTTAGGCACAATACAATACTTATACGACATTATTTTAAATTTATTTCACCACGTGCACGAGATAACCTAGCTGCGTTGCGCGCTTTGTGGTGAATGGCGGCGCGGGGCCGATCCGGCCGTGTGACGTCACGCGAGCCGGCCGCACATAAAATAAAATGTGTTATAAAGTCGCAACGAGTGGACCGATTTGGATGATTTCAACGTTATATTGATGAGAAAGCTTATTATAACACTAAATATAGTGTTGGTCTTGAGTTGTTTACCTCGAAAAAATATTATTGAAATAGGTATTATTATTTATTATTGACCTCGAAAATTTCGAGGTCGACAAATTCGACGATAATTTCGTGTCGAAATGATCCCATCACTAGGTACTTATCTTTACCATAGAGTTACTTATAAATTCTTTGATTTTCACTTACTGGCACTTGGATAATGAAGTTTCTAATCGAATTGTCACTAGGATCCACGGCCCCCATCGAGATGATAGTAGTTTTCGACCGCGCATATCGCCTGCCATGCCCTTCCTCTCCCTCCGTCTGCGTACTTATAGACCGGTTCGAAAGGGACGGAAGATTCAACGTAGGTATAGCGGTATATTTGAGGTTATGCTTCTTTGAATACATGCACGGTTCGAAATGCAATGAACAGATGTACCGATTATTCAATTGAATTAACGATTTCTCTTTCAAATTTGGTCTCCGGCTCGCTTCTATCCATGCTGTGTGTCTAAAACAAATTAATTTATTTAATGAAAAAAAAAGGTTTCTGCCAACTACCAAAAAAAATGCTTTTACTTAGAACAATGTCAATAGATGGCAGTATTACGTCACTCAGGCACACAGACATGGAGAGGCTAGACAACGCAAGTTCAATAGATAGTAAGAAAACCAAGCGTGCCATCTTTTAGACACTTTACGGTGACGTTTTAGTGATTTACTCAACGTAAACAGAATCTTTTCAATCGCTAAGCGTCCGTGAGTTCCGGATTACGACTAAATCGATTTTATGACAAAGGACAAATACAAAAGTAATAAGCGCAACAAGTTTGCACTACATCGCAAACTTGCGACACGCTTGGTCGGACGGTTTGCGTTGTCTAGCCTCTCCATGTATGGGCTCAATCAGATAAAGAACCACATTTTCGTAAAGCTATACCCGTTAACGTAGCTCTGTGGTCGAAGCGACGTCTAATCATATCGGTCAACTCGGGTTCAAATCCTCACAGCGCACAAACATTGCAAATTTTATATCTTCCTTATTTCCTGAATTGATGCATTTACATAACACCAGGGTGCGCTTTAAGCTTTGCATGCTTAAGTTATACCTCTATCTTAGGCCCGTATTAATAAATCGATCTCAAGATTGAGATCGAACTTGAAATGTTGTTATTGACAGATGTTCCATACATTAAAAGTCAAAACTGCATCTTAAGACCGATCTCAACTTTGAGATCGATGTATTAATATGGGCCTAAGTTATTAAAATGTTCTGTGCGACGAACTCCCAAACAGGCGTTCAAGGTCTTCAATTTCCAGGAGTTGCGATAAATAAATAAAAATCTAACTGCACATAGATTTACAAAAAGTATAGCGCGCGCGCGCGTTAACTAGATAGGTACAGCCCTAATAACAAAAACAATTACAAAAATGCGGAAACTTATCGTCGCGGCACGTCAGTTCCATACATTAGTTGCTGTCAGATGTACCTACTGAAGTACGCAGAATACCGCGTAGTATCAGTGGGCTACTCCGAAATGACTATCGAATCCGAACTTCGGATCCGAAACACTGGAGTGTAGGAAAACGCACGTTTCGTTTCGTATTTCGGAGTAGCCCCACAGTTGCCGTGTTATTAGTGCGCATGCTCCATCGAATTGAAGCCTTCCGGAAACCAAAATCAATCTATGCTCACCTGCCATCGCGAGGAAATCGATGGAATTTCAAATCTTTGTTCGATGTCGTTGATTTGCAGCTGACAACCGAGCAAGAAGTATGACCCATTGTTGAAGATTCACTTTTTTTAAAGTTCACTCGGCGCTCAGACGTCTTTTCTCGCACCCGCGTCGAGGCTAGCTGACGCGGGGCGCGGGCCGGCTGAGCCCCCTCCCCCCTCCCCACTTCCCGCGCGCTCCGCATCGATCGTACGAGTCATAGTACAAAAGTACACCGTGTCCACGTCGATATTATTGAATACTAGCTGGTACCCGCGACTTCGTCTACGTAGAATTTGTACTTCGAGAAATGGTTGGTCTCACAAACTTTCATCCTCTATTTCACCGCCTTTAAGTTTTATTTTCGCAACAAGAAGTACCTAGCGTATGGCCGTCTCCAAGATCTTGTCTATCTCTATACAGGGTTATTGGTAAAATTCATACATTCGTTTATACATTTTAGAGTGAGATTTTTTGTAATTTTTTTGTTTGTTTTGTAAATAGTCATAGAACAAAAGTTGTTGTTTTTGATGTCAGTAATACACCCCTGCAAGTTTGTTAGTCTTTTACCAACAATAATCCTGTATACTTACCACATTCGAAATTTAAAATAGTATAATTGACTTATTGTTGACTTACCAATTTGTTTACCAATGATTTCTTCTTTCTTGAAAAAACACAGCATCACCACTACAAGTAAGTTACGTATTTTGCCATTTAAAAAATATTACAATACAACCACTTCGACATGATTTTATTTTAATATCACTTGTACTATTATATAAAAGTTTTTTAAATTACCCATTTAACTGACAATTTATCAAATTAACTTGAGCAAAAAAATTAACTTTACCGATTTTTTAGCTTTTTTGTAACTTATCTATAATATTGAAAAATACTATAATTTGAATAATTGTTGGCAATCATTTGAAAAAATGTTGGCAACCCTACTGTCACCTAATTAAGCAAGGTTTAACGACTCGATCATATTATTTACATATTGTTATAATATTATTTTGTCGACGCCGCGTCTGCTCCTCTTGAGCTCAACTGCTTAACATCACGCGGGCCGTATGCTTGTTTCCCACTTGTGCTTTTAAAAATAAACTTACCAGCTGTTTCTCAAGGATCTGCTGAAACTGGTCTTCGGATATACTCGGGTAGTTCCTCAGACTCATGATAGCCCCCTTCAAAGATTTGCAGCGTTGTTCGATTATTCTGTTTCTTCTTTTCAACTTTTTGTTTTCATCGCGATAATTATTTTTGTCGAATGTTATTTTTTCCACTTTCGCTTGTAGGTAGGCTTGCTGTGGCGTTTCGAAGATGGAACTCATGTCAGAAACATCAACTCCTTGTAAAGAGTTCGGTGATCCAGGCTCCGCTCCAGTGGGAGAATACGATTTTATGGTATCCTAAAAGAAAAATATTGTTTTTCATTTCATTTCATTTGTTTTTCAGATCTATGGTAGGTTAATGGGTACCTACAAACGTTTCGTAGAATTTCTTATTTGTAGATATTTCATGACTCATATTTTAAATTTAAAAGTGTTATTTTTTTGGAAATTAAAAAAAATCGCGTATTTTTAGAAAACATATAATTTCAGCGCTTGTTTAGAATCAATTTCGCGGTCTTTCGTCGGAGAGAGTTGGCAACACTGGTTATAATGTGCAATTTAAGAGGCTTTTTGGCGGGAAGTGGAAAAGTCATGTTGTCATTTTTGTTTTAATTTCCAAAACTTGTGTTTTCGTGTATTATAGTGTGTAATATTGGTGGAATATTAACCATTATATGGTCATAAATGTGCGTGAGTGTGGGCAATTGGAACAAAAGTGATGGAACATGATTTTCGGCTTCTCACAAGAAGTCTAGTAATTTGTCAGTAAAGTATCCGCCAGTTTACTGATAGGGTTTGGGGGGGTAGAAATAAGGTAGTTATAAGGTAGATTTAAGGTAGTTATAAGGTAGAATTAAGAAAAAAATGTAATAAAAGTATACTGATGTTAGGCTCCAAAGGGCTAGTTCCCAGGGGCCGTAAAACTAACCTTATAAAAAAAAATAAAAAAAAATGTGCAATTTAAGAGGCTTTTTGGCGGGAAGTGGAAAAGTCATGTTGTCATTTTTGTTTTAATTTCCAAAACTTGTGTTTTCGTGTATTATAGTGTGTAATATTGGTGGAATATTAACCATTATATGGTCATAAATGTGCGTGAGCGTGGGCAATTGGAACAAAAGTGATGAAACATGATTTTCGGCTTCTCACAAGAAGTCTAGTAATTTGTCAGTAAAGTATCCGCCACTTTACTGATAGGGTTTGGGGGGGGTAGAAATAAGGTAGTTATAAGGTAGATTTAAGGTAGTTATAAGGTAGTTATAAGGTAGAATTAAGAAAAAAATGTAATAAAAGTATACTGATGTTAGGCTCCAAAGGGCTAGTTCCCAGGGGCCGTAAAACTAATCTTATAAAAAAAAAAAAAAAAAAAAATGTGCAATTTAACGGGGCTTTTTGGCAGGAAGTGGAAAAGTCATGTTGTCATTTTTGTTTTAATTTCTAAAACTTGTGTTTTCGTGTATTATAGTGTGTAATATTGGTGGAATATTAACCATTATATGGTCATAAATGTGCGTGAGTGTGGGCAATTAGAACAAAAGTGATGAAACATGATTTTCGGCTTCTCACAAGAAGTCTAGTAATTTGTCAGTAAAGTATCCGCCACTTTACTGATAGGGTTTGGGGGGGTAGAAATAAGGTAGTTATAAGGTAGATTTAAGGTAGTTATAAGGTAGAATTAAGAAAAAAAATTAATAAAAGTATACTGATGTTAGGCTCCAAAGGGCTAGTTCCCAGGGGCCGTAAAACTAATCTTAAAAAAAAAAAAAATGTGCAATTTAACGATAAATGTGGCTATTAATAAATTCCTTCGTAAATATAAAAATAAAATAAAACCGACAGGCTTCGAAGGGTATCTAGGGCCGTAAAACACACTTAGTGCGATATCGTACGAGGCAACCATGGTTGCGCCACCAGTGGGTGATTTGATAGCCGACACCGAATTGGTTGCGCTACCAAGCGGACACCAGATGCGATACCCTCCATGCAACTCCATACATTTTGTTGGTGGAGCGACTGGTTGCGCTACCACTGGTGTCCTCGTGCGGTATAGCACTTAATAAAAAAGTAGGTACGTACCTCATAGAAGGGTACGGCTCCATGGGCTACTCTTTTTAAGCCCTTGCCGGTTGTATAAATGTCATCTGGTTTAAAATGTATTGAGCATACTCGAGTGTGTATGACCGGTGTCCACTCAGGGTCCCTTCTTTGTTTCCGAACAATATAAATCCACTTTTGTCTGATGATTTCATCTTTGGGAAACCTGAATAATATTGTTTATATTATATTCCTTTCATAAAAAGGAATAATGACCTCGACGTAGTAATATACGAATACAGGGCCCCAGGGCCGGATTTAGAGGTCTGGAGGCCCTGGGGCAACAAAAAAGTGGAGGCCCCTGGCCTCTAATTATTTTCCAAATAAAATGAACAATTTATCTACTAGACTAGCGACTGTAGCTTAGGGGTGAACAGGTTGGGCTAGCAATCAGAAGGTCCCAGGTTCGATCCCCGGTGGGGCATGCACCAATGGATGAATTTTCATCTATGTGCATAATTTACAGTTCGCTGACGGTGAGGGAAAACATCGTGAGGAAACCTACCTATCCTTCGGGATTAGGTAATAGTCAGTTCCTGTATAAACGGCGACAAGGTTCACCACCTGTCACGTTGGGTTCTGACTATCTGGTGAAACGTGGGCTTTGAGTTGGTTAATACCTCCACAATGTGGTGGTGTATGGTAACTTAAGCCTCTGACTACCCCCGAATGGGGATAAAAGTCGTGACGTTACATTTCATTTCATGAACAATTTTTTCAGTCAAGTTTTTTAATAAATAATTTATTGTGAAACCAAGTGAATTTTTGGAACAACGCACAATCAGTATATTCAAAAACAAGAATTATCTGAAATTAAATTTAAGCGTTTACGAACGGAACCTTCCGAGCTTTTTTCGACAAGAAATTGTTGATGATTTCACTGAAATCCAGTTCCTGAAGTAAATCACTTCACTTTTAATTACTTTTAATGGTAAGGAGAGATAACTTTAATAGACGGTTTTGCTTATTTTTTTATAATTTACATTTTTGAAAATTGTATGACAGTTTTATTTCGGAGTCTATTGTGGGGGCCCCCTCTTTTGTGGAGGCCCGGGGCAGTTGCCCCGAATGCCCTCCCCTAAATCCGGACCTGCAGGGCCCTCCCTTCATTATTATTATATTTTTTTCGTAAAATCTATGAGATCACCAAACACAATTTGCGGTTTGCAGTGGCAAAACAATTAACTAAATTAAACTATGCTGCAACTACCTTTGATGGACGTTGAGCTAACTTATCCCACTCAACGAACAGCCTAACTAAACGGACATCTGACTGAATGCAGCCTAGCTATGACTGAACTATTTGTCGGCGATATAAATATTAGGTACTCTGTGGCGTTGGCATATCGTATTTGCACTGCTGACGAAAAACTTAAACCCAATGGCTGCGTCTACATCAGCCGTGTACCGCGCCCGAGCACTCAGTTTTGACGTCGCTCCGATGCGTAGACATAACGTATGCTCAAGCGCGGCATCTGGATGCACCAATTGATTTATTATTTTCAACAACGCAGGAAAATATTGCCCATCGCAGTCACTACTCGTGTGCTCAGCGCATCACTATAGGTACGCATCAAAATTCACACATCTGCTGGGTTGCCAACATTTTTCGGCTCATCCAAAATAATCTTCAACTAATACAGTACACTTCAAAATATTATAGTACTTTGAGGAAAATTGTATATGGAAATTGATCATATTCCTTCTGAACACAGCAAGGCCATAGGTATTGCTCCATAAGCAATATAGAGCTTCAGAATCGAATTCGGAACTGCAGTCATACAATTTATAGAGTGTTTGATTTGTTTGTTATTAATTGCAAAACAAATATTGATCTATCCAACTGAAATATCGTATTTTTGCCAACTATATATTTCATCAACAGTATTTTATACGCACACACAAAATATAGTACAATTATATAAATTATAGTACTGTTGGCAACCCTACGTGTTATGTCACTCGCTCGCCGGACGACGCCCTCTTCGGCGAGTCTCAAAAATGGCCTGATTGTATTTTTATTTATTACGTGATGATAATTTTTAACATGTCTACACTTTTCGCTGTACTTACGAGTGGAAAGTAACCCCGTGCGTCTTATTATTCTTTCTCGAGTGATTTAAACACTTATTAAATACACAAGAAGGCATTTTGATGTATTATTCACTAATAAAAACAGAAATTAATATTGAGCTCTGTACTGACACGACCGACATGCGTTCCAGTTAATTTTCCGCGCGGGACTGAGTTGCACTGAGCCCCTGGACTTCGTTTAGCTATATTGGACCAGTCACCAGTGACGTCACACCTCTTCTTGGTATTGTTTACACCGCTTTTTGTTATTGTCTCTATTTTTGAAGTGCAGAATAAGGAAAATATAACCGGTGTAAATACCTATTTTGCCGGTGCGAAACCACGGATAAAAATAAACCTTTTTAACTTATTAATACTTGGCTGTAGATACTTACGAGTGGAAAGTAATCCCATGCGACTTATTAGTCCTTCCTGAGTGGTTTATACACTTATTAAATACACAAGAAGGCATTTTCACACGTATTATTTACTTGAAAATAATGAGCCGTATTGACAAACGTCAACGCCGACGACGTCCGCTCACGACGATATTCTACGCGCGAATGAATGAATAAGAGAGTGAGTGAATCATACTATGTCCAAAGGACACAGTAATGTCATAGAGTTGAGTAAGTACCTATAACCTACTAACCTACTTACGTTGTACCTACAATCTTTTTTTATCCATGATTGAGTAGGACCAATATTTTTATAGGTCCATGAACCTAATCCCATGGGATTAATAAATGGACTAACCAAAACTGGACGGGCCAAAGAAAAATTCGCATCCAAATGGCCGTCCTTCCACTAGCCGGGACGGTACAGCGACGGATTTTTGCGGAATTGGCATTGGTCAGTGACCCACGACAACTGCGCCCGGTGTGCCGGTGCCGGTGCCAAGCCGACTAGTGGCAAAACGGAAAATTTTCTATGTTTGCGACCAATTATGTCAAACTTCAAAAAACTAGGTTACTCCTTATTAAGGTAGGTAAAGTCCGCGACAGGTCGAGATGACATTCGGGTTATGAGCTTTTTGCAGAATAAAATCCGAATCAAAATTAGCAGGACCCGCAACGCAACAGAATAATTTAATTTAATAATTTTGTGGGCGATTTTAATTGTTTATCGGGTCTTGCTAATTTTGATTCGGATTTTATTCTGCAAAAAGCTCATAACCCGAATGTCATCTCGACCTGTCGCGAACTATACCTATATTACCTTTCTTTTGATATCTTCACTGGAAACAATTTCTAACTTCTTTCTCGGCAGCTGTTTCTTTTTATTAGTGGTGAATTTCACTTCACCGTCCATTTTGTTACCTTCACTGGCGATGCGTTACACACTCTTCTCAGAAAGTCCAGGGGGCTTACCACAAGCTCTTATTGCGATTCAATTATAGGAACGTTTTAACGACGTTTTAATGACGTTTCTTATTGTCATGACAATAAGGTACGTCATTGCACAAAAAGTCGCTGAAACGTTAATACGTTCCTGTAATTGAATCGCAATAAGAGCTTGTGGTAAGCCCCCAGAAAGTTTAGCGATTGTTTTATTTATATTAATATTATTGCGATATTCCTCAGAGTTCCAATCTGTTTTTTTCGTTTTATAATATTTGTACATATTATAGATTATCTGTTTTGTTTGACTATCCTTTGGCGGTCTCATTGTTTGCTATTTCAAGCAGATGCAAGGAAATGAGCTATACCTACTACAAGATTGAACAGTGGGAAGTCAGTTTTAAGGACGCCGCGTCGTAACAAATTTATAATCTGTGGCGTCGTGTCGAAATCAATACCTACCTACAGTCCGTTCACAGTTATTTTACCTCTGATATTTACCTACGTAGATACCTTATTAATTTATGTTTGAAAAACGCAGTCGATATTGGGTTTTTATAGTCATGTAGCCTATAGAATAAAATCCTAATAATCTAAAGTTCATGGTCTCAAAGGCCAAGTTTAAAGGCTGTCTTGCGTTTTACAAAAATAAAATGAGGAACGTCAGATGTAAAATGCCCGGAGCGCGGCGGCGCACGGCGCGGCCTGGAGGACTCCAGCGGACATCGGCGCACATCGGCGCACACCGGCGCCTCCCGCTACGGTATCCTCCGGCGTGCCCTTCGATGCTCCAGAGAAACTGCACTTCAATGCTCCGATATCGATCACCGAGCTTTGAAATATAGACCTTATTTCAATTGGATAAGTATTGAATTCCATTGATAAATTTAAATGCTCTCCCCTGCCATAAGTGGTCGTGAACCGGTTTATTCATATAGGTAATAAATAAAGAAACTTGTGTTTTAGAATCTCGGAAAAGTCGCCCCAAAAGGAGTAAAAATCCACAAAAAAATGTGAAAAAAATAATAATAAAAAGTAATGCCAAGACTACCTACTAAATAAAAAAAGGTTTTAAACCAAATTCTCTAGACTCGATAGCACACCATAATACCTGATCATGGTTACTACGTAGTTTAGCTATCTCACACTAGATGTCGCTAGGTGTAGGATGTAACAGGGACGTACTCGGAATTTTCCACTATGTATTGTGCCTAGTGCAGTAGCTAATAATAATAATAAAGGTTAAATTTAACTTGAGCAAAATGATATATTAATGGTGCGGAACGTCAACACTGAGGACGAAAAAGAGGTCGATTAAGTACCTATATCTAATATATTAATAAATAATGTATGTTCTCTAAACAATTGGTCAAAAACCTATAACTATCACATAATCCTCTATTCGACGTATTGACACATATATTCTTATGCCAAAACGTGGTTTGGGGAAAACTTAAACTGAGTGATGTCATAAAAAATAAAACAAATTATCGACTTTTGTTTTTATACCCTTGCATAGAGAACAGTGGTCAATGACGCGCAATCGAGAACAAATAATGACTTGTTTATAGATAAATAAGGGGCTACAGTGCAGTCCAAAGAGTGGTAGATCCGAGGGTCACCCGCAGCTTCTATAAGCTATGGGTGCGTTTCCACTGACGCGGAGCCGGGCGGAGTGGACCGTAAATTGGCCAATCACAGTGCTCGAAATCTCCACTCCGCTCTTGGCCCATCACAGTCAACCGCTCCGCTCCACTCCGCCCAGCTCCGCGTCAGTGGAAACGCACCCTATTACATGTTCCTCAATCTCGATCTTGAATTCCGTCTTTAACTCCAACGGATCCTGCATCCCGATTTTTGTCAATATCTCGGTTTGGTTTATCTCTTCGGCAAATAAGTTTGTTTGCATATGATAGTTCGCGTCGATAGGTTCTTCTAGGTCCATGTGTGTCTTCTTATCGTTTCTGGGTAAATCGTAACCATCTTTTATTTTTTCTAGGAAGTTAACTTTGCCGCCGAGTACATCTGAAAATTAATTTATATACTTATATATATTTCATGAAGAAATAACACTTATGACTAGTGCAAACCTATTAAACATTTCTCAATTATAATTTCGTAAGGAAAGGGACAATTCTTGGGAAGTTGGCCATTGTTTTATGATTATAATCCCTTACAATGGAGATCATTTCGAGGTCGACAAATCAACTCAAAACCAAAACTATGGTTAAAGCTTTCTCATCAATATAATTTTGAAATCGTCAAAATTGGTCAATCCGTTACGATTTTATAACACATTTTATATAATGTGCGGCCTGCACGTGTGACGTCACACGGCCGATCGGTTTGAAGGCGCGCTGTGCCCGTGCCGCCATTCACTACACACTACAAAGCGTGAATAGGCCTTGTGACGTCACAAGGCCTACGTCGCGAACTTGGCTAGTAATTTGGTCATAACTTCGTAATTTTTTATCGTGGAACAGAAAAGTTTGCACTGTATGTTATGGATTTCTTAGCTCTATAAATCTGCATTCTCAACTAAATTTATAACGGATCATCATTCTTTCAAATAAGTAGCACTTACAACAGTAACTAGGATTAGGAGTACTAGATATGGTCTGCACTTGAAAAACTGCATCACTAGGCTGGTCAGCCACTTCTTTTACGTTTGCCACGTCATCTGAAATAATAACACCAAATACTAAGTGAAATCCTACATACTGAGGCTACGTCGTTAGTAGACAAAAGTAGACAAATTCAAGTCAGTCTTTTTTTAATTCATGTAAGCTAGAGGTAGCAGTTACGAATCAATATTTTAGCGTTACTACCGGTTCGTTATGTTGCTTTTATAGAGAAGAGCCGGCAAGAAACTCAATGGTTACTCTTTTCAATAGAAATAGTGTATTTATTTTCAAACAGCAACGCAATGCCATGATCCCACTTTACACTTACTTTATCTCCTATGATTTTGGACATTCCCATACATTCCAGTTTAAAAAAAAAACATTATATTTAATTGTACATTACTCAACAAAGTCTAGGGAACAAGCCAACTATATCAACTCATTTATGAAATACTTAGAAAAAGTGCTGGCCAATAAAATGTATTAATGCAGATTGAAAGTGCATTAAATAATTGTTCTGAATTTTAAAAAATAAAGCAAAAACACAAAATCTAAGACAAAAAAATATTGAATTAAAATATTGGGCGAGGGCGAGGGATGCGCCTGATGTAGGTACAGCCATTCATTAAAATTCGCACCTCACTACCATTTATTTGTACCGTTATCCTTCCAACTGTCAGTTTCAAATATCAACGATAAAAAGTCGAACTTAAGTGCGGAATCCAAAGTGTGTTTGGTCCGTGGCTAGTGAGTGGTTAGTAGATACATACCGACAGTCTGTCGTGTGCTCATGATGGTCCGACATTGCAATGCTCTCCGCTTGAACCGGACCCCCGCCTTCAGTGTTGAGATGCATTTCAAGCATATGGACGCCGTCGGTTCCAAGCCCTCAGGGTACTGTCAAAGATGTATTAACACTATAGATGCGCGTTACTGATTTTGGTAACATGAATAAATATAAAAAAATTAGTTCGAAGATTAAAACCCAACACTGAAAAATCGCGTTCTAAAAGTTATTAGTGCCAGTCGTCGCAAGCAGCCGCGAGCGGACTTTAGGCTATGGTTATACGGTCCTATTTTCAATGGCGCCAGTAAATTGCTCACGCATGTTTCCGCTCTGTCTGAACTGGCTCTTGACCTTTAAGGGAAATTCGCCACGGATCATATAATACTCACAGTGATATCGAAGCAATGGTCGAGCATGTCCATGTAGGTGGGGCCGCTCCCGCCGGGCCCGGCCAGCGGCTTAACCCCGGCAGCGCTGAGGCAGCAGCAGCACAGCCGCGAGCCGCGAGCCGCCAGCCCGTCCAGCAATACGTCCGACATTTTGGAACTAAAAATAGGAGATAGGCCCGGAGTGCCCGGAGCCCCTCTGTCGTGCTGAACGCGGCCACCGTGGGTGGTTTTAGAGGGTGAGAATCCCAAATACACCGGGCCTCTCCCACGGGAGGCCCGGATATCTTTGTGAAGATTTCCTCCCCGAAAATCAAAAAGGCCCGATAATGTGATCGATATCGGTCCGATGTCGACACCGATATCGATCCGATCCGTTCATAGCCAGCTGTAATCCAATCACTAATCCGTATACGATCGGAGGTTGGCTTTTATTGGTGGTAAAGCCAAGCTGTAGCCAATTGCAGCTCATTTACTGGCTGGCTCGACCGGGGTATTACTACCCTCTCACAGAAGATCGGCGTTAAGCAGCTATAACAGGTGCGTTTTGTACGAGGAGTGATAGAGCCGGAAGCCCAACCCCCCTTTCCTCTCCCTCTGTCCCACTCCCCTTCAGGTCGGCAACGTGCGAGCAATTTGGTATTGCAAGCATCTATAGGCTACGGTAACATAAGGCGGGCCGTACGTTTGTTTGCCAGCTCAGTCCTAAAAAAAATTTTTAAAAAATCTGACCCCTTGGCGAAATGGTTCGAGCGTAAGCCACTCAGATCACTGCATCGGGTGGTTGCGGGTTCGATTCCCACCAGAGACAAACCAGCCCCCAGTTGATACTGGGAACTGGGGGCGATCCCAGTTCCGAAATTAGCCATAGTACAAGCGTTGCTTAGTTTGGGACCATACAGTTGGTGTGTATGTCTGGCGATATTTATTTATTATTTATACCTATCGCTATACTGTGGCTTTACTGCGACTGGTTCGGGAGCCCCTGGCTTCTTCCGTTTCCTCGATTGCCGTCCACATCCTGGATCCGGCACATGTGGCCAACTGACCACAGGTTTAGCTGTGCTTGTGCTACCCACCTAAATCAAAAGTAGCATGAACAAAAGAAGAAAACGTACTTGATTTAGAGAAAAACATCGAAAGTAGCGCCATTAAAGTCTGATTTATAATTCAGTGGAGTAAAATGACCGCTTTTTATGTCAAACGTAAAATTAATTTGATCCGTTCATCATGAATAATGTTGTTTTTATGATACTGGTTCAAATTAATTCAATTGTATTTACCTACTAAAGAATAACAAAAACATGATCACTCATAAAAAAAATAGATTCAATTAAAATATAAATTTTCATTTATAGCTGTCATTTTACTCCACTGAATTATTAATCTGACTTTAGATATGTAATTACCTTCTTCTGTAGACGACTAACTTTCGTTAGAAGGCTTTTGATCTTTGATTTAGCTTCTTTTGCTTGCCATCGATATAGTGCTATATCTTGCTCTAACTTCTTTCTAGGCAGACGAGATATCAACAAAGCATATGAATCACTTGTGGTAGGCTTTGGTGATGATATTGTGGGCTTTGGTGATGATATTGCGGGCTCTGGTAATTTTGTTTTAAGCTGTACGTGACAAATGATAAAACAAAAATTATGAAATTAACTCATTCTCCCAAAGGAATCGAAACTGGTAAATGCAAACTGCAATGAAACGAACCGATAGATCCAGTTTTAAAGAAGGTAAAGTTCCCTTCTTTAATTTTCTAAGGCCTTTGTCAGTCACCCTGAAGTCTTGATCATTAAAATGGCAAGAACAAATTTTTGTATATTTTGTCGGAGTCCAGCCTTGTCTATTAATTTTTGTGATCCATTGCTGTTTAAGTTTCTCCTCGCATGGAAACCTAGAACATACATAAAATAATTAAAAAAACAACAACTGTAATAATAATAGTTGTCTCATGGAGGGAAAGTTCTTTAACCGTGGGACACCGTAAAATAATTGTATTCTAATACGGACCTGTATTTTTGTTATGTTCAAAGTTGATGATAGATGGCGGACTGTATACAAAATAATTATAAAAATAATAGTATTTTGACGTCAATATTAATAAAAGTAGAACAAACAGTACGTATAATAATTATGCTAAATTAATACTGCTGATCTCTAGGTCCCTACCTACATATAGATATATATTTTGTTACCATGACACAAAGTGTCGCCATCTAGTGTCGAGTAGTATTAATTAGGACGCCGACGCTAAGAGATTTCTCTAGAACAATAATTGTTATATATTACGCATAAAATTACTTACAAATGAAATGTGATTCCATCAGCACCAAAACGTCTATCCGAGCTGTTTTTGCACGATAAAATACAACACTTCATTTGTATTTCTTAGTAGGTACCAACAAAATACGAATGTTGACAAACAGCTGCGCACAGGACGAACGCTGGCAGTAAACTGACTTAACCAACGCCTACTGTGATGACGTCAGGGCCTAGTTGTGTCACAGTGCACAGTTGCTTATGCCGTCTTCTCTTTGCCAACTTCAGAGCGATGTATACCTAATGCGGTCATGGACCTCCATCATACTAACTGGATAACACAAGTGATTAATAATTTGTTAATAATTCAGTGGAGTAAAATGACAGCATTTTATGTCCAACGTAAATTAATTTGATCTGTTCATCATGAATAATGTTGTTTTTATTATTCTACCAATAGTTCAAATAATTTCAATTTTATTTACTAAAGAATAAGAAAAACATGATCACTCATAAAAAATAGATTGAATTATAATAAAAATTCAAATTCATATCTGTCATTTTACTCCACTGAATTATTAATCAGACTTTAGCTAGGAAATAAAGAAAAAACAATCAACGTACTCTTAACTTTTATTAAGTTCAGATCTTAAAAAATACAAGAAAAACGTGTTCAATTGTATTGGATCGATCATGGAGGGTTTAAATTTATAATTATTTATATTAATATATAATACTATACAATCCTCTATTCGACGTATAGATACGTAAATTCTATGGAAAGTCTGCCAGAACATGTTTTGGGAGATAAGCTTTTCACTTAAAAATTACTTAAACTGAGTAATTTTACAAAAAAAAAAAACAAATGATCGTCTTTTGTTTTTAAACTCTTGCATTGACACGTTACACGAACAAAAAATGACTTGTTTATAGATATACATATGGGGGCTCGAGTGAGCAGTCCAAAGGGTGGTAGCTCTCTCTAAGCTATTTCATGTTCCACAAACTCCATCTTAACTTCAGTCTTTAACTCTAAAGGATCACACAAAACATCTCTCACACCCTCTTCCAAATGCGGCCTGATCTTCTCGTACAAGTACGCATGCCTTTCAACCGACAGTCCTGGCAACGGTAACGCATCCGGCGCGCCCGCCAAACACCCACTTCGAAACACAGATTGCGCGTCCACCGAGTCACTGCTCACACCCACTTTGCACTTAACCACACCTACATTACTACTATCCGCTTCGAAATGACAGTAACTCTGTATATTCGACACCGGGGTCGGGTTTCTAGCATCGAAGAAGGCGAGCCAGTTGAATATTGGAATGTTTAAGTATCCCCGCTCATTAGCGACTGGGACAGGGATCACACCGATGGAAGCCAGTATTTCGCAGATGTCTTGCACGGTCTGTGCTGGTCGGTCTTTTAAGGCAATCTTGAGGAGGCCTAGGCAGTCGGGCGCGGCGTCGTGTCCGGGCGGCAGGAAGGCGAGCCTGCAGCGGCCCGCGCGGCCGCGCCACGCCGCGTACTGCAGCACGCGGTCGGCGCGCAGCAGCGGCCCGCAGTGGCACTGCACGTCACTACTACACTTGCTTTCCAGGAAATGATTCAGAAGAGACAGGATTATATTACTGCTCTTGCCGCTGACGCATTCCGGCACGACGTACACGGCCGTCTCGCCCGGCGGTTGGCACGCGACTGCGAATAACGCGACTTCGTAAGCGTCGAGTAAGTTGAGGGGGCCCGCGGTCGGTTCGTGGGGAAGACGAAGCCGCTGGAGGAAGTCCACGGAGCAGTGCAGGGTGTTATCACCGATTACCGGTTGTTTCATCACGCGATCGTAGTACTCTGTCTCCTCACTCACGAGTTGTAGGTGTTTCAAACAGTCCTGTAGCACTTCAGTCTTCAAACCTCTACCGAGTACACCGAACTTAGTCAGCGATTGAACGTACTCTCGACACACTTTACACAAATCACTTGGCATTTTATGAACTATGTACGGACAGAAACAGTCCCAGATTTTGTTCCAGAGTGCTTGGTTCACGTATTGATTCTTTGTTGCCACGCAAGCTTTTGTATATTCGCAGTACATCGACTTTCTTGTCATGTTCTTCGGTAGTATATGAAGGTCTGGATGTTTGTTTGAGAATCTTCCGGGTAGAATCAAAGAGTTTTGTAGTGAATATGACTTTAGGAACTTTACGGCGATAGTTTGGTCAGTGAGCGCCTGGCATGTCCACCGGCACCTCGCTCTTTCAATGAATTTCTTAAGGATTTTGTTGAATTGATACTTGTTTAGGACGAACACGAACAAGAAGAAGTCATTGCAGACGGTAAATCCTCTAAACTTGAAGCTGATTTTAGATTTGCCAACATAGTTACAAGCTAATGCTCCGGTGAGAAATATATCCATATGATTGGTGTCACATTTAGCAGCCGAATAGTACTGTTTGCACTCTCGTCTGAAAGCTGCGATTTCGAAACGGGAGAACTTCTTTTGGCAGTGTTCACCGCACTTGCATCCTCTCTGGAAGAAGTTTTCTTCTTCTGGGTTTAATAGCTCACTTTCTGTTAATATCTTGGTTTGGTTTGTCTCTTCGTCAAACAAGGTTGTTTCCATATGACAGTTCGCATCGATGGGAGTATCGAGGTCCGCGTGTGTCTCCATATAGTTTCTAGATAAATCGTAACCTTCTTTTATTTTTTTTTGGTAATTGATTCTATCGCCGAGTACATCTGAAAATAAGTTTATATTTTTTTTATTCATGAATAATAAACATTTAAGCAGTGGTAGCCGATTGGTTAAGCACGCGTCTTGCGGGCTTAAGGTCCTGGGTTCAAACCCTGGCTCACATCTCTGGATTTTTCGAAATCTATGTGTGAATCATAACTTTAATATGATTATCACTTGCTTACGGTGAAGGAAAACATCGCGAGGAAACCTGCATGTATTTAGACATGTGAAATACACCAACCCGCACTGGGCCAGCGTGGTGGATTATGGCCTGAATCCCCCTCGCATTGAGGGGAGGCCCGTGCCCAACAGTGGGACGTTAAAAGGGTTTTTTTTTAATAAACATTTATGACCTTTGAGAAACAGAGACGTTCAGTTCAAGTGCTGCTATATGGTCACCCATCTCTGACCAAGGTCAGTCAGAGATGGATGGGTTTCAAATAAGAAGTACTCACAACAGTAACTAGGAGTACTAGAGATAGTCTGCGCTCCAAGAACCGCATCACCAGGCTGGTCAGGCTCTGCTTTTACGTTTGCCACGGCATCTGAAATAATAACACCAAATATTAATAAAAATATCGTGAGGAAACCTACCTATCCCTCGGGATTAGGTAATAGTGAGTTCCTGTATACACGGCGACAAGGTTCACCACCTGTCACGTTGGGTTCTGACTATCTGGTGAAACGTGGGCTTTGAGTTGGTTAATACCTCCACAGTGTGGTGGTGTATGGCCACTCAAGCCTCTGACTACCCCCGAATGGGGATAACAGTCGTGACGTTATATATTTTATTTTTTATTTTTTATTTTATTAATAAGAATAATAATATCCAAGGAGATTCTTCACTCACGGCTACCTGATCCCAAACTAAGCAGAGCTTGTACTATGGAAACCAGATAACTGATATTACTTGTACTACTTTTTATTTGTAAATACATATTTAATATACATAATTACACCCAGACTCGGGACATACAGACATGTTCATGCACACAAATGCATGTCCCGGGTAGGAATCGAAACTACGACCTGCAGCATGATAGGCGCTACTTTTTTTTTTTTACAGTCTTTTTCACACTAGATGACACTAAGGGTGATTAAAATGACGTACAATGGGAGGCCGTCTAGTGTCGAATATAATTATATTTGGGATGCGAACGTTGGCAAGACCTTTGCACAGGACGAACGCCAACAGCACACTGACTACTGTGATGACGTCAACGGCTTAGTTGAGTCACGCGGCCGGGTTGCTTAGACCCAGTCCTCTTAATATTAGGTTCATGGTACATACCGACAGTCTGTCGCGTGATCATGGTGTTCTGACAATGCAATGCTCTCCGCTTGAACCGGACTCCCTCCTTCAGTGTTGAGATGCATTCCGAGCATATGGACGCCGTCGGTTCCAACCCCTCAGGGTACTGTCAAAGATGTTTTAACACTTCAGATGCAATATTAATAAATAAAATTAAAATAAATATCGCCATACTATCACACCAACTGTATGGTCCCAAACTAAGCAACGCTTGTACTATGGGTACCGTGCAATTGTCTGGGGGTGATCTGACGAAATCGCGGGCAGGAGCTAGTCATATCATATAATACTCACAGTGATATGGAAGCAGTCGTCTAGCATGTCCATGTAGGTGGCGCCGCTCCCGCTCCCGGCGGCCAGCGGCTCAACCCCGGCGGCGCTGAGGCAGCAGCAGCACAGCTAGTATGATATACTCACAGTGATATGGAAGCAGTCGTCTAGCATGTCCATGTAGGTGGCGCCGCTCCCGCTCCCGGCGGCCAGCGGCTCAACCCCGGCGGCGCTGAGGCAGCAGCAGCACAGCTAGTATGATATACTCACAGTGATATGGAAGCAGTCGTCTAGCATGTCCATGTAGGTGGCGCCGCTCCCGCTCCCGGCGGCCAGCGGCTCAACCCCGGCGGCGCTGAGGCAGCAGCAGCACAGCTAGTATGATATACTCACAGTGATATGGAAGCAGTCGTCTAGCATGTCCATGTAGGTGGCGCCGCTCCCGCTCCCGGCGGCCAGCGGCTCAACCCCGGCGGCGCTGAGGCAGCAGCAGCACAGCTAGTATGATATACTCACAGTGATATGGAAGCAGTCGTCTAGCATGTCCATGTAGGTGGCGCCGCTCCCGCTCCCGGCGGCCAGCGGCTCAACCCCGGCGGCGCTGAGGCAGCAGCAGCACAGCTAGTATGATATACTCACAGTGATATGGAAGCAGTCGTCTAGCATGTCCATGTAGGTGGCGCCGCTCCCGCTCCCGGCGGCCAGCGGCTCAACCCCGGCGGCGCTGAGGCAGCAGCAGCACAGCTAGTATGATATACTCACAGTGATATGGAAGCAGTCGTCTAGCATGTCCATGTAGGTGGCGCCGCTCCCGCTCCCGGCGGCCAGCGGCTCAACCCCGGCGGCGCTGAGGCAGCAGCAGCACAGCTAGTATGATATACTCACAGTGATATGGAAGCAGTCGTCTAGCATGTCCATGTAGGTGGCGCCGCTCCCGCTCCCGGCGGCCAGCGGCTCAACCCCGGCGGCGCTGAGGCAGCAGCAGCACAGCTAGTATGATATACTCACAGTGATATGGAAGCAGTCGTCTAGCATGTCCATGTAGGTGGCGCCGCTCCCGCTCCCGGCGGCCAGCGGCTCAACCCCGGCGGCGCTGAGGCAGCAGCAGCACAGCTAGTATGATATACTCACAGTGATATGGAAGCAGTCGTCTAGCATGTCCATGTAGGTGGCGCCGCTCCCGCTCCCGGCGGCCAGCGGCTCAACCCCGGCGGCGCTGAGGCAGCAGCAGCACAGCTAGTATGATATACTCACAGTGATATGGAAGCAGTCGTCTAGCATGTCCATGTAGGTGGCGCCGCTCCCGCTCCCGGCGGCCAGCGGCTCAACCCCGGCGGCGCTGAGGCAGCAGCAGCACAGCTAGTATGATATACTCACAGTGATATGGAAGCAGTCGTCTAGCATGTCCATGTAGGTGGCGCCGCTCCCGCTCCCGGCGGCCAGCGGCTCAACCCCGGCGGCGCTGAGGCAGCAGCAGCACAGCTAGTATGATATACTCACAGTGATATGGAAGCAGTCGTCTAGCATGTCCATGTAGGTGGCGCCGCTCCCGCTCCCGGCGGCCAGCGGCTCAACCCCGGCGGCGCTGAGGCAGCAGCAGCACAGCTAGTATGATATACTCACAGTGATATGGAAGCAGTCGTCTAGCATGTCCATGTAGGTGGCGCCGCTCCCGCTCCCGGCGGCCAGCGGCTCAACCCCGGCGGCGCTGAGGCAGCAGCAGCACAGCTAGTATGATATACTCACAGTGATATGGAAGCAGTCGTCTAGCATGTCCATGTAGGTGGCGCCGCTCCCGCTCCCGGCGGCCAGCGGCTCAACCCCGGCGGCGCTGAGGCAGCAGCAGCACAGCTAGTATGATATACTCACAGTGATATGGAAGCAGTCGTCTAGCATGTCCATGTAGGTGGCGCCGCTCCCGCTCCCGGCGGCCAGCGGCTCAACCCCGGCGGCGCTGAGGCAGCAGCAGCACAGCTAGTATGATATACTCACAGTGATATGGAAGCAGTCGTCTAGCATGTCCATGTAGGTGGCGCCGCTCCCGCTCCCGGCGGCCAGCGGCTCAACCCCGGCGGCGCTGAGGCAGCAGCAGCACAGCTAGTATGATATACTCACAGTGATATGGAAGCAGTCGTCTAGCATGTCCATGTAGGTGGCGCCGCTCCCGCTCCCGGCGGCCAGCGGCTCAACCCCGGCGGCGCTGAGGCAGCAGCAGCACAGCTAGTATGATATACTCACAGTGATATGGAAGCAGTCGTCTAGCATGTCCATGTAGGTGGCGCCGCTCCCGCTCCCGGCGGCCAGCGGCTCAACCCCGGCGGCGCTGAGGCAGCAGCAGCACAGCTAGTATGATATACTCACAGTGATATGGAAGCAGTCGTCTAGCATGTCCATGTAGGTGGCGCCGCTCCCGCTCCCGGCGGCCAGCGGCTCAACCCCGGCGGCGCTGAGGCAGCAGCAGCACAGCTAGTATGATATACTCACAGTGATATGGAAGCAGTCGTCTAGCATGTCCATGTAGGTGGCGCCGCTCCCGCTCCCGGCGGCCAGCGGCTCAACCCCGGCGGCGCTGAGGCAGCAGCAGCACAGCTAGTATGATATACTCACAGTGATATGGAAGCAGTCGTCTAGCATGTCCATGTAGGTGGCGCCGCTCCCGCTCCCGGCGGCCAGCGGCTCAACCCCGGCGGCGCTGAGGCAGCAGCAGCACAGCTAGTATGATATACTCACAGTGATATGGAAGCAGTCGTCTAGCATGTCCATGTAGGTGGCGCCGCTCCCGCTCCCGGCGGCCAGCGGCTCAACCCCGGCGGCGCTGAGGCAGCAGCAGCACAGCTAGTATGATATACTCACAGTGATATGGAAGCAGTCGTCTAGCATGTCCATGTAGGTGGCGCCGCTCCCGCTCCCGGCGGCCAGCGGCTCAACCCCGGCGGCGCTGAGGCAGCAGCAGCACAGCTAGTATGATATACTCACAGTGATATGGAAGCAGTCGTCTAGCATGTCCATGTAGGTGGCGCCGCTCCCGCTCCCGGCGGCCAGCGGCTCAACCCCGGCGGCGCTGAGGCAGCAGCAGCACAGCTAGTATGATATACTCACAGTGATATGGAAGCAGTCGTCTAGCATGTCCATGTAGGTGGCGCCGCTCCCGCTCCCGGCGGCCAGCGGCTCAACCCCGGCGGCGCTGAGGCAGCAGCAGCACAGCTAGTATGATATACTCACAGTGATATGGAAGCAGTCGTCTAGCATGTCCATGTAGGTGGCGCCGCTCCCGCTCCCGGCGGCCAGCGGCTCAACCCCGGCGGCGCTGAGGCAGCAGCAGCACAGCTAGTATGATATACTCACAGTGATATGGAAGCAGTCGTCTAGCATGTCCATGTAGGTGGCGCCGCTCCCGCTCCCGGCGGCCAGCGGCTCAACCCCGGCGGCGCTGAGGCAGCAGCAGCACAGCTAGTATGATATACTCACAGTGATATGGAAGCAGTCGTCTAGCATGTCCATGTAGGTGGCGCCGCTCCCGCTCCCGGCGGCCAGCGGCTCAACCCCGGCGGCGCTGAGGCAGCAGCAGCACAGCTAGTATGATATACTCACAGTGATATGGAAGCAGTCGTCTAGCATGTCCATGTAGGTGGCGCCGCTCCCGCTCCCGGCGGCCAGCGGCTCAACCCCGGCGGCGCTGAGGCAGCAGCAGCACAGCTAGTATGATATACTCACAGTGATATGGAAGCAGTCGTCTAGCATGTCCATGTAGGTGGCGCCGCTCCCGCTCCCGGCGGCCAGCGGCTCAACCCCGGCGGCGCTGAGGCAGCAGCAGCACAGCTAGTATGATATACTCACAGTGATATGGAAGCAGTCGTCTAGCATGTCCATGTAGGTGGCGCCGCTCCCGCTCCCGGCGGCCAGCGGCTCAACCCCGGCGGCGCTGAGGCAGCAGCAGCACAGCTAGTATGATATACTCACAGTGATATGGAAGCAGTCGTCTAGCATGTCCATGTAGGTGGCGCCGCTCCCGCTCCCGGCGGCCAGCGGCTCAACCCCGGCGGCGCTGAGGCAGCAGCAGCACAGCTAGTATGATATACTCACAGTGATATGGAAGCAGTCGTCTAGCATGTCCATGTAGGTGGCGCCGCTCCCGCTCCCGGCGGCCAGCGGCTCAACCCCGGCGGCGCTGAGGCAGCAGCAGCACAGCTAGTATGATATACTCACAGTGATATGGAAGCAGTCGTCTAGCATGTCCATGTAGGTGGCGCCGCTCCCGCTCCCGGCGGCCAGCGGCTCAACCCCGGCGGCGCTGAGGCAGCAGCAGCACAGCTAGTATGATATACTCACAGTGATATGGAAGCAGTCGTCTAGCATGTCCATGTAGGTGGCGCCGCTCCCGCTCCCGGCGGCCAGCGGCTCAACCCCGGCGGCGCTGAGGCAGCAGCAGCACAGCTAGTATGATATACTCACAGTGATATGGAAGCAGTCGTCTAGCATGTCCATGTAGGTGGCGCCGCTCCCGCTCCCGGCGGCCAGCGGCTCAACCCCGGCGGCGCTGAGGCAGCAGCAGCACAGCTAGTATGATATACTCACAGTGATATGGAAGCAGTCGTCTAGCATGTCCATGTAGGTGGCGCCGCTCCCGCTCCCGGCGGCCAGCGGCTCAACCCCGGCGGCGCTGAGGCAGCAGCAGCACAGCTAGTATGATATACTCACAGTGATATGGAAGCAGTCGTCTAGCATGTCCATGTAGGTGGCGCCGCTCCCGCTCCCGGCGGCCAGCGGCTCAACCCCGGCGGCGCTGAGGCAGCAGCAGCACAGCTAGTATGATATACTCACAGTGATATGGAAGCAGTCGTCTAGCATGTCCATGTAGGTGGCGCCGCTCCCGCTCCCGGCGGCCAGCGGCTCAACCCCGGCGGCGCTGAGGCAGCAGCAGCACAGCTAGTATGATATACTCACAGTGATATGGAAGCAGTCGTCTAGCATGTCCATGTAGGTGGCGCCGCTCCCGCTCCCGGCGGCCAGCGGCTCAACCCCGGCGGCGCTGAGGCAGCAGCAGCACAGCTAGTATGATATACTCACAGTGATATGGAAGCAGTCGTCTAGCATGTCCATGTAGGTGGCGCCGCTCCCGCTCCCGGCGGCCAGCGGCTCAACCCCGGCGGCGCTGAGGCAGCAGCAGCACAGCTAGTATGATATACTCACAGTGATATGGAAGCAGTCGTCTAGCATGTCCATGTAGGTGGCGCCGCTCCCGCTCCCGGCGGCCAGCGGCTCAACCCCGGCGGCGCTGAGGCAGCAGCAGCACAGCTAGTATGATATACTCACAGTGATATGGAAGCAGTCGTCTAGCATGTCCATGTAGGTGGCGCCGCTCCCGCTCCCGGCGGCCAGCGGCTCAACCCCGGCGGCGCTGAGGCAGCAGCAGCACAGCTAGTATGATATACTCACAGTGATATGGAAGCAGTCGTCTAGCATGTCCATGTAGGTGGCGCCGCTCCCGCTCCCGGCGGCCAGCGGCTCAACCCCGGCGGCGCTGAGGCAGCAGCAGCACAGCTAGTATGATATACTCACAGTGATATGGAAGCAGTCGTCTAGCATGTCCATGTAGGTGGCGCCGCTCCCGCTCCCGGCGGCCAGCGGCTCAACCCCGGCGGCGCTGAGGCAGCAGCAGCACAGCTAGTATGATATACTCACAGTGATATGGAAGCAGTCGTCTAGCATGTCCATGTAGGTGGCGCCGCTCCCGCTCCCGGCGGCCAGCGGCTCAACCCCGGCGGCGCTGAGGCAGCAGCAGCACAGCTAGTATGATATACTCACAGTGATATGGAAGCAGTCGTCTAGCATGTCCATGTAGGTGGCGCCGCTCCCGCTCCCGGCGGCCAGCGGCTCAACCCCGGCGGCGCTGAGGCAGCAGCAGCACAGCTAGTATGATATACTCACAGTGATATGGAAGCAGTCGTCTAGCATGTCCATGTAGGTGGCGCCGCTCCCGCTCCCGGCGGCCAGCGGCTCAACCCCGGCGGCGCTGAGGCAGCAGCAGCACAGCTAGTATGATATACTCACAGTGATATGGAAGCAGTCGTCTAGCATGTCCATGTAGGTGGCGCCGCTCCCGCTCCCGGCGGCCAGCGGCTCAACCCCGGCGGCGCTGAGGCAGCAGCAGCACAGCTAGTATGATATACTCACAGTGATATGGAAGCAGTCGTCTAGCATGTCCATGTAGGTGGCGCCGCTCCCGCTCCCGGCGGCCAGCGGCTCAACCCCGGCGGCGCTGAGGCAGCAGCAGCACAGCTAGTATGATATACTCACAGTGATATGGAAGCAGTCGTCTAGCATGTCCATGTAGGTGGCGCCGCTCCCGCTCCCGGCGGCCAGCGGCTCAACCCCGGCGGCGCTGAGGCAGCAGCAGCACAGCTAGTATGATATACTCACAGTGATATGGAAGCAGTCGTCTAGCATGTCCATGTAGGTGGCGCCGCTCCCGCTCCCGGCGGCCAGCGGCTCAACCCCGGCGGCGCTGAGGCAGCAGCAGCACAGCTAGTATGATATACTCACAGTGATATGGAAGCAGTCGTCTAGCATGTCCATGTAGGTGGCGCCGCTCCCGCTCCCGGCGGCCAGCGGCTCAACCCCGGCGGCGCTGAGGCAGCAGCAGCACAGCTCCGGCTGCCGCGACCCGCCGCCCGCCGCCAGCCCATCGACCGACGCCAGTTCATCGACCGACGCCAGTCGATCGACCGACGACAGTTCATCGACCGACGCCAGTCCATCGACCGACGCCTCCGACATTTCAGAACTGAAAGAACCAAACAATGGGCCATGACGACTGTGATATTGGCCCTATGTCATGAGATATTGGCCCGATTTCGTGGAAAATTGGCCCGATTTCGTTGAATATTGGCCAGACATGGAGTATTGGCCCGATATCATGGAATATTGGCTCGAACTCATGGCATATTGGCCAGACATCATGGAATATTGGCCCGCTATCGTGGAAAATTGGCCCGATATCGTGGGATATTGGCCCGATATCATTGGATATTAGCCCGATATCGTGGAAAATTGGCGCGATATCGTGGGATATTGGCCCGATATCATTGGATATTGGCCCGATGTCATGGGATATTGGCCCGATGTCATGGGATATTGGCCCGATATCATGTAATTTTGGCCCGATACCGGACTTAAAAAGGAGCGAGTTGCGATAGAGATTTAAGGTCTGCTACTGAGTCCCAATAGAGGTGATAGTAAGGACCCTTCCTTCCTGAGAGGAAAGGAAGCTTTGGGAACACAGCACTCTCACTGATCGTACCAAACGGAACAAAAATAGATACTTATAGCTGCTCTTCTGGAAATGGGTAACAAGTACAGTCGCTTGCACATCTATGTTAATATTTCCAACATAAGTTGACCTCTCTTAATCACGGGTGTTAATAATAACGAGAGCTCAACTTATGTTGGTATTGGTACTTTTCATTACGGAGCATACCTATCGCTATCGATATACAGTAGCTCCGCAGAGACTGGCTCGGGAGCCCCTTGCGTCTCCAGTGTCCACGCTTGCTGTCCACATTCTGGGTCCGGTTGTGGCCAAATGACCACAGTTTCAGCTGTGCTTGTGCCAGCACATGCAGCTTCACTACTGATTGTGGGTTTCTTGGGCTGATATGTCCTTAATTGCGGTTTCTTGGAAGTACTGGAAGAGAGAAAGAATAATAATAAAACTAATGGTAGAACAAAGTTGTAGCCGATCGACTGCAGCTCAAATATAGTACGACCGTCTCACAGAAGATCGGCGTAAAGCAGCTATTACAGCTGCGTTTCGTAATGGGTGAAAAATGATTTTCGGGTTCTCCAACAAGTCTTCGTCACGACTTTTATCCCCATTCGGGGGTAGTCAGAGGCTTGAGTGGCCATACACCACCACACTGTGGAGGTATTAACCAACTCAAAGCCCACGTTTCACCAGATAGTCAGAACCCAACGTGACAGGTGGTGAACCTTGTCGCCGTGTATACAGGAACTGACTATTACCTAATCCCGAGGGATAGGTAGGTTTCCTCACGATGTTTTCCCTCATCGTAAGTCTTGAGGTATGTCAGTAAAGTATCCGCCACTTCAATGACAGGGTTTGGGAGGGGGGGGGGGGGGGGGGGGGGTAATTTAGGCCTAGCTAAGTATCTTCCTGTTCTTTGTGGCTTGACGCAGCTAACAAAATGTAATATACAGGGTGAATTTGAAATCATGGGTATCCTTATAAACAGTGATTCTACGCACGATTCAGAATATTCAGGGGATATTAATCAACAAATCAATTGCCCAGAAAAGGTATAACAGTTAACTGCTTTGCTTATTTACTTACTCGAGCAATTTTTTTTACCCAGAGATTTTTTATTTTAAAATACTCTGAATCGTGAGTCATAGTTTAAAAGGATGCCCATGATTTCAAATTAACCCCTTATATTTCACTTGACACTGGTATGTGAGAAAAGGGACGTCTTAACAAAGAAAAAAACCGGACAGGTGCGAGTAGGACTCGAGCCCTGAGGGTTCCGTAAAAATTGGGACCCCCATATAAACTTCCACACCTTATTTTACTCCCCTTAGGGGTGGAATTTTCAAAAACGCTGAAATTACTATTTCTCACTTCTTATTAGTAGCTTAAATACAAATTTTCATGTTTGTAACTTCAGAAATGAGGGACTAACATACAAACTTCCACCCCTTATTTTACCCCCTTAGGGGTGGATTTTTCCAAAATCCTTCCTATGCTCTTCTTTTACGCTGTAAAAGGTACCTACTGTTTAAATTTTATGTTTGTAACACAACAACACGACAACAAAGTGATCCTATAAGGGTTCAGTTTTTTCCTTTTGAGGTACGGAACCCTAAAAAGAAGTTATAGGGAGCATCCATACCTGTACAGTGGCTTCGCAACGACTGGCACTAAAGCCCCTTGTTTCTTCAGTGTCCCCGATAGCTGTCCACATTCTGGATCCGGTTGTGGCCAAGTGACCACAGGTGCAGCTGTGCTTGTACTAACACATGCAGCTTCACGACTGATCGTTGGTTTCCTGCGCTGATATGTCTTTATATTGGGTATTTTGGGAGTACTGAAAGAAAGAATACAAAAAAACTGAAAGAATAATTTGTAAAACACATTTGATTCCCAGGCATAATGGCGCACGTAGAGCACGGCATGGCATGGCATATTATTTTTTATCAATCGAATTTAATACTTATCCAATCGAAATAAGGTGCTCCAGCGGGTGCACCGAGAAAATGCTCCGCGATGCTCCGAGGTCGATCACCGAGCATTGAAATATATACCTTATTTCGATTGGATAAGTATTAAATTCGATTGATAAAAAATAAAATGCCATGCCATGCCGTGCTCTATGTGCGCCGGCCATAATACAATATCTATGATACTTACATAATATGGTCATCGCCGCTTGTATTACGATTTGGTGTTTCATTATTCATTTCTTCCTTTTTGCGCCATACAGCTGCTCGTCTGAAATATAATCACAATATAACTACATCTTTCTCTATATCATCATCATCATCTCAGCCGAAAGACGTCCACTGCTGGACATAGGCCAAGGTTCGCCACAATGACCGGTCTTGCGCTGCCCGCATCCAGCGGATTCCCGCGACCTTCACCAGGTCGTCGGTCCACCTTGTGGGAGGCCTACCCACGCTACGCGCACCGGTGCGCGGCCGCCACTCGACAACTCTTCGGCCCCATCGGCCATCCGTTCTACGAGCAATGTGCCCTGCCCACTGCCACTTGAGTCTGGCAATCCTACGGGCTATGTCGGTTACCTTGGTCCTTCTGCGTATCTCCTCATTTCTGAGTTGATCTCGCAGGGAAAAACTGTGTATTTAAACTCTGTATATAAATAAATAAAACTGAAGTTCTATTATAACTTAGCGACTGTAGCCTAGGGGTGAACAGGTTGGGCTAGAACATGGACCAGTTACTACTCTGTGGGCTAGCACTGTTGATAGGTTAACCTGGGACCTTCTGATTGCTAGCCAGAGTTGGGCAAAATTAAATTGCGATTAATTAATTGCAAATTGCAGGTGATGTCTCAATCAACAATTAAATGTGATTTGTTCGCGATTGACAAACAAATCAAAATTAATTGTTAATTGTGACACCACATGCAATTAATAATTAATTAATTGCAATTAAATTTTGCCCAACTCTGGCTAGCAATCAGAAGGTCCCAGGTTCGATCCCCGGTGGGGCATGCACCAATGGATGAATTTTCATCTATGTGCATAATTTACAGTTCGCTGACTGTGAGGGAAAACATCGTGAGGAAACCTACCACCTGTCACGTTGAGTTCTGTCTATCTGGTGAAACGTGGGCTTTGAGTGGGTTAATACCTTCACAATGTGGTGGTGTATGGCCACTCAAGCCTCTGACTACCCCCGAATGGGGAAAAAAGTCGTGACGTTACATATTATAACTGCATTGAATGTACCTACGGAGGGACGTCACTGAATCGGGGGAGCATCTTAACACGCCATCTGTTGGGAGTCTGTCTGTCTGTATGTTTGTTCCGGGTAATCTCCGAAACGGCTCTACCGATTTTGACGGGACTTTCACTGGTAGATGATAGTACTAGCTGATGTTATAAACATAGGCTACTTTTATTTTTGAAGTGAAAACTTCTTTAGCGGCGTTGTGCACTTTTCTTGGAATGAGTAAAAACGGTTAAATTCGCGTCAGGGCCACGTGTCCTGATCGAAAAATTCGTCAGATTCGTAGCCGTCAGGTCACGATGGATCTGGGTGAGTGCTCGCTCTATGGGGCGTAGGTTCGATCCTATATTTACTTTTTTTTTTTTTAATTTAATATATTATTTTTTGAATTAAAAATATTTTTTTTTAAACTTTACGGCTTACCAGTCGCGGCACATGTCATCGCCACAATTTCCAGAGTTAGGAGTTGAATCAACGCAGCAGACGTCAGTCTCATTGGATTTGAATGCCGTCTGCCATCACAGCACATGTCATAGCGACAATTTGTATGAGACTGACGTCTGCCGTCTGCCGCGTTGATCCAACTCCCACCTAGGGGTAATCTATTAATTACGTCACACGAATTTCATGATTTTTAGACCCCTCCCCCCTAAGGGAGAGGCCTCCCCTATTTGCGAGTCTCGCAAATGTGACCAGCTGTGATAAGTCACAGCTGGTCACATTTGCGAGACTCGCCCCCTCCCTGTGTGACGTCACTTATTTTTTATAATAATCAGAAATTTTGAAAATTTTTCGTAAAAAATTCAAATTTCGGTTTTAATACTTAGAAATATAAGATTTTCAAATGTGACGTCACAAAACTTAGGAACTCTCCGACCCCCTTGTCACACAATGTCACATTTCGTCGACCCCCTCCCCCCCCCCCCTTTACGTGTGACATAATTAATGGATGGCCCCTTATGGACCGACTGACGTCTGCTGTCTTGCCGCGTTGATCAAACTCCCACCTTAATACACTCAATGTATACATGGAGTGTCTGCGTTTGTCCTCCACAGCGACACCTTGTTACGGTTATAATGGCAGTGTCGGTATACTGAGATCACGAACGTAAATCCATACTGGACTGTTCACTACTGCACAAAAAACGAGCCGAGCGAGAGGCCCCAGTTGGGACCGTGTCCCTCTCATTTCGAGTTGCCATGCCAAAATAATATTATCGTTGGGTAGTGATTGTTAGTTTTAAATCAAGCAAATAAATTAATTTAGTCCCAACTGGGGCCTCTCGCTCGGCTCGTTTTTCTGTCTAAGAATTATCTAGGTATAATAGACCTTAAAGCAGCAGAATAAAGTTGAATTTCTTCTTAACCAAAAACTCAACTTGTCTATCCCCTATTAAAAGATCCTTGACTGAGATACACTGAGTGTCGAGTGTCACCGGGTATACCTTCTACGTACTTACGAAGTTTCTTCATGGAAACGTTTCAGGCCAGCCCGCACTCGACTGAGGCATTTGCGAGAGCCTGAATACGTGTGTTTCTTGTACGCCTTCTTGTCAGTTTTAGACATTATCTTAAACAGAGAAACACAAATGAAAATCAAAGCCAAATGTAGTTTCTACATGCAAGGTTTACAACACCACAACTATTTGTCAGAAACAGCTAAACATATACCTAGGTATACAAATAAATAAAATTAAAGTGTCTGTTTGTAATATCAAAATAGCAGCTTTTTACTAAATGCATATTAAATTAAAGTATAGGGTACTAATAACAAAAAAAACAATAACAAAAAATTGTCTGTCTGTATGTTTGTTTCGGGTAATCTCCGAAACAGCTGGACCGATTTTGACGGGGCTCTCACTGGCAGATTGCCGATTTTATAAGGATTAATTTTAGGCTACTTTTATTTTCGAAGAATAATGAGGGTTCCGCGTAAAACATAAAAAACCACGGGAAATTTCACGCGGGTAATCTTTTTCTAAAATTCACGCGGATGAAGACGCGGGCACAGCTAGTTTTAGTTTTTATTTTCTAATATATAACTAACCGAAATATATAACCTACAAAAGTTTATATTTCTAGATTCAATTCCGCTTCTCTGGTGGTACAATTATAAATAAATACCTGCTTAAATACACAAACACACACAACACTGATCTTAATTTTTATTTATTTATTTCAGCTTTATTATTCACTTACAATCAAATCTCAGGTAGAGTTAATGGCTGTTTTCACATTACACGGCACGGCACCGGCGACGGCATGGCGGCAGCTTTTTCATTGGTCAGTGACCCATTGTCATTGGTTACTGACCAATGAAAACCCCGCAAATAGCTGTCACTGTGCCGTCGCCGGTGCCGTGCCGTGTAATCGAAAAACGGCCAATGTTTCTTGAATCAAATTCACAAACTTCGTTCGTAAATCGTAAACATTTGACCACAGAACAAAAACGTTATGAACGTCAAAATGTTTTTTTTTATTAAGTTTGTTTTACAACCCTGGGTAAAAGCCTTTTAGAACCTCTATAATTATTTATTTATTTTCTTCGTCGTAGCCTCGCTGTTCGTAGGTACATAGCCAGTATCAAGTAAAATATATATTTTTTGAAAGTGTGAAAGATACTCACCACATAACTTTCTGTAGATAAATCATTGAAAATTTAGTGCACCTACATGACCAGCTGGGGCCTGGGGGCACGAGGTTCGGATCCTCTCAGGTAGAACAACATTGATTTTTAAACTCAAACAGAATGGTAAAATATAGCACTTGCTTACCTAAGTTTTTAGGGTTCCGTACCCAAAGGGTACCAACGGGACCCTATTACTAAGCCTACGCTGTCCGTCCGTCTGTCTGTCTGTCTGTCTGTCAGCGAGCTGTATCTCACGAACCGTACCTACCTGATAGGTAGAGACTTGAAATTTTCACAGAATGTGTATTTCTGTTGCCGCTACAACAACAAATACTAAAAATAAAATAAATTTTAAAAATAAAGGGACCCCATACGAAAAACTTTTAAAAAAGAGAGCTTTCACTTCCCGCCAAAAAGGCGAATGGGTAATATGAAGAAGAACAGATTATTCTAGATATGGCATTGAAAAAAAAAACTCTATTGAGGTACTCTGCCATTTATTTTACTACATAAAAAATACGCAGCAAAATTCAAACAATTCGACAATCACAATCAATTAAATTGCATCCAATGTCTAAGGCTCGTATTAAATGCATTGAGATCGATCTTAAAATGCTGTTTTTGACAGATGTTCCATACATTAAACGTCCAAACTGCATCTTAAGATGGATCTCAACTTTGAGAAGCATTTATTAATACAAGCCTTAAAGGCAGTTTGATACGTGTTACTCACCAGAAGATGAGCTGTATTAGCAATACCGACATGTCATCAAAATTGTTTTCCGCGAACGACTGCATTGTAGCGTGTCCATGGACTCCATTTAGTAGAACATACCTACTATTTTGGATACTCACATATCTCCCTCTTTCTTGGTAAGTCGGGTCAGTAATATTTTTTATGTTTCGTCATTGCAAACCACGGAGCGACCACTTTTGGATTCCGCACTAGGAACAAATTGTTTCGAAATACATAAAAAAGTTGACAGTATGAAATATTAAGACTAACACCCGTCTCTATAGATAAGTTGACGGGGACCTTTAGCGTGGTCGGTAAGGATTCTGCCTTTAACGCTGCAGGTCGTAGGTTCGATTCCTACCCGGGTCATGCATTTGTGTGCATGAACGTTTGCCGGATCTCGTATCCCGAATCCCGGATCCCGTATTCCGTGTCCCGTATAAAAATAAACCTCCACACGAATTTTCATCATCCTAACTTAAAAAAAATACGAAGTTCCATAAAAACTTTCACCCCTATTTTTTAAATTCGTAATATCTTTTGAATGGAATGTCCGATTTAAATAATTCGAAAAGTAATAAAATACTGGTATTAAAATAGTCTCAGATACGAAATGATTTATTTTGATAAGGATTAATACTAAGGTATGGATAACATGGTCTGATTTTGGTCGGCATTTCTATCAACTTTTAAAATGTAAAAAAGGAGTTATAATAACGTAACTACAATAGTTGAACATATGGTATCGCGCAGTTTTTTGTAGATATTGGTATGTTCTTTAATATTGTAATACATTTTTTGTTCTATCATCAATAGTTTACGCAGCGCACGCGATGTAAAGAATATTTTAGGTATTTTTTTATCCTTGGGTACATTATTGGAGTTTTAGTAAAGATCCCTAATTTTTTTGAAAATATAATATAGCCTATGTCACCCGGGGATAGTGTAGCTTCCCAACGGGGTAAGAATTTTTCAAATCAGTTCAATAGTTTCGGAGCTTATTCAATGCAAACAAACAATCAAATCTTTCCTCTTTATAATATTAGTTTAGATGTACATTTTACAAATAAAAAGTTATATATTTAGTAATATCAGTTATCGGGTTTCCATAGTACAGGTCTGCTTAGTATGGGATCAGGTTAAGCCGTGTGTAAAATAATGTCCCAGGATATTTATTAAGTCATTACTTTTTCTTAGTTAGTCTAGTTAAAAGACCTGCCATTCAATCCTCTATTTAACGTTTCGATAGTTACATTTTCATAGTTTCAAAACAGGATTATGAGACAGGCTTTTTGCTTAGAAATTAGTTAAGAAATTTTACTTAAGAATGATTAGTTTATAGACGACCGCTTGACGCAGTGGATCAAGCGTAGGCCGCTCGGCTCACTGCATCGGATGGTAGTAGATTCGATACAGTTGGTGTGTCAGTCTGGGGATATTTATTTTTTATAATATTTGTAGATTCGGTGCTAGAGTAGGTAACCAGTTCAAACGGCAGTAGCTGTCTCTAAGCTATTTGTTCCTCAAACTCCATTTTAATTTCAGTCTTAAACTCTAACGGATCCTGCATCTCTTTCGGGCACAAGACATCTCTCGCACTCTCATCCAAATGCGGCCTGATCTTCTCGCACAGGTACGCATGCCTTTCAAACGTCAGTCCTGGCAACGGTAACACTTCCGGCGCGCCCGCCAAAGACCCACTTTGAAACACAGATTGCACGTCCACCGAGTCACTGCTCACACCCACTTTGCACTTAACCGCACCTACATTACTACTATCCGCTTCGAAATGACAGTAACTCTGTATATTCGACACCGGGGTCGGGTTTCTAGCATCGAAGAAAGCGAGCCAGTTGAATATTGGAATGTTTAAGTATCCCCGCTCATTCGCGACTGGGACAGGGATCACGCCGATGGAAGCCAGTATTTCGCAGATGTCTTGCACGGTCTGTGCTGGTCGGTCTTTTAAGGCAATCTTGAGGAGGCCTAGGCAGTCGGGGGCTGCGTCGTGTCCGGGCGGCAGGAAGGCGAGCCTGCAGCGGCCCGCGCGGCCGCGCCACGCCGCGTACTGCAGCACGCGGTCGGCGCGCAGCAGCGGCCCGCAGTGGCACTGCACGTCACTACTACATTTGCTTTCCAGGAAATGATTCAGAAGCGACAGGATTATATTACTGCTCTTGCCACCAACGCATTCCGGCACGACGTACACGGCCGTCTCGCCCGGCGGTTGGCACGCGACTGCGAATAACGCGACTTCGTAAGCGTCGAGTAAGTTAAGGGGGCCCGCGGTCGGTTCGTGGGGAAGGCGAAGCCGCTGTAGGAAGTCCACGGAGCAGTGCAGGGTGTTATCACCGATTACCGGTTGTTTCATCACGCGATCGTAGTACTCTGTCTCCTCACTCACGAGCTGTAGGTGTTTCAAACAGCCCTGTAGCGCTTCAGTCTTCAAACCTCTACTGAGTAAACCGAACTTAGTCAGCGATTGAACGTTCTCTTGACACACTTTACACAAATAACTTGGGATTTTATGAACTACATACGGACAAAAACACTCCCAGATTTCGTTCCAGAGCGCTTTGCTAACGAATTTATTCTTCATTACCACGCAAGCCATCGTATAGTCGCAGTACATAGACTTTCTTGTCATGTTCTTCGGTAGTATATGAAGGTCTGGATGTTTGTTTGAGAATCTTCCGGGTAGAATCAAAGAATTTTGTAGTGAATATGACTTTAGGAACTTTACGGCAATAGTTTGGTCAGTGAGCGCCTGGCATGTCCACCGGTACGACGTTCTTTCAATGATTTTCTTGAGGATATTTTTGTATTGATTCTTTTTTAGGACGAACACGAACATAAAGAAGTCTTCGCAGATCGTAACTCCTCTAAACTTAAAGCCAATTTTAGATTTAGCATCATAGCTACAAGCTAATGCTCCAGTGAGAAATATATCCATATGATTGATGTCACATTTAGCAGCCGAATAGTATTTCTCACACTCTTTTCTGAAAGCTGCGATTTCGAAACGGGAGAACTTATTTTGGCAGAGTTCACCGCACTTGCATGCCTTCTGGGAGAACTCTAGTTCTTTCGTGTTTATATGTCCGCTTTCGGTCAACATGAGGGATTGGTCGACAGGCTCTTCGGCAAATAAGGGTGTTTCCATATGATAGTTCGCGTAGATAGGGTTTTCTAGGTCCACGTGTGTCTCTCCTTCATCGTTCCCGGTTAAATCGAAACATTCTTGTATTTTTTCTAGGAAATTGATCCTCTCACAGAGTATATCTGAAAACAAATAAAAAATAAAAATCATGAACAAAGAAAGAACAGAAGAAACAAACAATTTGGTTTTGGCACCAAAGTTTGTAAAACAGTCTGTTTAACCCATGAAGCTATTAGAGATTGGAGGTTTTCTTAGTAGATTTCTCTATGAAACGACGCGTGGCAATTTGCGCGGGATGGCGCGGGTGGTGGGGGGTTAAAAAATGGTGGCATCTATCTACCAGTCAATAGCAGAACTATTCGCTTCGTTTCATGTCGATGTTAGTACGTAGTTTAACTTTTTCACACTAGATGTCACTAAGTGTACTATAGTAAAAATGACGTTTAAATGGTCGCCATCTAGTGTCGAGTAGAGTTATATTTGTGATGCGAACGTTAGCAAGACGTCTGCACAGGACGAACGCCAACAGCACAGTGACTTAAGCCACGCCTACTGTGATGACGTCAGCGGCCGAGTTGTGCGATGTCTAAGCAACGCGGCCGAGTTGCTTAGACCCAGTCCTTCTTTAGTATTAGGTTCATGGTTTAACCCATTCGAAGTTGAGTGTTATGATGTTGACTTTGTAAATATAATTTTTTTTTTCGTTCTTTTCATTCACTTACCACTATGAGCAGTAGCATCAATAGTCTGTACCTCAAAAACTGCATTATCAGGCTCTTTCTTTATGGTTATTGTTTTACCTGAAAATAATGACACCAAATATGAAGTGAAAGGCTCTGCCTTCAGTAGGGTTGATGAGGAAGCGGTAATGTGTAAGGGGATGCGAATATGGAAGAAGAAAAAGTGGGTTGGTGTCTGCAAAATAGGTCATCTTCATTTATTTTTATTTTAAAACAAGAACTTTGGTAATGCATATATTAGTCGAGCGGAAGTACCTAAAGTCTGATTTATAATTCACAGGAGTAAAATGACAGCTTTTTATGTCAAACGTGAATTTATTTTGATCCGTTCATCATGAATAATGTTATTTTTATGATTCGGATTCAAATTAATTCAATTTTATTAACTAAATCAATATATTATAGAATATAATAACAAAAACATTATCACTCATAAAAAATAGATTCAATTAAAATAGAACTTTACATCGATAGCTGTCATTTTAGTCCAGTGAATTATAAATCAGACTTTAGATATGCGACGACGTTTATAACTTATTGTACTGTGAAACCAACTACACATTAAACAACGCACTATGGAGAAAAAAAACAGAAACACATCATCTTAATAAACTGTATAAGATTTTCGATTTACCAATCATAAAGGCCGTTTCCGAAATTTGCCTCTGGCGGGAATCGAACCCTCAATCACCGGATACATGTACCAGATAGTGTTGAAAACATGTCGGTACTGCCAATACGGCCCATCCTGGCGAACTATGCCTTCTATGTATTTAATAAATTAATTTTCGAATTGCGGTAATTTCGCTGCATGAGTGGTGCGCTGAGTTTAGTGATTAATATGTTAGAAGGTACTTAAATACGTACGTGTTAGTGCTCTACTTAAATAAAATGAATTATTTTGATGCAAGTTACTCCAAGTGCGGAGACCAAAGTATGGTCGGTCCGTGGTCTGTGGCTAGTGAGTGGTGGGTACATACCGACAGTCAGTCGTGTGGTCATGGTGTTCTGACAATGCAATGCTCTCCGCTTGAATCGAACTCCCTCCTTCAGTGTTGAGATGCATACCGAGCATATGGACGCCGTCGGTTCCAACCCCTCTGGGTACTGGCAACATAACAATTTGCTTTAAATCCTACGCGCATGGAATGCACACAACAAAATTTGGTAACATTTAGGCCCGTCACATACATAAGAATTCCGTTTCGAAATATCGAATCGGGGTTTCCGAACGCGATTTCATACATTTGGATGGATTGGATGGAAACCAGATTCGATATTTCGAAACGGAATTCCGTATACGTAATTCCGTTTGTAACATAGTACCTATGTGGCAGGCCTTAAAAATAAAATAGGTACATTTTTAAAACGACTTCAATAAGGAGGTTTCTCAATTCGACCGTATATTTTTTTTATTCCTGAAGTTTAATGCTTTATATTTTATACAGGATGTTTAAGAAGTGCGAAATAATACTCGGGGCTTTGGACGAGTATCGGGAATAGAATTAAACGGTATTATTTTTTTTACAATTTTTTTAATTTTTGTAAAATTATTTTTTTCCGCCCATTTTGAAAATTTGTAATATCTCAAAAACTACGTCAATTCCATACATTAAACGTCAAAACCGCATCTTAAGATCGATCTCAACTTTGAGATGCATTTTTTAATACGATCCATAGACATGTACAATGAAAATGAAAAATGGCGAAATGAAAGTAGGCCGCCGCAATACTTTTGAAGATTGAAGCACTCGGTAATAGCAAATGGGCCAAAACGGATTCCCACTCACAGTAATATGGAAGCAGTCGTCTAGCATGTCCATGTAGGTGGGGCCGCTCCCGCTCTCGGCGACCAGCGGCTCAACCCCGGCGGCGCTGAGGCAGCAGCACAGCTAGTATGATATACTCACAGTAATATGGAAGCAGTCGTCTAGCATGTCCATGTAGGTGGGGCCGCTCCCGCTCCCGGCGGCCAGCGGCTCAACCCCGGCGGCGCTGAGGCAGCAGCAGCACAGCTCGGGCGGACGCGACCCGCCCGCCGCCAGCCCGCCCACCGACAAGTCCGACGTTTCACAACTAACAATACCAAACCAATATTGGCCCGATACCAACACCGATACCGGTCTAATATTGGCCCGATACTGACACCGCTATAGGCCCGATACCGCCACCGATATTGGCCCGATACCGCCACCGATATTGGCCCGATACCGACACCGATATTGACCCGAAGCGCTTATAGCCAGCAATCAATGATCGGTAAACGATCGGAGGCTAAGCAACGCTTGGCAAGGTCAGTCAGAGATGAGTGACCATTTAATAGCATTAGAACTGAGTGTCTCCGTGCTTCGGAGGGCACGTAAAAATGGGTCCCGGTTGTTATGAGTCGTTAAGCCTTGTCAAAGGCCTTGGGGCGGCTTGAACAATTCAGCGCTCGCACGTCGCCGACCTGAAAAGGGGCGGAAGTGGGACAGACAGAGGCCCTTTCATCGTACGAAACGCAGCTAAAGTTTTACGTCGCTCATCTATGTGATGGTGGTATAATTACTGGTTAGAGGTTATATGGGCATACCTTTCGCTATGCAAAGGCGTTGGAGCCTCTTCCTTCTTCCGTTTCCTTGATTTCTCTCCACTCCCGCTTGACGTCTCCTGTTGATCGACAACACCCGACGTGGCCTAAAACAAAATTATTATTTGCCATTTTTACCCGACTATGGCAAAGGGTTATGATTTTCACCAATATTTTTTTTATATCGTCAGACATACAAACTGGCTGTATGATCCCAAACTAAGGCCCGTTAAGTCATTCCTTCCACTCGACACCACCAAAACGACACCATCGGTGGTGTCGTTTGGAATCTCTAGTCCATACGACACCACCCTAGTGATGTCCAGAAACGCGTGTTTTTGACAAACAGCTCCCAGTTCATTAAAATAAATAAATAAATATCAGACAACATCACATACATTGATCCGACCCCAAAGTTATTATTTCAAGTTATCTATAGTTAAACGATAATTAATAAAAAAGAGTTTATGAATTATTATTTTTTTATTTAAGTGAAGTAAGTAGTTACGTAGGTATTAAAGAACGGACCGGAAAACTAGTCTTGCAGCGTGTCCACAATTGTCGTTACGTGCTTGTAATAGGCCTTAATGAACTTTTCTTTTAGTGTGTCTTTTCCGGGAAAAGAACTTTCAGCCAACTATTTTGCTGTATTTAATACAATCTGAGCATCACTTAAATGGTCCGTTTGGGTACAATTATCCTTCATATTTTGTTCCGTTTGCGTTTTCACGGACATATAAATGTCTGGTGTGACGGCGTCATCTCTACACTCTACAAAATACTCTTGAGTATCCTGCATTTCAAACACATCATCGGGCGAGAGTTGGTATTTAGGTTGTAAACTCAAAATTGATTGACTCTCCATACTTTCTAAATTATTTTCTTAATTATTTATATATTTCTAAATACGATAGTAATAACCATGGACCAGTTACTAAGGGGACTGGCCCTAAGCAAGTTGGCCGAGTGGTCGGCCTAGTACTAACATCGACATAAAGCGAAGCGAGTAGTTCAACTATTTACCGGTAAATAGTAAAATGAAAAAACAATGACCACGTTTTGTTTCATACAAATATCTAATAAGGGCACCTCTTTCTTTAAGTCTTTACTCTGTGGTAACAACACAGTGAACAAAACAGAAAACAACTGAATTCAGAAACGCCACAGTGACATACTTATATTCTTTAATGTCATGTGCTAGCATTATGGAAACATTAAAAAAGTTTCTACTCCGATTTACCCGATGATGTGATACTCTGTTTAAAAAAACCTTTATCTGAGTTCATCTAAAGCCTTGGCCACAGTGATATCACCGTTGATTAATTGCATTTGAACATCAAGTATAAAGTCATCATCCACAATGTATTTACTCTTCCTTTTTTGTTCTAAAGCTTCCATACCTAAGTATTTATTCATTTTATTCATGGTTCTCAACAAAGTAACTGTTGTCTTGTTTATTCCCTTTATTAGTTTCGAATGAAAACCTTCGGACACATTATCGGTACGATGTCTTTCACCATATACGCTAAAAACATCTGGGGAGTGAATTTTTAACCAATAATTTTCGATGTAACGTATAAATCTGGTCATGTTAATATTATTAATTCTATAAATTTGGGTTTTGATATACTCGCATCCTTCTGAAGTACATTGTAGTGGCAGGAGTGGTAAGGCCGCTGTTAGAGAGACAATTCTTTTTTCCTGTTTGGTTTGATTATTTTTAAACTTTTTGGCATTTTTCCTAATATTTTTGCACCAGTGATAATAGCAGCCTTTTATTATTACATTTGGATATTCTTCTTTTATAGCGTTAATTGCCGCGGACTCATAGTCACAATGTACTTTATAAGGTTTAAATTCTGGCAATTGTGATTGAATCATGTGGAATAATAACTCATAGCTTTCTGTGTTCGATTAGTCATAAATGCACTGATAAGTGGTACCACTTTTGTTTCTTCAAAAGTGCTGCCTATGTCACCAAGAATATTGTAAATTTGTTGGAAGGGAGTCGGGCAGACTGCAAAAGTTCCATCAACGAAATACTCAGTGATATTACAAATCATTTCACGACAACGTTTGGGACAAAAAACCAATATGCGAGTACCATCATAATAGTAAACCGCTAATATAGACTCGCGAAATCTTACCGGTACAGTGACCTCATTTATAGATTTTTAAACTTTGGAATTGCATTCAGTAAATCATGACCTTTTTCTTTCAATTGGTGCGTTCCATTCACTGTTATTTTTGTTAATTTCGTTATTTTCGATTACAAATCTCGTTCCACTCGCACCAACTTGTACTAAAAGTGATCATTATTATCGTTTTTAACAGTTTTTGTGGACAAAAATAGCAAAAATAACGGTGAATGGAACGCAGCAAATGTAATCACATTATCTTCATATAAGGTTGGTATTGGTTGGTCAGATGTAATTACCTTATTTCGTAATGAGTTTGTTACCAGCAAACGGTCATTTGCAAAGGCGTCTCTTCCGCAAGTGTGATCTATGGTCTTTGTAATTATGTCATTCTAAAAAGTAATATTAAAATGTATTCTAGTAAAATAAGTAAAGGCTATGGAATACTCGAAAATATGACATGAAAAGGATACTTACCATTATAGTTATCGTACCTGGACACTTTGTCCTTTTGAAGCTAGTGCATCTCCATAACACTGAGCCGTTTTTATATCCCTTGTGACGGTGAAATTTATACGTTTGCCAGAGCAAAGCTGTTCCGCCATTAGCTTTTATGTATTTTATGTCGTCAGTATTAGTATCCATGTCCATTGTGAAAAATTAAAATATTCGGACGGAAACACAATAATATGCAAATTGTAATTAACAATGTCAAGATGACCATTTGAGGGACAGATAAATATAAACTTTATCAAATGACATACCTCATTAATGAAACTGCTTGAACTTAATTGGAGTTTTCATATCAACAACTTTGTATGTAGGTAACCTCACTAATAGTCGGTGGTGTCGTATGGACTAGAGATTCCATACGACACCACCGGTGGTGTCGTTTTGGTGGTGTCGAGTGGAAGGAATGCGTTAAGTCGTAAATTAGAAAAAAAAAAACCCCGTGTACACTCAATTCCTTTAGCAAGATAAGTACTCTGATTACGTCAGAGGTATAATCGGTAGCCCGCGGCCCGGGCCAAAAATAAATAAACTAAGGCCCGTATTAATAAATCGGGCTCAAAATTGAGGCCGAACCCAAGATGCTGGGTATCAAATGAAAGAGCTTGATTGGCACATTTCAATAAATATATAATTGTTACATAACTCAAATTTTATGGTTGCCTCGACCTTCGGTCTCTGCCTTTATTTCAGCTTGTCCATCAAGGGTTGCAATGCTGACCGCGCTGTGGAGGCCTGGAGCTGCACTGCGCTGCGCTCTCGGCCATCAACACCGCGGTCAGCAATACAATCATTACAGACCGTGGCAGTAATGTAGGTACTATATTTGTTTTATTTTATTTGTTGAATTTTTTTTCTGTGGCTATCTGCCTAAAAATAATAAATCTTAATAATAAATCTCTTGTACAGGTACGGGTTGTGTGGCTATCAGCTTATACTGTTACTTTTGTCTCCCGCTTTGCAACGGAGGGAAGTGGATAATCTTCTTCCAACTCCTCCCATCCTTTTTTTGATTAAATTCGTGCGGGTTCCAAGACAACTTAGCTTGTCCTCGGGACTCGTCGAGGGTCAAACCTTGGCGTCATCGTTGGACACTGTCGATCCTGGCTTACAGGAGTAGCAGTGGTGGGAGTGTGTGACGGGCATGGCCCGCTTATAATTTGGCAGATTTCAACTTCTCGTACAGGTCTAGATACAGGTACAGGTACAGGTACAGGTCCAGGTCCAGGTACATTTACCACAATTTCATCCCGACTTGCCTGCCAATGCGTCATCCAACAGCCATGACACGCATAGATCATAACCTAAAAGAAAAAGTAAATTTAGGATATTTATGGAGTCATCACAGGCTACAAGTACAAAAGTGTTTGTAACAACATATTGCATGATATTCTATTATTTATTAAACAAATAGTCGAGAAAATTATTATAGAATTATAAGTTAATAAAGGACTCTGACCCCCATATCAGAGGTTGTTCACGGGCCGGGGCTAATAGCGCCCAGACTAGTTAAAAAAAAAACATATTGCTGTCTCTATTCTTTTGCTGTCATGAAAATAGAGACAATAACATCTTTATTTTCAAGGTGGTAGAGCCAAGCTGTAGCCAATTGACTGCAGCTCATAAACGGGCTGGCTAGTACCGGACTTGGGAGTACTGACCGGAGTAGTACTACCCTCTCACAGAAGATCGGCGTAAAGCAGCTATTACAGCTGCATTTCGTACGATGAGTGAGAGAGCCGTAAGACCACCCCCCTCCCTCATTGTATTTAAACATCATTTTAATTACCTGATAGTAAGCTGGATGTGACTTTGGTAAATTCTGAAACATTGAATTTTTCCTTTCCACGGCATGGTGTTGAGAATTTCTCACAGAACGGCCACAAGTGGAGCACACCATTGTGTGCCCAAATAGCCGAACGTTACCAGCTATTTCCGAACTCAGGAGTTCAAAACATGGCTGACAAATGTGGGCATCCGTTGGTACCTAGAACAAACTCAATTACCTGAGGTAAGTATGTAACAAAGACCTATACATTTTAATAATTTATGACAGCTAATTTACCAGAAGACGCAGCATGGGTAGGCCCACCACAAGGTGGAGCGACGACCTAGTAAACATCGCAGGAATCCGCTGGATGCAAGCAGCATATGACCGGTTGTTATGGAAAACCTTGAGGGAGGCCTACAGTGGACCTCTTTTGACTGAGATGATGATGATAAAGGCAACTAGTTCTCCGTAGTAACAATACAAACTGACACAAGTCTTCCTGATCCATTGCCATTGAGTTTATATAAAGAGGGTGATCCATTTGCGAACCGGCGAGAAAACGGTTTAAATCATTGGCTCGTCAGCTCGTTGGCTTTTATTGGTGATCCATTGGCGAGCAAAACAGTCTACTCTCATTGTTAGCGAAGTTTTTGCACAACGGACTTAGAATTTCAAGCATGCACAAAGAGCCAGCGAGCAAATCCGCCGGTTTTCACGTCCGCAGACTTTTAAGTGCTCCATTGGCGGGTTAGACCTTTGGCTCGCGAGTTCGTTGACGTACCGGCGGTTTCGCTCAGAAATAGATCACGGCCTTTAGATTATGAGAACTAAGGTAACAAGCCTGGCAATCGCAAATATACACTGTTACTTCTCATAGTTATTATGGTGCATTCCATTCACTGTTAATTTTGTAATTTTCGTTCATAAATGTCGTTCCACTCGAACCAACTTGTACTGGAAGTGATCATTATTAACGTTTTCAACAGTTTTTGTGGACGAAAATAACAAAATTAACAGTGAATGGAACGCACCATTAGTTGTAGTATGATTTCAGCTAACTGTAGACTTACCTCGATTTTTAACCATCGTGCTAGGATAGTGAGCAGGCGAGGTTGCAATGATGAAGTGATATGCCGCCGCAGTTTTTGCGTGGCTACACCACAGTTTATGCATCTCATGACTATGATAGACGAGGCCGTGTACACTGTAGATTAGCGGAAGGCCAGTAGATTGCTTAACACACACAATAAGCCCGGAAAATAAGTAAGGGTTAAAAGTATAAATCCAAAACACATCCAAAATCACACGAAAGTTAACGCGAAACGTTTAGTTTAGAAGTGAGTAAGTGAGGGAGGCATAAGTATTGGATTAGGTATACGGATCAGGTATTTCACGAGATTAGGCCACACCAAATCCAAAAATATCACATTTGGTGCGTTCCATTCACTGTTAATTTCGTTATTTTCGATCACAAATCTCCTTCCACTCGCACCAACTTGTACTGAAAGTGATAATTATTATAGTTTTTAACAGGTTTTGTGGACGAAAATAGCAAAAATTACGGTGAATGGAACGCAGCAATTATCGTTTCACGGATTCCACCACAGATTAGATAGTTATATGGATTCCATATAATCCCAGTCCCACAGACTAGGACTACTTCAATACCCATACGTAATACCAGGAACGTTAAACGCCTGTTTCTGCCTCTGATCGGTAAATTTCAGTTTTTCCAACGTAGCATATCAAATATTCTATATTCCAATCAAAACTGAAAACTTTGTAAACAAATAAAAGTAAGTATTTTGAAATTAATAGGTGATATAGGCTACCCTATCGATACCTAATCTAGCTGGCACAACAAAGTCTTCGTGATATGGATCCCAGCACGTAAATTGAACCAAAATAGCGGGCATCTGCGCAGCATTGTTATAGCCCTTCGCACTTTGAGACCCGAAAATGTGTTACTGTACTGCGCATCCAAGCATTAGGTCAACTTATGTGCCGCGAGTTGTAAATAGGTTGAAGGAACGCAAAGATCTGTGGACTTCATTATAATGCCATGATTAGGTATTTATGGGGATTAAGAATATGTGTAACGAATCCCAAATTTACCTAATCCAACACATCTCTAACGACGTTTGATGACTGACGTTTATAGAGATGGGATTGAACTTGGAATGTAACAAAATCGATTAAATAATTTGAAAATACATTATTGTTCTAGCTAGTAGATCAATATTCAGTCCATATTCTTCGACATAGAATTATATATAATATTATTTTACTGTGATGGTTACTGAATCATTTGAATAGATTAAACTAACAGTTTAGATACAATAAAATGTTCCGAAGCTTTTGGTCATTTTTATATTTTGATACTAATCGATTTTAAGGTTCCGAATTAAAAAAAATATTAACCCATTAAATTCCCCACACGCAATTTTTTTATAAAACGCGGGCACAACTATTTTTTAATAAAAATAAATAGTAAAATTAAAAACACGACTGCCCTGCCACATTTAGATACTGTAGAATATCCGCATCTAAAGTGCACGAAGCTGCACATTGCATTTTTTCCTCGGAGTAATAAAAAGCATGGAGGATGGAGGCACCGTATTTATTTATTTATTTGAACATTGACAATACCTTTTACTGTGTATTCTTACTTGTGTTGCAAAAGACTCGAGTTCTTTAGCCTCATTTTTAGGGCTCGAGCCTTTTTAAGAAACCTCGAAGGCTAAAGAACTAATTCAGCCCCGAGTCTTCGAGGCGAAGAGGAGGCTCTCGGAAATAAAGCCTTTATTTTGAAGCTCTTTCTAAAAAGGCTTGGAGCCCTTTTTTATTTTAGCCCTTTGTAACCTTTCTTGACTTTAGTTGAATATGCACGACTATTCTCAACTATTGTTGACCACTATTGACCATTCTTGACTATTTTTTTCTATTTTTGACCGTTGTTGACTATTTCGACTATTTTTGACTATTTTTTACTTTTTTTGACTATTTTCGAATATATTTGTCTATTTTTGATAATTTTTGACTTTCTTTTGACTATTTTTTACTGTTTTTGACTATATTTGACCATTGTTGACTATTTCGACTATTTTTAACTATTTTTGACTATTTTCGTCTATTTTTGGTCAATGTGTATCCTTAGGGGCGCTATTAGGTTTAGGTTTAGGTCTAGGTTTAGGTTTGAGTATGCGGGTGGGGAAAAGGAAACGAGTCTACTTTGACCTCGAATGACCTTTGACATTTAACCACGAATGACCTTTGGCCTCAAGTAAACTCTGACATCGAATGTCAATTAACCTCGAATGAACTTGCCATTTGACCTTGACCTTGAATGACCTTTGATCCCAAGGTCATAGACCAAGACCATGAGGTTTTTAAAAATAACTGTAATCGGTACTATTTGGCTCTGGCGCTTCGCCGGCCGCTGCCGCGACACGCTCGCTTCGCTCGCTCGGCTCGCGCGTTGTGGTCACTGTTCTAACCTAACCTAACCGAACGTGTCCAAGCATTTAGCAAGGTAAGAAGGTCAAGGTCAAAGTCAAGGTCAAAGTCAAAGTCAAATATCAAGTTCATTCGAGGTCAAATGACATTCGATATCAAAGGTTACTTGAGGTCGAAGGATATTCGGAGTTAAAGGTCAAAGGTCATTCAAGGTCAAAGTCGACCCGTTTTCTTTTCCCCACCCTTATACTCAAACCTAAACCTAGACCTAAACCTAACTGCGCCCCTAAGGCTACACTCCAACCCTATTTTTGACTATTTTGGACTATTTTGGACTATTTTGGACTATTTTGGACTATTTTGGACTATTTTGACTATATTTGACTATTTTTGATTAGTTTTGACCATTGTTGACTATTTCGACTATTTTTAGCTATTGTTGACTATTTTTGACCATTTTTGACTGTTTTTGACTATATTTGTCTATTTTTGATAATTTTTGACCATTATTGACAATTTTTGACTGTTTTGGACTATTTGGACTATATTTGACTATTTTTGACCATTGTTGACTATTTCGACTATTTTTAGCTATTGTTGACTATTTTTGACCATTGTTGACTATTTTCGACGTATTATGACCGTTTTTTACTATTTTTTGGCTATAATTGACTATTTTGACTGTTTTTTGGCGATTTTTGACTATTTTTGACCATTGTTGACTATTTCGACTATTCTTGACTATTGTTGACTGTTTTTGAATATTTTTGACTATTTTTAACCATTGTTGTCTATTTTTTACCATTGTTGACTATTTCGACTATTCTTGACTGTTTTTGAATATATTTGCCGAATTTTGACGAATTTTGGTGAAACATAGTCAAAATTCGTCAAAAATAGTGAAAATACGTCATCAATCAAAAATATTGACTATTTTTGACCACTTTTGACTGTTTTTGACAATTTTTGACTGCTTTTGACCGTTTTGGACTATTTATAGCTATTGTTGACTAAATTTGACCATTGTTGACTATTTTTAGCTATTATTGACTATTTTTAGCTATTGTTGACTATTTTTGACCATTATTGACTATTTTTGACTATTTTGACTATTTTTGATTATTTTTGCCTTATTGTCAATTTTTGAAAACTTTTGACAATTTCTGTCAATTTTTGACTATTTTTGACAATTTTTGACAATTTTTGACTATTTTTGACTATTTTTGACTATATTTGACCATTGTTGACTCTTTTTACTATTTTAGAACATGTCAACAATGTCAAAAAAATAGTCAAAATTTGTCAAAAATGGTCAAAAGAAGGTCAAAAATATTCAAAAACAATTAACAATAGTCAACGATGGTCAAGAATCCTCGAAATAGTCAAAAATAGTCAAAATACGTCAAAAATAGTCAACATTGGCCAAAAACAGTCAACAATAGTAAAAATAGTCAACAATGGTCAAATATAGTCAAAATACGTCAAAAATAGTCAACATTGGCCAAAAACAGTCAACAATAGTAAAAATAGTCAACAATGGTCAAATATAGTCAAAAATAGTCAAAATACGTCAAAAATAGTCAACACTGGCCAAAAACAGTCAACAATAGTGAAAATAGTCAACAATGTTCTAAAATAGTAAAAATAGTCAACAATGGTCAAATATAGTCAAAAATAGTCAAAATACGTCAAAAATAGTCAACATTGGCCAAAAACAGTCAACAATAGTGAAAATAGTCAACAATGTTCTAAAATAGTCAAAATAGTCAAAAATAGTCAAAAATAGTCAAAAATAGTCAAAAATAGTCAAAAATAGTCAAAAATAGTCAAAAATAGTCAAAAATGGTCAAAAATAGTCAAAATACGTCAAAAATAGTCAAAATACGTCAAAAATAGTCAACATTGGCCAAAAACAGTCAACAATAGTAAAAATAGTCAACAATGTTCAAAAATTGTCAAAACAAGTGAAAAATAGTCAAAATACGTCAAAAAGAGTCAACATTGGCCAAAAACAGTCAACAATAGTAAAAATAGTCAACAGTGGTCAAATATAGTCAAAATTCGTCAAAAATAGTCAAAATACGTCAAAAATAGTCAACATTGGCCAAAAACAGTCAACAATAGTAAAAATAGTCAACAATGTTCAAAAATTGTCAAAACTAGTGAAAAATAGTCAAAATAGTCAAAAATATTCAAAAACAATTAACAATAGTCAACGATGGTCAAGAATAGTCGAAATAGTCAACAATGGTCAAAAATAGTCAAAAATATTTAAAAATAGTCAAAAATAGTCAAACATAGTCAAAAATACTCAAAAATACTCAAAAATAGGCAAACTTAGTCAAAAATTGTCAAAATACGTCAAAAATTGTCAAAACACGTCAAGAATAGTCAAAAATAGTCAACAATGGTCAAAAATAGTCAACAATTGCTAAATACTGTCAACAATGGTCAAAAATAGGCAAACTTAGTAAAAAATAGTCAAAAGTAGTAAAAAATAGTCAAAAATCTAGAATAATCGACAAAATTCGCCAAAAATATTTAATAACCGTCATCAATAGTCAAGAATAGTCGAAATAGTCAACCATTATCAAAAATAGTCAAAAATCGCCAAAAATAGTCATAAATGGTCAAAATACGTCAAAAATAGTCAAAATATGTCAAAAATAGTCAACAATGGCCAAAAATAGTCAACAATGGTCAAAAATATTCAACAATAGCTAAAAACAGTCAACAATGGTCAAAAATTGACAAAAATTGTCAAAAATTGTCAAAAAATTGACAATAATTGTCAAAACAGGCAAAAATATTCAAAACAGTCAACAATAGTCAACAATGGTCAAGAATAGTCAAGAATAGTCAAGAATAGTCACGGATAGTCAAGAATAGTTAAGAATAGTCAAGAATAGTCAAGAATAGTCAAGAATAGTCAAGAATAGTCAAGAATAGTCAAGAATAGTCAAGAATAGTCAAGAATAGTCAAGAATAGTCAAGAATAGTCAAAAATAGTCAAGAATAGTCAAGAATAGTCAAGAATAGTCAAGAATAGTCAAGAATAGTCAAGAATAGTCAAGAATAGTCAAGAATAGTCAAGAATAGTCGAGAGTAGTCAATAATAGTCAGGATAGTCAAAAAAGTCAAGAATAGTCAGGAATACAATAGACTAGCCAGGAATAGTCAGCTATAAGGCGACTCCTTCTTATACTTGCGAAGACTTAGAAAGCTCACAACAACGGAGCTCTAAAAGAACTCCGAGCCCAAAAAGGGCTCGAGGTTTATTTAAAACTCGAGTCCTTTTTTAGCCTTGAAATATTCGGAGTCGTTTTTCTTCGACGAGCCCCATAGAAAAGCTCGAGCCTCTTTGAGAGGGCTAAAAGAACTCGAGTCTTTTGCAACACTATTTCTTACGTACTTTGCAACGAGAGAAACAGATAAGCTATGTCCCCACCAGTGCGCTTTCACGTTCATCTTGCGCTTTCGTCTGACGCATGCATGAAGAACCATAGCGCATGCAATAACGCATGCGCTATTCTAGCTCAAAAACAGCGCACGCCCCTAGCGCACGCTGATCCGCCACCGGTGGGTTCGCGTGCAACATTCCGTGCGCTTTACATAGGTACAAAATGGCCGTTTTCACATTACACGGCACGGCAGCGGCGACGGCTGTCACTGAGATATTTTCGGGGTTTTCATTGGTCAGTAACCAATGACAACTGGTCACTGACCAATGAAAACCCCGCAAATATCTCAGTGACAGCCGTCGCCGCTGCCGTGCCGTGTAATGTGAAAACGGCCAATAGCGGCAGATAAAGTTAAAACATTGAAATTATGAATGTTTTCTTTCGTAATGTTTGTTTCGCGTCTTCTAAACATCGTTTATCCAGATACTCTTTTATCTTAAGTTGTTTTTTCTTATAGTTTATACTAAATATTCTGCACAAATAGCTTCACTCGTTCATCTTGACGACCGACCAGGGTGCACAGGTGTAGACACTAAGCTGCATGCGTCTTAAGGCAATCAATATTGCACGCGCTTGACGCGAGATGAATTGAAAGTTGAAGACGCAAGAGGCACATGAAAGCGCACTGGTGAAGACATAGCTATAGACCATAATGTAGTGATGGGCAAAAGATTTTCGATTCAAGAATCGGTAATTCCGATTTTCATGGGTAGACTTCTCCATACTGTCATGTCCCAAGTATCGAATGTGGCTTATATTAATTGGGATTTAGGAAAGCAATAATTATTTGTGCTTCTGATATGAATAATCTTATTTTAACCGGTGGTATGTTTTTTTTCTTTTTTGGAAAACGTAGCAATTTTTTTGGTAGCCAAAAAAATATAAGAGATTTCGCTTGCTTTATATTTGTTATACAATAATATAATGATTTTAATATATATTTTTGGTTTAGTTTAGAAAGTATAACTTTTTTTTTTATAAACGTGTTAGTCCCAAAAGAATGATAACACATAATTTAATAATAATAATGCTCATTTGTTACAGATGTGGTAAGTGGGTAATTAACATAGAAAATAACAAACCATTTGAAAATATTGCGGATAACCTTCAAATATTGTAGGCACAGCGTCGGTTCGGAGCTTCCTCCTTTTCGACCCTACTGAAAAACAACTTGGTGTAAAATGTTTTGAACAGAGGCGAGAATGTTTGGATGGTTCCCAATCTTTACGTCTCAAAGCCTTTATCCAAAGATCTCGAATATGTATATCCACAGGAAATCTGCAAGACGAAATGAATCGTAAACTTCCGGTAATTACACACAGCAGTACAGCACTAATTTATTGTCAAAAAACTTATTCCTTGACTTTTGGCGAAATCTGAGTTTTGATGGCGATTGTTTCACTTTTATTAATTTCACTTCATACAGGATTTTAACATATTACGAATACATTGAGCATTATATAAGAATATTGGGAAAAATCTAAATAAACCCATACCTGTGAAATGACAGTCCGTGGTTTTGGTGTTCCGTGGTGTTTTCATCAGATTTCTTTGAACTGTGGCTATTACAGCCATAAGCAACACACGCCATTCTTTAGGTACTAATATCTTTACGTCTTTTTATTAAAAAAAAACTATCAAGCACGTAAACACTGTTTAAATACCTAGCTAAATTGCCTTATTTACTGAAAACACGCTAGGTCACCAACTGGTTACGCAAGTCAATGAGACGCAAGCATTCAAAACCCAGCTTCACAGCGTTCAAGATGGCCGTTGCATTGTTATACCTTATCTCTTTTTTTCTTACGACTTAAAACATAAAACCTCAAAAAAGAGGCGAGTGGAGTATCGCTTTGACACTTCAATAAATAGGTACGGTGCCTCCATGCTAGTTATTACTCCGATTTTTTTAAATACCTATTAACTAAATTAATTAATTCATTTACAGGAACAAAAAGCGGATCACACCAATGCTCCTCAGACCTCCCCCACACCCTTGAAATTATAGAGGTTCCAATGAAAGATTTTCGTGTCCAATGTTTGCACTTACAATTATTCGTTTTTTTCGTAACGTTCGTCTTTTCTTGAAACAAGGCCTGTCTATATTATTCGTCGAAAGTTTTTGACATTCGAATTTATGAGGTAAAACTCCCTTTTTTAACCTTAGCTGGCCTCCCACAAGCTTGAACTTAATGTAATTATCCATGTCAGCTTCCAACTGTAAACAAGTGAAGTACCTAAGTTAAAAGTTTTGCCGCTCTGATTTTTAATTTCGTGGACTAAAATAACGGCTTTAAATGTCAATTTATATTTTAATTAAATCTATTTTTTATTACTTAGTGATCTTGTTTATTTTATTCTTTTGTAAATAAAATTGAATTAATTTGAACCAAAATCATAAAATCAACATAATTCATGACGAACCATGTGACGAACAGATCAAATAAATTTTAAGTTTGACATAAAAGCTGTCATTTTAGTCTACGAAATTAAAATGTCACAAGATAAGTATTCTTGTGTTAAAAGTGCATTGTTAGGTAGGTTACTTACATCGAAATGATCTTCACAGCAATATCTGTTAGATTGTGATGAAAGTTGAGTGCTGTGCCGGTTCATTATAACACACCATTTTTTGCGGAGTTGGGAATCACGAGGCACTTGAAAAAATAGTTTCTCGGGTGTTTTTACTGAAGTGTTCTTACATTTAGGAACAATACAATACTTATACCTCATTATTTCTAAATTAATTTCACTACATAAACAAAATAACCTAGCTACGTTGCGCGCTTTGTAGTAAATGGCGGCGCGGGGCGCGGGCACAACGCGACTTCGATTGGTCCGTATTACGTCATACGTGCCGGCCGGATTTGAAAGCGCTGTGTGCGTGTCACGCACACAAGTATTCGTTAACTATTGTTTGACAAGCGCGCTGTGTCACTGATGATGCGTGCTGAGTGATACCAGCTTTTGAACATTTCCCACAAAAGCAGGAGAAAATATATGTTTTGGTTTTGAGGTTTTTAATTTATTTTAAATTTAAATTAAACATGATTTTTATTCATATCATCTCACGAACCGTAATAGGTAGAGTGTTAATATTTTCACAGAATGTGTATTTAAATTGCCGCTACAACAAGAAATACTAAATATAAAATTTTAAAATAAAGTGGGTCAAGTCAAGAACCTGAACCCCTTAAGTACGAAAATCCGACACGCACTTGTCCGGTTTTTTTAATTACATCATCATCACTAGGTACTGCAGACTTCTTCAAAAAATATCTCCCTTTGTTTGTAGTATATTTGTCTTCGTCTCGAAAATGCAATGAACAAATATATGTATGATCCGATGGCAACCAGTTCGCTTCACTACGATTCATTTGGACGAATTTGATCCATTTTGCTCTGGTTTTATGGTTTGGACGCGGAAACCTTAAAATAATACACAAAAATATTAAATCTCGTAAGCAAACTATTGAGTGACGTAATGCAATATATTTTTTTTTTATACAATTGTTTTAAAAATAAGATATAATAATTAAACTACATTATAAGATAGCTGTTATGACGATGCTTAGTGAAAACAGACTATTTTACTTGACTATAAGCGAAAAACGAAGAAAAAACATGATATCGATAGATATTAGAAATGCCGCATCTAGGTATTTAAGCGACCGAATTCATAATCTTTGTCACGTGATAACCCAACACGGCCAAGCAAAGCAACTTAACGTCGTTTTTTTTATTAGTTACTTACCGATGAAAAGTGATTCCTGTACTTTTGCGTACGTTTCTAGAGTTATTTTTACAGTATCTTAGTACACAACACGGCATATTTATGTAGATTGTTTATCCAAACCAATAACAACTCCGGACCGAAAAACGACATGCGTCCAGCTCTGCTAAAGAGTAACTGAGTGAAGTGCGGCGATAACGCCGCAACCCGCAATGGTACGGGACGTGAACCGTCTGCTCTTATAGTAGGTAGTACGTAGTTTTAGCTAATAATGGTTCGCAAGAAAGTAGGTAGCTCAATGTTGCGAACCATTATTCTTATGCGACATAAAAAAAGAGTACGAAATGTAGCTTTTTTAAATAAGATACTAAATTGTATATACTTACATCATGCTTCTTGCAAAACTGTGTGAACTCTTCCTTATATTTTTTGCTTAAAGCTGTTATTTTTTTATAGCAAGAAGAATGATAACCAAAATAATCAATCGAATCCAAACATAACATAACCTCACTGTGCGCAAAGTTTTTTTCTCGCCGAAATAACAACTTCAAAAAACATTTCTTAAATGATTCATTATTAAAATCAATAACGGAATTCTTCGAACCACATAGAAAACACTTCTTCATTATAAATTATGTAATATTTTTTTTCAAAATAATATTTTCTTGAGCGATGTACTCAAGAGAACGTTTGTATACAACAGAATGTGACATAACCAGTCAAGTCATTTCTTATGTTTGTTTATCACACACACGTAGTAAGGAGCATGTCTCCCTCTCTTTCACAGCAGCAGCTGCCTGACGCACACCAAATCGGTCTCTCTGCATCCTTGTCCGTCACATGGAGTTGCGCGCGCAACGCTGCTCTGTCGCTCTCCCATGCTCGCGTTTAAGAACATTTAAAAACTAAGCAACCATGGATGTTTGACCCTTTTGACAAGGCAACCTAATAATGTTGGATAGGCAATAAGTAACCTTTCATTCCATAAAAACATCAATACCGCATTTACCTATTTATACCTGGCAACTTCACATTTGTGCTAAAGCGAAAGTAGGTACCTATACCTATTGTCCCTTTAGCAATCCTTTCTACTAATTATATAGTAGCAACCTATATGTTTCCAATTCTTTGTCTAATGCTCAATTTTCATCAATAATAAAATAACGGAAGTTGATAAAAAGTTAATAAATCATTTGACAGTACCTACCTACTGTACTGGAGCGCGCTCTCAGCGCCAACTGTTGGTGGCATCGTCAATGTATAGTGTGTAGCAAAATAAGAGGTCGCTATACTCTGAGTTTTAATTTCGTAGACTAAAATGACAACTTTTTATGTCAAACGTAAAATTAATTTGATCTGTTCGTCATGAATTATGTTGTTTTTATGATTCTGGTTCAAATTAATTCAGTTTCATTTATTAAAGAATAACAAAAACAAGATCAGTCATAAAATAAATAAACAAACAATAATAGTACATTACTGCTGCGGTCTCTAATGAGTGTGTTGTTGACCGCGTTGTTGATGGCCGAAAGCGCGGCGCAGCGCAGCTCCAGGCCTCCACAGCGCGGTCAGCATTGCAACACTTGATGGACAAGCTAAAATAAAGGCCGAGACCAAAGGTCGAGGCCTTTATAGCGCGGCCAGCAAGGGTTGCTAATGATGACCAAGCTTGGTGGCCGTGAGCGTAGCGAAGCTTAGCTTGAGGCCAGTATAGCGTGGTCAGCAGTACACTCATTAGAGACCAAGGCTTGTATAGTGCTTTACTCAAAAATGCGACTATTAGTTTAAAAAAAACTAGCTAAGTGGGTATAATAATTAATACAATTATATTTATATTTTAAAGAACTATATCTATAGTTGTGTATTTTTTCTGTTTACGTTTCCATGGAAACGGCACGACGAACTCGTTTTTAACCTTCAATCAGTTTTTTTACGAACCATAAACATACCTATTTGTTACGTTTCCATGGCAACGGTCAAATAACAAATATAATGACGATAATACCAGGTAATAATACATTGTATGTCTAGTAGCTCTTGCAGTACGACAAATCCGATTTTGCTCGAAGAAGGTTTGAGAAATAATGACAACATTATAAACTTTTTTGAGTAAAACATATTTAGTATTTTAGTTCCTCTTTTGGTCACCAAGCCAGATAAAGTTAGAGGCACTGTACCCACAGCTTTATAAAATTCACGCGCGCGCTTGCGGAAATCAAAATTAATCTAAGGCCCTTCGCACACGGCGGCATAGCGTAGGCGTAGCGTAGGCGTAGCGTAAAGACGCAACGAGTACGAGACGTGCAGACTTCTACACACGACGCGTAGCGTAGGCGTAGCGTAGGCGTAGCTTTTTGTAAGCAAAATGTCATTAGTTGAAGACATGGCGTCACTGATACCAGATGTTTACCTAAAAAAAGTCTAGTAATTAGTCAGTAAAGTATCAGCCACTTTACTAATAGGGTTTAGGGGGGTATTTTAGGCCTAGCCAAGGGTCTCCCTGTGCTTAACGCATCAAAAAAATTGTAATATTATATTTTACTTGACACTGGCATATGCGAAAAGCGACGCCATAACGAAGAAAAAAAATAAAAATATTTCTACGCTTGCTTTTTTACGCCAGCACGCTACGCCTGTCGTAATGACGATGAACATCTCATACGCTACGCTGACGCACTGCTTCGTGTACGGACTTGTTAGAAAATGTATGTGCTCGTAATGCGCGCATCCTACGCGCGTAATACGATACGCCTACGCTACGCCGCCGTGTGCGGAGGAGGTAACTGTACCTGTTAATTTCAAAATAACACTCATGCGTGTATCTCGCTCGCTCTCGAAGCTTCACACTATTACAACTGTCCCAGCGCATTTTGTTCTCTATATCCAGTAATCTTGCATACCTATCGCCTCAGGTCAATTAAAAAAGTTAAGTAGAAGGCCGGTAAAAAGCCAAAGTAAGATACAGTGGATACAGTACAAAGAAGGAAAGTATGGTAAGTTGCAATAATAATAATAATCTAACGTCACGACTTTTATCCCCATTCGGGGGTATAGTTAAGGCTTGAGTGGCCATACACCACTACATTGGTGGAGGTATTAACCAACTCAAAGCCCACGTTTCACCAGATAGTCAGAACCCAACGTGACAGGTGGTGAACCTTGTCGCCGTGTACAGGAACTGACTATTACCTAATCCCGAGGATTAGGTAGGTAAGTTATGTAACTAATTCACTTACATCACATGAAGAAGAAGGCTGGCTTAGATTTAAATCATTTGACAGATCAGGCTCTTCTTGCTGGAAAAAGAATAAACTGGAGAATGTCAAATGGGAGAAGTTATTTATTTATGTATTTGTGTAAATACTCACAACAGTAGGAGGTTGGCTTAGGTCCACATTATCTGATCCTTCAATAATGTTAGGTAAAATCTGATGGACAAAACAAGTCAGTGTGTTATTATGCTGGCCACACACCTTCACGTATACTTGTGCAAGTCTAGACTTGCGCAATTATATCGTTAGGTGTGTGGCCGGCATTTAATGTCATCAACATGTACAGGGTGGGGCAAAAGATATGCATCGGTTTTGGAGAGGCAGGGGTCGGGCTGCGGGGAGGGTAGGATTTTTGGTGGGGTCTCATTGTGTTCAAAGGAGCATGCCAATTTAGTACGCAAAATGGTTTGGACGCGAGAGTTTCATGGATTTGCCGTTCGCACGTTTCTAGCAATAGCAGCTCTCACTAAATTCATATTTTCAGGTGTCCTTACCGATGTGTGTCTTCTAATTGACCTAGGTACTGCTGTGGAACCAGTAGCTTCCAATGCACGAACCCAACGTCTTATTGAATTACCGTGAGGGACGTATCCATGACGCGCAATCTTGAACTGCCGGAATGCCCCTTGTGTGGCGACAGCAGAACGACCATTTAAAAACATGCGAACGGCAAACCCACGATGCTGTTCCGTCCAAAACCATGTTGCGTACTAAAATGGCAAGCTCGCATGAACACAACGAGACCCCACAAAACCCCCCTTTCCCGTCCGTTCCCGTATTATAAGTCAATGATTCCGCGGTGCGTCCACAACGTAGATAGTGGGCCTGGGCCAATGCCTGGGCACTCCTGTGGCAGTAGCTCCCACTACGTGAGGAAGAACCACGGAATCATCGACTTATAATACCCGAGTATCTAGTTGGTTTGGTGGAGTAGTATCTTTTGCTCCACCACCCTGTATGATACAAGTGTAGAAGATTTTAATTAATAGAAGTTAACCTTTGGATATCCGATTTTTACGACACGGCGTAACCCTTTCTTTGTGTAGTAAAAATCGTGGCTATTAAAATGAGCTGAACAAACTACGCTGCGGCTAGATGGTTGCCAAGATGGGTCCTTCCGACTATCACGAATTACTGCAACCCATTTCTCTTTTATGTTTTGATATCGAATCGGAAATCTAAAAACAAAAGTAAAGCGGTAACTACAATGCGATTAAAATTAGAATAGGGCGGGCTCACGGCTAACTTCACTTATAAGTGCAGTACTTATTTATGTTATTTTATTTATTTCAGAAACTATTTATATTATCATTACAGGTATACCCAATGCGATATCATAAGTACACAGTAGTTACACAGCAGTTATAAATCAGTTACTTACATAGTATATTACTAAGTAGTAAGTAATACTGCCTACTTGGTATATACCGTACTTATATGAGTGAAGTTAACCGAGAGCCCGTCCTATTCTTATTTTAATCGCATTGTACCTGTATTACAAATATTCTAACAAATACATTAATTGAAGTAATAAATAACAAAACAAATTTTTAGTCCCCCGACATCAAATTTTCATAAATAGACCGATCGTTCGAATCGATCACGTCAGCTCTCAAACAAAACAAAACGCATAAAAATCGGTCCATTCGTTTAGAAGCTACGATGCCACATGACACAGACGCACAGACAGACACGTCATACTTATAACACCCCTCTTTTTACGTCGGGGTTAAAAAACGAGTAACATAACATTGCGTGTCACATTACCCAATAGTCGGGTAAACTATAACGCTTTAGAATGGCAACACTAATTGCGCTCTAAGCAATAACCTCAATTTAATTTTGATTTATTAAAAATATTGGTTTCCAAGTTTACTTACGTGTGAAATGTGATTCCATCCTGCTTTTTATCTCTTGAAGTTTGGTTTTTACACCCCTTCACAATACAATTCGGCATTTTTACATGTAAATCATGATATTTTTGATGACGTTTTGATCAACACGCCGCGATTGCTCGACTGACAGGACAAGGCGTAGTTTCGTTGTACGTGTGTGCGTGTAAGGGCGGCCACATACATTCGGAACTCTCGTTTCGAAAAAACGTTTCGGAATATCGATTCGGGATTTCGAACGCAGTAAATCTATCCAATGTATGGTCGCATCACATACGTGCAGTAGTTTTCCGTTAGAAGTTTTCTCAACTGAGCCATGTTATTCCAAAGGGAAATAAAAGTATGTGTGTGATAATTCTACGGAATACCGATTCGATATTTCTAAACAGAATTCGTGATGTATGTGGCTGCCCTAATTGTGTATAATTTATGTAGGTACTCAGAAAGGCGTAGTTTTAACCGGACTCATTTCTTTGTTCGCAAAGTACCTTCTTAACTTTTTTTTATCTGAGCCTATCGCAGGATGCTAGAAAATAATTCATCTCAACTCGTGTCTCGTACGTATTATTGTTGCATATACCTAGTACCTTCCTATTGATACATCACTTTATTCATATTTTTCATGCACATTAGTGTTTAAATAATTTTATACTAGTAACTATTTTTGTATAAGGTCACATAATATTTTGGATGAAAATAAAACAACTGTGTATTAGGATTATTGATTTGTAATTTATTTCGAAACGGGAACCGTGAGTTTTTTTGTGATTACGTGGGCAAATAAGCATACGATACGGGCCTAACGGACCGCCTGATGTTAAGCATTTACCGTAGCCTAGGTTAGAGATGAGTCGTATTTACTAGAACAGGTGCGAAGAACAGGTATTTTACGAGACTAGGCGGCACCTATTCCAATTTTGAAAGTACTTAGTCCACCTAGTATTTCACTCAACACGTCCCAGCGGACGTGTTGCTCTCTCGATTGCGTCCGGCGATCGCGTATTATTATGAGTATTACGGATTGCATAGTCTACATAGTATGGTAGCGAACTAGTATTCTAGTCCAAGTAGTACGATATTTTTGTGTAAAAATATTGAGATAACGTATTTTTGTCTTTATAACAAACACAATGGCTCCAAAGGGAAGTAGTTATCATCATCATCACCATCATCATCATCATCATCACCGTCATCGTCATCGTCATCATCATCATCATCGTAATCGTCATCATCATTGTCATCGACATCAGTCATCATCGTCATCATCATCATCGTCATCATCATCATCATCATCATCATCATCATCATCATCATCATCATCGTCGTCGTCGTCGTCGTCGTCATCATCATCGTCGTCATCATCGTCATCGTCATCATCATCATCGTCATCGTCATCATCGTCATCGTCATCATCATCGTCATCATCGTCATCATCATCATCATCATCGTCATCATCATCATCATCATCATCATCGTCATCATCATCGTCATCATCACATCATCATCATCGTCATCATCGTCATCGTCATCATCGTCGTCATCATCGTCATCATCATCATCATCATCATCATCATCATCGTCAGCATCATCATCATCATCATCATCATCATTATCATTATCATCGTCATCGTTATCATCGTCATCGTCGTCATCGTCGTCATCGTCGTCATCATCGTCATCATCATCATCATCATCGTATTCATCATCAGTAAGCAGTAGCGTGGCGACATCTGACTGAAGTGAGCAAAAGTCATTTTTTGTCCCCATTTGATCTCATGCATCGAGTCCTATTATGGATCTAAGGACTAAGTACGCGATCCATACTCGATAAGTACTTCAGAATAGGTGGACTAGGTGGAACAGGTGTTTGGATCACGTATGTACGCGAACCATACTCGATAAGTACTTCAGACTAGGTGGACTAGGTGGAACAGGTGTTTGGATCACGTATTTTTAAATACTAGGAATAGGTGCACCTAGTCCCAAATTTACCTAGTACAACCCATCTCTAGCCTAGGTGTTTTAACTTAATTAACAAATAAATACTGTCTGTATTTCGGTGAGAAAGCCGGAAGCCCAACCCCTGCTCCGATGCCTTTGGTATTGCAAGCACCTATTGTTAAACGTCCACTTGGTGTCCTTCGGAGGTTTGTTAGCGTATAAAATTTAAATAAAACACTTGTTGCTGTTACTTCACGAATTTAAATATATTAATTGAACCCACTGTTATAAGAAACTATAAAAACACAATGCTTGCTTTAACAAAAATCACCTAGCGACACCTATCGCTTATTAGGTAAACATCGAGTTCTCTATTCAAATAATTTGGTATTATTGCAGTTCAACCTCCGTTGTACACCTATAGGCTACGGTAACTGTTTAACATTAGGCGGACCGTACGCTGGTTTGCCACCTTAGTCACATTAACAAAAAAAAACAAATCTGTTCAGGCATTTAATATTTACGGTGGGATAAACGATTTCACATAGAGACAGGATCAATAGAGATGACACGGTAATAATAATACCGTGCTTGAGCGAGACATGCTTACGCCCGATATCCTAAGAGTGAAAGGGATAGACGTACTATCTTTTGTCACTTTCTGCGTATCGCCCTAAGTTTGTTGGGCTCATACTTTTGGTAGGTCTTTGGTCCAGTATGAGCCAAACGAAGCATCACCCAACCAAATTTAGAAGAAGTATACGTCAGATCACGTTCCATAGACATTAGGGTTAAGCGTAATTTAGCAGGATTATACATCTTTTGTCCCTTACGGGTGTACGCGCTTGTCAAATCAACAGGTACATTCTTAATCTAAGGGATTTCACATACATGAACCGTGAAAACATATACACTCTTTTTTGGGCAGTTGTGTAAAAAACATAAGTGTTTTACATGGTTGATTAATTAAAGTTACACAGAGATATTATAGGGTAGTAAGTTATTCCACCAGATTCCTGCGTGCATCATTTAACAATTTTTCAAAGTTTGTTCAGATCTATACCAGAATCTGAGTGGTGTACCCTTATATGGTTTTTCAAACTGCATTTCTGCACGAAACCAGCTTTGCACACACTACATACAAACCTCTTATCATTCAAATGAATCCTCACATGAACTTCCAAAGTGTAAGGTTTGGCAAACTTCTTATTGCAATACTTGCACTCAAAACTCTTTGTCCCAGTGTGCACATCAAGATGGCGCCGCCAAATCCATTTATAAACGAATATCTTCCCGCATATTTCGCATTCGTACTCTTTGCTCTTTAAGTGCGAATATCTAACATGCGCTCTGAGTCCACCAGAGCTTGCAAACTCTTTAGAACACACATCACAACGAAATTCCGGCCTTTTAAATCTATGAATTTCGATTAAATGTTTCAATCGGTGTTGGTATTGTGAAAAAAGTTTGGGGCACTCGGTACATTTGAATTTGGAATCGTTATGCACTTTTCTTATATGGTAACTCCTTGCTGATATACTTCGAAACTCTTTGGCGCAATGCTTGCATTTTGCATCCGTCTTTCGGTGAAGAATGACGTGTGTTTGAAGTCGGTGAGCTGAAACGAACTTTTTACCGCACACATGGCACATAAAATTACTGCTGTGTTCATTCATATGTACGGACAAGTTCTTGAAAAACCGAAATTCTTTACTACAGACATGGCATTTCAGATTTTCCGAACTCAAGTTGAAGCCTAAAATACCGTGTGATGGTTTTAAACGTGTATTATAAAACAATAAGTCATGTTCCATTAAATGTGTTGACAAATTTTCAATAGTATCGAACTCTTTGGAGCATATTTTACATTTTATCTCGCTAATATCAGCCTTTATGAGGTCTTTTGGAGTTTTAAGAGTTGTAATGATATCTTCCTCACTGATGTCTTTGTGTAGATCATTCACGTGATGTTTAAGCTCCTTGAAGAATAAGTAAGCAGTGTCGCAGTATAAACATATGTATTTTCCATTATTTACGTATTTGAAAGGAATTATTGTTGAGTTTTTCAATATCAAAGTTATATTTGAACGCAAATTCCGACTGTCGATGTAGCTCTCAGCTGTTAATTTTGATATTCTCTTTCGTTTTGTTTCTGAAAAGATTGCAATTCATGTTGAAATATCGTCTATTTAATGTATTTATGTCGAGTGGCGAGCGACTTTTAATACGAGATTAGTTTTATCAAATGCTTCTAAATTGTTATACCGTGTTTCAGACTTGTAAAGCGATTGACGGGCCCGCTGGCGTGGTTGGCGTGATGGCGACTTTCACGCTGCAGGTCGTAGGTTCGATTCCTACCCGGGACATGCATTTGTGTGCATGAACATGTCTGTATGTTCCGAGTCTGGGTGTATATGTATATTAAGTATGTATTTACACATAAAAAAGTAGTATATGTAGTAATATCAGATATCTGGTTTCCATAGTACAAGCTCTGCTTAGTTTGGAATCAGGTAGCAGTATGTAAAATAATGTCCCAGGATATTATTATTATTATTATTCGTCATTTGTATTGAGTGTTGTTTTAAGCGCGATCTGTTTTTGACAATATGTTTATATTGGCGAGATATAGACGTCGTTAACCATTTTTCTCTATCATACTTCAATACTTAAAACTACATGACTGAACTTTTTATCAATGTTACTAAGGTGGCAAATAAGCTTACGAATCGCCTGACGTTAAGCAGTTACAGTACCTAGCCTATAAAAAGGCATCGCTTGCACGTTGCCAACGAAGGGGAGTGGGACAGAGGGAGGGGAAAGGGGAGAGGGTTGGGCTTCCGGCTCTCACTCAGTATACGAAACGCAGCTATAATAGCTACTTTAAGCCGATCTTCTGTGAGACGATAGTACTACCCAGGACTTAGGGACATGCACCCATCACGTTTAAACCAGTCCACTACCTTCCGAATTCATTCTGGGCCCAAATACTTCCGATCACTATCATGAGCTCTCATATGCTCTCGCAGCGTATAACTCCTCGCGTAAGACTTACAGCAGATACTACAAGTAAACGGCTTCACGCCTGAATGTTTCAGCATATGCTTCTTCAACCCATGGTTCGTTATAAACGCCATCTCACATTCCTGACACTTCTTGTTCTTGTGCCCGTGCGTCTGACGGATGTGCGTCGCCAAATAATGCTTTATATTGTACTCTCTCGCGCATATAGGACATTTAAACGTATGCGTTATGTTGTGCACTTCTGACATGTGTTTAATTCTGTGGTTGTAATGTTTCATTGGTTTAAAGCATATCTGGCATTTGATTATGCGTTTAGAATGCGCGCTCTCCATGTGGTTCGCTTTTGATGTTTTAGTTTTGAGTATTTTCCCGCATTCCGTGCACGGAAACTGTCCGCTTTCGTGCGTGCGTTTGTGTACCTTCAAACGTTTTGAATTGAGGAACGATTTGCCGCAGACATCGCAAATGCAGTTCGCGTAATGCTCGTTTAGATGCATTGTCAATGTCCTGAACACGTGGAATTGGAGGCCACATAAATGGCAAGAGTATGGACTGGAATCCACTTTGTAATCAGCTATACACTCGTTGTATATAACCTTCTTGTGGACATCGACAAAATGGCGTCGCATCGTGTCGACATCTGTCAAATTCAAATGACAGTGGCGGCATTCTAAATTTGAAATTTCGATTTGTAACGAGCGCGGGTAACGTTTTATTTTTTTTATTTCGTCGTCTATGTTGTTGTGCGTTTTTAAGGTGTGATCTCTGAGGAGGTTTATCTCCATGAAGTCTTGTTGGCAGAAGAAGCATTGGAACCAGCTCTTATGGTGTCTGAAAGGGCAAGCTGTTGTGTCCCTAAGTACTGCATCGCAGGTCAACATGACCCTTTTGCGTTCGGATACTTGTTTCACAAAATTTTGTGGATGTTGGATTCCTAAAAATAAAAATAAATGAGGGTAAAAGTAAATTATCAGGTTTCGCGATTTAAAAAAAAATTGTTAAGAAAGATTTACATTTTCGTAAAAATGGAAAAAATGGGGCCATTTTTTTTAAGAAAAATTTGGCACTATCAAGACCTTTTTACACAGATTTAATTTTGATAACAAAGTACCTATACTCGCCACTCGACATTAAAACTAATAAAATATATTTAAAAATTACCTTTATTTACTGCTGCTAGACTATATCCATCCATACACCTAGAAGCATTTCCAACCAAATCTGTTGATTTACAATCTCCATCCTTAGATAGACTGCTTTTAAGATCATTTTTCTTATACAATTCAGATATAGGCGTGTCTGAATCTACGTCATCCATGACTGAATTTTTTCTCCTTTTCTTCGCTTTTAAAATGATTTTATGTCTCTCTCTTTTTTTAGTAGTCCCCATTTTATGTAATATCTCATTCTCTTTATGTACTAACTTGTCATCATCTGAAAATTAAGCATTATATAAATGCATATAAAAATATGGCAACTATATACTATGATTATTAATTTCGTAGACTAAAATGATAGCTCTTTATGTCAAACATACAATTAATTTGTCATGAATTATGTTGTTTTTATGATTGTGGTTCAAGTTAATTCAATTTTATTTACTAAAGAATAATATAAACAAGATCACTCATAAAAAATATATTCAATTAAATAAAAAAATTCATTTATAGCTGTCATTTTAGTTCATGACATAAAAAATCAGAGTATAGAACTTTGAGCGGAATAAACAAAGCACTTACCTTCACCACCAGAATCACTGTAACTTGGACTGTTATCTACTTCTAATTCCGTCTTTACTACCATTGAATCTGTAAATAACCAAATTGATATACAGAGTATCCCAAAACCCATGCGACAAACCGACCATGGCCATAGCTATAGCTATGCATGACAAGACCTCCAAAAAAACAAAAAAAATAATAAAAAAAAATAAAAAAATTTAATTTTCATAAAAAAAAAAAATCCTGAGCATGTTTGCCAAACTTCACACATTTTTTTTAAGCGCAAAGTTGGAAACAATTTGTTTTCTAACAAATTAAATGATATGATGAAAGTAAATTTGAAAGAACATGAAAACTAAAGGTGCTGTAAAACTTTTTTTCTTTTTTCGGTAGGTCTTGTAAATTGCTATCGCCATGCGCGGTTTGTCACATGGGTTTTGGGACACCCTGTATATGTACTACATATTAAGTAGGTACTTCAATATCAATAATGTCACTAGAGGCTCTCATAGCCAGCTGCAATCACTGATCTGTAATCGATCAGTGGTTAAGCAACGCTTCACAAGGCCAGTCAAAGATGGGTGACCATTTAGTGGCATTTGAACTGAACGTCTCCGATCTTCGTAGGCACGTAAAAAGTCAGCCCCGGTTGTTGATATCTAGACAACAGTTGTTAAGCCTTGTCGGAGGCCTTCGGGTGGCTTGAACGACTCTGACACCAGGTTGGCCACTAACCATACGATAGATAAGAAGAAGAGTTATTTCACTACCTGTCTTATTGCTGCAGTAAGTAAGGAATCGTCTCTCAGCATGCAGCACTTGTTTACGGAAACTGCATGCGTCTCTCAGATGGCCCACACACGCTCCGCACACCAACCGACTCGGACCCCACTCCGATACGTAGGAGAGCTTGGAAAATAAATAAATAAATATCCTGGTACATTCTTTTACACACGGCTACCTGATCCCAAACTAAGTAGAGCTTGTACTATGGAAACCAGATAACTGATATTACCACATATACTACTTTTTGTTTGTAAATACATACTTAATATACATAATTACACCCAGACTCTAATACATATTTAGGGAATGTCACACGTATGTCATTCTGACTATCTGGTAAAACGTGTTCTTTGAATTGGCTTAGGGCCACCGCAGACTTGCTATTTTTAGTATCGGCGACCGGCGATTTTGCGACTGTATCGATGATGCGTCACGTTTCTTTGAGCGCGAACAAGCGAGATGCAGCATCAAAATCGCTGATCGCCGATGCTAAAAGTAGCAAGTCTGCGGAGGCCCTTAATACCTACACAATGTGGTGGTGTATGGCTACTCAAGCCTCTGACTAGTTTTGACATATATTTCATTTTTTTCATTTCATTTAAGGAATAAGACGGCTGGTATTATGGCTTGATTTTAATATTGTTGTTAATCAAATACTCAAAAGTTTCCAAAAGCAATGAGAGCCAAAGGCTTTACCAAGAAAGGAGACATGAGAATGTGCAAAATAGTATATCCTACTAAACGGAGGCCAAACTCAGTACAACACAGTTGGACTTTCGGCCATTGGACCGAACGCCATCCCCTGAAGGCCGAGCCCAGTGGCGACAGATTTAAGGACGTTATCGTAAAATTATGAATAAGAAAAACAGCTTTAAACACTCACAGTGATACCGTAACACTCCCGCAACATATCGGAATAGACCTCCTTGATTCCGGCATCTGTAATATAAGATGTGGCCACGTCCCAGGTGCCGCTGGTGGACAAACAGCACCTACATACGTCTGGCTGCGACAACAGATCGTCTGTGCCTTCCATTTTCATTGTTTTAATTTATAAAAATATAAATTTTATTAATGTTTGTTTTCCATTTTCATCGCAACTCGCAAGTAGGGATGGCGATCTGAGATCGATTAATCGAAGAATCGATCGATCGATTTTTTTAAATCGATATGTAGTACTGAATCGATTCAGTGAATCGATATTTCACTCTTGAATATCGACATTAGATTTTTTCTGTTATGGTAAGAACCATTAACCTGGTGAAATTCATAGTACAATAAAAAAGAAATCCAAGAAGATATATAATTTTCCATAAATCTACTGTTTCACTTTTTTGTCTCTTTCGCGCACGCACTAACAATCGCTGTGCCAATAAATGCGCAATACTCAACTTCAAGGTCACGCGCGTCTGATAGTTTTATATGGTAATAAAAATATTTGTTATTATCGAACAACCTGATTTAAATGATATCGCTGATATGATTATGATCGTTTATTATGGTATCTTTCTTGGTTTTAATAAAATGGATTTATATTTACATTGTAAATGCAAACTTGGAAAAAAAAAAGATTTTTCAGAAATTGATCTTTTAGACCTCGATTTTTTTGTGAATCGATTCATCAGGTTACGATTCGAATCGATTCAAAAATCGATATTTTTCTGAAAGAATCGCCATCCCTACTGGCAAGATGCTTATGTCAAACATATAACTATTTTTTGCGTATGTTTTTGACAGGTGACAGTTAATGTCAGTGGTCTCGAAAGTCAACACTAGAAATTATGGTGCGTTCCATTCACTGTTATTTTTGTTAATTTCGTTATTTTCGATCACAAATTTCGTTCCACTCGTACCAACTTGTACTGAAAGTGATCATTATTATCGTTTTTAACAGTTTTTGTGGACAAAAATAGCAAAAATAACGGTGAATGGAACGCAGCATTAGTAGAATTGTAGATTTGCCCTAAAAAAATCGGTAGATTTAGACTCAAAATCGGATATCGGTAGTGGACTTTATGGATAATATGTCCCTGTTTTTCATTTCTCCGAAACTTATTTAAACCATTAATATACCAAGTGTCTCAAAAGTATGAAATAATAATTAAACTATGTATACGGTTGCTGATATGTAGATGATTAGTGAAGACCGACTATACGTAACTATAATAGTTTCTGAGTTATGAGCTTTTGAATATTTGTGATAACTTTTGTTTTTCGGTACTCATCCCAACCCCCAAGTATTATTTCGTACTTTTGAGACATACCATAATATAAGTTTTAGTAAAATACCTAACCGCGGCTACACACTCTCTAGGAGGCATGAGGAGGCGACGCGAGCACGAGGGTGTAGATGGCGCCCTCGCCTCCTCTTGTCATGTCTCGCCTCGCCTCCGGCGTGCTCCGCACCGTGTCGGTTTTTTTGACCGGAGTCAAAGGACGCGTGGCGGGAGGCGGGTGAACCAAGTGTTGGGCAAAATTAAATTTCAGAACAATGAAATATTTACAATTAATAATTGTCAATTTTTGGAAGTCACAATTAGTTAATTGTAATTGTGACTTCTAGAATTCCCAATTAACAATTAATTAATTGTAACTTTCACAATTAACAATTAATTAATTGTAATTTCATAATTAGCAAATGATTAACTGTATTTTTTACAATTAACAATTAATTTATTGTAACTCTCAAAATAACCAATTAATTAATTGTAATTTTCACAATTAACAATTAATTAATTGTAACTTTCACAATTAACAATTAATTAATTGTAATTTTCACAATTAACAATTAATTAATTGTGACTTTCACAATTAACAATTTTTATTTACGTGGAGGTGGAGAAGAGGAATGGGGTTGAGGGGGTACGGGAAGAGTAGGGGGGATTTGAGATTCTGGCTCTATATACCTACCTAGCTAAACACGCATTCACCGAACTAGTATCTAATTCTATATGCCTATTTATCTATACATGTATCCACCTAAGTAGATATCTGTGTACATGTACCTATTGTACGAGGCTAATAATTGTTAGTTGTAATTGATTTTTTCACAGTTTAAAAAAATAATTGCGATTGATTTTAATTGAACCTGACAATTAATGTTGCACTCACAATAATTGTTGCACTCAGCAATTAATTTATTTAGATTAAAGTCTAAATAAATTAATTGCAGAGTGCAACAACTACGATTAAAAGTTTAATTGATTGAAAATTTAATCAATAATTAGTGCTCAACTCTGTCACTGAATAAAACGAGAGTGTGGATGGGTAGCACTCGTGTAGCCTCCGAGTGGCGCGGCTCGCGCGAGGGCCTCCACGAGGCGTGCTCGCGAGAGTGTAGACGCGCCATAACGTTTTTTATATCAATTTCGGCCTTTCCTGCCAAAGGTCGGCCTTTTTCGACAAATTTTCCGGCCCTTTTTTGAAATATGTGCTGGCAGCACTGCTGGCTACATTTACAAATTTTGGGCTTTTTGACGGGAAGTGGAAAAGTCATGTTGTCATTTTTGTTTTAATTTCTAAAACTTGTTTTCGTGTATTATAGTGTGTAATATTGGTGGAATATTAACCATTATATGGTCATAAATGTGCGTGAGTGTGGGCAATTGGAACAAAAGTGATGAAACATGATTTTCGGCTTCTCACAAGAAGTCTAGTAATTTGTCAGTAAAGTATCCGCCACTTTACTGATAGGGTTTGGGGGGGTAGAAATAAGGTAGTTATAAGGTAGATTTAAGGTAGTTATAAGGTAGAATTAAGAAAAAAATGTAATAAAAGTATACTGATGTTAGGCTCCAAAGGGCTAGTTCCCAGGGGCCGTAAAACTAATCTTAAAAAAAAAAAAAAAAAAAAAAAAACAAATTTACAAATTACAAACACTCATTGGCCGTTTACCGACTGCACGGCACGGCACCGGCACCGGCATGGCGGCAGAGTTGGGCAAAATTTAATTTTAGAACAATTAACAATTAGTTAATTGTTAATCGTGGAAGTCACGATTAACAATTAACTAATTGTTAATTGTGAGTATTGTGAGAGTGACAATTAACAATTAACTAATTGTTAATTGTGGAAGTCACAATTAGTTATTTGAATTGTGACTGTCACAACACTCACGATTAACAATTAGTTAATTGTTAATCGTGACTTCCACGATTAACAATTAACTAATTGTTAATTGTTCTAAAATTAAATTTTGCCACTACTCATCGTACGAAACGCAGCTGTAATATCTGCTTTACGCCGATCTTCTGTGAGAGGGTGGTACTACCGCGGTCGAGCCAGCCCGTTTATGAGCTGCAGTCAACTGGCTACAGCTTGGCTCTACCACCTTTATTTGGTTTCATAGCCAGTTGCAATCACCGATCGGTACACGATCGCAGGTTAAGCAACGCTTGGCAAGGTCAGTCAGAGATGGGTGACCATTGAGTGGCAATTGAACTGAGCCTTTCCGTGCTTCGGAGGTCACGTAAAAAGTCAATCGCGGTTGTAGTTATCTCAACCTGAAGTTAAGCAGTTACAGTAGCCTATAGATGCTTGCAATACCAAAAGCATCGCTCGCACGTCGCCGACCTGAAGAGGAGTGGGACAGAGGGGGGAGCTGGGACAGAGGGAAAGGGGGTTAGGGCAGAGGGGGGGGGGCGGTTGGGACAGGGGGAGGGGGGTTGAGAGAGGGGTTGGGCTTCCGGATCACTCACTCATCCATCGTAGTGGCGCTCAAATCCAGTTGCAATCACTGATCGGTAAACGATTGCAGGTTAAGCAACGCTTGGCAAGGTCGGTCAGAGATGGGTAACCATTGAGTGGCAATTCGGTCGCGGTTGTAGTCATCTCATCATCGTCATACACGATTACGGTTCTCTCACTCATCGTACGAAACGCAGCAGTAATAGCTGCTTTACGCCGATCTTCTGTGAGAGGGTGGTACTACCGCGGTCGAGCCAGCCCGTTTATAAGCTGCAGTCAATTGGCTACAGCTTGGCTCTACCACCTTGAACAACACATCTCATCATCTTTGCTTAACATCAGTTGGGCCGTTTGCCATCCTACCTAGTCACATAAATAAAAAATTAGACGCTCATAACTAGCTGCAATCACTGATCGGTAAACGATCGGAGGTTAAGCACCGCTTGGCAAGGGCAGTCAGAGATGGTTGATCGACCATTGAGTGGCACTCAAATCTTTTCATGAATTACACGCACTTATGTTCCCCCAACCCCTCCTCCCCCCGCCCCGTATAGCGCTGCTCACGGCTTGCGGCTCGCGGCCTTGGAAAACCACAATGGTCGGCATCCTTTGTCGGAATCATCTGTGTCTTTTGAGACGGTCGTCCTTGCAGCTGGTAATCGATTATCGACTGTATGTGGTTGGTTATAAGCTTAAATTCCATTACGAGAACTGGTTTTGAACGAATTCCGAATTTGTGGTAATAGATTGTCGACTTTATTCGACTCACTATAAAGTTTTATTTTCATTATAACAATAAGGACCTATTTGGAACGGCCGTGGCTCGAACCGCGCGCGGCGGCCGGCGACGGTGAACCACGAATGAGTGAAGCACAAGTAGTTTGATCACTGACTGCTCATAAATTATCGACTGTATTTCATTGAACATAAGTTTTATTTTATCAGAGAACTGATACCTATACAATCGAACGAAATAATGTTTCGCGCGCAAACAGTGTGCACATGTACCTACTCGCAGTACTCGCAGACCGCACACGGCATTGCCGTCGCGTGCGAGTGTATTTACTTTGTAGTAAGGTATACAATCGCGTAATTCAATTAGAAGACTGCTTTGTAGTGAAATACACGTAAAATGATTTTATTGATTTATTGGTGGTAGGGCCAAGCTGAATTGACTGCAGCTCATTTAAGGGCTCGACCAGGGTTACAACTCTGCTTGCAATAGCAAGCATCTATAGGCTACGCTAACTGCTTGACCTCAGGCGGGCCGTACGCTTGTTTGCTACCACAGTCCCATAAAAAACTGCTTAACGTCAGGCGGGGCGTACGCTTGTTCGCCAGCTCAGTCCCATAAAAAAGAGCTTAACATCAGGCGGGGCGTACGCTTGTTCGCCAGCTCAGTCCCATAAAAAAGAGCTTAACATCATGCGGGGCGTACGCTTGTATGCCACCATTGTCCAATAAAAAGTGCTTAACATCGGGTGGGCGTACGCTTGTTTGCCACAATCCCATAAACAAGTGCTCAACATCAGGCGGGCCGTAAGTTTGTTTGCCACAATACATAAATGAGTGCTTAACATTGCTGTATGACGATGATGAGATGAGTAGTCATCTCATCATCATCATCATCATCATCATCGTCATCTTATCTTCGCGGTTGTAGAATCGCGACCGACTTTTTTCGTGCCATCCGAAGCACGGAATTGCTCAGTTCAATTGTCACTCAATGGTCACCCATCTCTGACTGACCTTGCCAAGCGTTGCTTAACCTGCGATCGTTTACCGATCGGTGATTGCAACTGGCTATGAAACGGCCCAACTGATGTTAAGCAAAGATGGTGAGATGTGTTGTTCAAGGTGTTAGAGCCAAGCTGTAGCCAATTGACTGCAGCTCATAAACGGGCTGGCTCGACCAGGGTAGTACCACCCTCTCACAGAAGATCGGCGTAAAGCAGCTATTACAGCTGCGTTTCGTACGGTGAGTGAGAGAACCGTAATCGTGTATGACGATGATGAGATGGAGATGACTACAACCGCGACCAAATTGCCACTCAATGGTCACCCATCTCTGACTGACCTTGCCAAGCGTTGCTTAACCTCCGATCGTTTACCGATCAGTGATTGCAGCTGGCTTTGAGCGCCACTGCGATGTGTGAGTGATCCGGACGCTCCCCTCTCTCAATCCCCCCCCCCCCCTCCTGTCCCAACCCGCCCCCCTCTGACCTAACCCCCTATCACTCTATGCCAGCCCCCCCTCTGTGCCACTCCTCTTCAGGTCAGCAACGTGCAAGTTATGCTTTTGGTATTGCAAGCATCTATAGGCTACTGTAACTGCTGAACTTCAGGTTGAGATACTTTGCTTACTACAACCGCGACCGACTTTTTACGTGCCCTCCGAAGCACGGAAAGGCTCAGTTCAATTGCCACTCAATGGTCACCCATCTCTGACTGACCTTGCCAAGCGTTGCTTAACCTCCGATCGTTTACCGATCAGTGATTGCAGCTGGCTTTGAGCGCCACTGCGATGTGTGAGTGATCCGGACGCTCCCCTCTCTCAATCCCCCCCCCCCCCTCCTGTCCCAACCCGCCCCCCTCTGACCTAACCCCCTATCACTCTATGCCAGCCCCCCCTCTGTGCCACTCCTCTTCAGGTCAGCAACGTGCAAGTTATGCTTTTGGTATTGCAAGCATCTATAGGCTACTGTAACTGCTGAACTTCAGGTTGAGATACTTTGCTTACTACAACCGCGACCGACTTTTTACGTGCCCTCCGAAGCACGGAAAGGCTCAGTTCAATTGCCACTGAATGGTCACCCATCTCTGACTGACCTTGCCAAGCGTTACTTAACCTCCGATTGTTTACCGATCAGTGATTGCAGCTGGCTTTGAGCGCCACTACGATGTGTGAGTGATCCGGAAGCCCAAGCCCTCTCCCAACCCCCCTCCCCCATGTTCCAACCCCCCCCCCCCCGACCCAATCCCCCCCTCCGACCTAATCCCCCCACTCCGACCCAATCTCCTTTCCCTCTGTGCCAGCCCCCACCACTGTGCCACTCCTCTTCAGGTCAGCAACGTGCGAGCGTTGCTTTTGGTAATGCAAGTATCTATAGGCTACGGTAACTGCTTAACATCAGGTGGAGTTGACTACAACCGCGACAGACTTTTAACGTGTCCTCCGAAGCACGGAAATGCTCAGTTTAAATGCCACTCAATGGTCACCCATCTCTGACTGACCTTGCCAAGCGCTGCTTAACCGGCGATCGTTTACCGATCGGTGATTGCAACTGGCTATGAACACCACTACGATGAGTAAGTGGTCTGGAAGCCTAACCCCTATCCCCCTCTAACCCCCCCCCCCTCCCTCTGTACCAACACCCCCCCCCCCCTCACCTCGTCCCACTCTTCAGGGCGGCAACGTGCGAGCGATGCTTTTGGTATTGCAAGCATCTATAGGCTACGGTAACTGCTTAACATCAGGGGGGCCGTACGCTTGCTGCCGTACCAACTTGGTCACATACGTTTTTTTTTTAAATGGTCGAGTATTCAACCGTTTTAAACGGATTGTTCGCGGTTAATTGTTAGTGGCGATTGATTTTTTCACATTAATTATAATTATTAAATCAATCGCCTAAAACAATTAAATCATTTGCAATTACTTTTTTAATGATTGAAAAAAGTAATTGTAATTGATTTAATCGAAATCCACAATTAATGTACTTTAATCTAAATAAGTTAATTGCCTTGTGCAATTACAAATTTAATTGTGATTAACTTAATCGCGATTAACTAATTGCAATTACATTTTTAATCAATTAGTTAATCAATTAAAAATCTAATCAATTAGTGCCCAACTCTGCATGGCGGCAGCTTTTTCATTGGTCAGTGACCAGTTGTCATTGGTTACTGACCAATGAAAACCCCGCAAATAGCTGTCACTGTGCCGTCGCCGGTGCCGTGCCGTGTAATCGAAAAACGGCCATTGGGTGAACTGACACTCCGTAGGTACCTATTTATTGCATTATTTATTGATTAAACATTAAAACCAAGTACTGATTAAAACTATTTTAGTGAAAATGACAAGCCGGGCGAACTGTTGCGTATATGGGTGTTTAAATACATATAAAAACTGTAAATTGTCTTTTTTTACTTTACCAACTGATTGTGAAAGGTAAGCTAAAAAATAATTGAAGTTTGTTATAATGTTGTTATTTAGATTACAATTAGGTATTAGCAGAAGCTCCTAATTCAGTACAGTAGACGTTCATTACAAGAGGTTAGGTAGGTCGTAGGTAGGTTCGAACAGTGGAATTGAAGCGAAAATAGGCAATTTGGAACATAATGAAATGACAGTTTTTTACGGTTATACCAGGCCTTTGTCACTCCGTGTTTAGGTCGAAATAAATCCGCAGTGACGTGCCTTTAGGAAGACACCGCACGTCATATGAAATAAAGCTCCTTGAATGCGGCAATCTCAATATTGTAATGTGTGTAACTAATTGCGTCAACGCACACAAGCATGAGTAAATAGTGTGGTCAACTTCTAAACTTTTACCCCATGAATCAAAGACTACCAAACTTAAGTGGAGATGGGCAGGCCATAGAATAGAATGGATCCTGACAAGTGGGCTAAAATTTCAAGCGAGTGGGTTCCGGAAGATGGAAGTCGGCGTTGCGGCAGGCCTAGAAAGAGACGGTGCGATGATCTTGACGCCTTAGAGAAGGACTGACAAAGAGTCATTGAGGACAGAGATAGGTGGACGAGGATGGGAGAGACCTATGCCCAGCAGTGGGACGAAATAGGTAAATAAAAAATGGGAAACGTTTTTTTATACAGTCTACAAGTAAGTAGATACTTAGTTGCTGTTTTGATGTAAGTAGCTTATAAAATACATAATGTAAGTGAACAGTCAAATAAATGTTAAATGGTGAATGAATGTATATGAAGGTAGAGATAAAAATGTACGCCCCTCCACTAAACCTGATTATTTAAATGTGGGAAAATAAATATTTTCATATACATTCATTCACCATGTGACATTTATTTGACTGTTCACTTATGTATTTTATAAGCTACTTACTAGTAGACTGTATAAAACAAAGTTTCCCATTTTTTATTTACCTATTTCGTCCCACTGCTGGGCATAGGTCTCTCCCATCCTCCTCCACCTATCTCTGTCCTCAACGACCCCTTCACCCGCGCAAATTGTCACACGTTGTTTCTTAGGTAAATCCATGAACGTAATAACCCTACTAAAGGACTGTGAACTACAAACTTTATTTTCCATTAATTCAATCAAAAATAATCCTTATGTGACGGACTTAATGCCCACGATGTACGCATTATAAAAACCGGTCCCAGCCAGATAGTAAACACCACCCTTTTGTCCCGTTCTAACAGTACACCTTTCACCTTCCTTGTGTTGCCAGTTCATATTTATTCGATCACTTTAAACTTGGTAAATTTTAATGTTAAGAAGAGTAAACAATAAAATCGATTATTGAGATGCATATGGTAAAGTATGAGAATATCCTAAGATTAAAATTACAAACATAAATAAATGTCTGGAAATTAGTACCTACCTCCTTCAATAATTCGCTTGTAATTGTCAGTTCCGTGATGTCTATAAAATCGTAGCAGAAATAAAATTAATAACTTGAAACACAGAACGTCATTTTGCGTGACACATGACTTTTGTAGCGAATTTTAAATTAAACGTATTGTGCGATAATTTCGTCACAAAATGGGTAAAATATGCATCGTAGAAGGCTGCAAAAGCGAATATTATCCGGATTGCGGTTTAACTTACCATAGGTAAGTGTTTAACTATGTTTTCTATGTTTCGTACATTTTAGAAATTCAGGTGACATAAATTTCGGTAGTAAACAGGACTACAATATAAATCTTGTTGTGTTTAGAACTGAACTGAACACAGCAACTGTTTGCAGCGATAAGTCGCGCTTTTTAAACCGACTTCAAAAAAGGAGGAGGTTTCTCAATTCGACCGTATATATATATATATATTTTTTTTTTTTTTTGTGTGTTCGCGGATAACTTCGTCGTTTATGAACCGATTTTGATGAATCTTTTTTTGTTGGAAAGGAAATGTTCCAGCGGTGGTACCATGATAAGGAAACCAGGATCTGATGATGGCATCCCAGAGAAATCGAAGGGAACCTTCGAAAATCGTAGGGGCGACTAGTGCGTTTGTAATTTTTTTCATTAACTATTTTAAAGCACTACTATTTTATGAAGGTCTGGAGTCGATCTGATGATGGAGTCGAAGGCAGTCGAGGGAACTCCTCAACGATTTACAGCAATTACCTGGTGTTTGGGCTTGATTAATTTGTATTGATGAGAACTTTACACCTAGATGGGTTGTGACTGTCATTAGGGGTCTGATGATGAAGACGTAGGACAGTCAAGGGAACTCCTCAACGTTTTACAGTAGCTACCTTGTGTTTGGGCTTGATTAATTTGTATTGATGAGAACTTTACACCTAGATGGGTTATGACTGTCATTAGAGGTCTGATGATGAAGACGTAGGACAGTCAAGGGAACTCCTCAATGTTTTACAGTAGCTACCTTGTGTTTGGACTTAATTCATTTCTATTGATGAGAACTTTGCACCCATATCGTTTATAAGTGCCATTACAGGTCTGATGATGGAGACCATAGACAGTCGAGGGAATTCTTCAACGATTTACAGCAGTTACCTTTTGTTGGGCTTGATTAATTTGTATTGATGAGAACTTTACACCTAGATGGGTTGTGACTGTCATTAGGGGTCTGATGATGAAGACGTAGGACAGTCAAGGGAACTCCTCAACGATTTACAGCAATTACCTGGTGTTTGGGCTTGATTAATTTGTATTGATGAGAACTTTACACCTAGATAGGTTGTGACTGTCATTAGGGGTCTGATGATGAAGACGTAAGACAGTCAAGGGAACTCCTCAACGATTTACAGCAATTACCTGGTGTTTGGGCTTGATTAATTTGTATTGATGAGAACTTTACGCCTAGATGGGTTGTGACTGTCATTAGAGGTCTGATGATGAAGACGTAGGACAGTCAAGGGAACTCCTCAACGATTTACAGCAATTACCTGGTGTTTGGGCTTGATTAATTTGTATTGATGAGAATTTTACACCTAGATGGGTTGTGACTGTCATTAGGGGTCTGATGATGAAGACGTAGGACAGTCAAGGGAACTCCTCAACGTTTTACAGTAGCTACCTTGTGTTTGGACTTAATTCATATCTATTGATGAGAACTTTGCACCCATATCGTTTATAAGTGCCATTACAGGTCTGATGATGGAGACCATAGACAGTCGAGGGAATTCTTCAACGATTTACAGCAGTTACCTTTTGTTGGGCTTACTTCATAAGGTTCAATATGCCAAAATGTTCATTGGTATGGCGCCACTAAAATTCGTGAAATAAAATTATTTTTATAAAAAAAAAAACCTACTTCAAAAAAAACTGATGCACTAAAAAACCTGAAATAATATTTCTATTACCACCTCTGCCTACCCCTTCGGGAAAAACAGACGTGATGGTGTGTTATCGAGTATTTGAAGTCGGTGCCAATCTATCTTCTTACTTTTATAGTAGGTAGACTTGGCATACCAAGATTGGCACCGACTTCAAATACTGGTGGTAATAGAAATATTATTTCAGGTTTTCTAGTGCATCAGGTTTTTTTGAAGTCGGTTTTTTTTTTTATAAAAATAATTTTTCGTTGCCACAAGACTGCATCGCTACTTTTCGAAGTCGGTCGCATTTGCAACGCGCGACAGACCGCACGCTGGTAAAACGCAACGCTGAATCATGTGTAGAATCACTGGTTAAAATATTGCCGACGATTTCGATTTCACCCAGTATAAAAAAGAAGACTTTGCAAGTCTTCGCAAGTACAGGAAGGAGTCGCCAAATAGCTAAGCTGACTATTCCTGGCTAGTATATATATATATAACGTCACGACATTTTTTATCCCCATTCGGGGGTAGTCAGAGACTTGAGTGGCCATACACCACCACATTGTGGAGGTATTAACCAACTCAAAGCCCACGTTTCACCAGATAGTCAGAACCCAACGTGACAGGTGGTGAACCTTGTCGCCGTGTATACAGGAACTGACCATTACCTAATCCCGAGGGATAAGTAGGTTTCCTCACGATGTTTTCCCTCACCGTCAGCGAACTGTAAATTATGCACATAGATGAAAATTCATCCATTGGTGCATGCCCTACCGGGGATCGAACCTGGGACCTTCTGATTGCTAGCCCAACCTGTTCACCCCTAGGCTACAGTCGCTTTTTTTTCCTGGCTAGTCTTATATATTATTATAAAAATATGTTTTTTTTTGTTCGCGAAGACTTTGTTTTTGTCTCCCAGTTTCTTTTGTGTCCTCTGAGAGTTACCTTCATGAATAGTTTTTTTTTTTTAGATTTTATGAATTATCACATTATGCACTCAGCCTTAAAACATTATGCGTTCTTTTCGCGTTACTTCTGCGTTACTGTAACATAGAAGTGTCATGTTACTCTATGATACAAAGTGGCCTAAAATCAACGGCCTTAGCCTTGTACATTTTTCTTAAACACTATTTTGTAGCTCCATTTAGGTTGCGAAGATACCTAAAGACAGGCGCTCGCGTAGTTTGGCCACCGCAGACTAATTTATTGTACTCATCTAAATATATAAGAATCAAAGTCCTGATTGATTGACTGACTGACTGACTGACTGACTGACTGACTGACTGACTGACTGACTGACTGACAGACAACGCACAGCCTAAACCGCTGATCGTAGAGACTTGAAATTTGGAGGGTGGGTTTGTCCTGATGTGTAGAGGTGTACTAAGAAAGGGTTTTTTGAAATTCAACCCCTAAGGGGGTAAAATAAGGGATGAAAGTTTGTATGGAAGTTCGTCATTTTTAAAGTTAGAATTATGAAAATTGCTGATTAGGTGTCTTTTGAAAAATAAAAAAAATGGGTTTCAGGGTTTTTGAAAATTCGACCCCTAAGGGGGTAAAATAGGGGATAAAAGTTTGTATGGAAGTTCCGTCATTTTTGAAGTTAGAATTACTTAAATTGGTGATTAGGTGTCTTATCAAAAATAAAAAAGAGTAATTTCAGGGTTTTTGAAAATTCAACCCCTAAGGGGGTAAAATAGGGGAATGAAAGTTTGTGTTTAGATTTCTTTCGTGTTTTTGGAAATTCAACCCCTAAGGGGTGAAATGTGGAGTGAAAGTTTGTATAGGGGTGGTCGAGTTTTGTTATTTTGACGGGAAAGGGGAAAACGGGGTCAAGGGATGTTTTAATAAGTCATCCATATCTCGATTTTGGATATGATTGCTTATTTGAATTGATCAGACTGGGGTTTCCGTATTTTTAATCATTTTGACGAGAAAGGGGAGAGCGGGGTCAGCGCATGTTTAGTCATCCATATCTCAAAATTGGTTATGATTGTTCATTTTAAATAATCAGACTGGGGTTTCAGCGTTTTTAATATTTTGAAGGAAAAGGGGAGAGCGGGGTCAGCGAATGTTTAGTCATCCATATCTCGAAATTGGTTATGATTGTTCATTTTAAATAATCAGACTGGGGTTTCAGCGTTTTTAATATTTTGAAGGAAAAGGGGAGAGCGGGGTCAGCGAATGTTTAGTCATCCATATCTCGAAATTGGTTATGATTGTTCATTTTAAATAATCAGACTGGGGTTTCAGCGTTTTTAATATTTTGAAGGAAAAGGGGAGAGCGGGGTCAGCGAATGTTTAGTCATCCATATCTCGAAATTGGTTATGATTGTTCATTTTAAATAATCAGACTGGGGTTTCAGCGTTTTTAATATTTTGAAGGAAAAGGGGAGAGCGGGGTCAGCGAATTTTTAGTCATCCATATCTCGAAATTGGTTATGATTGTTCATTTTAAATAATCAGACTGGGGTTTCAGCGTTTTTAATATTTTGAAGGAAAAGGGGAGAGCGGGGTCAGCGAATGTTTAGTCATCCATATCTCGAAATTGGTTATGATTGTTCATTTTAAATAATCAAACTGGGGTTTCGGCGTTTTCAATATTTTGAAGGAAAAGGGGAGAGCGGGGTCAGCGAATGTTTAGTCATCCATATCTCGAAATTGGTTATGATTGTTCATTTTAAATAATCAGACTGGGGTTTCAGCGTTTTTAATATTTTGAAGGAAAAGGGGAGAGCGGGGTCTGCGAATGTTTAGTCATCCATATCTCGAGATTGGTTATGATTATTTATTTTAAATAATTGGGGTATAAGCCGAGCTGAATATGGTAGGTACTACTTCAGTTTGATCCCATAAAAAATCATTTCGGAAATCAACACCTAAAAGGGGGAAACTAAAGGTAGAAAAGTACGGCAGAAAAATGTTTGTACCCGATTGACTTGAAACTTAGTATGCATAGGGTAGGTGAGGGAGGAAGGGGAAGAAGTAAGGTAGGGGGAAGTGGAAGGGGGAGGGGAAAGGGAAAGGGAAATGGAGGGGGAGGGAGCAGAAGGAAGAGAGGGGAGGAAAAGGGTGGAGAAGGGGAGGGGGATTTGGGATTTTGGCTCTATATACCTACCTACCAAAACACGCATTCACCGAATTAGGTACCGAGATAAAGTTTGTATGGCTCCAATAAAAATCGTGAAATAAAATTATTTTTATAAAAAAGCAAATACTGACTTAAAAAACCCTGGCGCACTAAAAAGTACTAAAAAGTCTTAAGTCACTTGCCCGGTTTTTTTTTTATTTTGAAGCCTACGCGGACGAAGTCGCGGGCAAAAGCTAGTGTTCTTATAAAAATAAACATCCCTTTCCTTATTTTATTATTTTCCTATCATAACAATCTCGGAACAATAGCACGTTTTCACCAGATGTCCATGGGGACTTGCTCCAAATTTCAAAATATTATGGTCACTCTTGTTTGGAAAAGGAAAAAACGTTAATGTGGTATCTCGCTGTCGGCTTCACTTTTGCTGGCAAGTCCGCATTCCCTGGTTATAATTTCTTTGGGTAAATCTAATAAGACGTTGACATTGGCAGAACATGGATGTATTAGCTCAGGATGCGCTTCGCATGATCTTCCCCTCTAGCTTTTTTCTATAGGTACAGGACCAACAATCTCTGACACGTATATAAAAACTGTTTTCGAAATCGATTTGATCAGAGTAAGTATCGTTTTCGCGGTGTAAGGTGCTCCGTGAAAAATGCCGAATTGTCCCATTAAACGTGTGCAAAGAAATTACAAAAAATAGTAATATACAAAAAGATGGGGTAACATTTCATATGTAAGTATTTTTGATGTAATTAATGCAATTTTTCTATTAAATTCATTAAAATATTAAATGTCATAAGAATCGAAAACATTATCGATACAATTAATCGAGTACGAATTAATCGAATAGTCTACTGTGACCATAGACGAATCTTTTCTACCCTGGCAACTGTATTTTTTATTTGTCAAATAATTGTCAAGTATTTGAACTTTGTAAACAAACGGATAAATACTGAATTACGCGGTGATAAACCAGTCGCAGAACGTTAAAAACGATTTACAATGAATAAATCATTAGTAATTCAACAAGAGAGGTGATTCACAAAGTTTACAGGCGGTGTCTCGCGGAATTTGAGGTACAAAATATTTTGTCAGAACTCGACCATGTTTACCAAAGAACCGCTGATATTATAGGTATATAAGCAGTTTATTTTACAGTTTTTAAGTTAAATAATGTGTTTATTGTATACAAAGGCAGGCTCAAAGCTTCAGTTTACAGGTTTTTCAGTAAATATACATTGATCGCTTAGAGGCACATTCGATTGAATACACTTGATACTTGCGCATTATTTTTATGTGTTGCTTTCATCTCGACCAATACATAAACTAAGGTTGCTTTATTTTTCTATGTTTGCTTGTCAGTTAACATCGTTACTTAATTACTAAATAAACAAATAATCTTAAAGCATTAAAGAAATTATCTTTTATTGAATTATTTTATTTTTCAGGTAAGAATAGTCGAAAATTGCTCTTTACGATGACATTAATCGATTAATAATAAATCTTCAAGATGACAGCAATGCTGTGGAGACTGATGATGATGAGTTGATGTGGCAGCGGCAGGCCCACGCCAATATATGGATTTATCAGGAGTGGAATATTTAGACCAAGATTAAAATAAAAAAATAATTAAAAAACGCAGTAGCTATGATATGTTTGTTTTATTTTCCTAAAATACAAAAAAAAATAACTAACTCATGTTGAAACAAAAACACCCACTATCGAAACAATTCAGATAAATACGATCTCGATAAATTCTTGATCTTGATAAACGGAATCGAACCTGACACTGCTCCGGGTCCATATGACCCAGAAGCAGGCAGCGTCTGCTACTGAGGCGATGAATCACATATGGCATAAATATATGTATAACAAATATTATCTTATTGACCAACATCAAAGAAAACTTAAAAGTGCTTGCGCTTGCATTATGAATAATAAATAATATGGAAAATAATAAATCAAGTATCAAAATTATTCAGTCGTATTAGTCAATGTTGCAAGAATTATTTTGAATTAAATACTTTTTGATTTGAACAGTGTTGTAGTAGTGTTTATTTATGATTGCAGACCGGTATCGATAAAAATATAATATATATAGTGTATAATAAACCTTGGGAGAGGCCTATGTCCAACAGTGGACGTCTTTTGGCTGAAATGATGATGATGATGACATTAGTATAATAATACCTATTACGTTTATACGTACCTACCTAACAAAAGATATCAGCCAGGCCAGTGGCAGCAGATGGCGCTGGTCGAGTGGGAGTGGGGGGGATGAAACAGCTTATTTGGGAACATTAGGTACTTATTTTTTAGATAATCTCATTTTCAAGGAACTGAATTGGGATGTACCCGGAATCATCTTGTTTCCGTTGAATATTTACGCCTCGTGAGTTACTCATTATTTCTTGTTCAGCTGTTTCAGTAGAGATAATTCAGTAGATTATAATGACAGCTATAAATGTAATAATGAGTATATGAAACTATCGATATAGCTAATTAGAAATATCGATAGTGGTATTCACCCTATTACACCGATGGTCCTACGGTAGTAAAATTTTGTATGTTGACGTATTAGATCTTTTAGTGTGCGTAAAATATACTAGTGTTGCACATTTCTTTACGTGTGCGTTTATAATGACACAAAATGTTTTGAGTAAGTGTGCGTCAATTTTAATGTAGTGGTTACCTCCCCTCCCCCAAGAATTGACAGAACATTTTGTTCGTTGAATTATGCGCGTACCGGGTCCCTAGTTAGATGGTCTAAGTGGCAGAATCACATTGGGTCCGAATGGAAAGAGGCCATTAATTAAAAAAAAAAAGTTTTTAAAAAAGAACAACTCTTCCCTCTATGTTCTCTGTGATACTTACCACTAAAAGAAATATGTTGGGTTCCTTTGACTGAATCACTCGTTACCAAGGAATTTTTAATGCTCGTTACTAACCAGCTGAACCAAGCGATCGAAAATATTTATACCAAGCGATTATTTTTTTATGGTAGGGTGGATACATCATCTTCAGCATTTAGTAAGGTGCCTTGCAAAATATCTATTTATAACTTACGACCTTATATAAAAATAATTATTTATTTGCAGAACAATAAAAATCGCAACCTTGGGGAAATTAAGTTTTATTACGCGGTATCACTGAACGGTGTAATTCATATTCTTTGACATTTTAATGGTTGGTGTTATTTTTCGTTGAAATTAGGATATTATGCAATACTTACTGATGGTATGTGATCCCAGTGTCTTTCTTATTGTTTGATTGATTGTTTCTGCATAATTTTACCGCGCAGGCCGGCATTTTACTATGTAAATATAATTAAAGAAAAATGTCAACACGGGAGATCAGTGTGACAGAGTGGTTGCTACGAGATTACGTCAAGTTGGACTCGTATGCTCATTTATATGAGCATTATTCGTTGCCGCATTTTACAGCTACACCGAAGCCATCTAGTCGAGCGGCGCTCGACTAATATATAATCTAAGTAAATCCGATTGGTCCGCGTACAACGCGTGTACTCAATTCAGTATGGCCAGTGGTCTCGAACCTACCGATTTTTGGGCATTTCTACTGATTTGGGGGCTGTTCTACCGATATACCGAAACCGAGTGCTTTTTCCGCGATTTCTGAGGATAGAGCTAAATTCTACCGATTTTTCTACCGATCTTACATTTTCAAGTGCTGGATGCCCTTTTTGTAGGTTGTTTGTGTATATTTTGTGTGGAAATATCTCAATAATGCTTGTTTTGCGGATTTTATAATTGAGTTTATCTTTCGGAATATACTTTGTCAAGTCACTAAGTAATAGTAATTCTAAGTTTAGTTAATTGAAGAATTAAGTCGGTACAAGTACGGGTGCAAAAAGAAGAAAGTAGCCCACCTTCTTACACCAATTTGAATGAAATGAATGAGAATAAGTTGTAAATAACGGCGGGAATAGTGATGGGATGTTCTCGAGAACATTCTCACCCTCGGAAACTTACCGGAAACTTACTCGTGAGAATTTTTGAGAATGTTATATTTTGGGTGACGTTATCCTAACTTTCAATCTTAAAAACAATTTAAACCACCATACTTGCATGTTTAATGAGGTTTATGCCAAGTTTAACATGATTCAGAAGATAAATTCTCGAAAATTATCACGTTTAAGTTTCCGAGGGTGAGAATGTTCCCGAGAACATCCCATCACTAGGCGGGAACTAGGTATGTCTACTGTAAAAGTTTTGATAAAGATAGGTTTTTAATTGCTTCATAAAAGGACAAGGTTTTTAATTGCTTCATAAAAGGACACTACTTCATTTTATAACACACTATCTTCAAAGAATATAAAAATATAGTTTTTTTTGTCTACCGATTTTGTGTCCAAATCTACCAATTTTTTTAGGCCAATTCTACCGATTTCTTGTTTTGACTTTCGAGACCACTTGTATGGCCGTCGCGCAAGGATGTATTATTTATTGGTTTTGGATTAGGTAATTATTATTGAAAATGACAAGCAAGGTGAACTGTTGCGTATATGGGTGTTTAAATCATAGATTTATTATTAGCAGATACGAAGCTATTGTTTATGGTATACATATTTGATGCAAATATGGACCACATTAACGAAAACATATCTGTCTCATTCTTACTCGTGACAATTTAGCTATGTAAAACAGTACAGTATATGTCATATATTTCTTTTTTCTGGAAGTTTTTGGTTAGTTCCGTCAGTAAGCCGCCTCCCTGAGGGCCTTTTTGGACCACCATATTGGGTTGTCGGCTATGGTCGGGTCACTATGGTTAGTACTTCATCTGTCATGTCAGCGTCTTATACAAATTATTTTAAATTTTACGCTGAACTGTGTGTATTTTGTGACTCTTTATTATATTATTTAGGATTATTAAGGAAAAATCAATATAGTTTAGTGTTGCGTTAGGGCATGCAGTTCTGATTCTCTAAATAATTTCGAAGGATTGTCATTTTTCAGGTTAGTTGTGTTATTTTCATATTTAAGTGTATTTAAAGTGTGTGAAAATACCTTTCGTGTACATTATATTAATTTTTAATTGAGTTCCCGTCTATAATCGTACTCTCGAATTCATATTTTCAAATAAAATAGAACTAACAAATATTTGCTATGTTTACATAAAAACGTAGTGCTGTTCTTATAAGTTTTGTTTCAAAGTTATCGATACAAATTCTATTCACCTACACGTTGGGCCGCGTCGTCACCCCGGGGTGACCACAAAGAAATTATTTTTGTTTTGGAAGGTGCGTGACTGCGCCGCCTTAAATTTGTTTTATAATATTTGTCGTCACTACTCACGAACATTAAGATGCGCGACAGAGATAACAAGTTGATTTATGGATAGTGAACATTTTAAAATTAAATGTGGGATTTGCTAAAACGGCTTAAAGAAGTTAAAATAGAGTTTGTTCAAAATCTCCCGATTTCGCAAGATTTTTAGCTGATAAATTTGACGATTTTTAATTTTACCCTTTTGCTACACTGGGCAGTGGTAGGTAGGGATGATGGCCGTGTATGCATGAGGCTCTCCACACGTGCATATTTTCGTGGTAAAGTTGAGGCGCCAACAAGGCCGAGACATTGAAATTCTGGTGGTCTCTAACGTTAAATTGCGAACCCCGAAGAGTTGCCATGTGAAAATGACTTTACTTGAGCAGCAGCGTCACTCTGCACAACCATTTTAGAGGGAAGAGGGTGACTCGCCCCACAGAGCCATAAAATAACATAATAGTCATAAATAAAAACATAATTTTGTACTGCCTACCCCCGATTAACGAGATATTTGTGCTGCGGTCTCTTTCCCCCCTTCATGACACTTGACTGACCGACTCGTTTGGTACACTCGTCGTCGCGGTGCCTTCTGTGTCTAAAAACCTTAATCGCACGAAATCTACTCAATCCTTTGTGTAATTGTGTTGTGTGAACTGGATAAACCCAAGTGAGTGCTCTAGTGATGTGCCTGCGCAGAAGAACCTGACGATCCAGCCATACCACCCTGGAAATGCACCCGCCTCCATCGTGTCGTTAATGTACACGCTTGACATTGACCTGAGCCTTACAGATTTGTCTCCCCCCTTTTTTGCCTTATTTGATTTAGCCCAGCATAGCTGAACCTACCTAATCAGGACCCAGCACTTTTCCCGCGACATGATCGTTAGGTATATCGATATGGATACTATCGACTAACTAAAAGTACAACACTTTTTGCTGTGCGCCATTTTGGACGGTCGTGTGCTCGTGTTTGACTACAGATGACGTCACATAGGGCTCGTCCTTTCTCTCTTAGGTCATTGGTTTAAATACATATAGAAACTGCAAATTTTCTTTTTTTTCTTTGCCAACTGAAAGTGAAAGGTAAGCTAATTGAAGTTTTATTTTGTTATTTAGGTATAAAAAAAGCTCATAGTTCAGTACAGTAGACGTTAATTACATGAGGTTAGATAGGTAGGTTCCCGTAGCCTTTTAAGAGCACTCGGCCACCGGCGAAAAAAAGCGAATGAGAGAACAAGTAGAAAGAACAAGTAAAATTCAAGTAGAGCCAGTATGCGATCATTGCCGGTAGTCGTTGGACTGCCGACTACGGCCTGCTAGTGTGTGGACCCAGAGCCGGTATCCGACCATCGCCGGCAGGCAATTATCGTTTTAGTGAGTGGGCTATGCAGACCATGGACTGCAGGCCGCCTGATGCGTCCAGAGACTGCAGGCAATCTGTTAGTGGATGGGGCCCTTAAGAGTCCACCTTCAGATTTACGTTTTTCGACATTGCAATATTTTTTGTCAATCTGGACAACAGGGTCACAATTTATTGCTACTTTTATAGAATTATTATATAAAACTTACCCCGTGTTTGTGGTAGGTAAAGGATGATTGTTACCACAATGCCAGCTTTATGATTAATTATTGGCTTATTAAAAAAACATAATACCCTCAGTAACAATTGACACTGTAAAACGAAAAGTTAGCAGTCTAAGATGTGCATTTAGAAAAGTTTTTTTAAATTTTAACATATACATCAAGAAAAAAAAATTACATTTAGGTATGTATAGAATAATAATATAAATGTACAAGTAACAACAAATATCTTTTTATAGACTGCAGGCGATCTGTTAGTGGATGGGGCCCTTAACGCTCATAACTCAATGAGCGATGTGCACTTGCTGATGTTTGATATTCTACTAGGTTCGGACTTGAACACTTGTAGACACAAGGACATCCTTGTGTCTACTAGTTATTAAAGCAAGAACAAACCTAGTAGAACCTACATAGCCTAACTACATACCAGTACCAAGATTATTGTAAGTAGGTACCTACTTACCTAAAAAAAATTACGTGAGATTTGCCGAGACCCCCCTATACCCACATGAGTTTTAGTGAGATTTGGCTCGACCCCTTCCCCCCCATAAATGCCTCACGTAATTTATGGACGCCCCCTTAATACCTGGCTCAAACAAGCCAAGTAGGTAGTTGCTAAAAAGTTACCAAGTTACTCGAAATTCAATTATTATTATTTTTACATTTCAGGCGACACCAATGGTTGAAATTAATTGATAGAACTGATTTATTGAAAGACAATATAAAGTGCAGTAGTTACAAGGTCTGCTCTCAGCATTTCGAAGACTCAATGATGTCTGTGCTGCATATGAGAAAAATACTACCGCATGCTATACCAACTAAATTTCTTCCTAAGAAAAGTACGGAGGCTCAACCTCAGCCGAATTCTACAAAACATGAATCAAATGCTTTAGATGTATCGACACAAACCAAAGATTCATATGTAAATGTAATATCTGTTGTCAAAATCAAAGATGCAACGGCAGCTCAAACCCAAACTGCAGTACAAGAAGAACAAAACACACAAACAACTGCAGCTCTTGCAGAAAACACACCAAGGAAGAGGAAATTAAGTACTAATTTACAAGAAGCTGAAAGAAAAAGAAGGAGGTAAGAAAATTAGTTGAATAAAATAAAAACCGGCTAAGTGCGTGTCGGACTCAAAGGGCTCCATACCACCGTAGAATAAAAACATCAAAAATATCAAGTTTCTTGTATCGGGACCCCCTTTATTTTTAAATTTTATTTTATTCTTAGTATTTGTTGTTGTAGCAGCAACAGAAATACACATTCTGTGAAAACTTCAACTCTCTACCTTTTACGGTTTGTGAGATACAGCCCGCTGGCACAGACGGACAGCGTAGGCTTAGTAATAGGGTCCCGTTGGCACCCTTTGGGTACGGAACCCTAAAAATGAACTAGACGCTATTTTATTCACTCTTTCTCCACCCGGGGAGGATGATGATATTACTAAAAGGTTCCAACAACTTTTGCGATGGCAGAACAGAAGAGCGGCGTAAAATAGCTGTTTTAGTTGCGTTTCGTACGATGAGAGGGCTTTTGTCTCTCCCACGCCCGCCCCTCTTAAGCTCTGCGTCAAACGAGCGCTGAATTGTTCAAGCCACTCCAAGGGCTCTGACAAGGCTTACCGACTGCTGCCTTTCTAGGCAGCAGTCGTTAAGCCTTGTCAGAGACAGACAACAACCGGGACCGACTTTTTACGTGCCCTCCGAAGCACGGAGATGCTCAGTTCAAATGCCACTCAATGGTCACCCATCTCTGACTGACCTTGTCAAGCGCTGCTTAACCTCCTTGCGTTTACCGATCCGTGATTGCTGGCTATGAGCGCTTCGGGCCAATATCGGTGGCGGTATCGGGCCAATATCTGTGTCGGTATCGGGCTAATATCGGTGTCGGGCCAATATCGGTGTCGGTATCGGGCCAATATCTGTGTCGGTATCGGGGCAATGTCGATGTCGGTATCGGGCCAATATCGGTGTCGGTATCGGGCCAATGTCGGTGTCGGTATCGGGCCTACATCGGTGTCGGTATCGGGCCAATATCGGTGTCAATATCGATCCTACATCGGTGTCGGTATCGGCTTACATCGGTGTCACTATCGGGCCAATATCGGTGTCGGTATCGGGCTTACATCGGTGTCAGTATCGGGCCTGTGTCGGTATCGGTTTGGTATTTTTAGTTGTGAAACGTCGGAGTTGTCGGTGGGCGGGCTGGCGGCGGGCGGGTCGCGTCCGCCCGAGCTGTGCTGCTGCTGCCTCAGCGCCGCCGGGGTTGAGCCGCTGGCCGCCGGGAGCGGCGCCACCTACATGGACATGCTAGACGACTGCTTCCATATCACTGTGAGTATATCATACTAGCTGTGCTGCTGCTGCCTCAGCGCCGCCGGGGTTGAGCCGCTGGCCGCCGGGAGCGGGAGCGGCGCCACCTACATGGACATGCTAGACGACTGCTTCCATATCACTGTGAGTATATCATACTAGCTGTGCTGCTGCTGCCTCAGCGCCGCCGGGGTTGAGCCGCTGGCCGCCGGGAGCGGGAGCGGCGCCACCTACATGGACATGCTAGACGACTGCTTCCATATCACTGTGAGTATATCATACTAGCTGTGCTGCTGCTGCCTCAGCGCCGCCGGGGTTGAGCCGCTGGCCGCCGGGAGCGGGAGCGGCGCCACCTACATGGACATGCTAGACGACTGCTTCCATATCACTGTGAGTATATCATACTAGCTGTGCTGCTGCTGCCTCAGCGCCGCCGGGGTTGAGCCGCTGGCCGCCGGGAGCGGGAGCGGCGCCACCTACATGGACATGCTAGACGACTGCTTCCATATCACTGTGAGTATATCATACTAGCTGTGCTGCTGCTGCCTCAGCGCCGCCGGGGTTGAGCCGCTGGCCGCCGGGAGCGGGAGCGGCGCCACCTACATGGACATGCTAGACGACTGCTTCCATATCACTGTGAGTATATCATACTAGCTGTGCTGCTGCTGCCTCAGCGCCGCCGGGGTTGAGCCGCTGGCCGCCGGGAGCGGGAGCGGCGCCACCTACATGGACATGCTAGACGACTGCTTCCATATCACTGTGAGTATATCATACTAGCTGTGCTGCTGCTGCCTCAGCGCCGCCGGGGTTGAGCCGCTGGCCGCCGGGAGCGGGAGCGGCGCCACCTACATGGACATGCTAGACGACTGCTTCCATATCACTGTGAGTATATCATACTAGCTGTGCTGCTGCTGCCTCAGCGCCGCCGGGGTTGAGCCGCTGGCCGCCGGGAGCGGGAGCGGCGCCACCTACATGGACATGCTAGACGACTGCTTCCATATCACTGTGAGTATATCATACTAGCTGTGCTGCTGCTGCCTCAGCGCCGCCGGGGTTGAGCCGCTGGCCGCCGGGAGCGGGAGCGGCGCCACCTACATGGACATGCTAGACGACTGCTTCCATATCACTGTGAGTATATCATACTAGCTGTGCTGCTGCTGCCTCAGCGCCGCCGGGGTTGAGCCGCTGGCCGCCGGGAGCGGGAGCGGCGCCACCTACATGGACATGCTAGACGACTGCTTCCATATCACTGTGAGTATATCATACTAGCTGTGCTGCTGCTGCCTCAGCGCCGCCGGGGTTGAGCCGCTGGCCGCCGGGAGCGGGAGCGGCGCCACCTACATGGACATGCTAGACGACTGCTTCCATATCACTGTGAGTATATCATACTAGCTGTGCTGCTGCCTCAGCGCCGCCGGGGTTGAGCCGCTGGCCGCCGGGAGCGGGAGCGGCGCCACCTACATGGACATGCTAGACGACTGCTTCCATATCACTGTGAGTATTGAGACTCAGTATCCGTTGTGGCCCATTTGCTATATAAGTTAATACCTCCACAATGTGGTGGTGTATGGCCACTCAAGCCTCTGAATACCCCCGAATGGGGATAAAACTTGTGACGTATTATGAAAAATATTTTGTTGTTCCTTCCGTGCGCGTAGGATCCATTCAAAGCAAAATGTTATGTTGCCAGTACCCAGAGGGGTTGGAACCGACGGCGTCCATATGCTCGGAATGCATCTCAACACTGAAGGAGGGAGTCCGGTTCAAGCGGAGAGCATTGCATTGTCAGAACACCATGATCACACGACAGACTGTCGGTATGTACTCACCACTCACTAGCCACAGACCACGGACCGACCATACTTTGGACTCCGCACTAGGAATAACTTGCGTCAAAATAATTCCTATAATACGTATTTAAGTACCTTCTAACATAGCAATCACTGAAATTGTACTCAGCCCACCACTCATGCAGCGAAGTTCACACATCTTTTATCAAAATTAATTTATTAAATAAATAGAAGGCATTGCTCACCAGAATATGAGCCATAAGTATTGGCAATACTGACATGTTTTCAACACTATCTGGTAGATGTATCGAGTGATTGAGAGTTCGATTCCCTTCCGGCGACATAGCCTAAGTATGTAGGATTTCACTTCATATTTGGTGTTATTATTTTCAGATAAAACAATAACCATAAATGAAGAGCCTGACGAGTCTGATAAAGCAGTTTTTGAGGTACAGAATCTTGATACAACTGCTCATAGTGGTAAGTGAATAAAAATAACGAAGAAAATAATTTTATTTCACACAGGCAACATCATAACACATCAGTGTGATAAGTCGCTGAACATTCAAAATTTTTCAAATGGGTTAAACATACTGTTTTACAAACGTTGGTGTCAAATTGTTTGATCCTTCTGTTCTTTCTTTGTTCATGATTTTTATTTCATTAAATTTATTTTCAGATGGACTCCGTGAGAGGGTCAATTTCCTAGAAAAAATACAAGAAGGTTACGATTTAACCGGGAACGATGAAGGAGAGACACGCGTGGATTTAGAAGAACCTATCGACGCGAACTATCATATGGAAACACCCTTATTTACCGAAGAGCCGATCAACCAATCCCTCACATTCACCGACAGTGGACAAATAAACTCGAAAGAACTAGAGTTCTCCCAGAAGGCATGCAAGTGTGGTGAACACTGCCAAAAAAAGTTCTCCTGTTTCGAAATCGCAGCTTTCAGACGAGAGTGTGAGAAGTACTATTCGACTGCTAAATGTGACATCAATCATATGGATATATATCTTACTGGAGCATTAGCTTGTAGCTATGATCCTAAATCTAAAATTGGCTTCAAGTTTAAAGGAGTCACTGTCTGCGAAGAGTTCTTCATGTTCGTGTTCGTCCTAAAAAAGTATCAATACAAAAATGTCCTCAAGAAAATCATTGAAAGAACGAAGTGCCGGTGGATTTGCCAGTCGCTCACTGACCAAACTATTGCCGTAAAGTTCCTAAAGTCATATTCACTACAAAACTCTTTGATTCTACCCGGAAGGTTCTCTAACAAACATCCAGACCTTCATATACTACCGAAGAATATGACAAGAATCTCAGTGTACTGTGAATATAAGAAAGCTTGCGTGGCAATGAAGAATAAATTCGTTAGCAAAGCGCTCTGGAACGAAATCTGGGAGTGTTTTTGTCCGTATGTAGTTCATAAAATCCCAAGTTATTTGTGTAAAGTGTGTCAAGAGAACGTTCAATCGCTGACTAAGTTCGGTTTACTCAGTAGAGGTTTGAAGACTGAAGCGCTACAGGGCTGTTTGGAACACCTACAGCTCGTGAGTGAGGAGACAGAGTACTACGATCGCGTGATGAAACAACCGGTAATCGGTGATAACACCCTGCACTGCTCCGTGGACTTCCTACAGCGGCTTCGCCTTCCCCACGAACCGAACGCGGGCCCCCTCGACTTACTCGACGCTTACGAAGTCGCGTTATTCGCAGTCGCGTGCCAACCGCCGGGCGAGACGGCCGTGTACGTCGTGCCGGAATGCGTTGGTGGCAAGAGCAGTAATATAATCCTGTCGCTTCTGAATCATTTCCTGGAAAGCAAGTGTAGTAGTGACGTGCAGTGCCACTGCGGGCCGCTGCTGCGCGCCGACCGCGTGCTGCAGTACGCGGCGTGGCGCGGCCGCGCGGGCCGCTGCAGGCTCGCCTTCCTGCCGCCCGGACACGACGCGGCGCCCGACTGCCTAGGCCTCCTCAAGATTGCGTTACAAGACCGTCCAGCACAGACCGTGCAAGACATCTGCGAAATACTGGCTTCCATCGGCGTGATGCCTGTCCCAGTCGCGAATGAGCGGGGAGAGTTAAACATTCCAATATTCAACTGGCTCGCCTTCTTTGATGCTAGAAACCCGACCCCGGTGTCGAATATACAGAGTTACTGTCATTTCGAAGCGGATAGTAGTAATGTAGGTGCGGTTAAGTGCAAAGTGGGTGTGAGCAGTGGCTCGGTGGACGTGCAATCTGTGTTTCAAAGTGGGTGTTTGGCGGGCGCGCCGGAAGCGTTACCGTTGCCGGGACTGTCGGTTGAAAGGCATGCGTACTTGTACGAGAAGATCAGGCCGCATTTGGATGAGAGTGTGAGAGATGTTATGTGCCTGAAAGAGATGCAGGATCCGTTAGAGTTTAAGTCGGAAATCAAGATGGAGTTTGAGGAACAAATAGCTTAGAGAGAGCTACTGCCGTTTGAACTCTTTATTAGCACCGAATCTATATATATAAAAAATTATATCCCAAGACTGAAATACCAACTGTATCGAATCTACTGACATCCGATGCAGTGAGCCGAGCGGCTTCGCTCGATCCACTGCGTCAAGCGGTCGTCTATAAACTAATAATTAGTTGTTCTTAAGTAATTTCTAAGCCTGTCTCACAATCCTGTTTGAAACTATGCAAATAACTATCAAAACGTCAAATAGAGGATTGAATTACAGGACTTTTAACTAGACCTAGGTCCTCATTAATAAATCGATCTCAAGATTGAGACGCTGACTTGAGATGCTGTTTTTGACAGGTGTTCCATACATTATATGTCAAAACTGCATCTTAAGATTGATCTCAACTTTAAGATCTATTTTTTAATACGGGCAATGAAACTAAGAAATAACTTGAGATCAAGTAGTGACTTGTCTATAGAGACGGGTGTTAGACTTAATCACAACTTAATATTTTCATAGTAACAATCAACTTGTTTTGGTAATTATGTATTTCGTTTCTAGTGCGGAATCCAAAAGTGGTCGGTCCATGGTTTGCAATGACGAAACATTTAAAAAAATATTATTGTCCAGACTTTACCAAGAAAGAGGGAGACATGTGAGTATCCAAAATAGTAGGTATGCTCTACTAAATGGAGTCCATGGACGCAGTCGTTCGCGGAAAACAATGTTGATGACATGTCGGTATAGCCAATACAGCTCATCTACTAATAGGTACGCATCAAAGTGCCTTACATTGGAAGTAATTGATTAATTGTGTTGATTCATTGTGATTTGAGAAGTGATTGTCGAATTGGTTGAATTTTGCTGCGTATTTTTTATGTTTAAAGTCTAATAAATGCCAGAGTACCTCGATAGATTGTTTTTCATTTTCAATACAATTGCAAGGCCTCCCTGTGCTTGATACATTCAAAGACTTGAAAATGTATAGGTCATCGACGTAATACCATTGAACATGACTGTGGACTACAAACTTTATTTTCCATTCATTTAATCAAGAATAATCCTTATGTGACGGACTTAACGCCCACGATGCACGCATTATAAAAACCGGTCCGAGCCAGATACCTATAACTGCGCCTTCTTTCCCTTTCTAACAGTACAACCTTTCATCCCTTGTGTTGCCAGTTAATATTTATTCGATCACCTTAAACTTGGTACATTTTCATGTTAAGAATAATAAACAATAAAGTCGATTAATGAAATACCTATGGTAAAGTATAAGAATATCCTAAGATTAAAATTTCAAATATAAATAAATATCTGGAAATAAGTACTTACCTTCTTTAATAATTCGCTTGTAATTGTCAGTTCCGTGATGTCTATAGGAATCGTAGCAGAAATAAAATTAAAAACTTGAAACACAGAACGTCAATTTGCGTGACACACGACATTTTCAGCTAATTTTAAATCTAGAGGATTGTGCTGAATTTTCTCATAAAAATGGGTAGAATATGCGTAATGGAAGGGTGTAAAAGCGAATATTATCCGAATTAAGGATTATCTTAACATAGGTAAGTGGGTAACTATGTTTTCCACGTTAAGTACATTTTAGATGTTCGGGTGACATAAATTTCGCTAGTAAAAAGGACTATAATATAAATCTTATTATGTGTCTGTGTTCTTAACTGAGGAATATCGTCCACGGGAACTGTTTGCAGCGATAAAGTCGCGCTTTTCGTTGCCGCACGACTACATCGCTACTTTTTGAAGTCGGTCGCATTTGCAACGCGCGACAGACCACACGCTGGTAAAACGCGACGCTCACGCCGCGTTGTCACGGCTCGCCGGGCTCGCACACGGCGTTCGCGTCGTTCACACGCTCGAGGAACGCGCACGTCTAGGGCCAGATTAACCCTTTCAGGCAATGTAATTCTCGGGGCCCCTTTCCTTTACCCTTTTGTTACTTTTTAATAGTACATTACTGCCACGGTCTGTAATGAGTGTGTTGCTGGGCGCGTTGTTGATGGCCGAAAGCGCGGCGCAGCGCAGCTTCAGGGCTCCACAGCGCGGTCAGCATTGCAACCCTTGATGGACAATATAAAATAAAGGCCGAGACCGATGGTTTGTCGATTGAAATTGTTTGAAATCGGGACGACTTTTGACTTTGCACTTCCCGATTACTCCTAAGCAATAAAAAACAAAAAAAACAATTTTGTCTTTTACAGATCCCAGGCGTGTAAATTGGTTACAACAAATACCTATTGGCTACAGAAAAATTACCCAAAATTCCGTCATATGCAGCAAGCATTTTAAGCCGACAGATTATGTCCCTAATTTAACACAAGGAGTTTTAAAAGAAAATGCCCTGCCCTCACTGTTCCTTTTCGTTAGCACAAAGGACAATGGGCAAAAATGGTCCAAATGTCCAACACTTCCGAGACCTACGTCACTCGATAGACCACTACATACTGAGTAACTTTTGCAAAGGCAGTTCAACAAAATAGGTTGTCAGTAAAAAATGAGTAGTTTAAAAGAATATTTTTATTTTTTTATTTCACACTTAGTGTTATGTCTTATACATTTTTTTCGAAAGGCAACCATATAAATACACTTTCTAACATTAAATAAAAATAAAAAAAGCTGTCAGAAAGCAAAAAATGCCGTGAAACTAATTTATTATTATTATTGTTACCTGAGGATAAGTGAAAAAGTAAGGTAACGCATAGAAGGTACCTGCTTATTTATTTTATAGAAGCGCAACATCAGAAAATACGTAAGAATGCTGCTGTTGTTGTTGTTGTTCACTTTTCATCAGGTAACAAAAATAATAATAAAATATTTTTCACGGCATTTTTTGCTTTCTGACAGCTTATTTTATTTTTATTTAATGTTAGTAAGAGTATTTGTATTGTTGCCTTTCGAAAAAAATGTATAAACATAATACTAAGGGTGAAATCAAAAAAAATAGTTTTTTAAACTACCCATATTTTTTTTACTGACAGCTTATTTTGTTGATCTGTCTTTGTAAAAGTTACTCAGTATTTAGTGGTCTATCGGGTTACGTCAGTGGTGTATATTTGGACCAAGTCCCATACAATTTTGCCCATTGTCCTTTAATTTTGTCTTATGGTCTAATTAGTTGGATATTCTTAGGGTACCGTACCTAATAAGGAAAAAAAACTAAACCCTAATATGATCACTTTGTTGTCCGTCTATCTGTCTCTATGTCCGTCTGTCACAACTTGCACAGCCCAAATCAAACATAACATGTTAACAGTAGTAGGTACCTTTTATAGCATAGAAAAAGAGTAAGTATAGGAAACATAAGTATAGGAAAAACCATAGATATGGAGAGCCTAGACAACGTCCAAGCGTGTGAAGTGTCATGTTACTTTATATTACAAAGTGGCAAAATCTACGATCTTAAATACTATTTTGTAACTTCATTTAGGTTGCCAAGATACAGACAGGCACTCGTGTGGTTTGGCCACCGCAGACTAATTTATTGTACCTACTCATGTTCTTAAGAAAATAAACATCCCTTTCCTTATTTTATTATTTTCCTATCATAACAATCTCGGAACAAAAGCACGTTTTCACTAGATGTCCATGGGGACGTTCTCAAAATTTCAAAATATTATGGTCACTCTTGTTGGCAAAGGAAACAACGTTCAGTATGGTATCTCGCTGTCGGCTTCACTTTTGCTGCCAAGTCCGCATTCCAGGTGTTAGAGACTTAAAACTTCCTTGGTATAGGTTGATATAATGATATAAGTAATTGAGGCTATATGCGAAAAAGAAAAGCAAAGAAATCATGCTATTGCGTTTAGAAATTATTGCACTTTGGCTTGAACTTTATAGATTGGTCTTGGTTTTTGAACGTAGTATGTCATGTCAAGGTGGGGCGGGAAAATAAATAAAAGTTTTGCCACATCGAATCCAGAGTTCGACAATTATTAAATAACGATACCTAGTTAATTAATTTAACAATGCGCAACGTAGAAATTAAAGCGAAAATTACAGATTACGATGGTATTTGCAAGATCGCCGAAGATTTAAGCGGCGAGCCACCAACTCTTATCAACCAAGATGATACATTTTACGTGGTCAACGACGGTAGACTCAAGATGCGATTCTATGCGGACTCCTCGGCCACTTTAGTGAGGTACGATCGGCCTGATCAAGAAGGCCCCAAGTTATGTGATTACGAATTATTAGAATTCTCTGTTAACGAAAATGAAAAAGCGAAGTCGTTGGACAAGATGTTGAGGAAATGTATCGGAATACGCGGTAGGGTAGTGAAGGAGCGGTGAGTTTGATATTTAGATATTAAATTATTCTGTTAAATTCATATTAATATTTTAGTAACAATACTAGCAGAAGCACTTATGTATGTTGTCGAGATCAGAATAAAAGAATGCTACTCCCCCAATTACTCCCCAGTCTCTTTGTGGATGTAAGATAGTCTACTATTGTTCTCACCAAGAACCATTTAAATAGAAATTACATTTTTGCAATGTTACATATGTCTGTCTGCATGTGGCAGTAGGCGGGGCACAAAGCCCAAATAACTGATGGTCAATAGTGACAACCAAGTACTGAAAGATGTAGCATTGGTAGGCCGGTGGACCAACAACCTAGTGAAGGTTGCAGGTACCACTAGATGCAAGCATCACAGGTTCTGTCATTGTGGAAAATCTTGGTGGAGGCTTATGCCTTTGCGAAACGTCTTATGGTTGATATGATCATGATGAATCACATTGTAATCATAGAAAAAGTAATTATTTCATAGAACTGACTACCTTTTAGAGCTTATCATTCCAGATTTAAAGAACATTTCTTTTACAGTAAGTTATACATGGTAGATCAAACTCGTGTTCACATTGATACCGTACAAGACCTCGGTCATTACATGGAATTGGAAGTAGTGCTGAGACCAGAACAGACCCTTGAGGAAGGCCAGCAGATCGCCCGGGACCTCCAGACCAAGCTCGGAGTGAAAGATGAAGATTTAATAACCTGTGCCTATGTTGATTTACTGGATAAGAAAAATAATTAAATTAGTTCATGTTTACAATAGTTTTGATTTTTTCTTTGTCGGTTGTACTGAAAAACCTAGGATTTTTACCCGATATACAACTTACTAATGGTTCCAAGTTTCTAACTTTAAAATTACACCCAGGATAAAAAGATGTGACTGAAACACCTACATTACATAAATAAATAAACTGTAGGACCCATCCTTAGGGTAAATAAATGCTAACAATCATGATGCACTGCCCGTGCACTTTACACAGTTCTGCCTATGCTATCTTCGAGATCGTGTGCATGAATGTATAAGAAAAACCGTAAAGATCAGAATATCGAAAATTTACGGTTTTTATGAAAATCACTACATCATCTAAAAAAATCGCTCATATTGACATTTGTCTATGATACATTTGTTCAGTGTTGCCAGATGAGGAGGATTCCCTGCAAATTCGGGGGCTTTTTTCGCCTTTGGGGGACGGATTCTTTGGGGGGATTTTCGGGGGGAAAATAAACACGGAGGATCATCAATGCCTACTTATTTTCAGTAATAAAGTCTATATATTATTTCAATTAGTTCGATATCGTTATAGTGACGAAGTTATTGAAAGAGTACCTATTTTTGTTTTTGTATAAAAAGGAAAATTGTATTTAAAAAAAAACGAATTGAAATTTCAAATGAGTACAAACTGTCTTGGGGGGGATTTTTCTCAAAAAGCTAATTTTCGGGAGGAATTTTGAAGAATTTTGGAGGGAAACTCACATGGTCATCTGGCAACACTGCATTTGTTGTCTGTCAAAAGGAAGCTTTTTGGCGGGAAGTGGAAAAGTCATGTTGTCATTTTTGTTTTAATTTCCAAAACTTGTGTTTTCGTGCATTATAGTGTGTAATATTGGTGGAATATTAACCATTATATGGTCATAAATGTGCGTGAGTGTGGGCAATTGGAACAAAAGTGATGAAACATGATTTTCGGCTTCTCACAAGAAGTCTAGTAATTTGTCAGTAAAGTATCCGCCACTTTACTGATAGGGTTTGGGGGGGTAGAAATAAGGTAGTTATAAGGTAGATTTAAGGTAGTTATTAGGTAGAATTAAGAAAAAAATGTAATAAAAGTATACTGATGTTAGGCTCCAAAGGGCTAGTTCCCAGGGGCCGTAAAACTAATCTTATATAAAAAAAAAAATTTGTCTGTCAAAAGGAAGCTTTTTGGCGGGAAGTGGAAAAGTCATGTTGTCATTTTTGTTTTAATTTCCAAAACTTGTGTTTTCGTGTATTATAGTGTGTAATATTGGTGGAATATTAACCATTATATGGTCATAAATGTGCGTGAGTGTGGGCAATTGGAACAAATGTGATGAAACATGATTTTCGGCTTCTCACAAGAAGTCTAGTAATTTGTCAGTAAAGTATCCGCCACTTTACTGATAGGGTTTGGGGGGGTAGATATAAGGTAGTTATAAGGTAGATTTAAGGTAGTTATAAGGTAGAATTAAGAAAAAATGTAATAAAAGTATACTGATGTTAGGCTCCAAAGGGCTAGTTCCCAGGGGCCGTAAAACTAATCTTATAAAAAAAAAAATGTCTGTCAAAAATAATGGGAGCGAGTTTATTTACTGATTATTTGTTTATTTTTATATTGTAAACTAATAAATAATGGAATCAAATAAAGGGAAGACGACCTACGGACAATGCCGCTGCTGTTTAGCGAAGGGCCACCACAGGGATATTATGAAAGAGTATTATTTCAACGGGATCCGAGAGGTGTATTATGATATATTCATGGAATGTTTCAATTTATTCGTAAGTATTGTACCAATATTTGACGGGCCCGTTGGCGTGATGGTGCCTTTCACGCTGCAGGTCGTAGGTTCGATTCCTACCCGGGACATGCATTTGTGTGCATGAACATGTCTGTATGTCCCGAGTCTGGGTGTATATGTATATTAAGTATGTATTTACAAATAAAAAAGTAGTATATGTAGTAATATCAGTTATCTGGTTTCCGTAGTACAAGCTCTGCTTCGTTCGGGATCAGGTAGCCGTGTGTAAAAAAATGTCCCAGGATATTATTATTACTTAATTTAGTAAGTAGGCAATAAAAAAACACAGACAAATTTTGGAAACGACCTATTCGTAATTGACCCTGGACTGGGTGTCACTGAGATCCATTCCATTGTATGGTAGCCATAGTACAAGCGTTGCTCAGTTTGGGACCATACAGTTGGTGTATAAGTCTGGCAATATTTATTTATTAATTAATATCCTGGACGGTTCTACTTACCGTCGAACCATGTGCCTGCCTAAGAAATAAAAAACTTGATTTTCAGCTATCAACCAACTCAAATCTAAGCTCGCTGATATGCTCACCATGCATCCACCGTCTCCGAGCCGCCACCAGCTTCCGAATGATGGTGGCGAGTACCGAGAAGCAGCTGCTGGACGCTGCTGCACCCGGAGATGATAAGGACATGCTCTTTGTCAATGGTAAAGCTGGACTAGAATCACTACTGGCTATTTATAGGTCTTATGAGAGTGCATGGGAGTGCCAAATATGCCCTCCTCCATTGCCTCGTTTTATGGCCTGGGTGCCACAAGTGCTTGCACTGACTAGGGGGCGTCCATAAATCACGTGAGGCATTTAGGGGGGAGGGGATCGAGCCAAATTTCACCCAATCTCACGGGGAGAGGGGTGGTCGCGGCAAAAATCACATAAAAAAAATTGTGTGTGTAAAATTGCCAGAAAACTGGGTTAAATTACTTAAGTAAAACATGTTTCTCCTCTAAAATATGGCTTTTGAAAAATCTCACGTGAGATTAGAGGGTGAGGGAAGGGGATCGAACCAAATCTCACGACATCTCACCAAGCGAAGTGGGTCGAAAAATGACCAAAATCGCCTCACGTAATTTATGTACGCACCCCTATAACAGCCCGCCTGATGTTAAGCGGTTACCGTAGCCTATAGATGCTTATAATACCAAAGCCATTGTTAGAACATTGTTGAAATGACCTACTTTTAGGATTACTGGATACGAGAGGGAAAATTACCATATTTGTTAACAAAATATCATACCTTCTACAGGGTTATTGAGAGAACACTAACAAGCTTGCAGGACTGTAGTACTGACATTATAAACACAACTTTTGTTCTATGACTTTACAAAACAATGGTGCTACCCACTGTGGGGCTAGCACAACCGCCAAGACGTGACTCATATCGCACCGAATTGCTCTCTCTCTACCTTAATGCATAGGAGAGAATGAGACAAAATCACGTTTTGTCTTGTCGCAGTCCAGCTGTGCTATGTCCCTTGAGTCTTGAGTCCACGAAGCGCGCGTGTAGGCCGGTAGCCCGAAAAACGCTAGTCTGGAAGCACCCTAACCCATATATTCATAGAGATTTTAGCCAGTTTATAATGTAATGTAACGTCACAACTTTTATCCCCGTTCGGGGGTATTCAGAGGCTTGAGTGACCATACACCACCACATTGGGGAGGTATTAACCAACTCAAAGCCCACGTTTCACTAGATAATCAGAACCCAACGTGACAGGTGGTGAACCGTGTCGCCGTGTATACAGGAACTGACTATTACCTAATCCCGAGGGATAGGTAGGTTTCCTCACGATGTTTTCCCTCACCGTAATAATGATAGTTAGTAATGTTAAAGTTAGTTAACAAACTCAGTTTATATATATATAAAAATATATAACGTCACGACTTTTATCCCCATTCGGGGGTAGTCAGAGGCTTGAGTGGCCATACACCACCACATTATGGAGGTACTCAGTTTATAATGGTTTTAAAAGCAATTTTAGGAACAAATGTGATTTGTAATTCCACTCGATCATAACTCTCTATGAATTTGATGGCAAGTTTGTGTGCGATAAGTGTTGTTTTAAATTCCAGTTGAAGACAACGCTTTGGAGAAGAGCATTGATGTGAAGCTTGAGCATCAAACACTGGTCAAGCTCGAGCCACCCGAGGACACAGACAATGTAGACTATGAGTCGGATTTCATTGTCAATGGTAAGCTTGCCAGTTCCAAGTTTAACAAATCGCAATTCCGATAAGACAAAGGCACAATTTTACACTTAATAATATTTTACAATTATACCCTTGTCTTACCGAAGGTGCGGATATCAACCCCCAAAGGAGATGGCCCACGTCCCATACAAAATTACCCTATGTACTGCAGCAAAGAGGAGTATCTCAAAACAATGATAAAAATGAGTGTACAAAGATGGCATACTTCCAAACTCCATGCTTACAGTCTAAAGGGGGTGATCCATTGGCGAGCAAAACCGCCGGTACGCCAACGAACTCGCGAGCCAAAGGTCTAAACAGCCAATGGAGCATCGTCTGCGGACTTTAAAACCGGCGGATTTGCTCGCTGGCTCCTTGTGCATGCTTGAAATTCTACGTCCTCGGTGCAAAAACCGCCGAAAAACTGTTTTGCTCGCCAATGGATCACCGACAAAATCCAACGAGCCGGCGAGCTAATGGTTAAAACCACAGAATAAAGACTAAAGAAAGAGGTGCCCTTATTAGATATATGTATGAAAAAAAACGTGGTCATTGTTTTTTCATTTTCATTGTTCTATCTACCGGTAAATAGTTGAACTACTCGCTTCGTTTTATGTCGATGTTAGTACTAGGCCGACCACTCGGCCGAGTTGCTTAGGGCCAGTCCCCTTAGTAATTGGTCCAAACCGTTGGCTCGCAGTTCGCAAATGGATCACCCCCTTAACATATTTTTTTTAAATGAAATTTCGTTCGGTGGTGGACTCAACTGTCAACAGATTACACGTCAGATGAAGATCAAGTGGACGGTGAAGAAGCGCTGCTCGCTCGCTTCGCTAGCTCCGCGGCGCCGCTCCCCACGCGGCAGACGCTCGCTCTCATCTGCCCGGAATATGTCAAGCATTTGGATTCGCTCGAAGGTATTTTTTTGTATAGCCAAGGGATGGCACACTGGCTGCTTTAGGCCGAGGTGTTACTACCCCAGTCGAGCCAGCCGGTGCATGAGCTGCAGTCAATTGGCTACAGTTTAGCTCTTACACCAATATAAGATTGTCCACCTGATGGTAAGTGGAAGTCGCCACCCAGGACATCTGCAACTTGGGGAACATATTTTTTTGCGTCTTTTGGTGGTGCCGAGATGTAAAGTGACTGCATCTCTTATACAAGCTAGCTCAACTGGGGTAGTACCTCTCACTGAAGAATGACGTAAAGTAGCTATTTAAGCTACGTTTCGTACGATAAGTGAGAGCTGGAAGACCAACCCCCCCCTCCCTCTGACCCACTCCCCTTCAAGCAACGTGCGAGCAATGACTTTGACATTGAAGCATTTAAGGCCGCACCCTTGTTTGACATAAACAAATTATTTATATTTCTTTTCAGGCATAAAAATCGCCCCAAAAACCCTACTCAAGCTGTTCGAGGACCACACCCGCATCAGGAACGTGCAGAACATACGGAAGGACTTCGTCACCGAGAAAATAGCGCATATCGTGAACGCGTCCACGCTTCTCCAGAACTCCAACATTCTACCGTTCAGAAGCAAAAGCAGAACTGGTTTCCCATGCTTCTACTGCCGACATGTCTTCGAGAGCTTACCCAGACTCCGGGAACACACAGCGAAGCATAAAAAATCAGAATTAATTCGGATTCTGAGAACTTACGGGGCTGAATGCTTAGTAGTGTATGCTGATATAACAAATCTAAAGTGCGAATTGTGCGGTGATACTATACCAAGTCTAAACGATCTGAAATCTCATCTAACTAATATTCATAAGAAGAAAATGTACCCGCAATTCACTGACCGAGTTATACCGTTCAAATTGACACCGAACAATGTGTATGAATGTCAAATATGCGGTTTCAACTTCGAAACTTTCGGTTCAATAGAACGGCATATGAACGTACATTTCAGGAACTATGTGTGCAAAGAGTGTGGGACAGGTTTCGTGACGAAATACAGGCTAAAAGTTCACATTAAAAGCATGCACGTGGGTGGTAACCATCCATGCGAGGTCTGCGGGAAGATTTTCACAACGCAACAGAAGCATAAAAACCATGTTAACACTGTTCACAAGTTGATTAAACGGTTTAAATGTACTAAATGTCCTGAACGGTTCGCCGAGTACTTTAGGAGACAGAAACATATGGTGCAAATGCATGGGATGGCTCCGTTGAGGTATACTTGCAATGTATGTGACAGGACTTTTGATAGGAGATACACGTTATCTAGGCATATGAAACGGGATCATTTGGAAGAACGTGATTTTCAGTGCGAAATGTGTTCATATAAGTGTTTCACTAAGAATGAATTGAGAGTGCATATGGTTAAGCATAATGGGGAGAGGATTTTTGAATGTTCTGTGTGCAAGAAGGCATATGCTAGGAAGAAGACGTTGAAGGAGCATATGCGGATCCATAATAATGATAGGAGGTTCGCGTGTGCGGTGTGCGGGCAAGCATTTGTACAGAAATGTAGTTTGAAGGGACATTTAAAGACACACCATTTGGAATTTAGTATGCAATAAAGGTTTAAGACGAATGATTCTTTTATTTAACCTTCTTCTTATCGTATGGTTCCCTGGTACCTGGTGTTAGTTGTTCAAGCCGGGCGGCCTCTGACACGGCTTAACGACTGCCTAGATGACAACCGGGACCGACTTTTTACGTGCCCTAGCACGGAGACGCTCAGTTCAAATGTCACTAAACGGTCACCCATCTCTGACTGACCTTGCCAAGCGTTGCTTAACCTCCGCTCGTTTGATCAGTGATTGCAGCTGGCTATGAACACCACACCTTTTATTCAATCTCATGATATCACGTTTTGACGACCTGGCGCAGTGGTTTGAGCGTTGGCCGCTCGGCTCACTGCATCGGGTGATTGCGGGTTCGATTCCCGCCAGAGACAAATTTCTGAAAACGGCGTTTTCGTAATTTGCCCTGGTCTGGGTGTCACTGGGATCGCTCCCAGTCCATTGCACGGTACCATAGTACAAGCGTTCCTTAGTTTGGGACCATACAGTTGGAGTCATCACACCAAAACAATAGTTCGAAATATTCACCTTTTGGTTTAACTGTAAAGAGGGAGTAGGCATGCACAGCTTTCTAGGCTAGTTCTTTTTTTATTTTTTTTTAATACCTAATTTCGTTTTTTTATTCACAATGTGTTAATGCCTGCCTGCTCACATAGCGTTGCTGTTTGAAAATGTATAAGTACAATTATTCTTTTGAAAAGAGTAACCATTGAGTTTCTTGCCGGCTCTTCTCAATGGAAGCAACATTACGAACCGGTGGTAATGCTAAAATGTTGTTTATCTTGACTATTTATAAACGCTTTATTGAGCTTTTTTTTTTTTTTTTTTTATAGCCTATTAAATGTCCCACTGCTGGGCAAAGGCCTCCCCTTTCTGTCTCCATAGGTCCCTATCCTGGGCTTGTAATGGCCACGTTTTACCCGCAAAGGTGTTCAAATCGTCACACCATCTTCGCCGTGGTCTGCCACGACGTCGGTGACCATCATTGGGCGTCCAGGTATTGATGCGATTTGCCCACCTTTGCGGATCCATTCGTGACACGTGGCCGGCCCAATCCCACTTCAGCTTTGCGGTTTTCTCGCCCACGTCAGTGACCCGAGTAATGGAGCGCAGGGTGGTGTTTCTGACGCGGTCCGTCCGTTTTACACCTAGTATGCTGCGCTCGATTGCTCGTTGGCAAACCTTGAGTTTGGATTTCTGTAGCTCAGTAAGTGACCATGTTTGAGCACCGTAGGTTAGAACGGGCAGAATGCACATGTCGACGAGTTTACGTTTGAGGGATACTGGAAGGTTACCCTTCATCATATCACCCATGGACCAGAAGCTCTTCCATGCGTTGTCGACCCGTCTCGCGACTTCCTTGTCCTGGCGGTTTTCGAAAGAGACTATCTGGCCCAAGTACGTATACTCGTCGACATATTGTATAATCTGCCCATCTACCTCGACCCTACGTTTCGTGCTATTGGTCATGAGCCGTGTCTTGGACCTGTTCATAGATAATCCAACTTTAAGGCTTGCCGTACTCAGATCTTGGAGCATTTGTTGAAGTTCTGAAGCTGTGGACGAGAAAAGCACTATATCATCGGCGAAGCGGAGATTGGTTAGTCTAAAACCATCTATATCTATATCATTCTCTAGGGATTGATATAGATGGTTATTGAGCTTACATGAATAAAAAACTTTTGATTTGATTTGAGTGTTAGTCTGGCGATGTTTAATAAAACACCACATTAAAATGGAGAACTATATTTTCTATCGTAATTGTATGTTTTAAGAAATAAATAAATAAAATAATAATAAGTAATGTACCTAACTTTCAGTTTATTTTAAAGTAAATAAGTATAATACCTAAGCTAAGTTTATTTACAATCCTACATAAATCTTATAATTTAAACATAATGATTGCGTAGGTACTTAATCATACAGGATATATTATTATACCTAACTTACGTTACATTACAACATAGGCAAGTAGGTAAGGCTGCAATAATATTATTTGGTACATTATACTCCTATAATCATTGAGGTATTTCATGTCTGAAGTGACCGGACTCCTGATGCGCTAATGGCCGCGTCCAAAAGCCCCGAGCAGCCGCGTCCGATACATGTCGACGCACGTAATGTATAATAGCTAGTGTTGCTAGTAATACGACTACCTCAAAGATTGGCAATATTCACATCTCGCTACAATGGAGTCACATTTTCAATATCCGACAACAGATGGCGCTGAATGCAACGCTCTATACATTGACGAAATACTCAAAGGTTCAGAAGACGTATTAAACCTTTAGATGAGACTTACCTTAGCAACTTATTTTAGCAACATGAACGCAAGGTAACTACCCGACATCCACTTAGTCACGCGCCACCCAGCCTCGCGGCTGCACGGCGGTACGCGCGCGCGTCAATGATCATGTAGCTAAACGCTACAATGTATATTCAACTCTTTCTAACAAGTCTGGCGTATAAGCTAGGTTTACATTACGCCAGCAGCTCGGCCTAGCAAACTGAGCCCAGTACCTCGGGCATCACTCTACTCGTCTTCCACCATTTACATTGGTAAAGTAATTAGGCCCAGTAACCTCTGGTAAAAGTACTGGGCCCAGTTAGTGAATACATACATTCAACTCGCTTTCGGACTGAGTCGACGGTTTACACAGGGCGAGTAGGCAGACCGAGTCGAGTAAAAGAGGTGGTGGGGGACCAACTCGGCCGAGCAACTACGCTCCGCGCGAGACCACTCGACTCGCTCAGTACTCGGCCCAATTTACTTGCCCTTTCGTTTACATTGGTCGAGTTCGCCTGCTTTTCATCGTTCGCGACTCGACTCGGTTGCCTACTTGACTAATGTAAACTAGACTACGACGACACGTGTGTATGTTCGTGTATTCATCTATAATGACGGGCCCGTTAGCGTGGTTGGCGCGGAGGCGACTTTCACGCTGCAGGTCGTAGGTTCGATTCCTACCCGTGACATGCATTTGTGTGCATGAACATGTCTGTATGTCCGGAGTATGGGTGTATTAAGTATGTATTTACAAATAAAAAAGTAGTATATGTAGTAATATCAGTTATCTGGTTTCCATAGTACAAGCTCTGCTTAGTTTGGGATCAGGTAGCCGTGTGTAAAAAATGTCCCAGGATATTATTATTATAATGAATCATTTATCTTCATCATCATCATTGGTTGTACCATCTTCCGTCTTCTTCTTCTTATCGTGATTTTTAATATGAGCATTCATTTTAATCATAGTTGGAAAGGTTTTGGAACACACACCACACATATAGCTACTCTCGCCTGCATGCGTTTCTAAGTGTTCTTCAAGCAATTCCTTATTATAAAAACAGTTCCCGCAGAATTCGCACTCAAATTTCGGGAGCCTTTCAAGTTTCTTATGTTTCTTTCTCATGTGACAATGGTAATACGCCGGCCAGGTGAACGTCAGCCCACACAATTCACAAGTAATTATATTAACTTTCTCATTATGCTTATCAACTACGTGCAAATGCCTGAAATACTCGTTCAAGAATTTATCAGGGCAATATAAACATTTAAATTTCGGTAACAACTCGTGGATCATTTCCTCGTGTTTTTTCCTGTATTTCTCTAACGCGAAAACTTTGGAACAATGTCTGCAAGGAAACTTTCCTACTGAATGTATTTTAGTGTGTTGTTTTAGTCGATATGATGACATGAAAGTATCGCCGCAGTCATCGCAGATGTAATTCTCATAATGAGCGTTCATATGGCTGTCTAGATGCATATAATTTGTGAAGGGGTATTTACATAGCGCGCATTTTAAATGATCCGTCAACGCATACGGCACTAAGCGAGTGTACGTTTGGTCTAAAACTACGTTGTGTTTGTCCCTCAGATGCCTGAACATGTCGTTCCAACTGGTGATAGATACGCAGCATACATTGCATAGTAGATTGTCAATATCTATTTTGAGGATTTCGTTTAACCAGTGAGGCCTCATCGCGAATTCGATTCTGGATGTCCTATCATTGATATGTACTGTTCTAGTGTGGGTTCTAAGGTCGTTAGGGTCGTCGAACATGGGTCCTTCTGATGCACAATACGCGCAGTAGTATCTATTAGCTTTGCTTTTGAACGGCGTCACGTTGGTGTATGTGAGGATCATTTTGACTTCTTGTATGAAATTGTACGTCTTCTCCTTTGGGTCTTGCTCTTGATCTGTTTCTGGAATGGAAGAACCAAGTGTTCAATATTATTACAAAAAAATATTTAGATACAAGACTTAAGATACGTCACAAACATTCAACGCATTAACAAGAAGAGGGAGACGTGTGTGTGTCCAAAATATATCCAACTAAACGGAGTCCATTGACAGAGTACGATTCAGTCGTTCGCGTAAAATAACGTTGAAAACATGTGGTATTGCGGTATTAACAAATAATTAAATTTTATTTGAATCGTACTTTGAAATAGTTACTAAAAAAAAAAATAAAAAAAAAAAAAATGACTGACCTGCCAAAAAACGAACTAAAAAGTATAAAACAAGTGCAGTGTCATTGCAGTCGGGGGACCGTTCTGTGGAACATATTTAATCTAAGAGGGCCCCCGACTGCAATGACACTGCACTTGTTTTATACTTTTTATTTCGTTTTTTGGCAGGGCAGTCATTTTTTTTTTTTTTTATGCATTTTAGTGACAACATGCAAAAATGAAATGTTTGTTTTACAAGTACACCCTACCTATGTTAACTTATGCCAATAAATTCTACAGTTTTAGAATGTGCTCATAAGGCCTTCAATTTGATACCCATATTGTAATAAAGGAAGAAAAAAAATTTTTTCACATTAAAGAATTGAGCCATAATGCGGCCGTACTTATTGATTTTTTCAAAAATAATATACCTAGTGTTACCCGGAATGATGTAAGGATTCTAACGATACATAGGTACATCCAAATCCGTTCAGGCATTTATAAGTTATGGTGGAATAAAGAATCTAACATACATACATGAACCCTAAGCACATATACACTCCTTTTTTTGGGCAGTCGTGTAATATCAAGAAATTAAGCTGTGTGGTGAAAGCATTATTACTATGGGTGGCAGATTGAGACGGCAATCATGGCATGATACAAAATGCGTGAATATAGATATGGGGCCATCCATTAATTACGTCACACGAATTTCATGATTTTTAGAGACCCCTCCCCCCCTTGTCACAGCTGGTCACATTTGCGAGACCACCCCTCCCTGTGTGACGTCACATATTTTTTATAATTTTCAGAAATTTTCAAAAATTTTCGTTAAAAATTCAAATAATGGTTTTAATACTTAGATATATTAAATTTTTAAATGTGACGTCACATAACTTAGGACCCCTCCCACCCCTTGTCACACAATGTCACATTTCGTCGACCCCCTCCCCCCTTTACGTGTGACGTAATTAATGGATGGCCCCTATACGCATGCGCTCAACCAATCTTAAATCTATGGATATACACGTCGCATTGAGTTTATTTTTTTAAGTGGCCTTTTAACTTCACTCGGACAGAGGGCGAACGCAAAGTGCGCTCCAGCCAAAGGGGCAGGGGGACAGCTGGCTCAAGGGCGCGACGTTCGGCACGGCCTTGACTTGAGCTGCTGTCTCTTTGAGAGAACGGGGGCAAAATTACCACCGGATCACTACGCGGCCTCACTGAGAAGATCCGGCATGAAACTCAGCGGGCTTGTGGCATGCCTAGGTGCGTCTAGGGCCCTCTAGGCGTGTAAACGCTCCTATTAGTGGAAGTGGCGATACGTCGACCTTTCCCGCGAGGTTGGTGTCTGGTGGGGAGACTTCGCATTGAGGGCAGTGTGCCCTGACCAGTATAGGGCAATATGCTCGGCCGCCTAGGATCCTTACCGGGCAACAAATTTAGCTTTCTATATAAACATACTTAGGTTACGTTATGTTTCTTGTCATCGCCGTTCTTTCTGTTTGTTAAAATAAGTTGTGGTCAAAGTTTACCACATTGTGGGAAGTTTACCAAGTTGTGGTCATGGCTGTAACGTATCTTGTTTGCGGTCTGCAGTACTATACTGCCTGTGGTTTTGAGTGTTAATATGGTCTTCTAATATTTATCACATGTCTTCTCTATGAGTTTGTGGTATTTTTGTTCACCACTTGTTATTTTTTTTTAAATCAATTTTCTACTTTAACACAATAATAATACAAGACACATTTATAATTTATTTTTTATTACTAAACAATCTTCCCGTGTTTACTTCTCATATGCACTTTCCAAGCTGTCCGATGCACAAACGCGCGCTCGCAATGCTCACATTTGAACCTCCTGTCGTCCAAATGCCCCCTGACATGTTGGTTCAAGCTACATCTCGTGCCAAAGCACTTGCCACACATCTCACACTTAAACTCCCTCGATTTAGTATGAGTCACTGTATGGGATTTCAATTCTATTCGAGAGAAAAACGCCATATCGCAATATGAACACTGGTGCGGACGCAACATAAGGTGAAACCGTTTCCTATGAGTTATTAACGAACTCTGGCTGTTGTAGGACTTGTTGCATGCTTGGCAATTGAAGATAGTCGGTTTAACGCCATGAACTTTGACCTCGTGACTCTGAACTAAGTCTTTCGTAGAGAATCTCGCATCACAGAACGCGCATTTTCGAGTTTTATTCGATAACGCGTGGACAATCCGTTCGTGGACGCTTTTTTTAGGTCTCGTATCAAATATCTTTGGACAATGCGAGCATTTGAAGACGCCGCTCTTGTGGCGGTAACTATGCGTCTGCATTGATTGCTTGTTGATAAACGCACGCTCGCAAATAGGACATTCGTAGTTCCTGTAATGTTCGCTCATGTGCTCCGATAAAAGCTTGAAATATTTAAACTGTTTACTGCACGCCACACATTTCAGCGATTCGCCGTCAAATTTGAACGGTATTATATAATTTTTGATGTCTGTATGTATCATTTTGGCATGTACTATCTTGAGGTGTGTTGTAAAGTTATCTAATTCATCGAAATTATTATTGCACAGTCGGCACTGTAATTCAGTGATGTCTAATCTAATAACCAAGTCTGAGACGTATTTGACTTTGATAGCATCATCTCCTGCGTCGCTGTGAGCTTGCAAGTTATGTATTTTGAGATCAGCAGGTTCTGATCTTTGTTCATTACAGAAATAACAAGAATAGCCGGATCCCCAATATCCTTTGATCACTGTAGCGTTAGAGCATTGGAGAATTGCCTTTATATTATCCCGATGTTTCACCATTTCATTGATATCAGTTTTGTCTGTTTCTTTGCTGTCTTCATTGAATTTTGCGTTTACTATCGCTTTGTATTTGGATCTAACTTTTTTCACGTCTATATCAGTCTCTATAGGTTTAACATCAGTGGTTATAAATTCCTCAGTTTTTATTCTTTTAAGTATATTCTGTTCAGCTATTAGTCTTGCGTTACATATGAACTTAGTTGTTTTTCGTTTTTTACCTTTGGCCTCCGTTTTAACAGTTGTAGTGTCAGTCTGTGCATCTACAACAAGAAATTCATATATTGATTTCTCATCTCTTGGCAAAAAATATATTTTCGAATACATATTTTATAACGTGGCGATTCACTGCTCATATACCGATCCATTTACATATAAACGTATTCGAAAAACTAAACGTGTCCAAGCGACATGTAACTCACTGACGCTATATTTTCCATCATTGCAGCTTATGTAGCGAGCGATTGCACGGAGATTGTATGTTCTAAGATATGAGGCTATGAGATTATTTTTTTTGGTTTTGTCACCTATCGCGTCCATTGCATGTTTATTGTGGCTATTGATAAAGGTAATGTCAACACACTTAACTGAGATTACAGTTATATTGGTTGGCTAAATAAAAAAATGCAGAAGTTGTATTATTATGTTGATTAGTTATGACAGATGAGATTGGATGAAAAGTGGTAGCGCGATCAGGAGGCTTATACCTGTCAGGGGCTTGGGGCAAACAGTAGGTGATATTTATTTACTTACTAAACTCTGTCAAGTATGCGCTAAATTTACGTATCTATCCTTTTCTATCACTGAGGACATCAGAACTTGAACGCATCTTATTTCTTTTCTTATTTCACAATTAACATTATTATTAATAAGATATTGCTGTAATCCCTTCACCACTCAGTTTAAACGCATTTGAAAATTAACTCTTGACCAAAACAAAAATAAACCAAGCTTATAGTGCCTGAGACAATGCCTATTAGTGTTATTGCATTTTCGCTTTTATTAAAGTGTTTTAACACTTAATTATACTTAATAATGTTTGTTATACCTACTAACTTCGTACGTAGCCAGGCAGGGACTTACTTATACTATATTAATATTACGCAATAAATAAATTTAAAATCCTTATAATATTTTCAAGAGTAAAGCTTGTAATAAATACTCATTTATAAACTGACACTTACTTTTATATTCCCTGACTTTGGTGACGATAGTTTTCTTAGGTATATTGAATACTTCAGAGGCTTCTAACGGGGTCATCTCTTCATTGGAGACGGCTTCCAGGCAGTTTTTCAGGTCCTCAGTAGTGTATTGCTTATATGTCTTATAGCGTTCATTCTTTGGAAGCTTTTTGGGCCATTTGCACTTCTTCTCGGGTACCTTTTTGTCGGTATTCGATTGCGATGCGCTAGCTTCCGCATCATCTGAATTGATAGGAGTTGTCAATTTTAACAATAAAACTGGCACGTTTACAAGACTGAAGACGTGGTGTATGACGAACACCTTAAGAGTGTTACTAGACCAATCGATCAATTAATGTAATGATAGATGGTTACATTTTGTTTCTTACTGCTTTTGTTGCTAAAAACAACTAATTTTATTTTATACAAGTATTGCGGCATGCTTGCAATACTATGTATATGTGTATGATATGGCCCGCTTGGTGATTTAATTCCCGCTAAGAATAGGGCCGTGAAGATAATGGAAAATAAAATAACAATACGTACCACTGACAACCAACTCCTCAAGGTCACACTTCTCAACCACCGTTGGCTCGTGCTCTTCCAAGAACTCCACTTCCTCATACTCCATCTTCTCAATTGCATCCTGAGCTTGTCCATCATCAGACTGGTCTCCAGACGGCACTTGTTCATCATCTATTTCCTTGCATATCACCACGATGCTATCGGATTCACTGTTTTCGATGTCTCTCTCAACTTTCACTACCGGTTCCTCGTCTGAAAAGAAGAAAAATTATGCAAATAGTACAGGCCCGGTCGTCGTGGAAATCCTTGGGGGGACAGCTAAGTAAATCTCGTTTATGTTTAATAACAGACGTATTGACAGATCATGACAACTTTAAATCTATTTAACCTAGGTATGACGGACAGGCCCAAACGCAAAGCCTGCATGGAGGCAGAAGAAACAGCCGGTCACGTTCTGCTAGAATGCAGCGGAGTGAACTATCTGGCCCACTGGGTAGCCTACAGGACATACTCGTGGGGAACTTCCTGGAGCAGCTTGGATGGATGGAGTTAGCGGCCCACTTACACACACAGGCACAACCTAAACGTCGATTTGTAGACACTCTAAAGAAGAAACCTTGGGGAGGCCTATATCCAGCTGTGGCCGACTTTCGGCTGAAATGATAATAAAACATGGATAATAAACTTACCTTTTTCTATTAGCTGTATCATCGCCTCTTGTGCTTGCAGCAAGGACTTCTTGAAGTTGTTCGCATCCCGCAATTTTATAATACACGTCTCGCAAATCTGGTCATCCTCCGTTGAGTTTTCTGATTGCTCGAACTGGCCAAATAATCAATAAATGAATATCACCATATTAACACACCAAATTGTATGGTCCCAAACTACGAATACTACAACGCTTGTACTGTGTGTACCGTACAATGAACTAGGGGCGATGTCAGTGACACCCAGACCAGAGCAATTACGAAAACGCCGATTCTGAAATTTTCTTGTGGCGGAATCAAACCCGCAACCACCCAATGCAGTGAAACGAGCGACCTATTCTCGAACAATTGCGCCAAGCGGCCATAAAATGAAACGTCACAGTGCTTGGTGCAGTTACCACAACCATCGGTCGACTCTCGAACGATGAATGATCGTTCGAACGTTACTCCATGTATAAACTGTCGATCGACGATCGACTTCAATACAGTGTTTTTGTAGTGAACAAAATATATCTGTATGTAGGTATATAATTATCTGTATGTAAAGTATAGACTAAGCGAAATAAAATGTCATGACGTCGTCATTATCATTACAAAAATTAAATGAGTTTTATAAGCGATGTTTAAGATGTGCGAGTGTCTAAAATTTAATACTAGTCACGTGACAACGCGTGTCGTGGCGTATGCTCATTGTGTTATTTCGAAAGAAAACTTTGCGAAATCTGCGGCCAAAGGGCGTTGATTCAAAATCAAAACATTGAGATTGTCAATATATTTTGGATAAAAGGACTGGTATTGAGATCAAAAATACTTACACATAATGCAAAACACTCGACAAGCATCTGCCCGTATATTTCCGCTTCCCCTTCATACAAATGTTCTGACCACATGTATTTCAGGCAACCATATTTGAGACAACACCTGCATCTACCCAAATACCTTTGTATTTCCGTATCTTCCGACATTTTCCGAATTAAATACAATCACAAAAAACACTACACTGCAAATAGCAAATACCGAATCCTTCATGAAAAAAAAAGTAAAATTAAAAATGTTAAGGGTAAGGGATGAGATACTTTCTACAATACATAGAAATTAAATCGATATAAAATTTATATCGATTAAAAATTATTGAGTGAAATTAATGGTACGTTCCATTCACTGTTAATTTTGCTATTTTCGTCCACAAAAACTGTTAAAAACGATAATAATGATCATTTTCAGTGCCAGTTGGTGCGAGTGGAACGACATTTATGAACGGAAATAAAGAAAATTAACAGTGAATGGAACGCACCATAAATCAAAGGCATTAAATGATCATGGTCAATAAATATATCTAGAGCAAATTTATCAAAGCTATACCCCATTTATTATAACATTAGAAATAAGAGGCTCGTAGAAGCAGGGATCCAAAACATTTTATTTCAAAGTCAAAACAACTTTTATTTAGAGTGGTTACATTAAAAATGTTTTGACATAAAACAATGCTAAATACTTCGATAACCAAAATAAAAGTACTTTATATACTATGTTTTATTTATAATAACATCGTATCACACATTTTAAGCTGACAACAAGAAATTAATGAAAAAAAAATGATGGTGAATGACTCAATGACAAACACTTACAGAAAATTATTTACGTAAATTTCATAGACAACATAATCCGACAAAATTAGAAATGCCCTGCTGTCATAACCTCTGAACGGATTAGGTAACATTTTAGATTTGTTAGGATTATAGTGGAACGAAACACGTTCCCGGTATTGTTCACCCCTGCTTCTTTTAGGTTTTTAGCATTGACACTTAATTTTAAATTGGACTGAAATGATAATATTTAAATGAAAGACAATTTATTTTATAATATAAATACTTAAAATAATTACAGTTAGGTGTGACAAGCTGGTATATAAATAGATTATAATAAATTCGACGTCAATCATAACTGTAACATGTTATTTGTACTTTTGTTACAAAGTGGACACTAAAAATAACCTTTTTAAACTTCTGTCTAATGCTATAATAAATGGAGTATAGTCAACTGTCCGTGCGTTTTGTGGTAGAGGTGCAAGTTTCTTTTGGACTGGTTTTCTACTATAAAGGCACAATATTGCAAATTCAAAGAAACCTTGGATATAAGTTTCTTCCATTTCAATAATTAGTATTACATGGTAATTACAAATCTAAGTAATTATAATACATATATTATTATAATCTACCCCTAATTATACAAATCTTATTTGGTAAGTATAATAATGGTTACCATTTTACATAGCAATGACCTCAAATTTATTTTATTTAATATAATAATTGATTACATATTTTGTAACCGATTATTGGATTTGATCAGCAGCACCTCACTAAAGAAAAAATGTCAACAAACAAACGTCAAAAATCCTAAAGTCAAAACATCGGCTTTTTTTATTTCGTTGTTTTGTTTTCTATTTTGCTTGCACAAAAATTAGTTATTTGTAAATAAATAAAATAATGACCACGACAAGTGTTGAAGTAACAGTGGAAGTAGAGGATTCGAGAAAATGTAGATGTTGTCTAAGTTACGGTGCCATCAAAAACATATGGACTTCATACGACAACAAGGGTCAGAACGAAGTGTATGGAGACATGATAAAACTATGCTTTGGTATTACTGTAAGTATACTAATATCCTATTCTTCTTCTTATCGTATGGTTCCCTGGTAGGTACCTGGTGTCAGTTGTTCAAGCCGCCGGAAGGCTTATCGACTGCTGCCTATAGATGACAACAACCGGGACCGACTTTTTACATGCTCTCCGAAGTACGGAGACGCTCTGTTCAAATGCCACTAAATGGTCACCCATCTCGTGACTGACCTTGCCAAGTGTTGCTTAACCTCCGATCAGTGATTGCAGCTAGCTATGAGTACCTTCAAGTAGGTATTCCATTTACTTGGTAGGCTATTATTCCAGACTTGGGTTACAGCATAGGGTAGTTTTTGATTCGATTTCCGCTAGAGACTTTCAGAAATAGCCTTGTCGTTATCTGCCCTGGTCTGGGTGTCACTGGGATCGCCCCCAGTACTTTGCACAGTACCCATAGTACAAGCGTTCCTTAGTTTGGGACCGTTGTGTAAGTCTGGCGATACTTATTTCGTCAGTGGAAAGGAAAAAACGCTAAAACACCAAAATTGTACTTTTGGAAAATGAGGTTTAAAGTAAATTACTTTATTAATTGACTGACTCCAGAGCCTTTAAAGGGACCCCCTGTAGATGTTTTATCAATCGGGTTCATCATTTCAGCCAAAAGACGTCCACTGTTGGACATAGGCCTCCCCCAAGGTTTTCCACAACGCCCGGTCCTGTGCTGCTTGAATCCAGCGGTTTCCCGCGACCTTCACTAGGTCGTCGGTTCACCTCGTGGGGGCCTACCCATGCTGTATCTTCTGGTACATGTTCAGTAACCAGCCTTGGTAATAAAAATGTTGTTTGTTTTCCAGTGCATTCCATTAGAAGGAGTTGAGGATAGTATATGTGAGGAGTGTATACTGCATCTTAGAAATGCCAATGACTTCAAGAGACAGGTGATGGAGTCACAGGACCAACTGCGCTTCGGGAATGATGGTAATTTCACAAAGTCAAAGCGTTTATTTTGTTTAGGCCTACAGGGGCACTTACAAATAGTCATTTTATATTTTTTTTCCTTAAATCCTACCACCGGATCAGAAACGTGATCACGACTGAAAAAATCCAGCAAGAAACTCAGCAGGCTTGTCTTTTCTACATTGTTTTTTTTTTAATCGCCATTTACTTATCCTATCCTATAAATATTATAAATGCGAATGTATGTGTATGTGAATATTTGTTACCACGTATCTCCACAACTACTAAACCAATTTTAATTAAAGAAATGTAGATAGTGTAGGCTCTGGAATAGGACATAGGCTAATCTTACACATCAATACGGGCCTGAGCGTGGTTGGTAAGGATTCCGCTTGTCACACTGCAGGTCGTAGGTTCGATTCCTACCCGGGACATGCATTTGTGTGCATGAACATGTCTATATGCCCCGAGTCTGGGTGTATATGTATATTAAGTAAGTATTTACAAACAAAAAGTAGTATATGTAGTAATATCAGTTATCTGGTTTCCATAGTACAAGCTCTGCTTAGTTTGGGATCAGGTAGCCGTGTGTAAAAAGAATGTCCCAGGATATTATTATTATATTGGCTATAGTTTGTCTCTACCACCAATAAGCCACTTATCCTAATTTTGTTAATTTACAGATGATGAAACAGACTTCGAACTGGGCTGGGTGAAGCAGGATGTCGGCCAATACCTCACGGTGCAAATGGGCAACGACGCCAAACAGGACACAGCCAATAGTGACACTGATGATACACAGTACGAAGACGTGCAGTATTTGGATGAAGAGAAATGTGGTAAGTGCTTATTGGAAGAGCTATGCTGTAGCCAATTGACTGTAGCTCATATACAGGCTGGCTCGACCGGGTAGTACTACCCTCGCACGGAAGATCGGCGTAAAGTAGCTATTACAGCTGCGTTGCGTATGATGAGTGAGAGAGCCAGAAGCCCAACTTCCCGATCCCCTTTTCTCCCCTTCAGGTTGGTAGTATGCGAGTAATGCCTTTGGTGTTGCAAGCATCTATATGCTATCGTAACTGCTTATCCTCAGGCGGGCCGTACGCTTATTTGCCACCTTAGTTATAGCAAAAACAAAAATAATGCAGTACTACATTCAAATATTGGCGCCCGAAAGCGCTAGTGAGCAACCAGTGTTGCTAATAATATACAATTACCCCGAAAATATGTAAAAGTACAGGTATAATGTGAGATCAAAATTTATATTTATATTTATATATATCTTTGACTTTGACTTTACGATGTTTAATTCTTCGGGGAAACCCTATGTCCAGCAGTGGACGTGTTTCGGTTTATATGTTGATTTATCTTTCTTATTTCTTCAGATTTTGAAATGCCTTTTCGCAGATACCGCACCGACCGCGCGGACCAATCCACTGTGGAGGCAAAAACAAAAGGCAAGATCGGACAAGTTATTACAAAGCCGGACACTACTAGCCAAATTCAAAGAGAATATATCCACAATACTCGATAACTCCAATGCTACAGTTATTAGAGGGTATTGGGGTATCGGTTACACATGTTACTATTGCCCCCAAAAATATGCAGAGCCCGCTGACTTAAAGAAACATACCTTGGAAAAACATGATGACGTCAAACAAGATATCACTAAAGTTAAAAGTGTCATGGATTTAACCGTCAAAGTGGATATCACAGGACTGTGTTGCAAGCTCTGCGGTGATAATATGAACTTACTAGAAGATTTCACGAAACATTTAACATTCCATAACATTAAATATCATACCGACATAAAGAATTTCATAATACCATTCAAGTTTTATACAGAAGAATTAAAATGTGCGCTCTGTTTAAAACAGTTTGAAACGTTTAAGTATTTATCGTGCCATATGATCGTTCATTACAGGAATTATGAGTGCAATGTGTGCAGTAGAGATTTATAAATGAACGGGGACTAAGGTCCCACCGGCCAAGACACCAGAAAGGCACATTCATGTGTTCATACTGCTCAAAACTCTTCGACACACACGTCAAAATGAAGATGCATGAACGAACTTTGCATATTAGAAAGAATTTGACCCAAAAGTGTGGGTACTGCGATCAGAGGTTCATGGGTTTGTTAAGAAAAAGTAAGCATGAGGTTAGTGTTCACGGTGCTAAGCCTCCGAACTTTCAATGTAATGTCTGCAGTAAGAAATTTTCAACTCGACAGATACTTAAGAATCATATAAACGCGAAACATCTAATGGTTCTGCCGCACGTATGTCCTAAGTGTGGGAAAGCATTTCATAGTAAGTATAAATTGAAGTGTCATGTGGAGACACACTCGGAGACGAAGGATTTCAAATGTGCTAGTTGCTCTAAGTGTTATACGACGAATAAGAGTTTGAAAAGGCATGAGAAGGTCCATGAGGATGGGAAGAGGATTGGTTGTGAGGAGTGCGGACAGACGTTCCCTCAAAAGGGCGCATTAAATGTTCATATACGTAATAAACATGTACATTGATCGGTTTAGACTTTAGACGTATAGTGTCAGAATTGCAAAATGACGTTGGAAATGCCACCCTCTCATAGAAGATTGGCGAGAACAAGTTGCGTGAAGTATTATAACTATGTTTCGTACGATTTGATTTGTGAGAGATTCGGTAGCCAAATAACATCAGGCGGGCACGATTGTTTGCCGCCCTAGTAGTTATGAATCATATAAACCAAAATAAATATGATTATACTTGTTGAAGTTGGTGACACAATTGTTTTATTTTCGTCCATTCATCAGCCGAAGTAATCTTCTGGATAGGTCTTGTCATTGGCAGTAATCTGTGCCTAAGGCCTGTATTAAGATGCAGTTTGGACGTATGGAACATCTGTCAAAAACAGCATCTTAAGTCAATCTCAATCATGAGATCGATTTATTAATACGGGCCGTATGTAATCACTACCTTGTTGAATAATCACGAATTTTGAGGAAGTTGTAGGTGTATTACTAGCAACACTACGGTTGCACACCAGCGCATCCGGCCGCCAACATATAAAGGTATCACTGCAAGATATACATTGTGTTAACGGAAAATTATATTATTTTCATTCTTTATTTCCCTATATTTTATTTGAATCTGCATTATTCCTTCGAAAATAGCATATTTGTTTTACTTATATAATTTTCACTGATAAAACCATTTACTAGTATAATTATCGTTCATGTTAGCATATCATACATGATAACTAAACGTATCGCGTTTATTGACATTTTACACTCTGTGCCACTTTTTGACATTCTGGCCAGGGAAGCCAGCTCAGGGTAATTTACCCTAGATTTAGGGTAAAAATTATAGGATTTGAGATTTCTTAGGGTATTTTTAGGAGTACTAAATTTATTAAGAGTATTTTTTTGGATTAAAATATTGTTATAATAGATACATTTTGCTATTGTATTAATCTTATGCTTATCATGTAATTTTAAATATTTTAGCTATTTTGTTTTGTGTTATAATCAAACTGCGATCCCATGCCCTCGCTCTCTTCTCTTTGTTATGTTGAAATTTAAAACAAAACATCATTAGATTTTTTTATTTGATCGACTAATTTAGGGTGTTTTTCAAAATAATTCAAAATCAATTGGGACCAATTTTGGGTAAAGGTGAAAACAAGACCTGGCATCCCTGAATCTAGCGTTGTACAAAAAAGCGTTCATTGACTCCGTTTCCAAGGATTTTCTTTTAGATAATATCGTAATTCTAAATGTAAATAATGTGAAAATGATTAATTAAGTGTTTATAATAATAAAATAATATAGTTTAAGTGAAACAAGATGGCTACGAGTGCTACAATTAAGAATAGCGGGCCGATAGTCGACCCAGCTTTGTGTAGATGTTGTAGGTCGATTAAAAAATGCAGGATTCTGACCGCGGAGTATACTTGGATGGAACAGAAGGAGGTTTATGCCGACATGGTAATGGATTGCTTCGGTATTGTGGTGGGTACACATCATTTATTCCATCTTACCCTGGTATCAGAATCTATTTGCCTAAGAAATTTTAGGTGCATAGGTATAGGAATTTAGGTGTTTTATTCTCACTAATCTAGGCAGTCTTTCAGAGAGCGTCTTATATTACTATTTATTTGAAAGAAAAGAAAGAAAAACTTTATTGCTACTAAATTTTCGAATTAACGCTTCACTAGCTTATGCCGGCGACTTCGCCCGCGCATAATTTAAAAAAAGTAGCCAATGTGCTATTCCAGACTATCATCTATCTCTGTGCCAAATTTCATCCAGATCCGTTCTGCCGTTCTGGCGTGATTGAGTAACAAACATCCATCTATACAAACTTTCACATTTATAATTTTAGTGGGATTTATTTTAAAGAAAAGCTTTATTGCTACTAAACTTTACAAATTTATGCTTAATTGTGCTTAAATTTTTTTTTATTAAGTAGCCCTTTTACCGTTCCACTATTGAGCATGGGTCCCCCTTTATACGAGGGCTATTCAGGCCATATGCTTTGCTATCGATGCTTGCAATACCAAAGGCGTTATTCGCATGTTGCTGACCCGAAGGGGAGTGGGACAGAGGAAGGAGAAGAGGGGCTGTTGGGCTCCTGGCTCTCTCGGTCATTGTGTGAAATGTAGCTGTAGTAGCCACTTTACGTCAATCTTGTGTGAGAGGGTGGTAGTACCCCGGTCGAGCCAGCCCGTATATGAGCTGCAGTCAATTAGCTACAGCTTGGTTCTACCACTAATTTATACAAATAAATAAAATTGAAGTGCCTGTTTTAACCGCATTGAATGTACGTAGTGAAGTCACTAAATCGGGGAGAATCTTAACACCGCACGCTAACTCGACTTGTGCGTGCATCTGTTGGGAGTCTGTCTGAATATTTGTTCCGGGTATTCTCCGAAACGGCTAGACCGATTTTGACGGAACTTTCACTGGTAGATAGCTGATGTTATAACTATAATTTAATAAAAAAAGTATATGTTCCATCCAGCTGTCCCACATGGACGACAACGAGAAGGACAGTGGCGTGTGCGCGACGTGCGTGGTGCGGCTGCGCGACGCGTGCGCGTTCAGACATCAGGTGCTGCAGTGCGAGGAGCTGTTCCTCGGCGCCAAGCTGCACGACAAGGACACGGACGGTACGAGACCATGCTCACAGTGGGATGCAACCCACTAAAGATATGATTAATTACGACTAAAGATACGATACGACGACGGCAGACGAGACGAGACAAGGTGGCATGACCTAGTAGTATTCATTTCTATAAAACCAATTCCGATAATGACTGCAACTGCCTCGATACGGCACGCACGCGAGTTCGCTGCAGTTGCAGGTGTTATTGGACTCAGTTGGTGTAGTAGTATGTGAATTGCATAAGGCTGTCCGTAAAATGTCTATCAGAAAGTTTCTGATTATGCGGCCGGCCTTAATAAATAAAAAAAACCGGCCAAGTGCGTGTCGGACACGAACATAAAGGATTCCGTACCACCGTAGAATAAAAACGTCAGAAATATCCAGTTACTTGTATGGGGATCGCCTTTATTTTTAAATTTTATTATTATTTTTACCCGACTACGGCGGAGGGTTATGATTTTGACCGGTATGTATGTATGTATGTATGTATGTATGTATGTGCATCTGTTCCCACCTAACTTCCAAACTACTTGTCGTAATTAATTTGACAAATGAGGTATCGTTAGAAGCGGCTTAGTGGCGCGCTGGTTATAGGCTATGTGACATCACATAAAATTGCATATGGCGCCCTCTAGAGAACATAATGTCATGAACTAAAAAAAAACATTTTTTGATAAAACCGTGTGGGGTATCAAATGAAAGAGCTTGATGAGCACATTTCAAATATATATATATATATTGTTTCCTATAACTCCAAAATAATTAAATAAAAAGTAAGTTTAAAAACTAAAACCCGACTACTGAAAAATCGCGCTCTAAAAAGTATGAAACAAGAAAATATTCTTATCTGGAGGATAGCCGTGGTCCGTGTAGGTCCTTTAGGGCAAAATGGCATATGACCACGGACCACGGCTATCCTCCAGATAAGAATATTTTCTTGTTTCATACTTTTTAGAGCGCGATTTTTCAGTAGTCGGGTTTTATTAGTATTTGTTATTGTAGCGGCAACAGAAATACACATTCTGTGAAAATTTCAAGTCTACCTATTTCGGTTCGCGAGATACAGCCCGCTGACAGACGGACAGACGGACAGCGTAGGCTTAGTAATAGGGTCCCGTTGCCACCCTTTGGGTACGGAACGCTAAACAGTGGTCTTAATTCCGAAGTCTGTTAAAATAATGAATAATGACGTAGACGTAGCTAGGCCGGAGTGATTTTAGGAAGCCTTTGAACGGCATGAACAACTCTGAAACCTTAGCCACTAACCATACGATAAGAAGAATTAGATTATTATAATTGTGTTGTATTCTTGCAGAATTGAAGACTGACAAGCCGCCAATGGATATAGAGTTGAAGACGGAGCCGAAGGACGACTGCAGCGAGCGGCAGTCAGACGGCGACTGCGGTCCCGACCACGATGACGACATCACCATAGACTATGTACCCGACAGCGCGCCAGGTAATTCATGCTATTGGTCGGGAGCAGAGGGAACGCACTGTAATTGGTGAAATAGTAATGGATTGTGATTGGTTGATCTAAATTAATAATGGATTGTGATTGGTCGACCCAAAATAATAATGGATTGTGATTGGTTGATCGAAAATAATAATGGACTGTGATTGGTTGATCGAAAATAATAGTGGACTGTGATTGGTTGATCGAAAATAATAGTGGACTGTGATTGGTTGATCGAAAATAATAGTGGACTGTGATTGGTTGATCGAAAATAATAATGGACTGTGATTGGTTGATCTGCGTTTCATACGATGAGTAAGAAGACCAATAGCCCTCCCTTTAGGTCGGCAACATGCGAGCGATGCCTCTGGTATTGCAAGCATCTATAGGCTAACTGCTTAACATCAGGCGGGCCGTACGCTTATTTGTCAACTCAGTCTATATAAAAAAAAAGTCATAATCACTGGGCCACCATGGTGGATTATGGCCTGAATCCACCTCGCATTGAGGGGAGGCCGGTGTCCAAGAGTGCGACGCATAAAATCGCTAATATTATTATTATAATATTCGATATTTTTTATTTGATGCAGTGAAATGAAAGAAACGCTAAACTGAGTTTCACTCTCAAAATAATAACGTTCTATTTCTAGAAACAAAACTCCCTAAAGACGAGGAGAAAGCCCCCCCACTAGAGGTCAAGAGCCTGGAGGATGAGGAGAGCGACTGGTCCGCCTCCTCCTCCGACTCCGACAAGCCCATCAAGAGGAAACGGAAGATCAAGAAGAAAACTAACGGCGCACCAAAGAAGAAGAAAGCTGGAAAAATTGCTAAGAAGCAAAAAGCAGGTATAAATAAAATCATCTCTTCTTATCGTATGGTTCCCTGGTACCTGGTGTCAGAGTTGTTCAAGCCGCCCGCCTCTGACACGGCTTAACGACTGCCTAGATGACAACCGGGACCGACTTAACGTGCCTTCCGAAGCACGGAGACGCTCAGTTCAAATGCCACTAAACGGTCACCCATCTCTGACTGACCTTGCCGAGCGTTGCTTAACCTCCGGTCGTTTACCGATCAGTGATTGCAGCTGGTTATGAGTACCTCAGACTAATTATAATAAAATAATAAATAAGTATCCTGGGACATTCTTTTACACACGGCTACCTGATCCCAAACTAAGCAGAGCTTGTACTATGGAAACCAGATATCTGATATTACTACATATACTACTTTTTGGTTGTAAATACATACTAAATATACATAATTACACCCAGACTCGGAACATGCAGACATGTTCATGCATGTCTCGGGTAGGAATCGAACCTACCACCTGCAGCGTGTAAGGCGCCAACACGCCAACTACGCCAATAGGCCCGTCAAAAATAAAATAAAAAAAAACAAATATTATTTAGCCCTTTTAGCTTCCCACTGCTGGGCACGGGCCTCCCCTCAATGCGAGGGGTATTCAGGCCATAATCCACCACGCTGGCTCAGTGCGGGTTGGTGGATTCCACATGTCTAAGACATGCAGGTTTCCTCACGATGTTTTCCTTCACCGTAAGCAAGTGATAATCATATTAAAGTTATGATTCACACATAGATTTCGAAAAATCCAGATGTGTGAGCCAGGGTTTAAACCCGCAAGCCGCTTGCTTAACAGATCGGTTACTGCTGCTAATAAAAATAAAATAATTATATTACAGGCACGTCCAAGAAACTAACACCAAAAATGATCAAAAAGCCACCGGTCGAGAAGAAAATCAACTACGATCGAGACTTAGAATGTATGTCCGAAGAGAACCTTCTAACCATCATACAGTACTCCTATGTATGCCCGTTCAAGAACCGAAGAAACAACTACTACTGTTTCTATTGCAAAGACTATTATCCGAAGCCCGAGGACCTCAGAGAACATACAGTGACACATGATACCAAACCATTTCAACTCCTCATGGGTTATAAGAAAATGATTAAAATTGATATCACGAGAATCGATTGCAGGCTATGTCCCCTCAAAATCGACGATTTAAACGTCTTCAAACAACATATAGACCAAATACACAATAAAAAGATATATTTCGAAGCTCCGGATAAGATGCTTTTATACAGATTGACTTGGAATGATTTAGTTTGTGTGATGTGCAATGATGTCTTTGAAGACTTTAACACCTTAAACACACATATGGTGGAGCATTTCAGTAATTACACTTGCGATATCTGTGGAGTGTGTTTCTTAGAGAAACCTCGGCTAGATGCTCATTTGAAAAGACATAAGGATGATGAACGGCATACTTGTGAGATATGTGGTAAAGTATTCAAATCCAACCACTATAAGGATATGCACGTTGATATAGTTCATAAGAAGAAGGCAATAATAAGGTGTCCGAAGTGCGATGAGTGTTTCATGTCATACGCTCTCAAAAACAAGCATTTGACAGAAGCACACGGACAGAAGCGGACGTATCCGTGCAACTTGTGTGACAAAGTTTATAATAGACAGAAGACGTTGACAGAACATCAGAGAAGGAATCACCAGAAAGTGTTGAAGCATCAGTGTGAATACTGTGATCAAAGGTTTTACTTACCGTCTCGGCTTAAGGAGCATATGGCAACGCATACCGGGGAAAGGAATTTTAGATGTGAGTATTGTGAGAAGAGTTACCCGAGGTTGAAGTCACTGCAGTATCATATTAGGACTCATACTAATGATAGACGGTATAGGTGTCATATATGCGGGCAAGCGTTCATACAGAATGCAAGTTTGAAGTCCCATATTAAAAGTCATCATCCGGAATGTGATATTGAGGGATGTTATTTTTAGTTACATGTCGTTTACAAAAGTTTACACGTAATTTCTGAATCGTTATGGATTCTGTTAGAAAATCTGAAAAATGCATTGCAAAATAATGAAAAATGAAATATACGTCACGACTTTTTATCAGGGTTGCCACGAAAAAATCCCCTTGTTTTAAACACCGTCTTTAAAACATGTTTTAATCATTTAAAACATGTTTTAAACACGGTGATATATTCCTTCTGTTTTAAATCAATGATTTAAACACGTTTCAATCAGTTTTCATTTTAAATTTCCTGTTTTTTTGCAACTCTGCTTTTTATTCCCATTCGGGGGTAGTCAGAGGCTTCAGTGGCCATACACCACCACATTGTGGAGTTAAGTCAACTCGAAGCCCACGTTTCACCAGATAGTCGGAACCCAACGTGACAGGTGGTGAACCTTGTCGCCGTGTATACAGGAACTGACTATTACCTAATCCCGAGGGATATATTTCCTCACGATGTTTTCCCTCACCATAAGCGAACTGTTAAAAACTGACAGTAGGAAGCAATATTTGCCGCCCTAAGTATTTGAGTCGCATTCGCGGTCTCTATCTTCCATTTTAAGTATTAAAACTTAGGCCGGCCGCACATTATAAGTAACTTACTGTCAGAAAACGCCGAAAGGCGCTCCGTGCATACATTTTGCGGGTGGGTGTTTTAGGGTGCTACCACACAAATCAATCGATCGTCGATCGATAGCATCATCGAAGTAATATCCTGGGACATTTTTTACACACGGCTACCTGATCCCAAACTAAGCAGAGTTATGTACTATGGAAACCAGATAACTGATATTACTACATAATATACTACTTTTTTATTTGTAAATACATACTTAATATACACATACACCCAGAGGGCCTACTCAGAGTCTCTAAACAGAGTAGGCCCTCAGACTCTGGACATACAGACATGTTCATGCACACAAATGCATGTCCCGGGTAGGAATCGAACCTACGACCTGCAGCGTGAAAGGCGCCATCACGCCAACCACGCCATCGGGCCCGTCAAAGTGCATCGATCGGTGTGGTAGAAATTATCGATCGACGTCGACTAATGACCGGCGCACATAGAGCACGGCATGGCATGGCATATTAATTTTTATCAATCGAATTTAATACTTATCCAATCGAAATAAGGTATATATTTCAATGCTCGGTGATCGACCTCGGAGCATCGCGGAGCATATTCTCGGTGCACCCACTGGAGCACCTTATTTCGATTGGATAAGTATTAAATTCGGTTGATAAAAATTAATATGCCATGCCATGCCGTGCTCTAAGTGCGCCGGCCATAATCGGTTCTATTAATTAATTTGGTAACACCCTTATGTGGATTGCATTATATCGTCTATAAAATTTCGGTCAGAAAGTTTCTGATCATGTGCAGCCGGCCTTAAGCAGCACTTAATTTTGAGATGATTTTGAGTTTCAACGCTCCATCACAACCTAGTGTTCCTGAACAAAGGATTTTAAGAGATTATTAGAATAAATACCTGAAGTATATGTAAATAGATGTAGTGTGTATGAGTGTAATTTGAGATTTAGTAGATTAAAGTATCAATTCGAATAGTTATAATTTAAAATGAAGTTCGCATTGGAAACTGACGTAGTGATGTAACTGAAGACGTGTCGCGAGATATTGTAATCATATACAAATAATAAAACGTGTGTGGTCGGGCAAATAGGAACGAAGTGCCTGACAGAGTTGGGCAATAGCTAATTGAAGTTGAATTTAATTGTATGTGGAAGTCACAATTAACAAATACGAACAAATCACAATTAATTGTTAATTGTGACTCCACAATTGCAATAAATCATTGCCCAACTCTGATTCCTCACGCAATATTTTTGTACGCTAAGGCGAGGCCATTTTTTTGGGCTCCCTTAAGAGTCAGTTCAGACAAAGCGGAAAAACGCGCGAGCAATTTAATGGCTCCATTGAAAACTCGCGCACGCCCGCGACGTCGCAAGCATGCGCGACTTTAGGCTATGGTAATACAGTACTATTTGGTCAGTAAATTACTCGTGCGTTTTCCGCTCTGTCTGAACTGGCCTTTAGCGTTGAACATTCGCGCCACTCCGTCAGTTTTCTAAACGCGTGAGTGATGGGATATGTCCCGATAGAATATATACTCCACTGAATGATGATTTGTAATTTATTTTAAATATTTATTAGAATTTATGAATTCCTGATAATAATCACTGTATTAAACGATCACAATTAGTTTTTAAATTATTTATTAAGTTTTACAAATATACAACATTGAATAAATTACTTTGTTTTATTGTGGAATAGAATGATTATATACAGGGTTATTGGTAAAACACTAACAACCTTGCAGGGGCGTATTACTGACATCAAAAACAACAACTTCTGTTCTATGACTTTTTACAAAACAAAAAAAAAAACAAAAAATCACCCTAAAAAATGTATGAATCAAGAAAATATGCTCATCTAGAGGATAGCCGTGGTCCGTTTAGGGCAAATTGGAATACACCCACGTACTATGGTATTCCTGTAGATGAGAAAATAAAATTCATACATTTTAGAAATTGAGTTTGTTATTTTTTTTTTGTTTTGTATAAAGTCATAGAACAAAAGTTGTTGTTTTTGATGTCAATGATCCGCCCCTGCAACGTTGTTAGTGTTTTACCAATAACCCTGTATATATTCACGCCTGTATCTCACGGGGGTAGGCAGAGACTATTGATTGCCACATGCTACGATTTTGACACACCTCTTTTACTTCATCCACATTCATACATCTCATGCACTGCCGTTGGTTAAGGGTGCTAAACACGACCTTTTTGGAAAATACCATTAATTTGGTCAGGAGTGATCATATTGCAATAAATAAATATCGCCAGACTTATACACTCCAATCGTATGGGTCCGAGCTAAGTAACGCTTATAGATAGCAACCATACAATGAACTTGTGGCGGTGGAGGTTTTATGCACGCGGGCGGTAGCTGGCCGCTGGGAAGCGCGCAGCGATGACAGCGGTTTAAGTTCGGAGTGCGGGGCGTGTGACATTGGGATTTTTATCTGAAGACATATTTTTCACGGAACATTTGCTTTGTAATATTTTATGATAATTGATAAATATAGTCTGCCTACTAAACCGACCTTTCTGTGCTTAGGGTACAGCAACTACAAACTGAGGCAAGGGCGATCCCAGAGACACCCAGACCGACAAGTGTTTAGTCTGGCGGTCATAGATTTACTAGATACCGCCCTACTAAGAAAAATCATTTCCAGAAATGAGGCAACTTCAAGGAAGTTTTAAGTCTCTAACTACGTTCATGGGCAACTTATTTTCGACGCGGCCTGTCAGTTTCATACAATGGTTGCTGTCAGATGTACTGAAGTACTCAAAAATTTGAGCATTATCAGTTGCCGCATTTTATTAGTGCGCATGCTCCATCTAGTTGGAGCGCCGCGGAAACTAAAATTAATCTATGCTGGCGGTATTCTTTATAATGGAACACCAGATATTCTCTTCACGTGGCTGGCACAAGTCTACGTCATTGGCTGTGGTGCAGTCAGTAATGAACCTTGAACCATTTGACATCATCATTGTTCCTGCAGTGCGATATCGCACGAGGCAACCATGGTGGCGCCACCAGCGGGTGATCCGGTAGCCTACACCGAATTGGTTGCGCTACCAAGCGGACACGAGGTGCGATACCCTCCATACAGCTCTATACATTTTGTTGGTGGAGCGACTGGTTCCGCTACCACTGGTGTCCGCGTGCGATATAGCCCTAACTTTCTGCTTTGTTCCATTTGGCGTCACAGGCTTCGTCAGTGATAAATTTGAATGCAGTTTCGCGCTCATACACTCTAAATCTGGTTTGGTCTGGGTGTCACTGGGATCGCCCCCAGTCCATTGTATGGTACTCATAGTACAAGCGTTGCTTAGTTTGGGACCATACAGTTGGTGTTTGTCTGACGATATTTATTTGTTCGTTCTTTCGTGAACCCTCCCGACAGAATCCCAAACACTTTCAGAGTAGGAAAATGTACAATTCGTCATCTGAAACGTTTCGTTTCGTATTTCGAAGTAGCCGGCAGAGTTGGGCAAAATTTAATTGCAATTAGTTAATTGCAAATTGTGTCACAATTAACAATTAATTGTGATTTGTGACACCAACTGCAATTTGCAATTAAATTTTGCCCAAATCTGGTAGCCGGCTGTCAGCTGGGCGCCGTAGTTAAGAACGGGCAGGGTACAATACAAAACTACTGTTATATATTTATTATTATTCATTTATTTCTTATTTAATACACGTACTTCATATTTCAGGCATATCATACGACAATTCCGATAACGCTACTCTGAGTGTTCTTTGATTTCTTTCCTCAACCACACATGTTTGACCACTTGAATCATCCCTAAGAGTAATTTCATTGACAACATTATCTATACACATAGTTTCGTCATTCTCCATAACTTCACTTTCATATATTTGATCTTCATTTTCTATAACTTCACTTTCATATATTTGATCTTCATTTTCTATAACTTCACTTTCATATATTTGATCTTCATTCTCTATAACTTCACTTTCATATATTTGATCTTCATTCTCTATAACTTCACTTTCATATATTTGATCTTCATTTTCTATAACTTCACTTTCATAAATTTGATCCTCATTTTTCATAACTTCGCATTCATATATTTGATCATCATTTTCCATAACTTCACTTTCATACATTTGATCTTCATTTTCCGTATCTTCACTTTTATATATTTCATCTTCATTTTTCATAACTTCACTTTCCTGCTTAATACCCTGCTGTAAATTCAAGAAATGTTTCCTTATATGTTTTCTTGAGGGTAGTGTGAGGAATTTCGATAACACCGAATATCCGGAAGGACTGCTATTGAACATAGATATCGCTAAAGCTTTTTCTTCCGGTGAGAATCGTCTTCCAGGAGCTGCCTTCTTCGTTTGTGTGAACTGCATTTTCATGAGAATTCTACCAGCTGGTGTCATGTCTCTGGTGACTTTATTGATGATATCTGTGCTGTGATTCTTCCTCATTTCAGCCATTTTGTCTTTTATTAGTCTGTTATGTTTCTTCAGTTTATATATCTGAGTTTTAGATGATTTGAGTTGAGTTTGTAATTTCTTCACAAGCATGGATAGCCGTGATACTTCGGTGTCGGGGTGCTCGGATGATGCTTAAAAAATAATTTAATTGGGTTTAATAATATAACAAAATTAAACGGACGAATAATGATGAGTGGAGGCAAATGACAGATATAAATGTGAATTAATATTTAAATCGAATCAATCTCGAATTAATCTTGTGAAACGTGGGCTTTGAGTTGGTTAATACCTCGACAATGTGGTGGTGTATGGCCACTCAAGCCTCTGACTACCCCCGAACGGGGATAAAAGTCGGGACTTTACATTACATTACATTACATCGAATCAATTTTTTAAAAGTGATCATATTTTTATTCTATAAAAATAAATTTGATTTAATTTGAACTAGACTCATAAAAAAAACTTTATTCATGATGAACAGATCAAATTAATTTTACTTTGACATAAAATGCTGTCATTTTACTCCACTGAATTATTAATTAGATTTTAGTGTTTCGGAAGTGTTCCGCATTCTTTCGGAGTAGTGTCCACGAAAGAAGAAACGTCAAATCACTACTATCGGATCCGAATCACTTTCGGAGTAGAAAAATGTACCATCCGCCAGCCGAAACGTTTGGTTTCGTATTTCGGAGTTTTTTTTTTGCAGTGTTGTGGCAAAATAGTGTACGGCCCGCCTGATGTTAAGCAGTAACCGTAACCTATAGATGCTTACAATACCAAAGGCATTGCTCGCACATTGCCGATTGCCGACCTGAAGGGGAGTGGGAAGGAGGGAGGGGGAGGGGGGGTGGGCTTCCGACTCTCACTCATCGTACGAAACGCAGCTGTAATAGCTGCTTTACGCCGATCTTCTGAGGGTGGTACTACCCCGGTCGAGCCAGCCGGCTTATGAGCTGCAGTCAATTGGCTACAGCTTGGCTCTATCTTGAAAGTAGTCTCACTGAACTCACCAGCTAATTTAATATCTCTATTCTTCTCCTCTTTTAAAACATCTCTGGGGTAATTGTGTTCGGATCTCGCCTGGCAGATGCGGCAGAAGGGTTGTACTGGAATAAAGAAAAGTTACTTAGGGGCCATCCATAAATTACGTCACACGAATTTCATGATTGTTTAACCCCTCCCCCCCTTGTCACAGCTGGTCACATTTGTGAGACTCCACCCTCACAAACGACGTATACGACGTAAGTATATGTGACGTCACATATGTTTTAAAATTTTCAGAAATATACAAAATTTTTCGTTAACAATTCAAATTTCGGTTTTAATACTTAGATTGTTAGATTTTTTAATGTGACGTCACAAAACTTAGGACGTGTGACGTAATTTATGGATGGCCCCTTATACACGTCACGTTACGACTTTTTATCCCCATTCGGGGGTAGTCAGAGGCTCGAGTGGCCATACACCACCACATTTAAGGAGGAGGTATTAAGCCAACTCAAAGCCCACGTTTCACCAGATAGTCAGAACACAACGTGACAGGTGGTGAACCTTGTCGCCGTGTATACAGGAACTGACTATTACCTAATCCCGAGGGATAGGTAGGTTTCCTCACGATGTTTTCCCTCACCGTCAGCGAACTGTAAATTATGCACATAGATGAAAATTCATCCATTGATGCATGCCCCACTGGGGATCGAACCTGGGACCTTCTGATTGCTAGCCCAACGTGTTCGCACCTAGGCTAGAATCTTACCTGGAAAGTGGTCTGTTTTTGTTGGTTCCGGCTGGGTCAAGCGCGTGTCACTTCGCGGAGGAGCGTCGGCGACATCTACAAATAAATAAAATTGAATTGTCTATTTGTAATATCATAATAACAGCTGTTTACACTGTGGCTTTTTACTTAAATGCATATTAAAGTATACAGGGTGGATTTTTGATACGGGGCAGTAAGGGCAGGTACCTCAACCGTTATAGTTACAGGAAAACGTTCCTATAGTCTGATTTTTAATTAGACGAAGCAAACTGACAGCTAAAAATGTCACTGTTCTATGAATTTGAACCTTATTTGTTCGTTCTATTTATATCGAAAAGTGACATTAGCACCTGTCAGTTTACTTCGTCTAATTAAAAATCCGACTATAGGAGACCATAAAAAATATATTTTGGTATTTCAGCGTTTTTTTCGCTGACTGTACATTTTTTCCAAGATCTGTGAATGCAGTTCAGAATATCTCAAACAGTTATGGATGGTCTTTACGAACGTTTTCGTGTAACTATAAAGGCCGGCACACATAGAGGACGGCACGGCATGGCATTTTAATTTTTATCAATCGAATTCAGTACCTATCCAATTGAAATAAGGTCCATATTTCAATGGTCGGTGATTGACATCGGAGTGTCGCGGAGTATCTTCTCGGTGCATCCGCTGGAGCACCTTATTTCGATTGGATAAGTATTAAATTCGATTGATAAAAATTAAAAAGCCATGCCCTGCTGTGCTCTATGTGCGCCAGCCATAAAGGTTCAAGTAGTTACCCCGTCTCAAAAATCCATCCTGTATAGGGTACTAATAAAACAAAATGAAACATCTTCTGTAAACCCATATTACGCAAATAAAGAATAGCAAAAACACAATTTATAATAATATTGTGTGTATGTTTGTTCCGGGTAATCTCCGAAACGGCTGGACCGATTTTGACGGGACTCTCACTGGCAGATAGCGGATTTTATGAGGAGTAACTTAGACAACGTTTATTTTCTAAAAATAATTAGGGTTCCGCAAAACGCATAAAAAATCCTAAAAGGCGCTCATAGCCAGCTGCAATCACTGATCGGTAAACGATCGGAGGTTAAGCAACGCTCGGCAAGGTCAGTCAGAGATGGGTGCCCGTTTAGTGGCATTTGAACTGAGCGTTTGTGCTTCGGAAAGCACGTAAAGTCGGTCCCGGTTGTTGTCGTCTAGGCAGTCGTTAAGCCGTGTCAGAGGCCGCCCGGTTTGAACAACTAACACCAGGTACCAGGGAACCATACGATAAGAAGAAGACCCTCTCACAGAAGATCGGCGTAAAGCAGCTATTACAGCTGCGTTTCGTACGATGAGTGAGAGAGCCGAATGACCCCCTTCCCCCCCCTCCATTCCACTCCCTTTCAAGTCAACAATGTGCGAGCAATGCCTTTGGTATTGCAAGCATCTATAGGCTACGGTAGCTGCTTAACATCAGGCGGGCCGTACGCTTTTTTCCACCACAGTCCTATAAAAAAAAATGTCCATTACGGGGCGTCCATAAATTACGTGAGGCATTTAGGGGGGGAAATCTCACTATGGGGGAGGGGGGGGGGGTGGAAATCTCAAAAATCACCTCACGTAATTTATGGACGCCCCCTTATGGGGGGTGGGGTGGAAAAATCACCTCACGTAATTTATGGACGCCCCCTTATTGGGGGGAGGGGGGGGATCTAAAAAATCACCCCACGTAATTTATGGACGCCCCCTTATTGGTTAAGCTCTTACTACCTTCAGTAGTGCAGTCCGGTGTAGTTTTCAGGTCATGCGTGGGTTGGAACGTTTCAATAAATACTTTCACGGAAGTGCTCAGTTTTTTCAGGGATTGCTGCGATGAACTATCATTGATGTCCTCTGTAATGTCCTTAGCGATGACTGAAAAATTAAAAAACATGTTCACCGCCTGTCACGTTGGGTTCTGACTATCTGGTGAAACGTGGGCTTTGAGTTGGTTAATACCTCCACAATGTGGTGGTGTATGGCCACTCAAGCCTCTGACTACCCCCTAATGGGGATAAAAGTCGTGACGTTACATTTACATTTTTATTTATAAAAAACATGGTCATAAAAAGTAGGTTCCAGTTATTATCACCTAAACATTTGTATTAGTTGTAGCCAATGGCCTGCAGCTCATATCCAGACTCGACCACGGTAATACCACCCTCCCACAGAAGATCAGCGTAAGTTATTTTTAACCGACTTCTAAAAGGAGGAGGTTCTCAAATGTTTGTTACGCAATTTCTCCGTCAATTGTGGACCGATTTTAAAAAATCTTTTGTTAATCTTTAGCTCACATTTTCGGATTGAAAAAAAAAAACTGACTTAAAAAAACCCTGGAGAAAAAAAAAAAAAAAAAAAAAACCTGTAGTGCAATGCGATTAAAATTAGAATATGACGGGCTCTCGGCTAACTTCACTCGTATAAAGTACTGTACTTATGAGTGGAAGTTAGCCGAGAGCCGTAACAGTTCCAGTTGTGGCGTCACAACATGGCGCTAGGCCGTTCCTATTCTTATTTTAATCGCATTAAAACCGACTCCAAAAACCCCTGGAGCACTACAGGTTTAATACTGCTCCAGGGTTTTTGAAGTCGGTATTTATTTTTATAAAAATAATAATGTTAACTGCGTTCCGTACGATAGTAGATATGTTTGGTTATAATTATGTATATTAAGTATGTATTTACAAACAAAAAGTAGTATATGTAGTAATATCAGTTATCTGGTTTCCATAGTACAAGCTCTGCTTAGTTTGGGATCAGGTAGCAGTGTGTAAAAGAATGTCTTAAGATATTATTTATTTATTTAATTATTACCTGTTCCAGTTACTTCAGTGTCTGCTAGGGGATCTTCAGAAGTTTCAGAAGGCACCAGCGGGGGTGCGCGCGGGGGTGAGGGCGGGGGCGACGAGAACAGGGCGGGCGGTGCTTTCGATAGGTCTCCTGAAATATTGAAACCGGCTAAGTGCGTGTCGGACTCGCACATAAAGAGAGACCACCGTAGAATAAAAACGTCTAAAATATCAAGTGTCTTGATCTTTTTTTAATATTTGTTGTTGTAGCGGCAACAGAAATACACATTCTGTGAAAATTTCAAGTCTCTATAGCACGTGTTTTTATAATTGTCCTATTTGGTAAGCAAAGATGGCGTCCAGCGGGGCGATTGCATAACTTTTTGTCAATGTTTCAATTGGTTTCGTATATAATTGACACAGGATGAACGAAACTAATTGAAACATTGACAAAACAGTTACGCAAACGCCCCGCTGGACGCCATCTTTGCTTACCAAATACGAGAAGTATAAAAACACGTACTATACCTATTACGGTTCGTGAGATACAGTCCGCTAACAGCCGGACAGACGGACAGTATAGGCTTACTAGGGTTCCGTTGGCATCCTTTGGGTACGGAACCCTAAAAACTGACTTCAAAAAACCCTGGAGCACTTAAAAGCCTGTAGTGCTGCAGGGTTTTTTGGAATCGATTTTTATAATATTAACTGCGTACCTTACTATAGTAGTTATGTGTGGTTATAATTATTACCTGTCCCAGTTACTTCAGTTTCTGCTAGAGGATCTTCAGCAGTTTCAGCAGGCGCCGGAGGGGGTGCGGGCGGGGGCGAAGATGCGGGCGGGGAGAATAGGGAGGGCGGTGCTTTAGATAGGTCTCCTGAAATATTAATAATTAAATCTACACTAATATTATAAAGAGAAAAGATTTGTATGTTTGTAACGATTAAACTCAAAAACTACTGGACCGATTTCAAAAAATCTTTCACTTCACTTTTCATTTTGGCACGCAAAGTACATACACTTGCGGCATTTAGATCTACGACTGTATGTCACTGGCCGTACTACAAAGAATATACTACGTACCATCTAGATACAATGATGGCACCGCGAGTGCGTTCAGGCGACTGAACCGGTTCCTATCCTTCAGAGTGAAGTGCGCGTCGCATATGGATGATTTCCTGTACTTGACGTAGTCCGCGTCAGTCTCCAACTTGCCCCCCACCACCTCCACCCACGCCTTCAACTGGTCCAAGTGTGTCCTTGGGTTTGGGAATGAATGTATTGTAAGTTCTGAAAACGAGATTATTTCGACATTATAATTATTATTTTTGTACTGCCATCACTGAAAGACAGATGAAACTTCTGTTCTATAGTCTCCTTTTTTTTTCAAATCAAAATGTTTTTTATTGATCTAAGCTAGATAAACCATTTATAAATCATCAAAAAAAACAATATTTTAGCGTTACCACCGGTTCGTAATGTTGCTTCCATTGAGAAGAGCCAGCAAGAAATTCAATGGTTACTCTTTCCAAAAGAATAATCCAATTAAACATAAGATCCTTCGTCCAATAATCCAATCCTTGTTCCTACATAGTCACGCCTGTATCCCATGGTCATTTCAACAATTAAACTTGCAAATATCAGGCACGATTTATATACCCAACTTACTACGCCACCAAGCCAACTTGGCGCACAGGTCAAATGATAATAAGTCACTGATTCCGCCGTCAGTTCACAACGTAGTGAGCCGGGGCAATGCCTGGGCACTCCTGTGGCAGTAGCTCCCACTGTGTGGTGGACCGCGGAATCATTGACTTATTATCATTTGATATTAATACCTGAGTGCCTAGTTGGCTTGGTGGAGTATTACACCCAAGCAAATTAGGCACCTGTCGGTCGGGAGGCCGCATTCACCCGAGTGCCTAGTTGGCTTGGCGGAGTAGTAGAATACTTTACTAAGGCCTAGGCCGCACCGCAGTTATATCCGCGCTGTTAAAACCGCGTTAAATCTGTGTCCTATGGAATCATATGAACCTATCCGCACTTGCGGTTCATATGATTCCATAGGAAGCGGTTTTAACACCGCGGATATAACCGCTGTGCGGCCTAGGCCTAAAAGGGCTTACTTTTACTTACTTTTAGGGCCCCGGCATCCTAGATAACATTTTCTTGGCATGATTGATGACTAAACTGCAGCGGAGATTGTTTACACAGAGGAATTACGACTTATTTAAGTAGTTTGGGGTAGATATTGTAAACTATATGTTTTTGTATGATGCAAGTGCTAGCTTCAAACTGTATTTAGTTATTTGATTTGAAACAATCAAAGGAAATAATAATGAATGCCACAGAAATAAATAGAACATTTACAAATGCTGCGTTCCATTCACCGTAATTTTTGCTAATTTTGTCCACAAAAACTGTTAAAAACGATAATAATGATCACTTTCAGTACAAGTTGGTGCGAGTGGAACGAGATTTGTGATCGAAAATAACGAAATTAACAGTGAATGGAACGCACCAAAATACTCTTGATCACAGATATAAAAATATTTTGATTGATATTGTCACAAACATTGATTGACATTGTCTGTCACTAACAGTGACATTGTGCCCAACTGTCACATTTACAGTCAAACACCATAGACTATGCAATCCAATTAACCATTGAATTAACCTTAATACAAGGGCTTTTGAACACTCTTTCATGTTCTTGTCTTTACCGCGCACGACTCTGTGCCAGCGGTGCCAGCCCTCATGAAACTCAGCGATAGAAAGAAGCCAAGTTATTCCAAGAAATATTATTTTCTTCTATAGAAAATTCTAATCCTTCAATCCATTGTTGTTTAATCACAGAGCATTGTTTAATGAAAGTCTCCAAACAAAAACTTATTTTAACCCTCTGGCGGCATAAAAAACTGGATGAAGAATGAAAAACTATAATAAAACCAATTAATGCCGGACAGGTGCAGTTGAGGAAATAAGATAAAAACTCCATTAAAACGGATAAATCAACTTTTATTCACAATCCTTTCACTAAAATTACGTAACATATGATAAAACTAACTTAGAAGCTCTATTATATGATGAGTTACGTTCTTCGTAAAATATTTTTATGGCAAATTGTACATCGCCTCTATCGGCCAGTCGCGAAGGAATTAATTTAAAATGTACACGGAGTAACCACTTTGGACTCCGCAGTTCCGCACTCAAAGTGTAAATAATTAAGATCTACCAATCACAACCTAATTTTTATTTCTATAGACCAATCACAATGCGTTTCCTCCGCCCCGACCAATCATAAATCACAATGTCGTTGCCTCCTCTCCCGCACCGCAAGTTTTCGGAATAATTTAAACGACATTTTTAGTACGAAGTCCAAAGGATGACCCGTAAACCCCTATAATCTGCCTGTGCCTGTTTCATAATTGTCGGTTAACTTTTATCCACCAAAAAATTTTGACGTTTGACAGTTTCACCATAGAATATCCGTTCAAACATCAAATTTATGTCTGAAACGCTGAAAACATCATCATGTATATTGAACAAGAGGTTACCTATGCCTGCTTATGCTTTATCAATACTCTAATTGAGGCATATCATACGATAGCCCACTTAATGCCAAATCCAGCCTCTGTTGATAACTACTTTCATTAAGATCATTCGACTGTAATTGATTTGAACCGTGAACTTTCATCGCATTATCTTCAGAATTTTGTATTTTAGCATGTTTAATAATACAAGTAGCAGAAGATTGTTTAGCTTCAGGATGTATTTTAGCAAGTTTAATAAGGCATTTAGGCGGGGGTTGCGTGGAATTTCTTATTATTTGAACATTATTAACGCCTCTTAAATTAATATTACCTGCTGTAAGAATTGTCTGACTCGAATTATCTTCAGGGTTAGTTTTAGCTCGTTTTATAATGCATTGAGCGGGAGCATGCGTTACATTTCCTATATTTTGTACATTGTTAACGCGTTTTAATAACATATTACCAGTTTTACAAGTTTTCAGACTTGAATCAATCCCAGAATGTAATTTAGCATGTTTAATAATGGATTTAGCAGAAGTATGCGTAACATTTTGAATTGTTTGAACATTATTAACGGGTCTTAAAGCCATATTACCTGTTTGAATGATTTTCTGATTTGAATTACCCTTACGGCTGAACGTTTTGATATTACGAAAACTGATTTGTGGCATTTGTTTAACGTCTTCACTCTCATATGAATCGAGAGGTAAATTGGCTTTGTCAGCACATACAGCTAAATTTACACTTTCACTGTCAACATGTACACTTTCATAATTTACAATTATTTCATTATCTACCACGATTTCATTTTTTACAATTAAATCATTATTTACACTTTCATCGTCCACATCCACATCTATATCTTGATTTACACAATCAAGATCATTTGTACTGTGTACACTATCATTGTCATCGCTCATACTAACATCTAAATCGTCATAGTCCTCATTCAACTTGGGATTTATTTCTTGGTTTTCATTTATTTTATTCTGTAGATGTCTCCAATATAGTTTGGTCGATCTCACGGAGGGAAGCATGAAAAACTTTTGCAGTATCCTGTAACTTGTCGAACTGCAATTATATATAGACAACGCTAACATTTTTTCATCATCTGTGAACCGCCTGCCGTTTGCACTTTTAGCTGCCTGCGTGTACTGCATTTTGGTAAACACTCTAGCGGCCGGTTTCATCTTCTTAGTAAATTTGTCTATGATGTCCCGATGGAAACTTTTTCTTAATCTGTTTAGTTTTTCTTTGAACTGTTTGACTCGGTTTTCCAGTTGGCACACCTGCCTCTTGTATCGTTTGATTTCCATTTTTGATTGTTTTAATTCAACTCTAAAATGAAATGTGGTTGTGCTTAAGTAATCAGGATCTGTGGGAATATAAGGAAAATGTTTTTAATAAATTAATATCGCCATTGCAGACTACTGGGGGCTACTAACGTCACATAGCAATTCCGTAAAAGCAATATATTTTTCTGACTTTAACACATGTCACACATTTTACGCCATTTCTGGTAGAAACATAAAAATTCATTACTTTTGCAGGATTGCTACGAGGCGTTTTAGCTCCCCAGTTCATAATTCTATGGAGTAAAATGACAAGTCCTAATGTCAAACTAAAAATAATGCTGCCAGTTTATTACAGCTTGTGTGGATCTAACTAAATCGATTCAATTTTAACTAAAAAATAAATTGGTTGGACTAAGTATAGTATAGTTTCATGTTGTACATACCGGTTTGTGTTGATTGGTGTGACTTATTGAGAGGGAGTCCCCGTAAACTTCTCTCATACGTGTTACCTGCACAAACAGAACGTTTCAAAAGCGCGAAAGAAGTTTGGGACCATACAGTTGGTGTGTTAGTCTGGCGATATTTATTATTTATTTATATGCATTAACACTGCATACAATATGTTAAAAAAACCCTGTCCGACCCGAAAACGTATTGTTGGGTATCGAGATTAGATTCCATTTTTGTAAAAAAAAACTTTTTTTTTAAATTATTTTTTTTAATTTTTCAAAAAAAAAATTTCATTTTTTTGGCATAGTATGTGTCCCACTGCTGGGCAAAGGCCTTCCATATTTTTTTGTAATACAAATACCCCGTTTACATAAAAAAAAAATTTCATAAAATGACGACATCACATACTTTGTGGTGTGAGGTGACGCCACACGATCTAACATAATTACTTCCGGTAACGGTGTTGTCATATTTTTAAAATTAGCTACATTATGTGGGAAAAAGGCAAAAAAAAATTGCACTTTAAATGTTCATTAATATGTTTACTATCATGTTTTTTTTTTTTTTATTATTTTATTTGGTCATGTGATTGGGGTACCTAATTACCGATTTCGGCTCGGACAGGGTTTTCTTAACATGTTGTATGTGTAACCGTACCTGGCGTTTTGATTGGTCCATTCAAGGCAGGCGTGCTAGTACTGGTCGCCATCGGTTTTATTGGAGTTTGTTGGAATTTCTGCACGTTGTAAGTTTTTAATGTACTTGCCGAATTAAATTGCTCAAGAGCAACGTCAGGTATCTCTAAAAATAAAAAGAACTATCATTTTCAAGCACTCTGCCCACTACAACATTCCATATCATGACCGTAAATTAGACAAGGGATGTATTTAAGCTCATGATAGTTACATCATCACACACGCTTACACATTAGTCATGCTAAGACGAAACTACATTATTAAAAGGCCACTAGTCAAAGGACTGACGACCTAGTGAAGGTCGCGGGAAACCACTGGATGCAAGTGGCACAGGACCGCTCGTTGTGGAAAACCTTCGGGGAGGCCTATGTCCAACAGAGGACGTTTTTTGGCTGAAATGATGATGATAATGATGATGAGTTAATGTCAGAGAAAACTCAACAAAATGATAGCAAAAAGTTTCGCAACGTGGCACAATGTGTCTCACGAGGATAAATGATCTTACTCCGTTTACTTAAAGGAAAACAATTATAGAGAGGGACCCACTACTCACCCTCGGAATTGTCAACCTCCAAAATTATAAACCAAATGAATTGATCGATAATTGAAGAGGCCAACAAGACCTAACTCCCTGTCAGTCGAGAGTATGTCTGCCATGAGTCATGGACCCTAACAATTAGCAATTCTCCACAGACAAAGCGAATCCAAAATAAATTCGACACGTGTTTCGCCTCTAAACGAGGCATCCTCAGGAAATCTAGGCTGCGACTGAGCTGAGCCGAGTGTGGGTGAAGTATACTTCCCGTATTTACCTGGTGTAAGTTGCTTGGAGGTGCCAGGCTCCGCGATGTTCACAAACTCAAAGGCTATTGGCTTTTCATCACAAATACTCTCATTGTCGCTCACTGAAATAAATAGAAATAAAATAAATATCGCCAGACATACACACCAACTGTATGGTCCCAAAATAAGCAACGCTTGTACTATGGCTAACATACAATGGACTGGGGGCGAACCCAGCGACACCCAGACACGGCACGTTGCCGACCTAAAGGGGAGAGGGACAGAGGGAGGTGAAGAAGGAGAGATGGTGTTAGCCTTCCGTCTCTCTCACTCATCGTACGAAACGCAGCTGAATAGTTACTTTATGCCGTTCTCTGTGAGACGGTGGTGCTACCCCGGTTCAGCCAGCCCGTATATGAGCTGCTTCAATTGGCTACAGCTTGGCTCTACCAAAACATAATGTGTATGTCGCCGCCAACTGGTTTAATACGCCATTCAATTGGGCAGCTAGGCCGTTCATTAAACGCCGGCACTCAATACAATACTCCTATTTCTGCGTTCGGGGTCACCAGTAACCTAACATGAAGGAAATGACGGGGATGACGAGGGATTCTAAACATTGTTTTACTGAGGTATCCAGATGACGAAATGACATCCAGTTATCCTGCATAAGCGTCCGTATGCTTTTAGAATAATTCATGGTCACCTTAGCCTTTCGAACATTGTTGATAATCTCAATTAGTTTAAAATTCGGTTCCGTCTCATTATTCGTAGATAAATCCATGTTATGGTCTTGTTTACTGGAAATAATTATCAATTGAACTTTTTAACACACTATAAAATCACTAAACTGAATAATTCGCCAAACAAAACAATACACATTTAATCAGCTGTTGACAAATAGGGACGCCATATTTGTTAAATGACTACGGGCGCTGCAGTGGCGGAAAAAGGAATTACATTAAAATGACCGCCGGCTTTTGTTTCAGCCTTCTCCAAAAGGCTAGCTTTCAACAAGCCAACTTGTTGCTATGTGTGTAAATTCAACGAACTGCTAGGCGTCCAATTGAGTGTCGGCGTTTAATGAACGGCCTAGCCGCCCAATTGAATAGCGTATTAAACCAGTTGGCGGCGACATGTATACATACCTGAGTCGATGTATTCTATTTCAGTATATTCAGGGGACGCTGAGGGGGACGGCGGGCAGGGGGATCCACGTTTCAAGTGCGGTTCACTGTCCCCACTGACTTTGGAATGACCTGTAAAAAAAAAGTTATGGCACTGTGACAGCCAAAAGGACGGATGAACGGATAATTTAAAATTGGCAAAAATACAGACATGTAAGGCCGTGGTCTCCTATTAAATGCCATCGGCCGCTTACAGCGTCACGCATACGCCGCGTCATAATGCTTACCATAGAAATGTACTGTTGTGGTCTCCGACACACGCCGACGTCACTACAGTAAAATTGTGACGCGACGTACGCTGTAAGCGGCCAATGGCATTTAATAGGAGACCACGGCCTTAGGTAACAAAAAGTACTAGTGAAGTCAAACTCTGTTAATATTAGCAAACTTTTGATGCAAGTTATTCCTAGTGCGGAGTCCAAAGGGTGGTGAGTCCGTGGCCATCGACGAACTAGGCGCACTGAAATGAATCATTGCCTACCTCATTGTGCCTACCCCGTCGGGGCCCGGAGGCGTGAATGTACCTTTCAGAATCCCAATTGTGGGACTTGTTGGACCTTGTTGGAACATGTTAAACAACTTGTAAGATCTTATTACACTATCAGTATCTATTTCCTTGGCAACTTCGTCGGGAATATCTGAAAAATAAATAAATAATAATAATAAAATTGCACAGTACCTAGTTCCTTAGGGTGAGGCCCCGTCTGGTGTTGCGTTGCGTCGTCGCAACGGATCAACGCATTGTATCACCAGCGCATCACCCTCCCCCGCTTCGTCTCTCGCCCGGCGACCCGTTGCGACGACGCAACGCAACGCAACGCACTAATGGGGCCTCACCCTTACGCTACATATATGAGTACCAGCACTGGTAGCACAGCCGGCCATGACAAGATACATCGATTTTATCACATTCTCTCCTACGCATTGAGTTAGTTTATTGCCCGTGACAGACCGTCCGTCTGTCAAGACGTGCACAGCCCAAATCGCTGGTGTTAGAGACATGACACATCAAAATTGGTTTAGCAGATTAGTCATGACAACGTGACAGACAGAGTTACTGACACATTTATCATATTAAATATTTCCCCGCGACTTCGTCCGCGTAGAATTTAAATTTAAAAAAATCGGATCTCGGATCCCGGACCCCGTATCCCGGATATTCCGGATCCCAAAAAATATAGCCTTTGTTACTCAGGGATAATGTAGCATTCTAATTGTAAAATATTTTTTGAAATCGGTCCAGCTGTTTTTGAGTTTACTCATTACAAACATCCATACAAACATACATACAAATCTTTTACCTTTACAATATTAGTATATATAGTGCGTTTTTTTATACTTGTCCTATTTGGTAAGCAAAGATGGCGTCCAGCGGGGCGATTGCGTAACTTTTTTCTCAATGTTTCAATTGGTTTCGTTCATCCTGTGTGAATTATATACGAAACCAATTGAAACATTGACAAAAAGTTACGCAATCGCCCCGCTGGACGCCATCTTTGCTTACCAAATAGGACAAGTATAAAAAACGTACTATAGATAGATTTATTTACCTGCTCTAAATGGTCTGGACGTACATGGCTTGGTCTTCATCTTCAATGAATCAAGAGCCATTGGCGGTTCTTTAGAAATATTGTCATCATCCATCTCTGAAACAAACATAATATACTATGTGTTAGGGAAGGCTATTATTACTATCCAAATAGCCAAGGGGGCTATGAGCCGGCTGGGAAAAATATGGAGAGACCGTGCTATTCAAAGGCAGACCAAAGTCAGACTAGTGCGGTCCTTAGTGTTCTCCATCTTTCTCTATGGTTCGGAAACATGGACCATAGAAGCCAATATGCTAGCCCGAATCAACGCATTTGAGATGTGGTGTTGGCGTCGTCTTCTGCGCATTCCATGGACAGCAATGCGTACCAACATATCTATCCTAGACGAGCTGCGCATTAGGGATCGCCTCACGGCCACGTGCAGGGCTCGCATTTTGACCTTCTTTGGGCATATCTCACGTAGAAGCTCCGACTGCCTGGAAAGGCTTATTATGACGGGAAAAATGGAGGGCAATAGATCTCGTGGCAGACCTCCCGCTAGATGGAGCTCGCAGATCACTGAGCTTACGCAATTCCAACTGCACAAAGCGATACACGTCGCGGGTGACAGAAGCCGGTGGAGGAAAATTGCTCTCCAGAAGTTTTTTGTACATAATCGTCACCATCCTCAGTATTGAGGTAACGACTGGGAAGAAGTTAAGTAAGGGGGGTGTCCATAAATTACGTGAGGCATTTAGGGGGGGAAGGGTCGAACAAAATCTCACCAAAACTCACGTGGGCGAGAGGGAGGGTCTCGGCATATCTCACGTAATTTTTTTTACCGCAAGAAGCAGTGTAAAATTGCGAGAAAACTGGGTTAAATTAAGTAAAACATGTTGCTCCACTAGAATATGGCTAATGAAAAATCTCACGTTATTAGAGGGGGAGGGAGGGGGTCAAGCCAAATCTCACGACATCACAGAGGGTTGTTACGAAAAAATCATCTTGTTTTAAGCACCAAACATGTTTTAAACATTTAAAAACAATGATTTTTTGTCCTCCTGTTTTAAATCAATGTTTTAAACAACAATTTAAACATGTTTTAAACAGTTATCACTTTAAATTTCCTGCTTTTTTGCAACTCTGCATCATACCAAGGGAGGAGGGGGGGTCGTCAAATCACCTCACGTTATTTATGGACGCCCTCTTAAAACAAGGGACGTATAATATTGCAGGGGGGATTTGAGTATTCGATTCTCATCTATACTAATATTATAAAGAGGTAAAGTTTGTAGTTGGTCTTCATGCGATAATGTATGGAGAATATATCCAAAATTTGTATGTTTATTCTTTTTCTATTGAAAAGAGTTACCATTGAGTTTCTTGCAGGCTCAATGGAAGCAACTTTACGAACCGGTTGTACCAATAAAATATTGTTATTTTTTTAACGATTCATAAACGTTACCTCTAGCTTAGAAAAAAATAATGTTGACTTTGACTTTTTTACTTTGGTTTCTAGATTTTAAAATAAATCGTCACTATTTAGGGGGCGTCCATAAATTACGTGAGGTGATTTTTGAGATTTTCGACCCCCCCTCCCACCTTAGTGAGATTTCGTGAGATTTTTCTCGACCCCTCCCTCCCCCTCTAATCTCACGTCAGATTTTTCAAAAGCTATATTCTAGTGGAGAAACATGTTTTACTTCATTTAACCCAGTTTTCTTGCAATTTTACACTCGGTAAAAAAAAAACGTGAGATCTGCCGAGACCTCCCCTCTCCCCCACGTGAGATTTGGTGTGATTTTGCTCGACCCCCTCCTCCCCTAAATGCCTCACGTAATTTATGGACGCCCCCTAACATCATCAAAATCAATTACAAAATAATGATTGTGTTAACATTTTACCTGACAAATGTAGCGTTGGAACTGCATTTCTACTTAGCCTTCCACTTACAGTGTAATACTTTTCATTGAAATGAATATGGCACACTCTGCCATTTTTATATATAGAGTTTGGCTTTATCACTAAAAGATTTCCACCGATTACATAAATCCACTTAAAAAATCTGTCCCACTCTGTTACTGGATCAGGAAACAAATGCAATATAGTATTGTCCGCACCTGAAATAAAGAATAAAAAATGTAATGTCACGACTTTTATCCCTATTCGGGGGTAGTCAGAGGCTTGAGTACCATACACCACCACATTGTGGAGGTATTAACCAACTCAAAGCCCACGTTTCACCAGATAGTCAGAACCCAACGTGACAGGTGGTGAACCTTGTCGCCGTGTATACAGGAACTGAATATTACCTAATCCCGAGGGATAGGTAGGTTTTCTCACAATGTCAAAAAAATAAAATAATGCTGAAATAAAGAGTCTGAAATTATAAACAACATTCCGTACGTGATGGGCCTGTTGGTGTAGTTGGTATAGTCTCCGCCTTTCACGCTGCTGGTCATAGGTTCGATACCTACCCGGGACATGCATGTGTGCATGAACATGGCTGCATGTCCCGAGTCTGGGTGTGATTACGTATATTAAGTATGTAAATGTATGTATTTACAAACAAAAATTAGTATATGTAATGTGTCAGTTATCTGGTTTCCAAAGTACGAGCTTTGCTTACTTTGGGATCAGGTAGCCGTGTGCAAAAGAATGTCCCAGGATATTTATTTATTCCATTAAATGGATGTACGGACAGACAGAAAGATGGACAGACAGACAGACGGATCAACAAACTTAATGATCTTATAAGTGCTACTCATAGGGACCAGGAACCCTTAAAACAGGTGAATATGACACAGGAATTTACAGTTTAGATTTAGGAGCTCATAGCTAGTTGCAGTCACTAATCAGTAAACGATTGGAGGTTAAGCAACACTTGATAAGGTCGTTGGTGAACATTTAGTGGCATTTGAACTGAGCGTTTGTGCTTCGGAGGGCACATAAAAAGTCGATTCCAGTTGTTGTCATCTAGGCAGCAGTCGTTAAGCCGTGTCAGAGGCCGCCCGGCTTGAACAACTCTGACACCAGGTACCAGGGAACCATACGATAAGAAGACAGGATAGTAACTACTACTACGGCTATGGATGGACAAAAATAATAAACGTTTTACGAAAAATTATTAACGAACTGATTTTAATGGTTTGTAAAGCAATTATCATAAAAATTACTTACGAGTTTTATTACAGCCTGGCACAGAACACTTTTGTGCGTTCATTTTCACAGTCAAACAGTCCGTATTCGTGCAAGGGTAAATCGTAGAGGCAGTTTGTCGTCCGAGTCCAAAACTTAGCTAAAAATAGGTTATGGTCGGAAAACAGAATCCATACCGAAGAATTTATTCTATAATATGTCGATGATTCATCCATAAAAGCTCGAACGAGTGTTAAATGGTCTAAGCATACAAGCCAAATCGTCGATAATAATATTAATAATCAAAATAATAATAATTCACAATCAACAACAGCTGACAGCTTTACTTCACTTTTTAAAAGTTATGACTTTCAACGTCGGTGTATTCGATGATTTTGCCAATAATAACAGATTTTTATGGGACCCTCGATTAACTTTGGATAAGACGCTTGGTCGATAGGTGAGACATACAACATAAAATAAATAATAACTAACAAATTTGGAATGTGGTTGCACGGTTGAGTAAACAAATAATAAGGGAGGAATAGATGACTATAGAAACATACTAAACCAGAAAACGGAACGTAAAACAGGAACAACGGCACCCTGACTTTTTGGCGGCAAGTGGAAAATGGAAAATTGATGTTGTCTTCAGTCTTGTCCTTTTTTTACTTAGACCGGTTTTTTTATTTCTAAAACTTGTGTAATTTGTAATATTGGTGGAAAATGTGCGCGAGTGTGGGCAATTGGAACAAAAATGGCGAAACAAGACGTCGGGTAATTTGTCCCCAAGAATTCTGGTAATTTTGTCAGTAAAGTATCCGCCAATTTGGAGATAGGGTTTGGGGGGGTATTTTAGGCTTTTTCCAAAGATCTTCCTGTGCTTGACGCAGCAAAAAAGTCAACAACTAATTCTCCGAGGTATAAACCTTCCACTCTACAGATAATCTACATTTTTATGAATAGCTTCTCCATTTTTATAATAAAATGCATCTTCTTGCCCATTTTCTTTTGGGATAGTACTGGGATAACGGGTTTTGGGATACTGAGGATATAATACAAAGTCCATATATAACAATTATTCATTTATTCAACATTATGCACAAAATCACCAAGCTTCTTTATCTACATTTATTACAATCGCTTCTCCAAGCCCTTAAAGTTGGTATATCTACATATAGGTATATTATTACACAAGATGCTAGTACCACGGACCAACTACCCATTGGACTCACACATACGCTGTTATAAAGATTAACGACCGATCACGATCCATTATTATTTTCCATAAACCAATCGCAAAGCGTTGCGTCCGCTCCCACTCCGTTCACTTTTCTCTGAATTATTTTAACGCAAGTCAGTCCTAGTGCGGTTTCCAAAACGTGGTCGGTCCGTTCGCAGTACAGACTAATGTCGACATTTCAAAGCCGACGATCTGATCCCTTAAACTCCGCGAAAGAATTCAATCAAGTTCCGGCATATCAGTGGTCAGCCCGGCTATCGCCATATCCAAGCTCCTTTGATAGTAACTAGAGTTTAAAACAGTCACAGTTTCTCCTTCAGTGGTTACATCTACCGTGGAATGCACTGTAGGTAAAAAGTATCCAAGATTTTCATCGAAATTGTGTATGCCAGCATTTGAGGAAGCTGACGGCGCCTCTACCAAGCGCGCAGGCGGCGGCAGAAGGTCGTGACGATTAATTTTACGCATATGTTTCAACTTTCCGCCACCGCGGCTGCTGCCATCGTGGCCGCTGCCACCGCGTTTGCGCTTCGCCGGGGGACGATTTTCATCAGCAGCATTCTCATTAGTACCGCCTTCTACCTCTTCATTCGTCTCCAAAGACTTCAACAACCCCTTCTGAACTTGCTGCGCGAATTTCTCAATTAACTGTTCCGAGGGTAATGTGAAGAAGTTTGAAAGCGCTGCGTATCCGGCGGGGCTGCTGTTATACATAGACACGGTCAAAACTTTTTCTTCGGGCGAGTAATGTCGGGCACCGGGCTTTTTGGGCGTTTGAATGTACTGCATTCTGGTGAACACTTTGGCTGCTGGGGTCATGTTTTCAACTACCTTTTTCAGTTCGCTGTTTTTGCCGAAAGAGCTGACGCGTTCTTTTAAGAGTTTATTTTGGGTTTGCAACCGCAATATGACTGAGTTTAGGTGTCCTATGTGTTTTCGCAGCTTGTCTAAATTGTCTTCAATCGATTGTGGGGTGGTCAGAGATATTGTTCGTACGGCATCGTCGGTTTCGTCCAATGCGTTGGCGACTATGTCTGGAAAAAAGACAATATACTTTAGAATGTTATAATTTCATTCCCTATTTTGTAGGTTAGGTCAGTCTGAGATCAGCTGCGTTTCGTACGATGAGTTAGAGAGCCGAGACCCCCCTCCCCCTCCCTCTATCCCACTCTCCTTCAGGTCGGCAATGTACGAGCAATACCTTGGGTATTGTGAGTATCTATAGGCTACGGTAACTGCTTAACATCAGGTGGGCCGTACGCTTTTTTGCCACCAGACCTATAACAAAAAAAAGAGAATGTGTTTTGTTGTTTCTTTTTTTAGTCGCATAGCTTTGAGTACGAGCCCTTTTAGTACGATAAATGATTGAAAAGTGCTCACCTCTAAACGACGTATTCGCGACCGGCTTTGTCCCTCCAGCCTGATCAGGATCTTCTTCTGGCTTCAACAGGCTATCATTAATCAACATGTGTAAAGTTCTGACACTTGGCATCGGCAGCAACTCCTGCAAGTATGGGCAAATTGAATAAATATATCGATATTTTAAAATGATATAGTAAATATCGATATAGTATGTTGAGTAAAAAATATCGATAATCGATATTTTTACCCCAAGCGCCCTATCGCACTAGGCAACCATGGTTGCGCCTCCAGCGGGTATTTCGATAGTCGTCACCGAATTGGTTGCGCCACCAAGCGACACCAGGTGCGATACCCTCCATACGTTGCGCTACCACTGGTGTCCTCGTGCGATATAGCACCAAGGCGCGAACATACATATACGCATTATTTACTTTTTGAGTGTGAGAAAGAAAAAATAAGTCAAAATGAATTGTGAAAAGTAAAAAAAAGTGACAATTTTTACTGGAAAATAAAAAGTGAAAAATTTAATGGCAAAAAAAATTTGAAAATTAATTTAGAAAATTTGTACCTACCAAACCTTCAAACGGTTAAACAATATGGAATTTGATACAAATTTGATACTCGGAAATACTGATCGAATATCGATATTTTGAGATTTAAAATATCGACGAAATATATCGATTATTAACTGAAAAAATATCGATAGCTCACCTGCAAGTACTTGTACGTTGGCGGGGACTTCCTGTACAGTTTCACAGCTACTGACTTGTGTAGGGGCGTCCACCTCACACCTTTCGCCTTCTTCCTATGATTCTGTATCGCTGCCTCTATTATAGTCTTGAGCACCGGGGAGGTGATTGTGTCTATTTGTTTCACTCTCTTGCGGAATTTGCTCAGTTCTTTCTTCACCGCTTGGAGACGGGTCAGTAATTGCTTTTCTCGCTTCGACATTGGTGGCCTCCAGTCTGGCTGTTTGTCTGGCTGTTTGTATGGTAGTTTGGTAGCAGTGGTGGTTATAGGTTCTGAAACATATTGTTTATAGATTATTAGCTTTTCCTGCGTAGATTTTTTTTTTTTTTTAAATCTGATTTCTGATCCCGGTTCCCGTTTATACCGGATCCCGGATCACGTTTGCTGGATCCCGTAGCCCGGATATCCCGGATCCCAAAAAATATAGCCTATGTTACTCAGGGATAATATAGCATTCTAATGGTAAAAGATTTTTTGAAATCGGTCCAGTAGTTTTTGAGTTTACTCATTACAAACATACATATCTTTTCTCTTTATAATATTATTATTATTATTATATTATTAGTGTACATAAATAATGCAATGTAGGTTCGATTCCCGCCAGGGACCAATTTCGGAAAGAGAAATAATAATGGACTGGGGGCGATCCCAGTGACACCCAGACCAGGGGGCTTACCACGACGTCTTATCGAGATTCAATTATAGGAACGTTTTAACGTTTCAGCGACTTTTTGTGCAATGACGCACCTTATTGTCATGACAATAAGAAACGTCATTGCACAAAAAGTCGCTGAAACGTTAAAACAATACTGCTATAAGAGGTGGTGGTAGGGCCCCAGGGCAAATTACGAAAACGTTGTTTTCCGTAATTAACCTATGGCAGGTATCGAACCCGCAACCGGTTCGCCCCAGTCCATTGTACGGTACACATAGAACAAGAGTCGCTTAGTTTGGGACCATACAGTTGGTGTGTTTTGGCGATATTTATCATTATTTATTAATATTTCCGTGGGACCCAGACCCAGGAGAAGGTGGCGAGATAACCTGGACACTTTTATGGGAAAGACGTGGCCGGAAATTGCCATGGACAGAGTGGTGTGGAAAGAAAAAGGGGAGGCCTTTGCCCAGGAGTGGGACAGCCCTATAGGCTAATAAAAAAAAATAAAAAAAAATACAACGTCACGACTTTTATCCCCATTCGGGGTAGTCAGAGGTTTTGAGTGGCCATCCACCACCACATTGTGGAGGTATTAAGCCAACTCAAAGCCCACGTTTCACCAGATAGTCAAAACCCAACGTGACAGGTGGTGAACCTTGTCGCCGTGTATACAGGAACTGACTATTACCTAATCCCGAGGGATAGGTAGGTTTCCTCACGATGTTTTCCCTCACCGTCAGCGAACTGTAAATTATGCACATAGATGAAAATTCATCCATTGGTGCATGCCCCACCGGGGATCGAACCTGGGACCTTCTGATTGCTAGCCCAACCTGTTCACCCCTAGGCTACAGTCGCTTAATAATAAAAAATATATTTCAGAAACCTCTTATATTATTATTACAATATGAGACTTTATACTTACGCGGATTCTGTTGTAGTCCCGTTTGAGTATTCACCGGGGAGACACTTGATGATGACACTAGCTCTGTAATGAAAACATGTCCAAATAGTATATTAACCAGCTGTGCCCCGCGGCTTCGCCCGCGTGGAAATTTATTATGTAAGATTAGCCTGTCTTATTCCAGAGCCTACACTATCTACGTTTCAAATTTCATTCAAATCGGTGTAATAGTTTTGGAAATAATAAGATATTAATAAATATCCTACCTATCCCTACCTATCCCTCGGGATTAGGTAATAGTCAGTTCCTGTATACACGGCGACAAGGTTCACCACCTGTCACGTTGGGTTCTGACTATCTGGTGAAACGTGGGCTTTGCGTTGGTTAATACCTCCACAATGTGGTGGTGTATGGCCACTCAAGCCTCTGACTACCCCCGAATGGGGATAAAAGTCGTGTCGTTACATATACATATAAATATCCTGGGACATTTTACACACGGCTACCTGATCCCAAACTAAGCAGAGCTTGTACTATGGAAACCATATAACTGATATTACGACATACTACTTTTTGTTTGGAAATAATACTGAATATACATAATTACGCCCAGACTCGGGACATGCAGACATGTTCATGCACACAAATGCAAGTCCCGGATAGGAATCGAACCTACGACCTGTAGCGTGATAGGCGGAATCTAAACCAACCACGCCAACGGGCCCGTCAAATTAATTTATGTTTTAGACTTTAAACTTACGCTGATTCTGCGGTAGTCTGATTTCATTATTCACCGGGGAGACTTGGCGAACGATAGGGTATGACTTTTGCTCTGTCATGAAAACATGTTCAAGAATTATTATAATAATATAGCTGTGCCCCGCGGCTTCGTCCGCGTGGAAATTGGATTAGACTATGACTTATTCTCTGGAATAAGACATGGTCTCTGGCCTACACTACGTACATTTCAAATTTCAATAAAATCGGTTTAGTAGTTTGGAGTTACGTGGCAACAAACATTCACACACACACTTACTTTCGCATTTATAATATTAGTAGGATTAATGTTTGGTAGTGATGGAATGTTCTCGAGAACATTCTTACCCTCGGAAACTTACTCGTGAGTATTTTCGAGAATTTATCTTCTGAAGCATGTTAAACTTGGCATAAACCTCATTAAACATGCAAGTATGGTGGTTTTAATTGTTTTTAAGATTGAAAGTTAGGATAACGTCACCCAACATATAAGATTCTCAAAAAATCTCACGAGTAAGTTTCCGCGTAAGTTTCCGGGTGAGAATGTTCTCGAGAACATCCCATCACTAATGTTAGGCTGAAGGAAGATAGTTTGGTCATGTAGAGAAGAGTAAAAGTCGACTGACAATGGAGATATATGGAGCGAACGTGGATATTTCGGAAGAGGGCGCCCAAGGAGAACTTTTCACGACCAAATTAATGGTATTTTCCAGAAAGGTCAAGTCCGTAGCACCCTCAACCGACGGCAGTGCATGAGAAGATGTATGAATGTGGATGAAGCAAAAGAGGTGTGTCAAAATCGTAGCATGTTGCAATCAATAGTCTCTGTCTACCAGAGTTGGGCAAAATTTAATTGCAATTAATTAATTGCAAATTGCATGTGACGTCACAATTAACAATCAATTTTGATTTGTTTGTCAATCGCGAACTAATCGTTAATTGTGACACCACCTGCACTATTTCACAAGCCAATAGTGACGCTTGTAAAGATCTGGGATGTAAAGACGAACGACAAACTGAAGACGAAGGAAAATTCTTAAATATTTTTTTTTTTTTTTTTAATATTAGGTCCTGGGTTCAAAGCCTGGCCACACCTCTGGATTTTTCGAAATCTATGTGTGAATTATAACTTTAATATGATTATGATTATCACTTGCTTACGGTGAAGGAACACATCGTGAGGAAACCAGCATGTCTTTAGACATGTGGAATCCACCAACCCGCACTGGGCCAGCGTGGTGGATTATGGCCTGAATCCCCCTCGCATTGGAGGCCCGTGCCCAGCAGTGGGACATTAAAAGGGCTAAATAATAATAATAATTATTAAAATATTCATGTAATATAATGTAATGTAACGTCACGACTTTTATCCCCGTTCGGGGTAGTCAGAGGCTTGAGTGGCCATACACCACCACATTGTGGAGGTATTAACCAACTCAAAGCCCACGTTTCACTAGATAGTCAGAACCCAACGTAAATATTCATCCTGTATACAATATAGATAGATAGGTCATAAGCGCTTTGTTAGTGGTACATGAAACAATGGTACACTTACGTGTCTGCAGTCTCATTTGATTATTCACTGGGACGACTTGTCTAACGACAGGTTTTATTACTGGTTCTGTAAAAATAAAGTTGAGATATACAGGGTTATTAGAAAAACATTAACAACCTTGCAGGTCTGTATTACTGACATCAAAAACAGCAACTGCAAATCTCACGCAATTTTGTTTTTACGGCAAGAAACAGTGTAAAATTACTAGAAAACTGGGTTAAATTACGTTTTTTATTTTAAAACTAATCTTAACTTTTTTTTGTTAAATTATACCTGACTGCCGCCATACACCTGACTGCTTGTCGACAGCTCTAGAGCATTTGGTTGCAGTCGACCGCAGTTTCAATACAACTGCTCTAGAGCTGTCGACAAGCAGTCAGGTGTATGGCGGCACTTACTGCATCATAATCATAACAACGCGTGAAATAAAAAAAATTAGTTAAGTAATTTATTTCCTGGTCTACCCATAGTACCAACATTGCTCAGTTTGGGACCATACAGTTGGTGTGTAAATGGCTATGCACACGGAGCAACTTTAGTTGCCGAAACTATCAACTTTTTAATGGTTTTTTGGCAGCTGCAGCCAACACAGTTTTTTATTTTTTTATTCACAATGTGTTAATGCCTGCCTGCTCACATAGCGTTGCTGTTTGGAAATGTATACAATTATTCTTTTTCTTTTGAAAAGAGTAACCATTGAGTTTCTTGCCGGCTCTTCTCAATGGAAGCAACATTACGAACCGGTAGTAAACTCTAAAATATTTTCGCTAATTTGACGATTTATAAGTGCTATTTATAGCTTACATGAATAAAAAAAAATTGACTTTGACTTTGAACAATGAATTACCGTAACGAATTTAGTTGAAACTGCAGATTTATAGAGCTAAGGATTCTATAACATACAGCTCAATAATTTTTGGTCTACGACAAAAATTAACGAAGATACGACTAATTTCCTAACGAAGTTTCCTGACCGGGCCGCGCCGGCCGCCGCACTCGCTGTGACGTCACGCGGGCTGATACGCGCTCGGCTAGCGCTAGGGTTCGGTTGTCTTGTTCGCGCGCAGCGTGTTTTAAGCCTCAAAATGAGTTTACAGGAAAGTTTTCAACAAGCTAAGTCGGATAACCTGCCAAAAGTCGATACTTTTATGGTATTCGACTACTTAAACAATAATTTAAAATACACCAGCGCCGAGACACGTGGTTGGAAACGGAAAAGGTATACTTAGGTACCTTTTCACTTACCTTTTCTGTTATGAATACTATTTATACAAAGAAACCTATTATTTTACCACTAGGTTAAGCATGGAAAGGTTCGGTGTACCTACCCAAAGTACTATAAGATATATAAGATACCTAGGAAGGTAGGTAGTATCCTGTCATAAGTAGGTAGATTAGGCGTTTATCCTATTGAGTACTATTTTTATTCCTGTTTATTTTTGACGACCGCTTGGCGCTGTAGTTTGAGCGTTGGCCGCTTGGCTCACTGCATCGGGTGGTTGTGGGTTCGATTCCCGCCAGAGGCAAATTTCGGAAATGGCCTTTTCGTAATCTACTCTGGTCTGGTTGTCACTGAGATCGCCCCCAGTCCATTGTATGGTAGCCAAGTATCAGCGGTGCTTAGGGGGCGTCCATAAATTACGTGAGGCATTTAGAGGGGGGGGGGGGGGGGGGGGTCGAGCCAAAACTCACCAAATCTCACGTGGGGGAGAGGAGGGGTCTCTGCAAATCTCACGTAATTTTTTCTCCGCAAAAATTAGGGTGCGTTTCCATTGAAGCGGAGCTGGGCGGAGCGGACCGTGAACTGGCCAATCACAGTGCTCGAAATCTCCACTCCGCATCAGTGGAAACAGTGTAAGCGGAGCGGAGCGGAGTTGAGTGGACTTTCGAATAAAACAAATGAACACGCGGCCCCGAGCCGGACAGAACGGAGTCGAGCAGGCTGTGGTGCCGAGTGGTGGGCACGAAGCGGAGCGGACCGGAGCTGAGTGGAGCGGAGCTGAGTGGAGCTGAGCGGATCTGACCGAAGCTGAGTGGAGCTGAGCGGAGCTGAGCGAAGCTGAGCGGAGCTGAGCGAAGCTGAGCGGAACTGAGCGGATCTAACCGAAGCTGAGCGGAGCTGAGCTGAGCGGACTTTCGAATACAGTATATGAACACGCGGCGGATAGCTTCCGAATTTTCATCTTCTAGTAGAGAAAGATGTAAAAGCGCTGTTCTTTTCTTAACCGATAACATGACGTATGATCACTCGATGAGATTGAATTTGACTCAAATTTGACTGATCGGAACACGGCTCAATGCAGCTCAGCTTGACTCCGCCCCGCTCCGCTCCGCCCCGCTCCACTCCACCCCGCTCCGCTCCGCCCCGCTCTGCTCCACCCAGTTCCGCTTAAATGGAAAAAGTTGCCACTTTTCACTGCTCTTCTCCGCCCCGCTCCGCTTCAATGGAAACGCACCCTTAAACTGCGAGAAAACTGGGTTAAATTAAGTAAAACATGTTTCTCCACTAGAATATGGCTTTTGAAAAATCTCACGTGAGATTAGAGGGGGAGGGAGGGGGTCGAGCAAAATCTCACAACATCTTACTAAGGGGGATGGGGGAGGCAAAAATTCACCTCACGTAATTTATGGACGCCCCCTTAGTTTGGGACCATACAGATGGCGTGTAAGTCTGGCGATATTTATTATTATTATTTATTATTCCTTTATAATCTATTATTAACATGATATTATATTACCCATCACCCTACCTAAGGATTCACTATCACTACATACCTAGTATAAAACAAAGTCGCTTCCCTCTTTCTGGCTGTCTGTCTCTATGTATGCTTAGATCTTTAAAACTACGCAGCGGATTTTGATGCGGTTTTTTTTAATAGATAGTGATTCAAGAGGAAGGTTTATTATGTATAATACATGCTTAATATAGTAGAGAAACACTGATAATTTTAGAGGTTTCTAATGTGATGTCGTAAATAAATATATTTTTTTGCCCTTACATTGCAAACGCTGGCTGAATCCTACGAGATAGATCAAAATAATGTACTACAGTATTGTACACCATAAAAAGGTATACAAAAAGTCCGCGATGGTATTTATGTCTATCTCTTAGGGATAACCCACAATAACCATTTTTTTCCTTTACTTTTTACGAGAAATAATGGCTTATTTACGAAGCGATTTTAAGCAATACAGCATTAATCCTTAACCAATTAAGTACCTTAAATACATTGTGCATTTAATATAGATCAATATGGCCCTTTACAGCATGTAATTTAAATGAATAACACCTAAAATAGTGAATGGCGGCGCAAGCGGGAAACCGGGCACCGCGCGAAATCAACGAGGCGCGCCCGGTGACGTCACGCGCGCTGGCCGCACTTACCGCCCGTCGATAAATTTTGGATACATAAAATGTGTTAGGAAATCGCAACCGATGGACCGATTTCGATGATTTAAAAACTATATTGATAAGAAAGCTTAGTTTTAACTGTTAGTGTTGGTTATGAGTTGATTTGTTGACCTATTACTGATCCTCATTGCCAGTTGCAGCAACAGTTGCCGCGATTGCTTTATATGAAAACATCTAGTTGCGAGTTGCCAGTTGCCGCAAAAGTTGCCCGTGTGCATAGCCCCTAATTTGCTTCGCAAGTGGCATATGAAAACTTTGTACACTTACGTGGATTCTGCGGTGGTTTCATGTCATTATCGGCTGAGACCGGGGCAACTCGTCGGACTTGTTGGACGACAGGTTTCAACAACACTTGCTCTGTAAAAAACATGTTTAAAGATTTACTCCCTTTATAAAATGCAGAGTTGCAAAAAAACAGGAACTTTAAAATTTAAAACTGTTTAAAACGTGTTTAAATCAGGGTTGTTATGAAAAAATCACCTTGTTTTAAACACTGTGTTTAAAACATGTTTAATACATTTATAACATGTTTTAAACATGGTGATTTATTCCTTCTGTTTTAAATCAATGATTTAAACACGTTTTAAACAGTTTTCATTTTAAAGTTCCTGTTTTTTTGCAACTCTGGATTAAACAATTGTTTAAAACATTGATTTAAAACAGAACGAATAAATCACCGTGTTTAGAACATGTTTTAAATGTTTAAGCATGTTTTAAAAGTTTAAAACACGGTGTTTAAAACGAGGTGATTTTTTCGTAACAACCCTGATAAAAAGTAATGATGGACTTACACTGGCATTATAAATCACTTTTGTTACTAGAAATGCTTTGTTAAATCATTGTTATCATCCGGCTCTCTCACTCATCTCACAAAACAGGTTTATAATAGCGGCACGCTATGATGGCCGTTTTGACATGTGAAGGGGGGGAGAAAACGAACCTTATTATAACGGGATAAGACTGGCCGTTTTAAAATTTAAGAATGTATAAAAAAATATGAATAAATGAATCTTATTCCGTTATAATAAGGTTCATCTTCTCCCCCCCTCCACATGTCAAAACGGCCATCATAGCGTGCCGCTATTATAATAGCTCCTTTACACCGGTCTTCTGTGTGGGGGTGGTAGTACCCCGGTCGAGCCAGCCCGTGAGCTGCAGTCAATTGGCTACAGCTTGGCTCTTCCACTATTGTTGTTATGCAAAGAAAATACTTCGGGAGGGACATCATTCCACAAAGTTTATTTATCTCTCTTTTACAGAGCAAGTGTTGAAACCTGTCCGCCAAGTCGTCCCAGTAAGCAATGTAATTAAACCACTACTGAATCAAAGTAAGTATAGCAAAGTATACAGGGTGAAATCGAAATCGTGGGCAATATTTTAAACGGTGATTCTATACATGATTCAGAATATTTAGGGAATATTAATGAACAAATCAATTGATACAAATGTATTACCCAGGTTAGATGTAACAGTTAAATGGTTTGCTTATTTGCAAGCAATATTTTTTTATCAATAGATTTTTTTATTTGTTTTCCCTAAATATTCTGAATCATGTGTAGAATCACCGTTTAAAATATTGCCCACGATTTCGATTTCACCCTGTATACTTTGCTATACTTACTTTGATTCAGTAGTGGTTTAATTACATTGCTTACTGGGACGACTTGGCGGACAGGTTTCAACACTTGCTCTGTAAAAGAGAGATAAATAAACTTCAAATGTCTGTTTTTAATATCAAAATAACAACATTTTAAGGCCACCGCAGACATGCTACTTTTTGCATCGGACATCGGCGCTTTTGCGACTGCAGCGCGTTTTGGCGACTCTCTGCGGTCGGACGCAGCGACTAAATCGCCGATCGCCGATGCAAAAAGCAGCATGTCTGCGGTGTCCCTTACTAAATTCCCTCCGTCCCACTCTCCTTCAGGTCGGCAACGTGTGAGCAATGCCTTTGATATTGCAAACATCTATAGGCTACGGTAACTGCTGAACATCAGGCGGGCCGTACGCTTGTTTACCACCTAAATGCTATAAATGTTTCTTTCTTTTCTTTCTTTCTTTCTATAACAAATGCATATAATACTTATAATAAAAAAGCATTTTTTTGTCTGGCTGTCTTTCTGTATGTTTGTTCCGGCTAATCTCCGAAACGGCTGGACAGATTTGACGGGACTTTCACTGGCAGATAGCAGATGTTAAAAGGAGTAACTTAAGCTAATTCTATTTCAGTAAATTTCAGGCGAACGAAGTTGCGGGCGCAGTACGTCGAAGGTAAAATTGCAAATTAAGCTGAGCTATCTAAATTACGGGTGTCAACAATAGCGAGAGCTCAGCTTATATTGGCAATGTTACTAGTCGCGGGCGACCTTACTACGTGGCACTATAATATAAATATACTAACGTGAACTCTGCGATGGTATTATTGTTTGATTATTGACTGGAACAGTTTGGCGGAGCGCGGCATTTGACGACGGCCCTTTAACAGAGATAATAATAGTGTTTGAGCCACCGTTGGCCACGGTGCCCAGAGTAGGGCAAAATTTAATTGCAATTAATTAATTGTAAATTGCATGTGGTGTCACAATTAACAATTAATTAAATTAATTAATTGTTAATTGTGACACCACATGCAATTTACAATTAGTTAATTGCAATGAAATTTTGCCCAATCCTGACCGTGGCCATCTAATTCGTATTGAAATGTATGACAGGTGGCTGCGCCCAATAGGCACTTACACTCGTAGTTTATTTTAATTATATTATTCACACAAACATTATCCAAAAGACACATACTCGCTTCCCTATAATTAACTTTCATTCAAAATCATTCAATACATCACTTAACGCTTCACTCTTCCATCCCCTTCCACTCCCTATGTACCAGTCATCATCGTCCACCCGACGCGAAGATTCCAAAACGCTCTCAAAAAGAACTCAGGCCTCCCATAGGCCTCCGCGACTCTTACTATCGAAATAAAACTATACTCAAAACCCTCCACGCGTCCGCGCTTTCAAATACACAAATATAAAAACATTCTTGTGTGAAGTGTGTTGTGGACAAGGAGACCTGTGGACCAGGAAATTACAACATCAGCGCCTAAGGTACGTCCCGTTCACTCCAACAGGTAACACACATGGCGACGGACTGGCGACGTCGCCATGGCGTCCCGGTGTGTTATGGCCCTTAAACTATGTATAACTGGCCTCGGTCAGAAACTAGCCACTACTACTCCACCAAGCCAACTAGACACTCGGGTATAAATCTCAAATTATAATAAGTCAATGATTCCGCGGTCCTTCCACCACGTAGTGGGAGCTACTGCCACAGGAGTGTCCAGGCATTGGGCCAGGCTCACTATGGAATCACTGACTTATTATTATTACCCGACTACGGCGGAGGGTTATGATTTTGACAGGTGTGCATCTGTTCCCGCCTAACTTCCAAACAACTTGTCGTAATTTGACAAATGAACGTGTGCCTAGTTGGCTTGGTGGAGTAGTAGGTACGTATTTTAAATAATAATATTAGCCCTTTTAACGTCCCACTGCTGGGCACGGGCCTCCTCTCAATGCGAGGGGGATTCAGGCCATAATCATCCACGCTGGCACAGTGCGGGTTGGTGGGAGGTGGTCTTTCGATTTTTTTAAAGATTTTTCTAAGACATGCAGGATTGCTCACGATATTTTCCTTCATCGTAAGCAAGTGATAATCATATTATAGTAATGATTCGCACATCGATTTAGAAAAATCCAGAGGTGCGAGCCGGGGTTTGAACCCAGGACCGTAAGCCCGCAAGACGCGTGTTTAAAACATCGCTTCACGCTGGCAGTGGTAAAGTAAACAATGTAAGAACGTTTACCTGGATTTACGGATTCATTTTCGGCGCCTTCTTCCTCGAACTCCGTAGGGGAATCTGTAACACAGTAAAAATTGCTTATAGTCTGACCGCAACCGCTGTAGCTGCGCGGGGAGGCGGGGAGTGGGAAAACGCAGCCCATCTCGCCGCTCGCGTACCTAAGGCGCGGTACAGCGGTTGCGGTCAGACTATAGTTTATTTTTTTTAATGTGGCTTAGGTGGCAAACAAGTAACGGCCCTCCTGACAGTTACCGTAGCATATAAATGCTTGCAATAAGCAAGAGATCGCTCGACGTCGCCGATCTGAAGGGAAGTGGGACAGAGAGCGGGGAAGGGCAGGGGGTGTTGGACGTCAGGCTCTCTCTCATCGTACGAAACGCAGCTGTGATAGCTGCTTTACGCCGATCTTCCGTGAGAGGGTGGTAGTACCCCGGGCGAGCTAGCCCGTATATGAGCTGCAGTCAATTGGCTACAGCTTGGCTCTTGTTGAGGATTTAATAAAAACACAGGAAATTGTTTTTGTAGAATTTTACATCAGGCCTATTATAAAAACTATAAGTTAATTTGATTGACTTCTATTGACACTTTTCGTTTTACCAGTTCACAATAAAGAGCTATTTAAATATTGCTTGTATATTTTACTCTTAGTTGATGCTATTAATCCATTAATTTCCTAGAAATTAATAGCTCTACCAGCAATAAAAAAGCGACATAGTGTATGCTTACCGGCCCGCGGGCTGCCTAATGGGTCATCGACATCGCACGCCATTGGTTCTGTGAACAAGAAAATAAGACCATCATAGTATATTTGGTTTCGACCCTAAATTAATAGATAGATAAATAGAGTAATATACAGGGTGAAATCGAAATCGTGGGCAATATTTTAAAATATGACTCAACACGTGTTTCAGAATATTTTGGGAAAACAATTTAAAAAATCTATTGATAAAAAAATATTGCTCGGGTAAGCAAATAAGCAAACCAATCAACTGCTACACCTTACTACCCAACGATAATATTATTTTGGCATGGCAACTCAAAATGAGAGGGACACGGTCCCAACTGCGGCCTCTCGCTCGGCTCGTTTATCTGTCTAAGAATTGTCTAGGTATAATAGACCTTAAGGCAGCAGAATAAAGTTGAATTTCTTCTTAACCAAAAACTCAACTTGTCTATCCTCTATTAAAAGGATCCTTGATCAACAAACATTAAATAATACGCGTTTGACAGATGGAATTAAAAATGTCATATTGAAATCTTGCACCACATTTTTTGTTCGTTATGGCATCGTTTTTCGCATATAGCCAGTGTCAAGCGTTTTTTCCGCAACACAAAAATAACGATAGTTGTTATTATTATGTTATGTTATTTTGTATCTATTAAGCGCTGGATTCCTAGGAAAAAGGTACCGTCATATAACAGCCGCACTAGAAAATTGGCTATGTAAAAAACGGTGTCCAAACTGGTCTCTAGGCAACCGCGCCATTGTTTACATAGCCAATGTTCTAGTGCGGTCGTTTTATGACACGGCGTCACCACTTCGGAGGAACCCATAACTTTAGTCGCGTCTTATGCATGTGTAACGAAACGGCGACTCTGGTTTTACAAGAAATGGTGCGCTAGTACACCCACTTGGTTAAAAGCGTCAATAGGCAAGTGCTAAGGTCCAATCGAGACTAGTTTTTTTTTTATCTTGGCCAAAGCCGAGACCCTGACATAATATAGAAAAATCAAGACCTCTAAAATACACAAATTCCTATGTTATGTATATTCCTCAGTTACGGGGCATCCATAAATTACGTCAAGCAAATTTGGTGATTTTTCGACCCCCTTACCATGAGGATGGTGAGATGTCGTGAGATTTGGCTCAACCCCCTTCCTTCCCTTCTAATCTCACGTGAGACTTACTTAATTTAACCCTAATTTTCTACCAATTTTACAACTATTTGTTGCGGAAAAAAACTGCGGCATATTTGCCAAGACCCCCCCTCACCCCACGTGAGATTGGGTGAGATTCAGGTCTACCATTTACTCACCTAATCGCCTCACGTAATTTATGGAGCCTCCTTTTACAGACTCCACAGCCGAGCATCTTGCAAATTTTTCGAGAACGAGACCAAGACCAAACCGAAATCTCAGTCGGACCGTAGCAAGTGCCAAGACGGCGTTACAAATGTCGCTCACCTGGGCTGAAAGACTCCTCCTCTTTCACAGGCAACGGGTCTAACTCGGCTAGCGTAGGATCTGAATCAAACAAGCAACAATCGTTTGTAAAAAACTTGCATATTATTTTTATATAAGTATCACAATTTATACAAATTGGCGGAAAAAAATACGTTCAAATTTCAATAAAAATAATCATTACCATTTAGAGGCTATGCACACGGAGCAACTTTAGTTGAAGTAACTATCAACTTAGTTGCCGAAACTATCAAGTTTATTAATGTTTTTTTGGCAGTTGCAGCAACAGCTGCCGCCAACAGTTGCCAGTTGCAGCAACAGCGGCCGCGATTGTTTCATATAAAAACAGCTAGTTGCGAGTTGCCAGTTGCCGAAAAGTTGCCTGTGTGCATAGCCCCATACTTATAATCCCGATACTCATCCAACCCTCCAAATATTCATTCGCACGTTTGATAGATGCTCTTTATGTACTTACGTGCACGTGCATTTGGGTACGGTGAAGGTTCATCCAAACTGCAGTAATCATGATCCATTATAGAGGGTGGTAGAACTGTAACAAAACAAAAAAAGTTAGGTCTTGACGCGTCCAGGGCCTACTCTTTTACAATCGAAAACGAAAATTTGGACGAAATTTCGTTTTCGTTTTTAAAAGAGTAGCCTCTCAGACGCGGATTTAGTTATGCGGAGGAGCTACACGGATGGATATATTGGATATCGTACAAGACATCTGGGCATGGTCGATCGGTAGAATATATCTATAGTCCTTCTTAAAACTAAGGGGCTTCAATAAATAACGTGAGGCGTTTGGGGGGGGGGGGGGAGGGTAGAAGCTGAATCTCTCAAAATCTCACGAGGGGGAGAGGGGGGTCTCAGCAAATATCACGTAATTTTTGTTTCCACAAGAAATAGTGTAAAATTGGGTTAAATTAAGTGAAACATGTTTCTCCACTGAAATATGGCTTATAAAAATCCCACACGAGATTTGGTAGGGCGGGGGTCAAGCTAAATCTCACCAAGGGGAGAAGAGGTACAAAAATCGCCTCACGTAATTTATGGACGCCCGCTAATCTACAACTTCATGTGGTGATCAAAGATTATTCTATATATCCAAGCACTAAGCTTAGTTGCTAGGGCTAACGAGTCTATGATGATAATAATTTATTTATAAAAATAATGGCTACAATAACTGCTTAAAATTAAAAGGGTACCGAAAACAAACTACTTACATAATCAATTTCCAACAAAATTATTTATTTTATTTTGGAAAGCAATCGCACGAAGCTTAAAATAACTAGAAGACACCAAATATATGTCTCTCTCCCTGTCATGACATAATATTACGAATATTAAACACAATAAACATTGAGAATAGTAAGTTTATTTATCAAAAAAGCTTAAAACATATTACAGTGGTCCCCGCACTAAGGCCCGTATTAATAAATGCATCTTAAGATTGAGATCGATCTTAAGATGCAGTTTTGACGTTTAATGTATGGAACATCTGACAAAAACAGCATCTCAAGTCCGATCTCAATCATAAGATCAATTTATTAATACGGGCCCACGAATGTATAAAGATGGATCTATTACTTGAGTTTTTGGTTAAGAAGAAATTCAACTTTATTCTCCTGTTTTAAGGTCTATTATACCTTGAAAATTCTGTAGACAGAAAAACGAGCCGAGCGAGAGGCCCCAGTTGGGACCGTGTCCCTCTCATTTCGAGTTGCCATGCCAAAATAATATTATCGTTGGGTAGTGATTGTTAGTTTTAAATCAAGCAAATAAATTAATTTATTATTTATCGTTACTATTGTTTTATCATATTAACAATAGTCACGATAAATACTAAATTAATTTATATTATTAAATTATTTACGGCTCGTTTTTTGTGCAGTAGTGAACAGTCCAGTATGTATTTACGTTCGTGCTAATACCACACACTTCACACACTCTTTTCCCACCCATACTGATAAAGTCTATAGTCTCACAAATGTTTATTTATTACAAAAACTTCAACACAGTCCTATTCAATAACAAATAATGTTCAAATCACCAAAGTGGAGGAGCTAGGCTGAACTCAACGCTAATATGGAGGGAGATATAAACGCGCGTAGCACTATAATGTCTTAATTTTCACTTTAAATACTAAAAAGATAATAACTACGATTAAGAGGCTACTGATGCTGAACTGGGTGGGTCTAAGTAAATGGTTTGATGAATCGGCTGGCTTATGTGCAATATAAAGTATACCACATTAAACCTCATATGGTCGGGAATAAAATGGCTTAGCCGATTTATTTTAAATGTTACTAAATTTTGTAGAAATCGATTTCAAAATATGAAATTGTCAAACTAAATCGTAAATGTTCTCCATAGAAACTGAACAGTTTTACGTGAAACCTATACCAAAAAAATTGTCAAGACTTGTTTAAGAATCCGTGCATCAAAGATTAAAATTAGTCATATTATTTAAAAAATAATCAATTACAAGCTTAAATTTGCTGGAAACGTCACAGGTCATCATGGCTTGGACACCTATTTGTTCCCGGTCAGTGCCGCCAAAGAGGATGTAAAGAAAGAGACGGAACCTCCATACAACGCTTTTCGAGCTAACGGGCCGTTTACCGACTGCACGGCACGGCACCGGCACCGGCATGGCGGCAGCTTTTTCATTGGTCAGTGACCAGTTGTCATTGGTTACTGACCAATGAAAACCCCGCAAATAGCTGTCACTGTGCCGGTGCCGGTGCCGTGCCGTGCAGTCGGAAAACGGCCAACCGATGCATTGGCCGTTTTCACATTACACGGCACGGCAGCGGCGACGGCTGTCACTGAGATATTTTCGGGGTTTTCATTGGTCAGTGACCAATGACAACTGGTCACTGACCAATGAAAACCCCGCAAATATCTCAGTGACAGCCGTCGCCGCTGCCGTGCCGTGTAATGTGAAAACGGCCATTATTTCGACACACAAAAAAATATCAGCTGTCAAAATGACATATCGAATAGTGCGGTGCCTTATGGTAGAAAAAAGTATCAATATCTATAAAATAGTGCTGCGCATACTGAAATATTACCGATATCGATGAATAGTAGTGATCCGTATTCAATACATAGGTATGTATATTATAATAAAAGACAAGGGTTAAAAATCATTTAATATTTATTAAACAAGTCATTTATTTTAATACAAGAGAATCTATCCGTAAAGGTTCGTTCAAATTGTAGCTTAATGTTAATACATAATATATGTTATGTTAATCCTGACAATGGACAACCGCTGATGATACCTACAAACATGAAATTTAAACAGTAGGTATCTTTTACAGCGTAGTAGAGCATAGGAAGGATTTTGGAAAATTCCACCCCTAAGGGGGGTAAAATAAGGGGTGGAAGTTTGTATGGGTGTCCTAATTTGTACGGTATTTGTATTAAACTCATTTCTTATACACATCTCATCACACAAATCGTAACACCTCTGAAGTTATGTTTTGAATGAGTTTTATGTTTTTTTTTTTACATTAAACAAAAAATTTTAATAATGCCAGTTAATTGGGGATATTATAAGGCATCGTTAAACGAATATTAATGTTTCAAATTAAAATTAAATTTCTTTAGCTATCGTGTTTTGTTCAACACGTATGTTTTTATCTTTTACGAAGAATTTGTAAACTTTTAGAAACCAAGGCGTAAAACCAAAAAAAGTTATAAAGAGATTATTGAGTATCTCGTATTTCCTCCCCGGGCTGTAATGACTGCTTCCATGCGGAAATTCCGAACGGAGAAATTCCGACGGTAAAAACATACGTGTTGAACAAAACACGATAGCTAAAGAGATTTAATTCAAATTTGAAACATTAATTCGTTAAACGATACGTTATAATATCCGCAATTAACAGGCATTATTATTATTTTTGTTTAATGTAAAAAAAACAAAACATGAAACTAATTCAAAACCTAACTCCCTGTGAGTTAGGTTTTGAATTAGTTTCATGTTGTTCCGATTTTTTTGATGAGAAGTGTATTATATTACAAAATATCGTGAACAATATTTCATTGCACCCAACAGAAGAGTCTGAAACACGTGAATGTTATTCTAGAACCTCATTAAATGAAACAAGATGCTCTACACAGGGTAAATCTAAAAAGGTCGCACAGTGTATTATGAAATGAAATGAAATGAAAATTGCCAAACTTCACCATAATCCGGATCCTAAAAATCACAAATAAAACGACTAAACTACTTATGTAAGTTTTGATTACAGTCAATAATTACACACATAATATTTACACAATTTTTCATTCATTTAGCTCGAGTAATTAAAAAGACATAATTTATTATTCCATTTTTCTTCATATTTTTTTTACTCCGTCATTTTGGCGAATTAAATTATGATTTTTAGATTAAACGATTCGAGGTAAAGGTGCACCATGAGTCTCGAACGGCTCCATGATGCCTTCGTTTCTCCTTGCTACATGTAATGACATGAGGTTTTTCACACACAAAATTGAGCATCTGCATCGGGTGGTTTGGAGTTCTATTCCTGACAGAGCCAAATTTCGGAAACGACCATTTCGCAAGTTGCTCCGATCTGTATGTCACTGGTGTACAAGTTGTACTGGTGTACAAGAGTTGCTTAGTTTGGATATTCATTTATTTATAATAACGAAACTAAATGGATTCGTTTTTTTTACTATGAAACCCTAAAAAAATTAAAACAATTTACTCATCATCGCATAAAGTTGGATGCACTGTTTAGGTCCTTTTTTATAATTAAAATTAAATTAATATTTTCAGTATAGGTGACACCCCTAGGCCTTAAAAATCCGGATAAAAGTTAAATCAGTTATAACTTTGAGATAACACCGAATAAGAATGTGATTTAACTAGCACTGATAAAAGCATATTTAGTTTTTAGTATAACAATTTTTTAGTCTAGAAATCATAATCTAATTCGCACGTTATGACGCAATAAAAACATATGAAGAAAAATAAATTATATCTTTTTAATTACTAAAGCCAAATGAACGAAAACTTGTAATATATAATGTGTGTAATTATTGACTGTAGTCAAAACTTATTTTTTTATTTATTACTTTTTGTGATTTTTAGGACCCGGCAACTACGTTTCTCATAAAGCTCTGCCACACCGCCCCTCCCCGTATGCCATTATTTGGCTCTGCCCTGTTGTTCAGCCTTTTTATTTATGTTTGCTACATCTTCTTCTTTATTAGCAAACGCTTGATTAACGCGTTGGCATTGTCGCCTTATTAACAATTTAGATGTTTTTTGAAAACAAATTTTCGCTACATCGTGGCCATGAGCTGGACATGTGAAACATAAATCTTGATGACAGCACTTTTTCTCAAAGAATTGAGTGTGCACTTAGTTCTCGCCAGCCTTTCCACTATTTTTTTCTTTCTTGGCGTTAAAGATTCTGAAACACAACATCTAAGATTTTATGAAAGTGGCAGATAGAGTATCCGCAACAAACGATGTGAAGCCGGGTAGCGTTTAATGTGTGCGTGACAACTAGGAGCGGCACTGTAGGGACACGTACATCTGTATGCGTGTAAAGTTGCCAGATATTGGGAAACGAACTCCCACAATTTTTTCGATTGTTCTCAAGAGTACTAATGTCACAAATCGGAAATGTTCTTGCGCAATATAGGTAATTAAATATAATTTATTTGGACAGAATAATGGTTATCAAATAAATTATAACAGAATGAAAGTTAAACACTAATGAAGTCATGGACATCTCATATGAGAACGGAAGGACAGGAACTAAGATTAAATTAGATACATACCAAAAGGTTGAGTGAAAAACGGGGCAATTCAACTCGAATTAAACTGAGTACATTTTTTTTAAACATCGATTTACATATCTCTGCATTGTTACTTAAGCATACTGTAACATTAAAGATTCGCCGCAACTCGATTGATATGTACGATACTCAAGCCGTGCCTGCCGGTATATGGCATGGTTGGGATTAATAATTTGTCTGCCAGGTTATCTAAGGAGCCGCTTTTTAAAAAGACATACTTATGACAGACATACTCTCGACTGACAGGGAGTTCGGTCTTGATGGCCTCTTCTATTATCAATTAATTCATTTGGTTTGTAATTTTGGAGGTTGACAATTCCGAGGGTGAGTGGTGGGACCTTCTCTATAATTGTTTGAAAAAAAAAAGCGTTTAAATTTCAATAAAAAATGTATACCACCCAATTCTATTCTCGATAGTCATCCAAACCCTCAAGTATTATTTCGTACTTTTGAGACACCCTGTATAGTATGACATAAATTATTTCCGTATATAAATATATAAATTAATCGATCATCCTATGCCCCATGCACATTTCCCTAATTCAAGGAAACTTATTTCGATGTAAACTGGCATCACCAACCAATTGCTGTCAATATTTTGTGTTCAGAGTGAGCCGTAAAAAAATGTGGGTAAATAATTACAAAACTATAAAATAAACAAAAGTTGCCTGTGAAAAGATATTCCATCTTCTTTTTTCTGTTTTTCTGAACAACTTTTACATTTTTTTATCACGCAAGACCGCATATTTTAAATAAACAAATAATCTCTTTTGACGTGTCAGCACTGTCACGCGTAGTTTAGTACTGACGCGAGATTGTATTCGCTTTTGTCTTTGTATTTGCTTTGGTGGCCACAATCCAATGTTCTACGTAGTATTCTGAAGTCTGTGCACAACATATTATAAAATATAATACTGTTTCACACTAGGTTTCCAGGTAGGCATTTTTAATATTATTTCGGACTTTTAAAACACCCTCTGTAACTGAAAACTAACCAACGCAACTTTTACAAAGCATTTGAAATGAAATAAAAATTAAATATTCATCACGACTTTTATCCCCATTCGGGGGTAGTCGGAGGCTTGAGTGGCCAACAACATTGTGGAGGTATTAAGCCAACTCAAAGCCCACTATTAACCAAATAGTCAGAACCCAACGTGACAGGTGGTGAACCTTGTCGCCGTGTATACAGGACCTAATCCCAAGGGATAGGTAGTTTTCCTCACGATGTTTTCCCTCACCGTAAGCAAACTCTAAATTATGCATATAGATGAAAATTCAACCGTTGGTGCATGCCCCAACGGGTATCGAACCTGGGACCTTCTGATTACTAGCCCAACCTGTTCGCCCCTAGGCTACAGCCCCAGTACACAAAGCATTTATAGGAACAAAATGCGATTTGTATTTCATAAATTTAAGGGGGATTTTTTTTACCTTCTTCATTTTCTATTATCCTTCTCTTAACACCTTTGGCTCTGACTTGTATCATTTCAGGTAACTCTGAAATAAATAAAAGATATATTAATAGAAGCCAATGTTACTCGGGATAATGTAAGGATTCTAACGATACCCCTTACATCCCCCTGTACATGCATTTATAAGTTATAGTATGTTAGAGGATCTCCCATACATACATACATTCATATTTTGGGCTGTTGTGCATTATTTGTTGTGCATTGTTTGGGCATTATTTTTTTAGTATAAAAGTAGTTAAAATACCTTGAGGATTTTTGGATATATGTAGAGGAAATTGCAACATCTGGGCATCACTCAAAGGAGACTGCATCAGATTTAGGCTGGGCACCGCACACTTCTTCAGCTTATTACCTTTCTTGTTCATGTGTTTATTTTTGAAATGTTTACCACATATATGTTTGATAGTATTCAATTTTTCTATAGGCAAATAAAGAAGATCTTCTTTACCAGTAACTTGAACCCATTTTTTACAACTGCAATAAAGACAAACCAATTTAGTTATGTGTAATATCTTTAAGTACTTACATTTGTAAGGGCCTGTTTCAGAATCGGCGAATAAAATTTATCCAACAAATAAATTATAATGTCTACCAGTTTTCAAATAGAGTATCGGTCAACATTTCAAATTTGTTTGTAGAATAAAAGTTATCCAACAATTTTGAAACAGGCCCTTAATCAAATATTTTTTTATTCATGTAATCTAGATATAGAATTTATAAATAGCCAAAAACTATATTTTAGCATTACCACCAGTTCGTAATGTTGTTTCTATTGAGAAGAGCCGGCAAGAAACCCAATTCTTCAAACAGAAACGCTATGTGAGCAGTAATAAAATTAATTGTTTTATGATATGATACTAATAGTAGGTACCTAATTTATGTATTGGCAAATTACCTAAGCCCGTAGCTACACTTAATAATAGATAGTTTATCATGAAGGATATTTGGTCTACCTATTGGAATATTATACTTGTATGTAAGATACACTCACCGGTTTTCATCCAAGGGAAAGTTTGCAAAGAATAAAGGAGACTCCAAATGCGATTCCTTGATGCCACAAATCTCACAAGATCTACGAGTTTTTTTGTTTGGCATCTTGCACTTTTGTGGATATGGTATATCTCCTAAGTTCTTAAATAACACACAAAACTAAGGTAACAGAGTCACTTTCTCCGAAATAACGAGTCCTGTCTCAAAATTATGTACACAGTTACATACACAGTATATGGGAGTCTCTTTCTCTAGATGGAATAGAAGTCCTGTCTCACAAATACACTCAGCGGAGGAGTAAATACTCAACTTCGACGCCAGTAACAAAGAAATACATAATAAAAAGCACTAATTCACAACACATTGAAATTTTTAAAATCAACATGCCGAAACCAACAAAACTTCGAAATCCAACTTTTTTTTTTTTTTTTTTTTATAAGATTAGTTTTACGGCCCCTGGGAACTAGCCCTTTGGAGCCTAACATCAGTATACTTTTATAACATTTTTTTCTTAATTCTACCTTATAACTGCCTTAAATCTACCTTATAACTACCTTATTTCTACCCCCCCAAACCCTATCAGTAAAGTGGCGGATACTTTACTGATAAATTACTAGACTTCTTGGGAGAAGCCGAAAATCATGTTTCATCACTTTTGTTCCAATTGCCCACACTCACGCACATTTATGACCATATAATGGTTAATATTCCACCAATATTACACATTATAATACACGAAAACACAAGTTTTGGAAATTAAAACAAAAATCACGACATGACTTTTCCACTTCCCGCCAAAAAGCCTCGAAATCCAACGTCGCATCAGTGTGACCATATATATTATTAAAAACTACTGTAATATTTAGTTACATGACAAAAACTACTGAAAAAGTAATTTTAAACTCATAATTACTCAAAAATAGAGTATTACAGTATAAAACTTTCAAAGAAAAAAAGATTCAATACAAAATCACGTGTTTTAAAATTATCTAATTTCTCCTACCTAGCCAATACTAAATATACTGGCAACACTCTGTGTATTGGTAGCGAAATGCATTTGTCGCAGTACAAAATTGCTGGCCTTCGAACTGTCCCCCCACTGGGACCAGTTACTAAGGGGACTGGCCCTAAGCAAGTTAGTTGGCCTAGTACTAACATCAACATAAAACGAAGCGAGTAGTTGAACTATTTACCGGTAAATAGTAAAATGAAAAAGAAAAAACAATGACCACGTTTTGTTTCATACAAATATCTAATAAGGGCACCTCTTTTTTTAGTCTTTACTCTGTGGGCCCGCCTCATACATAGGTACGGAATTGCGTTTCGAAATATCGAATCGGTGATTCCGAACGCAGTAAATCCATCCAAATGTATGGACGTATCGCGTTCGGAAACCCCGATTCGATATTTCGAAAGGGAATTCTGTATTTATGTGGCGGGCCATAATGGTCCGTATCTATAAATCAAACTGCATTATTAATGTGAACGTGCGAGCCATTTTCTATGAACGCACAGGAAGTGTTTTTATTCATAAACCCATAAACTAAACCATTGACTTTATCACAGACAACTAAACACTCTAATAAACTCTACTGCAACAATCGACTATTTGGCTTTTTGGCGGGAAGTGAAAAGTGATGTTGTCAATTTGTTTTAATTTCCAAAACTTTTGTTTTCGTGTATTATAATGTGTAATATTGGTGGAATATTAACCATTATATGGTCTTAAATGTGCGTGAGTGTGGGCAATTAGAACAAAAGTGGTGATATGAGATTTGCGGCTTCTCCCAAGAAGTCTGGTAATTTGTCAGTAAATTATCCGCCACTTTACTGATAGGGTTTGGGGGGGTATTTTAGGCCTAGCCAAAGGTCTTCCTGTGCTTAACGCAGCAAAAAAAATTAAATATATTTTACTTGACACTGGCATATGCGAAAAGCGACGCCGCCGTACGTAGAAAAATAAATCGACCGGTTACCGGTTGTTCGCGAACTTTTCAACCGAGTGCGCGAACATTTATTAGGCCCACCACATACATACGGAATTTCCGTACGGAATGACAGTTAAGTGGGAGTAGGCATGCACAGCTTTCTAGGCTAGTTTTTATTAATTTTTATTTAAATACCTTATTTTCTTTTTTACTCACACTGTGTTAATGCATGCCTGCTCAAATAGCGTTACTGTTGGAAAATGTATACAATTATTCTTTTGAAAAGAGTAACCATTGAGTTTCTTGCCGGCTCTTCTCAATGGAAGCATCATTTCGAACCGGTGGTAACGCTAAAATATTGTTTATATTGACTATTTATAAATGCTCTAATGAGCTTACATGAATAAAAACCTTTTGACTTTGACTTTGAATTTCGAATCGGGGACGCAGTAAATCCATCCAAATGTATGGACATATCGCGTTTGGGAAAACTGATTTGATATTTCGAAATGGAATTCCGTATGTATGTGGCGATTCTTAATGTTCACTTGCATAATAAATAACTCCACTAAGAGAAACATTTGTTCTTAACCAGCATCAATTTATAGGCAATGATAGGCTACGGTATTGCTTAACATCAGGCGGACCGTACGCTTGTTTGTCACCTCAGTCCCATAAAAGAACCATTATTTTACTGAAAGTAGGTCTAGTATACCTGTTTTCTTTTTTGTCGTCTTTACAGCTACGTGCAGGGGAAACTCCCGTAGCTGTTCGTCCGTTAACGGTGGTGCAGACAAAAGTAATGTTGGTACTGCATATTTTTTCAGTCTATTCCCTTTTCTATTTAATTGCCGTCTATGAAAATGATCACTGCACACGTGGCGTAGCTGGTATAGTTTTTCAATTGGAACATGTACCAAATCTTCGTTGCCAATAACTTTAACCCATTCTCTGCAGCTGAAAATGTTAAATACGCTGATTTTTAGGGTACCATACTTAAATGGTGCCAATGGAACCCTATTACTGAGACTCTGCTATACGTCTGTCTGTCTGTCTGTCCGTCTTTCAGCGGATCTTAATAGGTAGAGTTGAAATTTTTACAGAATATGTATTTCTGTCGCCATGACAAAAAAAAAAAATTGTGGGCGATCTGCATACAAGAAACTTTATATTTTTGACGTTTTTATTCTATGGTGGTGCGGAACCCTTTATGTGAGAGTCCAACACGCACTTGGCTGGTTTTTTTTAATGACACATTTTATGTCAAACATAAAATTAATTTGATCTGGTCATCATATCCTAAATAATGTTGTTTTTATAATTCTGGTTGCAACTAATTCAATTTTATTTACTGATGAAGAATAACAAAAACAAGATCACTGATAAAAAAATATTTCAATTGAATCATAAATTGGCATATAAAGCTGTCATTTTAGTCCACACAATTAAAAATCAGAGTTATAGATTGATTTTGGTTTCCACAAGGGTGCTCGCGCTTGACTTTTCTGAATCCACTAGCTTCTGCCCGTGACTTCGTCCGCGTTGACTTTAGAATCCCACACAAAATCACAAAATTTATCGGGATAAAAAGTAGCCTATGTGCTATTCCAGACTATAATCTATCTCTGTGCCAAATTTCATCCAGGTCCGTCCAGCCGTTCTGGCATGATTGAGTAACAAACATCCATCCATCTAAACTTTCACATTTATAATATTATTAGTGCGATTGTGATTTCCTATACGTGGGTCTATGCTTACGAGGGTGGAAGAGCCAAACAAATTAATGTAATGTGGACCGACTTACGAGCCTCGAACAAGCACGCTTTGTCAGTCAGTCTCGGTTCACACTACACGAATTTGTGTTCGACTCATGCTCAGCTTGTAAGCGCCCACATTGATAATGACACCAAGCCAACTAGGCACCTTTCGGAAACCGCATCTGTTAGTAGAACCTGTTGGTTAGAAACCTACTTCTAAAAACTATGTATATTATTTTTAATGATTCCAATTAGAATAGTGTTCTCTGTCACCTGTTTTCTTCCATATGTAATGTCATCACTATATTTTTGGATAGAAAACTTCAGTTGTCTAATAATTAAATATGATTAAATCATTGGTTAATCTATGAGAACTGTGTTTATTTGCCAGAATATATTAAGGGGTATATGTGAGTATACATTGTTATACGATAATAGCATCCACCCGAGTGCCTAGTTGGCTTGGTAGAATAGTTTGTTTTGGTTATGTTGTTGACTTACGACATACCGGTCTTCATCGGTTGGAAGTCTGAAAAAGAATAAATGAGGCACATCATGCTCTCGTTTGGCCTGTCTCTCTCGTTTCCCACAAATTACGCAATTCCGGTGACTCCCAATGCTTCCACGACGACCCATTCTAACAGCTGATAAGTTTATTCACCACGCGAAACTTTTCGTTTGTGAACACTGGAATATCGTTTTGTGAAACAGTTTTAACTGCAAAGATGGTTGGACTTATCTTTCAAGCATTAATAGGTATTTAGGTACTTGTTGTGTTGTTTTAATAAGCAGATGCAAATAAATAACAATAACACAAGGTAACAGTTGACATTAACAGTCCAAAGACAAATGTATTTTTTTGTAGGTTTTACTTTACGGCCCTGGGTACAAGTACTTTGGAGCCTGTCTGTTTTATACTCTGATGATTTTTATTAATTATGCGGAATAAAACGACAAATTTTGATGTCTGTTCATCATGAGAAATGTTATTTTTATGATTGTGGTTCAAATTAATTCAATATTATATACTAAAGAATAACAAAAACCAGATCACTAATAAAAAAAAGAAGTCAATTTAAACATAAATTAACGTTTATAGCTCTAAATCATTTTGAATTTAATCATTTTGGAATGAATGCGGCTTCCCCGCCGGCAGGTGTCTAGTTGGCTTGGTGGAGTAGTATTTGTACCTACTGTTCATGTACTCATTGATATAGGATTGGTACTTTAGCGGTAAAGGGAAGATCTTCCGGCCAGGCGGGTGGTATGCCTGGCGGGGTCGGCCGCTACGCCCCGATGGTTGTTGTCGGGGTTTCGTATATATGCGAAGTGCCTCGGGAATCTTGCTTGCGTGGTTCAGAACTCCATTTTTGTATTGGCGCGCGCAACTAACGCCATCTGTTGGTAGCGAGATGTGAAGTCGCTACAGTACCACATCAATACCACTCCACCAAGCCAACTAGGTGCCTGTCAGGGGGAAACCGCATTCACCCGAGTGGCAAGTTGACTTGATAGATTCGTGAGTTTTGGTCGATTGGAAATGTTGTTAACTTGAGACTTACCGGTCTTCATCGCTCGGAAATGAAGGGAAGAATATCTTCTCATCTGTCTCACGTTTAACTCGTCTCTCTCGTTTTCCACAAATTTCACACCTTCGGTGACCCCCATTGCTCCTACTGCGACCCATTTTAACAGCTGTGTTTACGTTCACCACGCAAAACTTTTTCACAAGAATATCGTTTTGTAAAACAGTTTTAACTGCAAAGGCAGACGGACTTGTGTTTCAAGCATTTGTAGGTATTTACTTATTGTGTTGTTTTAATTTTAATTAGAAGCAAAACAATAATAACAACTAGAGATGAGTCGTATTTACTAGAACAGGTGCGAAGAACAGGTATTTTACGAGAATAGGCGGCACCTATTCCAATTTTGAAAGTACTTAGTCCACCTAGTATTTCACTCAACACGTCCCAGCGGACGTGTTGCTCTCTCGATTGCGTGCGGCGATCGCGTATTATTATGAGTATTACGGATTGCTTAGTCTACATAGTATGGTAGCGAACTAGTATTCTAGTCCAAGTAGTACGATATTTTTGTGTTAAAATATTGAGATAACGTATTTTTGTCTTTTTAACAAACACAATGGCTCCAAAGGGAAGTAGTTATCATCATCATCACCATCATCATCATCACCGTCATCGTCATCGTCATCATCATCATCATCATCATCGTAATCGTCATCATCATCATCATTGTCATCGTCATCATAGTCATCATCGTCATCATCATCATCATCATCATCATCATCATCATCATCATCATCATCATCGTCACCATCATTGTCATCGTCATCATCATCATCATCATCATCATCATCGTCATCATCGTCATCGTCACCATCGTCGTCATCATCATTATCATCATCATCATCGTCATCATCATCATCATCATCATCATCGTCATCATTATCATAATCATCATCATCATCATCATCGTCATCATCATCATCATCATCATCATCGTCATCATCGTCATCGTCATCATCATCGTCATCATCATCATCATCATCGTCATCGTTATCATCGTCATCGTCGTCATCGTCGTCATCGTCGTCATCATCGTCATCATCATCATCATCATCATCATCATCGTCTTCATCATCAGTAAGCAGTAGCGTGGCGACATCTGACTGAAGTGAGCAAAAGTCATTTTTTGTCCCCATTTGATCTCATGCATCGAGTCCTATTATGGATCTAAGGACTAAGTACGCGATCCATACTCGATAAGTACTTCAGAATAGGTGGACTAGGTGGACTAGGTGGAACAGGTGTTTGGATTACGTATGTACGCGAACCATACTCGATAAGTACTTCAGACTAGGTGGACTAGGTGGAACAGGTGTTTGGATCACGTATTTTTAAATACTAGGAATAGGTGCACCTAGTCCCAAATTTACCTAGTACAACCCATCTCTAATAACAACAACATAAGGTACTAATGGTGCGTTCCACTCACTGTTAATTTTGTAATTTTCGTTATTTTCGATCACAAATCTCGTTCCACTCGCACCAACTTGTACTGAAAGTGATCATTATTATCGTTTTTAACACTTTTTGTGGACGAAAATAACAAAATTAACAGTGAATGGAACGCACCATAACAGTCGACATTAACCAGTGGTCTCGAAGTCAAAACGAGAAATCCGTAGAAATTGTCCTAAATAAATCGGTAGAAAATAAAAACATTTTTTTTTTAATATTCTTTGAAGATACTGACGATACTGTGTGTAAAAATTTATTTTCTTCTGGGTGTGTGTCCTTTAAATAAAATTAAAATCCCTATCTTCATCAAAACTTTTACAGTAGTCATAGTGCCCGCCTTTATTTACAACTTCTTCTCGTTCATTTCATGCTGCGTTCCATTCACCGTAATTTTTGTTATTTTCGTCCACAAAAACTGTTAAGAGCGATAATAATAATCACTTGTAACTTGTACCGTCAAAAGGGGTGAATGGGCACGATATTGAACTTTGCGTACAAATATCACTAGTTATTCTTCATATAATTATACTGAATTTGGTATCAAAACTTGAGTCGCACCTCGTAGATTGCTATAAACTTGACACTAAACCTTAAAAACTATCCAGTTTTACGTAATTATCGAAAATATAGGTAGTTCCTATTTAAACACAAGTAGGGGTCATTAGGGACGTCGTTGTACTAATAGGGAAAAAGCGTTAGGGCTGTCAGATTTTTTTAAAGAATAACTGCAAAAAAATGTTTAGGAAAAAAGAACATTAACTAAACAAAAAGCAGTCTCACATATTAATTATTTTTTATCAGTAGGTTTTTATGTTTAAAGTATAAATTAACACTTATGTTTTAATAAAATTATAAAAAACAAAAAATATTAATAAAAAAATATGCACGAACATTAACAAAACAAAAAAAAATAGTCTTTCATATTAATATTAAGCCGTATGAACATTAAGGATACCGAAATCAGTCTTATATGAAATATTTTAAGACAGACAGACACATAAAAACATATTCCTAGGCGTCAAACACATAACATTTCTTTTCTGCGTCGGTGGTTAAAAATATGATATTCCATTAACAACAAGTGACAACCCTGTCCCTATAGTCCCTTTACTGTCTCTTGTTATACGTCGCCGTGCCTATTTATTAAAAACTACGTCCCTATTGCCCCCGTGTAGTGTTCCTAGAACCCCCCGACGTGTACCGAAAAACCTCGTTGTTTTGAAATAAATTCACAGTCACAGTAAAATCAAGTTTTATCATGTAATAAATGATTTAATTGTAATCACTCCTCGATTTACAGCTTCTAGAATAAATGCTAACTTCGCACACAGTCTTCAAAACTCAGATTTTTCCACAAAAACAAAGTAAATTGATAAGAAACTTTACCCTCTAAGTAGCACTATTTCAGATGATGATTTCAAACTGACTTTTGTGGTATCTATATGTAGTTGTATGTTTTTTATGTGTTTCCATTCGGGAAAATAAATATTCTACTATACATTCTTGCCATTTCATAAGCTGTGACTAGTAGGGTGTTAGAATTATTGTTGCAAATATTTCATTCCCGAAATTTTCCCTATTCCCCCCACGATTCCTATTGACCCCATTTGACGGTACTGAAAAGTTGGTGCGAGTGGAACGAGATTTGTGAACGAAAATAACGAAATTAACAGCGAATGGAACGCACCAATACACAAACAACCTACAAAAAGGGCTGCTAGCACTTGAACATTTAGAATCGGTAGAATTTAGCTCTATTCTCAGAAGTCGTGAAAAAATCACTCGGTTTCGGTATATCGGTAGAACAGCCCCCAAATCGGTAGATATACCGAAATATCGGTAGGTTCGAGCCTCCACTAACCTCCCGTCTGTCAACGTTAACCAACTGTCATTCAGTCAGTGTTGCCATATTCCGGAACGAAAAAAAAAACTTGTGTCTGTAAATCTGTAGGTAAACTACGTAATATGTAATGTAATGTAACTTCACGACTTTTATCCCCGTTCGGGGGTGGTCAGAGGCTTGAGTGGCCATACACCACCACATTGTGGAGGTATTAACCAACTCAAAGCCCACGTTTCACTAGATAGTCAGAACCCAACGTGACAGGTGGTGAACCGTGTCGCCGTGTATACAGGTATAATATCGGTTAACTAAATCGGTATAAAACCTGAACAACTATGTAAATTACGTATAGTTTACATCATTTGGAGATTAATTTTAATGTTCGTAATTTCTTTTAAGTTTATTACATTTGGATATCTAGACCACTCTTAGTGCGATATCGCACGAGGCAACTATTATTGCGCCACCAGCGGGTGATTCGATAGCCGACACCGAATTGGTTGTGCTACTAAGCGGACACCAGGTGCGATACCCTCTATACAGCTCTATACATTTTGTTGGTGGAGCGACTGGTTGCGCTACCACTGGTATCCTCGTGCGATATAAGACTTACAGGGAACGCGTAGTCTTCGCACCTAGTCAGCCATCACCACATGAGGTTGTATATTTAATAAACACATGTAAATACAATAATGTTACCAGATAAAAAAAAAACCGCCAAATTTATCAAGATTTTAGCCAGCTTACATTGGGTTTACAAAGCATTTTCGTGATAAATGTATTGCCAGTGTAAGTCCATTTTAACTTTCTATAAATTTGGGGGTATGTCTTTGGCAAATACACTAAATATTCCACATCATATAATAACTTCTTCTATTTATTTTATGGTTAGTGACCGGGTATATAGAGTTGTTTAAGCTGCCCGAAGGCCTCTGTCAGGGCTTACGAACTGCAGCCTAGGTGACAACAACTGAGACCAACTTATTAAGTGCCCTCCGAAGCACGTAGACGTCAGTTTAAATGCCATTAAATAGTCACTCATCTCCAAGAGCTGCTTAACCTTTGATTGTTTACCGATCAGTGGTTGCAGCTGGCTATGCGCGTCTCAAATATTTGCTAAAGACATACCTCAAATGCTTATTTTATTAATAAAAAAAAATTACCTCTTCTCTTTTCAAACTTCTCCATCTGTTCATCTTTGAATATACGTAATGGAAAGTTGACGAAGAGTGCATCGTCAAGTGGTTTGCTTGATATCTCAATGGTTGGCACTGCTGTCCTCTTCAACTGGGTCTTTTTTCTTTTAAAATCTTTTGGTCTAAAATGTTTACCGCATAAGTATTTGAGTTGGTGGAGTTTCTCTATGGGCACGTAAGCCAAATCTTTGTTGCCAGTCGCCTTCACCCATTGCTTGCATCTGAATACAATTCACATTTAATCAGGGCATGTTTTAGATTCGCCAGCGATCTCTTAGGCACCAAACAGATAAGGCGTTTTGACAGATATTGGGAAGCATCAAGCACCACATACATACGGAATTTCCGTAAGGAATTCCCTTTCGAAATATCGATAAGTCCAAACATTCGGATGGATTTACTGGATTCGGAATCCCCGATTCAAAATTTCGAAAGGGAATTCCATACGGTAATTCCGTATGTACGTGGCGGGCTTAATAGACATGTAAGACAAGATCACCACTCGAGTGAGAGGATTCTACATTGGTACCCCTGGGATAAGAGGAAAAGAGGAAGGCCCAAGAATGGAAGGATGATATACTACAAGTAACAGGAAGACTTTGGACCCAAGTGGCACAAGATAGAGATATAAGTGGCAATGGCTGGAGCTACATCCAGAAATAGATGACCCTAAAATATAAATAAACAAACTAAACTTTTGATTTATCATTTTTTTATGAATGGAACACTTTTTTAAGGAAATAAAGGCTGCTTTTCTTTTAAAAGCTTTGATTTAACTTTTTAATAGACATGTTATTATATGTAAGTACTTACACTTCTGCACGTAATGGAAATTTGGCCATAAATATTCGCTTCACTCCTTCCCTTCGTGCAGTTGTGACACCACATATCTGGCAACGTACAACTTTCTTTGCCATGTTGATATAACTTGATCGCTACTTAACTAAAAAGAAGAGAATGTTTTAAGAACCGCTTGGTGTAGAGGTCTGAGCATATTTTATTTATTTATTTATTGGTGGTCACATGACCCATAAATTGGCTGATAAAAATAATCTTAACTATGGCATAGGCCGCTCGGCTCATTGCATCGGGTGGTGTTCGATTCCCGCCAGAGGCAAATATCGGAAAGAGCCCTGACGTAATTTGCACTAGTCTGGATGTCACTGAGGTCGCTGCCATTCCATTGTGCGGTACCCATAGAACAAGCTTTGCTTAGTTTGGGCCCATACCATACAATAAAATGTGTGTGTGTATGGCGATATTGATTTATGTATAATGGATATACACATGGTGCGTTCCACTCACTGTTAATTTTGTAATTTTCGTTATTTTCGATCACAAATCTCGTTCCACTCACACCAACTTGTACTGAAAGTGATCATTATTATCGTTTTTAACACTTTTTGTGGACGAAAATAACAAAATTAACAGTGAATGGAACGCACCAACAGTAATAGATTCTGTGTGCAACCGTTGAATATTAATTTCTTAAATTAAACCTACCTATATAGTAGTACTAGTAGTTCAGATACGCGGTCCTCAAAACTTCTCGATCGTACCGATAGTTTTGTTATTATTATTTTTCAATTTATTATGAAACTACACATCACTGATGAAAATAAAATAAACACTAAAAACAGCTGGGTGCTGCTGGCTGGCTGACACTGACACATTCTCTTTGACATTGACACTGACATTGATTGACTGATATTGACCAAAGAGAATATTTTATTATGCCTGCCGTTACGGCAGTATGCGTGCATTAAGCCAGTAAGCTATATCATTATTATTTATCTTGTATCTATTATTATTTTATATCTATTATTTTCTCCTAACAGATGTATTATACGTGCACGCACTGATAAGTACCGGAAAGAAATACATTCTTTAAGGATTATACGCTGTGTTGAATTGACCAATGGACAGAGCAAGCAATAAGAGAACAGACGAAGGTCAACTCGCCAAACAAAGCCGAATTACGCCTGTGTACTCTCTTGAAGCGTATAATGCTTGTATTCCTTTGAATTAGTAGGAAGCAAATATGAGCCAATTGGCATTATGCGAGTCTGGTGCCTGCTGTCTGCTAGTTTAACTTAAAAAAAAAACAGCTGGCTGTATCTTCTGATTGTGTTGTATTTCATAAATTTCCTAAAATATGTAATAAAATAACATTATACACACGACATGACGACTACAACGGCTCCGGGGAAGGGCAAAGGGCCTTTAATAGACCCTGCCCTCTGCCGCTGCTGCAGATCTATAAAGAAATGTCGCCTTCTTACTTACGAGTATGAGTTTATGGGCAAGAAAGAGACCTATTCTGATATGTTATTGGACTGTTTTGGGCTCGTTGTAAGTATTCTGTTCTTCTTATAGTATGGTTCCCTGGTACCTGATGTCAGAGTTGTTCAAGACGGGCGGCCTCTGACAAGGCTTAACGACTGCTGCTTAGATGACAACAATCGGGAGTCGGGACCGAATTTTACCGTCCGTGCCGTACGAAGCACGGAGACGCTCAGTTCAAATGCCACTAAATAGTCACTATCTCTCTCTGACCTTGCCAAGTGTTGCTTAGCCTCCGATCGTTTACCGATCAGTGATTGCTGCGGGCTATGAGCGCGTCGGACCCAGTTGTTGTCATCTAGGCAGCAGTCATTAAGCTTTTTAGAAGCCTTCAGGAGGCATGAACAACTCTGACACCAGCACTATTAGCACAGCCGGCAGTGACAAGACAAAACATGAGATACCTAAATTGATTTTGTCCCATTCTCCCATATGCATTAAGTGATTGGGCATGATTGGAGGCTATCTCCTCTTAGGGGCCATCCATAAATTACGTCACACGAATTTCATGATTTTTAGATCCCTCCCCCTTGTCACAGCTGGTGTGACGTCACATATTCTTAACAATTTTCAGAAATTTTCAAAATTTTTCGTTAACTATTCAAATTTCAGTTTTAATACTTAGATATATTCCATTTTTTTTATGTGACGTCACAAAACGTAGGACCCCTCCCACTCTCGTGTCACACATTGTCACATTTCGTCGACCCCCTACCCCCCTTTACGTACGAACCTTCACCTAAGTAGGAAAAAGTGCTACATGCTATTTTACTGTGTGAAACAATTATCAAAGTGAAGCTGTTTTTCGTCTTTAAATTTATATCTCCTTCTAGGCTTGGAATTATTAATTATTTTTTTCAACAAAAGATGGGGAAAGAAAAAAAAATCATAGTTGGATTTTGTGATGTTTTAGCACTTTACAATTAATTTATTATTTTCGCATAAAAAGCGCCGTAAATAAGGGTGACTCTAAGGGTGACTCGTGTGACAAAGGTCTTGTCTTGGCATGTGTGTTGGCCATTAACAATACGATAAGGAAGGAAGGACTCTTATATGGTGAGCCAAAATTATAAATTCATGCAAATTACTTATGTGGGTGGGTGCAGCTGAGTCAGCTGGACGGAGACAGCCTGGAGTGCTGCGTGTGTGCGACGTGCGTGGTGCGGCTGCGCGATGCGTGCGCGTTCAGACAGCAGGTGCTGCAGTGCGAGGAGCTGTTCCTCACCCGGCTGCAGCGGAGAGATGGTAAACAACACCAAGTACCAAAAATCTAGTCAAAGGCATCACACACGACATCTTCATATTCGTACACAGCGCTTCAAATCATGTTTCATAATGCCCACAGCCAAGGAGTGGAACTCCCTGCCTGCGTCTGTATTTCCGAGTGCGTACAACCCAAATCTCGCCAAAGTAGGGTGAACAGGCATCTTCTGGGAGCGCTCGCTCCAGCAAGCCCAATATTTATTTAAAAAAAAAAAAAACGTTAAAAAATTAAAAAATTACGTCCTGACTTTTATCCCCATTCGGGGGTAGTCAGAGGCTTGAGTGGCCATACACCACCACATTGTGGAGGTATTGGCCAACTCAAAGCCCACGTTTCACCAGATAGTCAGAACCCAACGTGACAGGTGGTGAACCTTGTCGCCATGTACACAGGAACTGACTATTACCTAATCCCGAGGGATAGGTATGTTTCCCTCACCGTCAGCGAACTGTAAATTATGCACATAGATGAAAATTCATCCATTGGTGCATGCCCCGCCGGGTATCGAACCTGGGACCTACAGTTTCTGCTACAGTTTCTGAAAAAACAAAACATAATAAGTGTCAGAAGTCTTATCTTGTCTTGGTGCGGTGCTAGACCTTCTGAAGGGGAGGGGTCAAAGGGAGACTAGGTTTTTTGTTGTCTGGGTGCTTTTGTTTTTTATTTGCAATGTTAAAAAAGCAATTAAATATACATTAAAAGGGGGGTGGGCTCCCGACTTTCTCACTCGTACGAAACGCAGCGCAGCTGTAATGGCTACTTTACGCCGATCTTCTGTGGGTGGTAGTACCCCGGTCGAGCTGATATATGTACTGCAGTCAATTGGCTACAGCTTGGCTCCACCAATGTTGCAGATGGCGTGAACAAAGTGGAGGTGGTAGTTAAGTCTGAGCCGCCCGGCACTGACTCGGACGCGCCGATGGACGACCGGGACGAACACACTGACACAGAACACCCAGGTACGGTGCACATGACGTAACATGGATCAAACATTTTTTTTAGCACTTCGGTGGCAAAAAAGCGTACGGCCCGCCTGATGTTAAGCAGTACCAAAGGCATGGCTCGCACATTAAAGACCTGAAGGGGAGGGGAAGGTGAGGTTGGGCTTTCGGCTCTCTCGCTCATCGTACGAAACGCAGCTGTATAGCTGCTTTACGCCGATGTGCTGTGAGAGGGTGGTACTACCCTGGTCGAGCCAGCCCGTATATGAGCTGTCAATTGGCTACAGCTTGGCTCTACCACTCTTTGTCGAGCTATATTCAGATATGGCGCGCAGCGTTTAGCGTTTTATGAAGTGAAAACTTCTTTAGCGGCGTTGTGCACTTTTCTTGGGATGGGTAAAAAGTATGTAGTTCATAATTTCGCTTTCAACGTCAACGTCTTATTAGCGCTTAAGTGAATGGATCTGGGTGAGTGCTCTATGGGGCGTAGGATCGAATCCTATGTTTACTATATTTTCGAATCTATTATATTATTAATTATTTAATTTTATTATATATTTTTTAATTTGTATTATTTTATATGATTATTTAACAAAAAAAAAAACGGCCAGGTTGTTATTTTTTTACATTTTTTCCCTAACCATTCCAAAATATTTAAAAATGCACAATGTTAATGTTCAAGGTTTCACTTCTGCCGGCACTCCCAGAGTGCAACCTGGTTTTTCTTGACAATATTCTTTTCACTTGTAATTGTAGTTATGCACTTAGGCTCCCTAGGCGTTCGCAGTTGTAGAAAGAGCATAGAAACGAATCGTTTGCAAGGTGGCTAGACCCTCTGTGCTCTCCGCCGGTGCCGGCCAATGCAAGCGGAATCTGCCGAACGCCTACAGATGGCGCTGTCATCGTATTCCGAACGGGACCCTATTACTAAGCCTACGCTGTCTGTCTGTCAGCGGGCTGTATCTCACGAACCGTAATCGGTAAAGACTTAAAATTCTCACAGAATGTGTATTTCTGTTGCCGCTACAGCAACAAATACTAACAATGAAATAATATTTAAAAATAGAGGGCGTCCCCATACAAAAAACGTAATATTTTTAACTTATTTGTCTTATGGTCTGTTTCCATACAAAAGACTTCAACTTGTGACTCTAAATATCACCATTTTGGGGATGTTTGTTTATATTCTATGGTGGTACGGAACCCTTTATGTGCGAACCCGACACGCACTTGCGCGGTTTTTTTTAATTTGCCGTTTCCGACATTTATTTTATCCTCTCCGCAGACCTTGAAGACACTAAACACGACCTAGAACAGAATGATCAGAAGCCCGACACCACAGCGCAGGCGACGCAGCGTGCCGAGCGCGCTAAACGCAGGAAGATAGGCCTCAAGGGAGAACTGATCATCAAGATGAACAGACTCCGGGCCAAGATGGACCGCAAGCTCGAGAAACCTAGTAAGTATCTTTTTAAAGTGATTAAGGTGGCAAACATGCGTACGGCCCGACCATAGTGAACATAGAGAGAAGAGATGTTCTTAGTAGATTTCTCTATGAAACTACGCGTGACAATTTGCGCGGGTGAAGGGGTGTTAGACTCCGCCCACTTCTCTATTTTACACGACTGCCCAAAAAAAAAAGAGTGTATATGTGTTTAGGGTTCATGTATGTATGTATGTTTGTATGTGAGATTCTTTATTCCACCATAACTTATAAATGCCTGAACGGATTTCGATGTATGGGGTATCGTTAGAATCCTTACATCATTCCGGGTAACACTGGGTATATTATTTTTGAAAAAAAACAATATGGCGGCATTATGGCTCAACTTTAATATGTGAAAAAAAAAATTTTTTCTTCCATTATTACAATATGGGTATCAAATTGAAGGCCTTGATGAGCACAGTCCAAAACTGTAGAATTTATAGGCATAATTTAACATAGGTAGCGTGTACATGCAAAACAATTTTTGGCTGCTGTCACTAAAATGCATAAAATAAAAATGAATAATTAAAAAAATTAAAAACACGACTGCCCTGCCAAAAAACGAACTAAAAAGTATAAAACAAGTGCAGTGTCATTGCAGTCGGGGGCCCTCTTAGATTAAATATGTTCCACAGAACGGTCCCCCGACTGCAATGACACTGCACTTGTTTTATACTTTTTAGTTCGTTTTTTGGCAGGGCAGTCGTGTTTTTAATTATTTTAATTATCTATCTACCGGTCAATATCAAAACTAGTCACATCGTTCTATGTCGATAGTACTACGTAGTTTAACTTTTTCACACTAGATGTCACTAAGTGTAGGATGGTAAGAGAGACGTACAAAGTTGCGCCATCTAGTGTCGAGTAAAATTATATTTGGGATGCGAACATTGGCAAGACGTCTGCACAGGACGAACGCCGACAGCACACTGACTTAAGCCACGCCTACTGTGATGACGTCAGCGGCCTTGTTAAGTCATAGGGCCCGGTTGGTTAGACCGTCTCCTTTCTATATGTCTCCGTGGGGCCGACTGATGTTAAGCAGTTACTGTACTTATGCTTGCAATGTCAAAGGCATCTCTCGCATTTTGGTGACCTGGGGTGTGGGACGGAGTGGGGGCGGAGTACCACCCTCTCATAGAATATCAGCCTAAAGTAGCTATCACAGCTGCGTTTCGTACGATGAGTGTGAGAGCCGGAAAGGAATGAACTGGGGGCGATCCCAGTGACACCCAGACCAGGGCAAATTACGAAAAGGCTGTTTTCAGAAATTTGCCTTTCGAACCCGCAACTCGAACCACTGCGCGTCACAAGATTCTTACTTCTAATCTCTTGTCCACAGTAAAAATGAACAGCAAGTACAAATTGAAAAAGGAATCCCGGAAAATCAAAGTGATAAAGGAACCGGAAGTTGACCACGACTACATGACGTACAACAACGCGATTACCATAGTCAACAACTCCTACGTCTGTCCGTTCAGAAACAGAATCAGTATATACTACTGTTTCTATTGCCGGGATCAGTTCACAAACCCTAACGAGCTCCGCGAACACACCTTAACCCATAACCCAGTTGAACAATTCCAAAACAACATGGAAAACAGGAAAATACCGAAAATCGATATCACCAGAATCGATTGCAGGCTCTGCGCGGAAAAAATCGATGATCTAGAAACGTTCAAACGGCACATCTCTAGTGTTCACAAGAAAAATGTGTACCCCGTCACTAACGAGTTCCTAAAATTCAAATTGACCATGGACAATCTATTGTGTACGGAATGCGATCAATCCTTCCCCTATTTTGACGTTTTAAAAAAACATATGATCGAACATTTCGGTACTTTTATCTGTGATGTGTGCGGCGCGTGCTTCCTCGAACCGAACTCGCTACGAACTCACATAAAAACTCACAACAAAGTCGAAGAGAACTTCCCTTGCGAAATATGCGGAAAGATACTAAAATCTAAATACAGTAAATATCTCCACGTCGCCACTGTACACGAAAAACGACCTACAGTCAACTGTTATAAATGCGAAGCTAGTTTCCTATCATACGCTTTAAGAAATCGCCATTTAATCGAAGTGCATGGTGACAAACGCACATTCGCGTGTAAATCGTGCGACAAAGTATATAACAGAAGAAAAACATTAATGGAACACAATAGGCGTAACCATTTGAAAGTTTATCGACATCAATGCGATTTGTGTGACCAGAGATTCTACTTACCATCTCGACTCAAAGAACATATGGCTACTCACACCGGAGAAAGGAATTTTAGGTGTGAGTTCTGTGACAAGAGTTACCCCCGGCTGCAGTCGTTACAGGAACATATAAGATCTCATAGCAACGATAGAAGATATAAATGTGATGTTTGTAATTCAACGTTCACTCAGAATGGAAGTTTAAAGAATCATATGAAGAGCCACCATCAAGGATATGATATGGATCCAAATTATAGCTGAATGTATTTGATTCCATCGCACTAATATTATAAATGTGAAAGTTTGGATGGATGGATGTTTGTTACTCATTCACGCAAAAACTACTGAACGGTATTGGATGAAATTTGGAACACAGATAGTTTATGACCTGGATTAACACATAGGATACTTTTTATCCCGATAGTATGTTCCCGTGGGATAAATTATGCGCGGACGAAGTCGCGGGCAAAAGCTAGTAAGTCCATATTAGGACATTCGTGCACGACGCTAAAAGAAACTGGTTGTTTTGAATAGCACTTGGACGAATGGTCTAAGGGCGGCTATAGACGGACTGCTTGGAGCAGTCAATGCTGACAGCTTCAAGCAGTCGTTGACCGATCTGCAGTTTCAATTCAAAATTGACCGCTCAAGCAGTTCGTATGGGGGCATCCGTAAATTGCGTGAGGTGATTTTTGAGATTATTCGACCCTTGGTGAGATGTCGTGAGATTTTGCTCGACCCTCTCCCTCCCAGTCGAATCTCACATGATATTTTTCAAAGCTATATTCTAGAGGAGAAACATGTTTTACTTATTTTAACCCAATTTTCTTGAAATTTTATACTTTAATATTTTATTATTTAATTTTTATATTTTATCTTGCAGTAAAAAAAAATATGCGTGAGATTTTCCGAGACACACTCTCTCCCCCACGTGAGATTTGGTGAGATTTTGCTCGATCCCCTCCCCCCCTAAATGCCTCACGTAATTTATGGACGCCTTTGCAGTCGCAGCTAAAAATGCAGTCGGCGTGCGGTTGATGCCGGCAGCAAAGCTGCTCGACCCGCCGTACACGGACCGCTTGAAGCGGTTCGAAATACAAACACAACTGCACAAGGACTGCTTGGAGCAGTAGGGACCATAGAGAAAATAGAGAGTGGAGTTGTTCTTATTCGATTTCCCTATGAACAAACGCTTGACAATTTGCGCTGGTGTAGGGGTGTTAGATTCCACCTACTTCTCTATTTTCTATCTACCGGTCAATATCGAAACTAGTCGCTTCGTTCTATGTCGGTGTTACTACGTAGTTTAACTTTTTTACACTAGATGTCACTAAATGTGGGATGGTAAAGGGACGTACAAAGGGTCGCCATCTAGTGTCGAGTAGAATTATATTTGGGATGCGAACGTTGGCAAGACGTGTGTACGGGACGAACGCCGACAGCACACTGACGCCACGCCTACTGTGATGACGTCAGCGGCCTAGTTGAGTCATACGGCCCGGTTGCTTAGACCAAGTCCTCTTATATGTCTTGTCCATGGTGCCGACAGCTTCAAGTGGTCAGAATTGACTGCTCCAAGCAGACCGTCTATGGCGGCGCTTACTGTCTGATTTTTAATTAGACGTAAACTGACTGAGGAGCATGGTTCTTTAATTTTCGTCTAATTTAAACTCGGACTAGTGTAAAATATATTGATGTCAATCAGGTAGTTATTTTAAAGGGCATGTGGCCTCTGTATCCTGCTGCTTGAAATTGTGAAATATTGTACAATAATATTGTTAGATCTTATACATAATAATTAATTTATTGTATTTATTAACAGTATTATATAAATGTGTAGGTATGAGAGTATGTTGTTTTCATTACCCGACTACGGCGGAGGTTTTTTTTTTCCTTCCCCCCTTTGGCATCACACAGTGTGTATATTGCCAGCGTCACGTCCCAGCGGCGGAGGGTTATGATTTTGACATAATGTCATGAACTAAAAAATAAAAAGTAAGTTTAAAAACTAAAACCCGACTACTGAAAATTACCTACTGGTACCTACTGGTCACCGACGTCGTGGCAGACCGCGGGGAAGATGTTGCGAGTCGCAACATCTTCCCCGCGGTCTAGATGGTCCCTGACTCAGGGACCATCTACGGTAGGTCCTGCCGCCAGGGCATCCACTCTATAGTCTGATTATTAATTAGACGAAGTGGGCTGACAGGTGCTTATGTCACTTTTCAATATAAATATAACAAATAAGGTTCAAATTCATAGAGCAGTGACGTTTTCAGCTGTCAGTTGGCTTCGTCTAATTAAAAATCAGACTCTAGTACTCAACGTGTGAGTTGCACCGTGATCGCTCACTACCATTTATCCAGAATGGTATCGGAGCCGTGAGTCGCTCACCACCCGCACTCCATGGAATGCTAACGGTTCAATCCACGCTGGGGACGCCAGAGAAGCCGACTACCATTTCTCTTGAATGGTACCGGAGCTCGGTGCGGAGCATCTCTTGGTAAGTAGACCAATAATATTTTGTACAATAGTTAGGTCTACTCGATACTAGATGGTGCTATAATCAATCAGGAGTATTTTTATTCTGTGGCTGTTATCATCAATCAATCAAATAGTTGAGAAATGTTTTTTTTATGAAAGTGTATCGTTTTGCAAAATAATAACACAATAATGAGCGAAAATAAGAGCAAAGGCCCTATCATTGACCCGGGCAAGTGTCGGTGCTGCGGTAATATGAGGAAATGTCGTTTGTTGAACGTGGAATATGAGTTTAAAGGCCAACCGGAGATTTACTCTGATATGATTGTTGATTGCTTTAGTATTACGGTGAGTTCTTCATTATAACTGGTTGGTATACATGATTTCAGCTTTTGTAGCTCTGTTCAATACATCGGGTTGTTGTGGGCGAGATTTCTGTTGGGCCTTGGGGCTAATTTACGGAATTATGAATTTTCGTAATTTGGTCTGGGTTTGCCCTGGTCTGGGTGTCACTGGGATCGCCCCCAGTCCATTGTATGGGGGCCATAGTACAAGCGTTGCTTAATTTTAAACCATACCATTTATCAGTGGTAGAGCCAAGCTGCAGCTCATTTACGGGCTGGCTCGACTGGGGTAGTACCACCTTCTCACAGAAGATCCGTATAAAGTAGCTATTACACCTGCGTTTCGTATGATGAGTGAGCGAGACTGAAGCCTAACCCATTTTCCCCTCCCTCTGCCCCACTCCCCTTCAGGTCAGCAACAACTTGACTTTGAGTTTAATGAAAAAGCGCATCCTTCGCATTAAGAGTTCTCATAAGTTTTTTTTATTATTTATTATTTTGATAGAAATGTTTAAGTTGGAAGAGATCTCATAAGTTACTTAAATTTAAAGTTGAGCTTATTAATCAATTACTTACTATTATGTAATACTTTTAAGCTATTGCATGCCTATTTAGGTAAATTTTGCAGTACTTCTTGTATAACGGCAATTACTGCAATAAATGATTTGATTCTTGGTTATTTTTAAAAAATATTTTAAAACTATATTGTTTTTTTTACTGCAATAGCTTTCCCAACCTTATGCAACTCCCCTATAGACCCCCGTGACGCCCCTAAAGAGGCTTTGCGACCCCCTGGGGGGTTGAAAAACACTGATTTACAGCATACTTATACAAATATTGCATTGTGCAGTTATCCCACTTAGACGGCAAGGCGTCCGAGTGTTTGATCTGCGCGCCGTGCGTGGTGCGGCTGCGCGACGCGTGCGCCTTCCGCGCGCAGGTGCTGCATTGCGAACAGAGACTGTTGGATACCAAGACACAAGTCCACGAAGCTGGTAATTAAATAAATAAATATTGCCAGACTACTCCCGAAGTGACTAAAAAAAAACAGATTTCCACTTTGAAGTTATTAACTTTCAGAAATTTTTCACTATATTTTTTTTTTTCTCACTGTCGATAATTTTCTTACTATAGAAAATTTCTCACCATCGGAGAGTTCTCAATATCAAATGTTCGTCACCATCTTAGATTTCTCACTATCAGAAATTTCTCATCAGAGATTTGCCACTTTCAAATATTTTCTGACTATCAAACATTTATAAAATTGCTTTAAAATTATCCTCTTATCCTCAGAAGCGAGGAACGATGACGATGACGTTATTATTGATGACGACGCAACCTTGAACGCCAATGACGACACCTACAACACGGATGACAATAAAGAGTCTCCTCCACATAGTAAGTCATCTCCTATTTAATAAAAAAATTACAACTGACTGACAGACAGGTTGTGAATAGCCTAAACTAGTGGGTCTAGAAGCATGAAATTTTGCATAGTACTCTCTTATATAACATAGGCAAGCATTTAGAAAGGATTTTGTATGGAAGTTCATCATGTTTGAAGTAAAATTATATAAAAGTCAGTTTGTTTTTGAAAATTTCTCCCCTAATGGAGCTAAATAGAGGAGGAAAGTTCCCAAATCGTGCAAATGTTATCTGTCGGAACCTTTTCCTTTTATTTTTTTAAATGATTGCCAATCACATACCCTGAAGCTAATATATTAAATACAGATCAGTATGTAATATAAAGAGAATTTTCTTTTTCCAGATCAAACACCACAAAATATCACAAGCGAACGATCCGCAGTCCTAAAAGACAATGCAATACAAAATGTGATTACTATAGTTGAAAACTCATACGTATGCCCATTTACTACGGTGTTCAGTGACTACCACTGTGCTTACTGTGACGAATTGTTCATGGACCCTATCAAACTACGAGAACACACCCTCAACCACGACCCTGTAACATACAAACGCGTTGTCAACTCCCAAAAGCTCACACAAATCGATATAAACCGAATCGATTGTCGACTATGCCCAGCTAAAATCGATAATATCGACTCGTTCAAGACTCACATCACTAGTGTGCACCATAAAGTTATCTTACCGAATGAAATTTGCGAATGCTTGACTTTCAAACTGGAACCTTCAACGGTATCCTGTCTTGAATGTGGGAAATCATTCACCCATTTTCACGCATTAAAAAGGCATATGGCGGAACATTTCGGCAAATTTATTTGCGACGAATGTGGTGCTCGGTACTTCAGGGAGAGTCTATTTACCGCCCACAAAAATAGTCATAAGCATCCAAACAAAGATTCAAGGAAGTATCCGTGCGAGGAATGCGGTAAGTCGTTTAAAACGAACTACTTTAGGAATATACACATAACTCGGGTGCATAAAAACGAACCAGCATATCAATGTCATGACTGTGACGACGTGTTTACGACAAGTGAAGCCAGGTTGCAACATAAAATCGACGTTCATGGCGAGAAAAGAGCGCTACCCTGCGAAGTATGCCACAAAATATTCAACTCCCGAAGGAATTTGAATATACATCGGAAATCCCATACATTGCAATATCTGTACGATTGCAAATTCTGCGATAAAAAATTCAAATCGCGCTCCGGATTGAGGAATCATCTGCCAACGCATTCTGACGAAATGAATTTCACGTGTGATTATTGCGGGACTAAATTTTCTCGGGCTAAATCGTTGAAGGCTCACATAGATTCTCACCATGCGGATAAAAAGTATAATTGTACTCTATGCTCCGAGTCGTATACTCAAGCAGTGAGACTTATAAATCATATGAAGAGTAAACATCCTATTCCAGAGTCCTCATTATGTAATGCTCAGTGGTGCCCGTACTGAGGGTTGCCAGGTTTTTTCGCCACTAGGGGGCGCCACGTTGGAGTGGGACGCCATAGACACTAAAGTATGTGAAACATGTTGGTATGTGTGTGCGTGAGTCGCGATACATTTGTATTTGTGACTTAGTACGCGTACATTTAAGAAAAAAAAATACTTGCGACTACGTCCGGTAACTGTAATTCTTCTTTCTAAATTAAAAGTATTCTATGTTACTCCTTATAACATCCGCTATCTGCCAGTGAAAGTCCCCTCAAAATCGGTCCAGCCGTTTCGTAAATTAGCCGGAACAAACATACAGAATGATTGATACATGTGAAGCGTCATATCGTCACCCATCCAGTTAAATGAAGCGACAATTTACTGTACCATACCAATATATCTAGGCTACGCTACCAGAAGCGTTATAGTGTGTAGGAAAGCTATAGTTATCAGTAAGTACCTTATAAATTAGTGTAGGTGTTCACTGAAATGTAATTTTAATCAAATATAAGCTTTAAGACTGATCAATGTGTTTTAGTTACAATGAATGGTGAATTACGCTATAAGTCTAAAACAGTCCGCCCATTTTCCCTTTCCCTACGCTACATTTATTACTTACTGACAAAATTATTTGCCTAACACGACGTATTTACTATCGTATATTAAACGCAGACAAAACTCGAAGAATACAACTTTGGAAAAGAAAAATTCAATATTTTCCCGCCTTAAAGTTTTAGCGTTGCCAGATATAAATTTAAAAAAACATTTTTGACATTTTGTCGTATTTTTTTTTTTTTTTTTATAAGATTAGTTTTACGGCCCCTGGGAACTAGCCCTTTGGAGCCTAACATCAGTATACATATTACATTTTTTCTTAATTCTACCTTATAACTACCTTAAATCTACCTTATAACTACCTTATTTCTACCCCCCCAAACCCTATCAGTAAAGTGGCGGATACTTTACTGACAAATTACTAGACTGATTGGGAGAAGCCGAAAATCATGTTTCATCACTTTTGTTCCAATTGCCCACACTCACGCACATTTATGACCATATAATGGTTAATATTCCACCAATATTACACATTATAATACACGAAAACACAAGTTTTGGAAATTAAAACAAAAATCACAACATGACTTTTCCACTTCCCGCCAAAAAGCCCCCAAACAATCGACATTTTGTCGATTGATTGATTGTTGACACTACAGAAAATTATTTTTTGGTCTGTGGTCTGCTGTCTATCTGCCTTGTCTATGACTTCAGAGCTTTCTTTTTTGAAAGGTGGACGCAAAACACAAAATAATTACAAAATTAATCGATTTTACAAGATAACAATGTGAACGTTAATTAAATTAGTACACAAACAATCAATAGACGGCGAAATGAGTGCCACTAAACGTAAAGGGCCGGTCTACGACCCGGGAATGTGCCGATGTTGTGGTGCGATGAAGAAATGTAGAGTTCTGAACGTGGAGTACGATGGTTTAGGGCAGAAAGAGGTGTATTCCGACATGATAATGGATTGTTTCGGGCTATTGGTGAGTACTGCTGCCTATGCTTAACTTTTACCCCCAAATATGGCTCCGCTTAGTGGCCAAAAACTTAGCTGCCTGTAAAAGTTTTCATGCGCTGTCTTGACATCGTGTGCCCTGATCAATAGTCCCATTTATCCATGACGAGATCGCCCCTATTTATCTATATGTAGGTAATTACTCCTAGATCCCTCATAGAATAGATATCTCTAATACAATAGAAAGAAACTGCAATAGTTTCCTGATGTAGGTAATTACCATCTGGTTATTATGAAGGTATACCATCACACCGGTGCCCCGGAGGGGTAGACAGGCAATGTAATAATATCCTGGGACATTTTTTACACACGGTTACCTGATCCCAAACTAAGCAGAGCTTGTACTATGGAAACCAGATGACTGATATTACTACATATACTGCTTTTTTATTTGTAAATACATACTTAATATACATATACACCCAGACTCGGGACATACAGACATGTTCATGCACACAAATGCATGTCCTGGGTAGGAATCGAACCTATGACCTGCAGCGTGAAAGGCGCCTCCGCTCCAACCACGTTAACAGGCCTGTCTAATTCGAGTCAATAAGGGGCCATCCTGTTGCTAAGGGGTAGACAGGCAATGTAATAAGGGGCCATTCTGTTGCTAAGGGGTAGACAGGCAATGTAATAAGGGGCCATCCTGTTGCTAAGGGGTAGACAGGCAATGAAATAAGGGGCCATCCTGTTGCTAAGGGGTAGACAGGCAATGTGATAAGGGGCCATCCTGTTATTAAGGGGTAGACAGGCAATGTAATAAGGGGCCATCCTGTTGCTAAGGGGTAGACAGGCAATGTGATAAGGGGCCATCCTGTTGTTAAGGGGTAGACAGGCAATGTGATAAGGGGCCATCCTGTTGCTCAATAGGAACAGGATGGCTCCGGGGCACAGGTGTGATGGTATACCTTGCCGGGCTTGCTTCCCGTCAATGCAAGGGAGATTCAGGAGCTCATAGCCAGCTGTCAGCTGCACAATCACTGATCAGGATCCGATTGGAGGTTAAGCATCGCTTGGCACGGTCAGGCAGAGATGGGTGACCATTTAGTGGCATTTTGAACAGCGTCTCCATTTCGGATGGCAAGTAAAAAAGTTGGTCCTGGTAGTTGTCATCTAGGCACCTGGCTTGAACATTTCTGACACCAGTTAGGCCACTTACCATATCGGAAAGTGCTTTGAAAGGAATAGAAAGAAGATCCACTGTACGTTGGTTGTTTATTTCTTGTTTTGTTTGTAATTTTTGTTCTGTATGTGTGTGGTGTACAATAAAGTGTTCTATTTATCTATCTATCTATCCATATCAGTATCATTCTGTTAACCGTCCATATCACCCCGGACCTCGTGTTTGGGTGTTACTGGGTGCACCCCACTAGTCTGGTATTTTTATATAGGACTGCAGTGGCAAAAAGCGTACAGCCTGCCTGATGTTAAACAGTTACCGTAGCCAAAAGATGCTTACAATACCAAGGGCATTGCTCGCACATTGCCCAGCTGAAGGGGAGTGGGATGGAGGGAGGGGGGGTTGGGCTCATCGTATGAAACACAGCTGTAATAGCTACTTTACGCCGATCTTCTGTGAGAGGGTGGTACTATCCCGGTCGAGCGAGCTCGTATATGAGGTGCAGTCAATTGGCTACAGCGTGGCTCTGCCACAAATGTGTTTGACAGTTGTCGCACTTGGACGGCGCGGCGCGCGAGCGGCTGGTGTGCGCGACGTGCGTGACGCGCGTGCGCGACGCGCTCGGCTTCCGGCGGCAGGTGCTGCGCTGCGAGGAGGCCTTCCTGCAGATGAAGATCTACGACGCCAACAACGACCGTAAGTGTACATCTGTCTATAACCACCAAATGTATAGAGATTGTAAGTCAGTTTACAAAGCAGACACAGAAGATTGATGGTGAGGGAAAACATCGTGAGGAAACCTACCTATCCCTCGGGATTAGGTAATAGTCAGTTCCTGTATACACAGCGACAAGGTTCACCACCTGTCACGTTGGGTTCTGACTATCTGGTGTAACGTGGGCTTTGAGTTGGTTAATACCTCCACAATGTGGTGGTGTATGGCCACTCAAGCCTCTGACTACCCCCGAATGGGGATAAAAGTCGTGACGTTACATAATAATACACAGAAGATCGCCTAGCTATTACAGTTGCATTTCATGTCCCGTCCCACTCCCCTTTAGGTTGGCAACACAACGAGCAATGCCTTTAGTATTGTAAGGATCTATAGGCAGTAACTGCATCAGGTGGGCCTGTCATCGTAGTATCATAAAAAAAAGCGATTTTTTTTATATACTAACTGACAGAGCAACCAGTTACAACCAGTTAAAACCAGTTAATTTTGTCTATTCAACATTCCAGAGACAATAGTAGCGGATGGTCAAACGGAGAACACATTGATTGACTGTCCAACGAAGATTGAGATAGAGGTGGTGAAGACGGAGCCCCCGGACGACAACGCGAGCGACCCCGGCTCGGTCTACGACGCACTGGCTGACCACGCGGGTATACTTACTACTGTACCAAGCTAGAGATGACTTTTATTTACTAGAACAGATCCGAAGAACAGGTATTTAACGAGACTAGGCGGCACCTATTCCAATTTTGACATAACTTCTACAGTACCGTAGTCGATAAGTAATTGAGACTAGGTGGAACAGGTATCTGGGGCCTTACCACCACCTCTTATAGCAGTTTTGTTTTAACGTTTCAGCGGCTATTTGTGCAATGACGTTTCTTATTGTCATGACAATAAGGTACGTCATTGCACAAAAAGTCGCTGAATCGTTAAAACGTTCCTATAATTGAATCGCGATGAGAGGTCGTGGACCACGTATTTTTAAATACTAAGAATAGGTGCACCTAGTCCCTAATTTACCTAGTACAACCCATCTACATCAAGCCAACTAGCCGCTAGGATGGAATGTGGCTTCCCGCCCGCACACCCGCCACCGCCTGCGGATGACGTCACATTTGACAGGCTCCTAGATGGCTTGGTGAAGTAGTAGGAAATCTCCACATTGATTGAGTGTCCGACGAAGATTGATAGAAGAGCCCCCGGAAGACAACGCGAGCGACCCCGGCTCGGTCTACGACGCACTGGCTGACCATTAGCCCGGTTGAGCCAGGCGTATATGAGCTGCAAGTAATTGGCTACAGCTGTCTATACCACCAATCCCACTAATATTATAAATGTGAAAGTTTATATGGATGGATGGATGTTTGTTACTCTTTCACGGATAAACTACTGAACGGATTTGGATGAAATTTGGAACACAGATAGTTTATAACCTGGATTAACACATACGATACTTTTTATCCCGATAGTACGTTCCCGTGAGACTAATTATGCGCGAACGAAGTCGCGGGCAAAAGCTATAATATTATATTTCTTTCCAGACACCCCCAAACCCGATGTACAGAACGATGATTCAACATCCAACGATGACTTGCCGCTACAGAGACATGTGAAACCTCAACAAATACTGAAGAAGGCAGCGCCAGTGATGAGAAATGTCAAGAGAACGGAACCGCCGAGACACAGCTCAGCCGCGCTCGCGAGACAGATCATGATCACGAGACAACGTGAGTGAAACAATATATCTATAAAAAAGAACTGTCTGTCTGTCCCAGGGTTGTTACGAAAAAATCACCTTGTTTTAAACACCGCGTTTAAAACATATTTTAATCATTTAAAACATGTTTTAAACACAGTGATTTATTCATTCTGATGTAAATCACTGTTAAACAATGATTTAAACACGTTTTAAACAGTTTTAATTTTTAATTTCCTGTTTTTTTGCAACCCTGGTCTGTCCGTATGTTTGTTCCGAGTATCTCCGAAACGGCTGGACCGATTTGGACGGAACTTTGCACAACACAACACTGGTAGATATAGGAGTAACTAGGTTACTAATAACTTACTTTTACTTTCGAAAAATAATTAGGGTTCCGCGTAAAACATTAAAAAACCGCAGGAAATTCGACGCGGGATTGAACGCGGATAATCTTTTTCTTACATTTACGCGGACGAAGTCATGGGCACAGCTAGTATAACAATTAAAAAAAAACTAAACCCGACTACTGAAAAATCACGCTGTAAAAAGTACCAATCCGCACTGGGTCAGTGTGGTGGATGGCCTGAACCCCCCTCGCATTGAGGGGAGGCCCGTGCCCAGGAGTCGGACCAAGTGGAATCGTCAAAAGGGCTAATATTATATATTTTTTTTCAGAACTACCAATGTCCAAGGTGCAACAGTTGATGCGAGAAAAGGACCCCACGTACATGACAGAGACGAATATACTGACGATAGTCGAGTTCTCACACGTCTGTCCGTTCAAATGTCGACATAACCACTTAATATGTTATTATTGCGGTGAAACATTCTCATTACCGAACGACTTAAGGGACCACACGGCTAAGCACCACGACCCAAAGAAATTCAAAGTCACAGAACATAAAAACATGATTAAAATCGATTTAACGAGAATCGATTGTAGACTGTGCGATGTTAAAATCGATGATCTGGATGAATTTAAGAAGCACATCACTAGTGTTCATAAGAAAAAGTATTATTTTGATCATAAAGACTCGGTGTTACCGTTCCGGTTGACGAGTGAAGAGTTGAAATGTGCTATATGTATGGTGATATTTCCTTATTTCCATGCTTTAAATAAGCATATGAATGAACATTACAGTAATTACGTGTGCGAAACCTGTGGATTGGGTAAGTTGTACTCATAGATTGATAAACATTTCGCGCGCGCGCTTTTACTTTAACTAGATACCGCCCTAGATGTAAAATCATTCCAAAAAATTCGGCAACTTAAAGTTTTAGCACGTCAGTTTCGTACATTAGTTGCTGTCAGAAGTAGTGAAGTACGCCGACTTCGGCGTAGTATCATTTGTTGCATTTTATTACTGCGCATGCTCCATCTATTGTCTGATTTTTAATTAGACGAAGTAAACTTAACAGCTGAAAATATCACTGTTCTATGAATTTGAACCTTATTTGTTGTATTTATATCGAAAAGTGACATTAGCACCAGTCAGTTTACTACGTCTAATTAAAAATCAGACTATAGATGGAGCGCCATCGCGGTAACCAAAATTAATCTATGGTTGATTCATGGTCAGCTTAAGCTGTGAGTTGTTTTTTTTTATTAAGATTTTTTTTTTTATCCAGGCTTCGTCGACAAGGGCCGCTTCGTGATGCACCAACAGCGTCACGAGGAAGGAGACTTCCCGTGCGAGACTTGCGGCAAAGTCTTCAAGGCGGCCTACAACAGAGACTTGCACATTGACAGAGTCCACAAGAAGCGCGGCCGAGTCTATTGTCCCAAGTGCGATGTCAAGCTGATGTCTTACCCGCAGAAACTGAAGCATTTGGTCGAGGTGAGTTTTATGACGAATACTTCACTTACGACAGTGATACAAAGAATACTACACTTATGACAGGGATCCGACGTATACTACATTTACAATAGTGATACGACGAATGCTACCCTTAAGACAATGATACGACGAATATTACACTTACGACAGTGATGCGACGAATGCTACACTTACGACAGTTTCATGACTAATACTACACTTGCAGCAGGGCTAGCGCAGGCGCCAAGGCAAGACTTGTCATGCATTATGTCCCACCGCGTCGCTCTCTCTTACAAAACGCTCTCTCTTGAGACAAAACCGATTTATCTCGCGTGTGTTATATCACGGCCGGTTGTATTACCAGTAAAGTGATATAACGAATACTACACAAATAAAAGTGATACGACGAGTACTGCATTTACGACAGATACGACACTTACGACAGTGATACTACGATTACTACACTTATGAATACGACACTGCTGTCTCCAATATACCGATGTACAGGAAAATGGTATCTATTGACACAGGTGCACGGCGAGGCGCCGCTGAGTTTCCCGTGCAACATGTGCGATAAGGTATGCGACACGCGCCGCACGCTCACCATACATCGGCGGAAGGACCATCTTAAAGATTACAGGTAATGTTAACATTAACACTGAATAAATAACAAGCTTGCGAGTTGCTTGCTTTGCTGTTGGCGTGGTTGGCTAAGATTCGGCCTTTCACGCTGCAGGTTGTAGGTTCGATTCCTACCCGGGACATGCATTTGTGTGCATGAACATGTCTGCATGTCCCGAGTCTGGGTGTAATTATATATATTAAGTATTATGTATTTACAAACAAAAAGTAGTATACAACATGTTAAGAAAACCCTGTCCGAGCCGAAACCGGTAATTAGGTTCCCCAATCACATGACCAAATAAAATAATTAAAAAAAAATATACATGATAGTAAACATATTAATGAACATTTAAAGTGCCATTTTTTTTGCCTTTTTCCCACAAATGTAGCTAATTTTGAAAATATGACAACACCGTTACCGGAAGTAATTAGGTATGTTAGATCGTGTGGCGTCAACTCAGACCACAAACTATGTGATGACGTCATTTTATGAAAAAAAAAAATGTAAAAGGGGTATTTGTATTACAAAAAAATATGGGAGGCCTTTGCCCAGCAGTGGGACACATACTATGCTAAAAAAATATAAATAAAAATTGAAAAATTAAAAAAAAAAGAAAAAAAAGTTTATATTTACAAAAATGGAATCTAATATCGATACCCAACAATACGTTTTCGGGTCGGACAGGGTTTTTTTTAACATATTGTATGTAGTAATATCAGTTACCTAGTTTCCATAGTACAAGTTCTGCTTAGTTTGGGATCAGGTAGCCGTGTGTAAAAGAATGTCCCAGGATAAAAAAATCTTATGAGTAAACAACTGGTCTGGGTGTGGAGACTATGAAAGAACTGTCAAAATGTCATATTTATTTGGTGGATAAGATATCTGACGATTCTGTCATAGGTCCTTAATAGGCTGACTGACAGAAACCACAACCTAAATCTAGGTGGGTGGGTCTAGAAGCAAGCAATTTTGCTCAAGAGTTCCTTATTGAACGTAGGTGAGCACTAAGAAAGGATTAATGAAAAGTGATGCCTTAGAGTGTTCGACCTCGTGTTGTTACCAATCGATCGACATTGATCGATTGGTCTGGTTTCCCTTGCAAGCCAAAAGCCTACGGGGGCACTTACAAATTGTCATTTTACATATTTTTTCCTTAAATTCTACCACCGGATCGGAAACGCGAACACGACTGAGAAGATCCGGCAAGAAACTCAGCGGGCTTGACTTTTTACATTGATATATTTTTTAAATAGCCATTTACTTATTTTATATAGTCGGCTAAGTAGAAGATAGATATACATATTTTATTCCTTACAGATACGAATGCCAGTGCTGCGGTCAGAAGTTCTTCACGCGCTTCGCACTCAACAACCACATGCCAACGCACACCGGCGAGCGGAACTTCAAGTGTAAAGTGTGCGAGAAGTGTTACCCAAGACGGAAGACACTTAAAGACCACATGCGGATACACACGAACGACCGCCGGTACCGCTGCCATGTGTGTGGACAGGCCTTCATACAGAACTGCAGTCTGAAAGGGCACATGAAGAGCCAGCATCCGGAGTACGGGTAGACGTAGACGAAATAGCAGGTAGATATAGGTAGAGTAGACATTGTGACAGATACAAAATATTGTTTGTCTACTGGGTAACTTTGTTTGGAAGAGCTAATATTTGTATAATAGTGCGAGACATTTCTTACCGGGAAGTAGACACTGTGACAGGTACAAAATATAGTTTTTCTACTGGGTCATTGTTTAAGGAAGAGGTAATATTTGTATAATAGTGTGCATTTTATACTGGTAAGTAGACATGATGTAAGGTACTACTTGGGAAGTAGTCATTGTGGCAGGTACAAAATATAGTTTGTCTACTGGGTAACGTTGACTAAGAGATTTTTTTTGTAAGAAAGTAGACATCATGACAGGTAGAGAAGCTTATAGTTTGTCTACTTTAAGTTGTCTAATGGCTTATTGGTCTGTGAATGTTTATAATTCCGATTCCACCATTCAATTTATGTTCTTATGATATAAAAATTGATATAATAGGTAAATAATTTATAAATAAAACAAAATTGTAAATAAATATCCATATAACATTATGTAAATGTACATTTAATTTTTACATTTTAAAATATAAATAAATTATTATAACTTAATTTAGTTTTTTTTATTCCAAGATAGAACGGTAGTATATCGGTAGTATTCCAAGATAGATAGATCGGTCCAACGTTTTTATTCTTTCGGAAGACGCTACACTCGCCAGCCCGCACAGGCTAAGCGCGATGGACTATGGCCCGAATCCTCGCATTGGGGGGAAGACGAAGAGTGCCTGTGTGAGCGCACGTGCGTGTGTGTGTGTGTGTGTGTACGTGTGTTATAGTTTGTGTGCGTGCGTGTGTTATAGATTGTGTGCGTGCATGTGTTATAGATTGTGTGCGTGCGTGTGTTATAGATTGTGTGCGTGCGTGTGTTATAGATTGTGTGCGTGCGTGTGTTATATTTTGTGTGCGTGCGTGAGTTATAGTTTGTGTGCGTGCGTGTGTTACAGTATGTGTGCGAGCGTGTGTTATAGATTGTGTGCGTGCGTGTGTTACAGATTGTGTGCGAGCGTGTGTTATAGATTGTGTGCGTGCGTGTGCTATAGTTTGTGTGCGGGCGTGGTAGTGTGTTTGTGTGCGTGCGTGTGTTATAGTTTGTGTACGGGCGAGGTAGTGTGTGTTTGTGTGCGTGCATATGTATATGTATATAATGGCATTAGTCTCGCCCCCTATTACATTGGGACCAAAATAAAATCGACCAACTGTCTCCTCGCCGAATATTCTTAATTTTACATTATATTATTCCTGGAATTCATCAATATTCAAACTCTGGTGTTGCCTCTTCATATGATTCTTCAGATTCACATTCTGAGTGAACGACGCGTTGCATAGCACGCATCTAAACTTCTTTTCATTGCTATGCGACTGCATATGCACTTTTAAACCCCTCAACCGTGGATAACTCTTTCCACAGAACTCACACCTAAAATTCCTCTCACCAGTGTGAGTCGCCATATGCTCTTTTAATCTAGAAGGTAAATAAAACCTCTTCTCACACAAATCACACTGATGTTTGAAGATTTTTAAATGGTACCTTCTATTATGTTCCCTTAAAGATTTCCTACTATCGTAAGCGCGATCACAATGTTCACAAGGGAACATTCTTTGTTCCCCGTGAACCTCGATCATATGACGATATCGTAACGAATAAGAGAATAGAACAGCATCGCATTTGTAACACTGGTACGCTGGTTCTTTTTTATGTAATTTCGCTTCATGTAAAAATCTACTGTGTTTGGATTTAAATATCTTTCCGCAGTCTTTACAAGGGAACGATTCGTCAACCCTCTGATGTGTTTTTTGGTGCAATATCAACATTCGTTCCTCGAAATAATGTGCCCCACACACATCGCATATGCACGTACCAAAGTGTTCCGCCATATGTTTCTTTAGCGCGTGAAAAAAACTAAACGCAGCATCGCACTCTGTGCACGTCAGATTGTTAACTGTCAAACGAAACTTCAGAAATTCGTTTGAAACGTCAAATAGTGACTTCCCGTGTTCGGATATTAGGTGTGATTTCAGTGAGTCGATATTATCGATTGTGTGCGGACATAATCGACAATCGATTTTGTAGATATCGATTAGGAGTAACTTTTTGTTTGTGATGCAGTCTTTGAATGTTGTGGGGTCGTGTGTTAGTGTGTGTTCACGGAGTTTGTTGGGGTCTGTGAAGACTTCTCGGCAGTATATGCAGTAGTAATCACTAAAGGAAGTGTCAAAAGGACAGACGAAGGAATTTTCGACTATGGTAATCGTATTCGTGAAGGATTTGTGTTCTGTGTCTATGTGTTTCTTGACTGGCTGAGGGATGTATTGAGGCATATATTGGGGACCTGGAACAAAAGTATTGGTTTTTAATGGCTCGACCGGGGTAGTACCACCCTCTCACAGACGATAGGCGTACAGTAGCTTCTATCGCTACATTTCGTACGATGAGTGGAGAGCCGGAATCCCTCCTTTTTTCCCACCCTCCTTCAGGTCGGCAACGTGTGAGTGATGCCTTTGGTATTGTAAGCATCTATAGGCTACGGTAGCTGCTTAACATCAATCAGGCTGTAAGCTTGTTTACCGTTTTAGTTCTATAAAAAAAGCTGTGATGGTCCCAGTATGTAGTGAGAGTTCTTACAATAGAATAGTTGTGTACCAACTTCTGCTTATCGTATGGTTCCCTGGTACCTGGTGTCAGAGTTGTTCAAGCCGGGCGGCCTCTGACACGGCTTAACGACTGCCTAGATGACAACCGGGACCGACTTAACATGTCCTCCAAAGCGCGGAGACGCCCAGTTCAAATGCCACTAAATGGTCACCCATCTCTGACTGACCTTGCCAAGCGTTGCTTAACCTCCGATCGTTTGCCGATCAGTGATTGCAGCTGGCTATGAGCGTTGTACCAACATAAGCAATATAATTACTTACCTAGTTCCATTTCATTCTTCGTCTTGATTCGTTTCTTTTTCTCTTTCAGAATACATTCTACATTTTTCAGTGATTTGCTGGAACTGCGTTTCCCCGTTTTGGATTTCGACTTCAATTTCTTCTTTTTCAATGATTTCTTCAGCAGTTTCAGTGGCAGTTCGCTTTTTATGCTGTCGGCGTCTGAAAGCAACATATAAAAATATTGTAAGTAAATAGACTAACTAAATAGACTGACTAACTAAATAGACTAACCGCCAAATTTATAGAGATTTTGTTAGTTTACAATGGTTTTAAAAACCATTTCTAGGAACCAAAGTGATTTGTAATGCCTGTCGATCGTAAATTTCTATAAATTTGGGGGTTTCTGTATGGGTAGCTCGCTGGAGCTATTATATTTACCAAAAAACTATGTATTAAAATAAGCAAGTGGCGATATGACGGGCCCGTTAGCGTGGTTGGCGCGGAGGCGCCTTTCACGCTGCAGGTCGTAGGTTCGATTCCTACCCGGGAAATGCATTTGTGTGCATGAACATGTCTGTATGTCCGAGTCTGGGTGTATATGTATATTAATTATGTATTTACAAATAAAAAAGTAGTATATGTAGTAATATCAGTTATCTGGTTTCCATAGTACAAGCTCTGCTTAGTTTGGGATCAGGGAACCGTGTGTACAAAAATGTCCCAGGATATTATTATTATTATCAAAGAAATATATATCAACAAACAATGTAACAAAAATTTTTGTTTTTTAAACATTGGTCTACAATTGATGGAGAAATCGCGTAACTATTGAGGATTTAATAAAACTTATTAAATACTCTTTGTATAATTTTACATCAGGCCTATTATAAAAATATAAGTTAACTTGATTGACTTCTATGTGTCACTTTTCGTTTTACCAGTTTACAATAAAGAGCTATTTAAATATTGCTTGTATATTTTACTCTTAGTTGATGCTATTAATCCATTAATTTCCTAGAAATTAATAGTAACAAACATTTCCTCCTCCTATCCGACTCCAGGTCGGTTAAAAAGACGAATCTGCTGAGTTACTTGTCAGATTTCCTCAGACGAGTTACATATACATATTTAGGTAAAAGATTATGATCATACCATTGTCCATATGGTCTCCGTTATCGTCCATATCGATGACGTCATCTTGTTCAACCGACTGCGTTTCAGGGGGCGCGGCGATCTCATCCATTTCTATCTTCACTTCTGTTTCAGCTTTCAGGCCTTCTGGAAATACACCATCCAGTGAAAGTCTCGTCAAAATCGGTCCAGTCGTTTCGGAGCTGGCACAAACATCCAGACAGACGAGCAAAACTTTTAAAAAATGCTTTTTGTTGGATATACTTTCAGTTCAGTTAAGTTTAAATTAATGGGCTTCCAGCTTTACGCCGATCTTTTGTGAGAGGGTGGTAGTACCCTGGTAAACCAGCCCGTATATGAACTGCAGTCAATTGGCTACAGCTTGGCTCTACCAGCAGTAAATACAAAATTTTAAAGTTACCATATCTCCAACGTGTCTTCGCCTATACGTTGATATTGGCAGAATCACATTGGGCGCGACTCATTGGAAAGAAGCCATTAGCAAAAAACCGGCCAAGTGCGTGTCGGACTCGCACATAAAGGGTTCCGTACCACCATAGAATAAAAACAACAAAAAAATATCAAGTTTATTGGATCCCTTTATTACACGACTGCCCAAAAAAGGAGTGTAGGTATATGTGTTTATTTTTAAATTTTATTTTATTTTTAGTATTTGTTGTTGTAGTGGCAACACGGACAGCGTAGGCTTAGTAATAGAGTCCCGTTGGCACCCATTAGGTATGGATACGGAACCTTAAAAAAATAGTTACCGTGGTCGTGCACTCGTATGTTGGTGTGCAGGAGCCTCTGCTCGCAGCTCAGAACTTGCGCGCGGAAGGCGCGCGCGTCGCGCAGCCGCACCACGCACGTTGCGCAGATCAAACGCTCCGTCTCCTCGCCGTCCAGATGTGACAACTATGAAAGTATTACTTTTATTACACTTTCTAGCCAGAGTTGCAAAAAAACAGGAAATTTATAATGAAAACTGTTTAAAACGTGTTTAAATCATTGATTTAAAACAGGAGGGAAAAAAAACATTGTTTTTAAATGTTTATAACTGTTTTTAAATAATAATAATAATATCCTGGGATATTTTTACACATGGCTACCTGAACCCAAACTAAGCAGAGCTTGTACTATGGAAACCAGATAACTGATATTACTACATATACTACTTCTTTATTTGTAAATACATACTTAATATACATATACACCCAGACTCGGGACATACAGACATGTTCATGCACACAAATGCATGTCCCGGGTAGGAATCGAACCTACGACCTGCATCGTGAAAGGCGCCATCACGCCAACCACGCCAACGGGCCTGTCAAATGTTTAAAACATGTTTTAAATATGGTGTTTAAAACAAGATGATTTTTGCGTAACAACCCTGCTTTCAACACAATACAAAATAATAGCAATATTAGCCATTACGTATTGACGAACGCTTGGTGCAGTGGTTCTAGCGTAGTCTGCTCAGCTCACTATATTGGGCGGTCCTGCGGGCAAATTTGTAAACTGCCTTTTTTTGCCATGGTCTGGGTGTCACTAGGATCGCCCCCAGTCCATTTTGTGGCATTCCTTGGGACAATGCAGTTGGTGTGAGAGTCTGGCTATATTTTAATGTTTTGGCGATATTGATTATGTATGAATAACAAAGAATTCAAATAGCCAGTTTACAATGGGTTTGAAAAGCATTTTTAGGAACAAATGTGTTCTGTAACTCCACTGCAAGTCGATCATAATTTTCTATGAATAAGGGGGTAACATCCCCCTTATTCATAGAGATTTTAGCCAGTTTACAATGGGTTTGAAATGCATTTTTAGGAACAAATGTGTTCTGTAACTCCACTGCAAGTCGATCATAATTTTCTATGAATAAGGGGGTTTGAATGTAGGCCAGTGTTTCCCAAACATTGTTCTAAAATGGCCCGGTAATTTTCATACTACCTTCTTCCTGATCCATTCAATATTTTTTACAAAAAAAAACGAAGTTTGCCGCAGATGATGAAAGTTTTATCCTGAGGTCTGGTTCCACTTCAAGTCAGTTTCTAATATATTTATTTTTAAGGTAAACTAGTGTTGAAAACCCAGATTCACATTTACGGTCCAGCCACGGGCTGTTATAGATTGTGACGTTGTGCATTGTGACAAAAGGCATTAAAAAAGTTATTGCTTGATAAGCCACTCACGCATAGTCAGAGTTTACCACCGGTTCGGAATGCTTCCAATCAGAAGAGCCAGCAAGAAATGAAGGAACTCATACATAGTTTTTATCAATTTAAAATAAAAAAAAATGGATATTCTCAGAAATAGCCACGCAATGTGAGCGAAAACACCATCGTAACTACAGAATAATACCTAGGGAGGGCGGTAAAACTAATAATAACACACAGTGGATATCTTTCGGCTGATAATCGTATTTTAAACATTGTAGTATTAGTATTCTAGATTCAAATTAGGCACGAGACCTGTATAAGATACAGGGAAGGCAAGTATAATCGATAAATAAACACAAAACTTGCCATCAGACCGAAGCAGTCGACGAACATATCGGAGTACACCTCTGGCTGGCCCAAAAACTCATATTCCACGTTCAGTAGCCGACATTTCTTCATATTACCGCAGCATCGACACAAGCCCGGGTCAATTATAGGGCCTTTGCCCTTGTTTGTGCTCATTTTATTTAATTTTTGTACACAACAAGCAAGCAAATATTTACAAGCAATCCATATTAGACTTGACTGACAGGGGGAATAGAAACGAAACGTCGCATTGTATTGACTTGCACAATAACTAAATAACTAAACGCAACTTTAGTGACCGCTACTCGACACCAGATAGCGCTGTTGATTTTTTTAAATATTATTTTCTTGTAAAGTAGCTTTGATTGAATTATAAATACATTGATTAATAATTACAATGGACTTGTCAATAGTCCAAGTATTTTATTCTCTATAAAACTTGGTTCATAATCGGTATTTATCGGTAATCGATATATATTTTCTTGGAGTAAACTATTTTGACAGTTCATCCGTGCCGCGCATGCTCATTGCACATCACTAGCAAAGCAAACCACAGCCGTCCGTTCGATGGCGTCGCTTTTCGTTCGTCGAATAAGAATATTTAGTTTTATTACATTATTGCCTAATAATTTTAGTTAGTTGTTAGTTTATAGTATGTTAGGAGTGTTTTCTGTGAAAATACATAAGTGAAACGTGATAATGGATGCTAAAACTTCGGAATGGCGGCCCGGGCCATCCGTGTGTCGATGTTGTCTCACGGAGGGTTGCTACAAAGATATTTCAACGGAATACTTCTGGATGGGCAAGCGGGAAGTGTACGCTGAAATGCTTTCGGACACATTTAACGTATCAGTGAGTAGATAAACTTGTTAATATATCGATTATGTACCATAAAGACGCCGTGGCGTCCATCTTGTGACCAGTTTTTTGGTGGGACCCGACTGAATTGCGAAGTCGTGTGTTTGTTTTGTTATCCGTTTGAAAGTGTAGTATTTAATTTGGTTGGGTTATAAAATCGATGCAGCTTAGGCGAAACGCAAACGATTAATTAAAGGGGTTATTACACTTAACTAAATTTAGGCTACTTAATTTAGTCGTTACTGAATTTAGGCAAGTGTAATTTATTTATTTATTTATTTAGCAAGCTAGAATGGTTACAATATTTAGAAGCTTCTGAATTTAGGCTTCTAAATTTAGCCAAGTGCAATAAGCTCTTAAATACTGAGACATATAGCATGATCATGGAATGTATGATTTTAGACTAAATTAGAATTATAGGACAGTCCAGCACTCCCAATTCACTCTTTATGACAACCAGGTCTTGGGTTCTATTCCAAAGTGGCATCATTAAAAATAATATAAGCTTGGTTGTTAAAGAGGTGGCCCTCGTAACTAAGAGGTAGTGGGTTTGATTCCCATCTTATCCCAGCCTTTAAACTATTTCATGTGGGCTCACTCCTAAAACAAGCAAATGCTAAGTTATGGTGGCAAATAAGCATACTTATAGCCCGCCTGATGTACGTAGTTACTGTAGCCTATAGATGCTTGCAACATGAAAGGCTTGCACATTGCTGACCTGAAAAGGAGTGGGACAGAGGATGGGAAAGGGAGATAAGGGGAGATTGAGCTTATGGCTCTCTCACTCATCATACAAAATGCAACTAAAATAGCTATTTTACACCAATCTTCTGTGAGAGGGTGGTGCTAACCTGCTCAGCCAGTATATAAGCTGCAGTCTATTGGCTACAGCTTGACAACTTAAATATTAACTACTAGCGTCTGCTATTTTGTCCACATTGTCTTTAGACTGTCCCGTACTTCGTTATTTGAAATCCCACAGCTAGCAAAAAATTTCCAGGATAAACAGCAGCCTATGTCCTTCTCCTAGGTTCTATCCCTATACCAAAATTCATCAAAATTGTTTTAGCAGTTTAGTCATGAATACGTAACAGACAGACAGAGACTAGTTACCTATTATAATGTAAATAAAACGTACTTAAAACATACTTATAAATAAACAATTTTTAGAGAGGGACCCACCACTCACCCTCGGAATTGTCAACCTCCAAAATTATAAACCAAATGAATTGATCGATAATACAAGAGGCCAACAAGACCGAACTCCCTGTCATTCGAGAGTATGTCGGTCCTGAGTCATGGACCCTAACAATTAGCAATTCTCCGCAGAAAAAGCGAATCTAAAATAATTCGAACCGTGTTTCGCCTCTAAACGAGGCATCCTCAGGATGGTTGGGCTGCGACTGAGCACAGCTGATGGTTGGGCTCAGTCGCCAAAGTTACGCCTGATTCCATCAATTATACTTATAAATGTTGAGTATTTGGCCGGTAAGTTAAAAATGGCAAATTTTTGGTTTTTATCTTTTTAGAGTTAATAATGTATAACTCCAAAGAAAGTAGCTGAAATTTGATATAAAATGTATTTTATTTCAAAACTCTAACTTATATAGGTTAGAAGAAATTGCAATTTTAAAAGTTTCGTACTAAGTTTTGAAGGCCAGTGTATTTTAATTTCATTTCTCAACATAATGTAAATCAATAATCACAGCAGTAGCATATAATAATATTTAAAAAATAGCCATCAATACATAGCTTTTCAAATGGTCGAAAACTAATCGGGGCTTTTTATAGACACCCAGTTTCCGACCACTTATTTTAATTAATTTTGAAAGAAAATGTGTTTGTATATAATAATGTAATCTGGAGGGTATAATGGGATTAACGTTGTGAATTATTTTTACAATTTTCGCTACAATTCTTTAGCTAAGAAATAAAAATGGTCGAGAACTGGGCTACGCTCCACAGCTAGTTTTATTTTCGACCACGAGCGATTTTAGACATCTGTAATTTTTTAATAGAATCAGATTTACTTTGACGGAAACTGGCTATTAAAATGTACGCAGCCATAAGGTTCAAAGTCATAAAATGGTTTTCGTTACTTTTCATACATAATTGAATACGAGAATCAATCTACTTAGCCACGATAAGCTCATTTCCGACCGCCCGGTCGGAAACTGGATTTTCTAAGAAAATGCTTGTCTTGTTCTCGACCATCTAATATTACTATTATAATAATGAAATTAAAGTAAAAACATGTGTAGCCATCGTTTAAAGATCGTAAATAAGGATTACAAATAAGAAACAAAGCTAAAAACAATAATAAACTAAGTAAAACTTGCTGTGAAAGTTGCGGCGCGCTACTATTTTTTTTGCACGAATTGACGGGTGCGGACCCGTTCGTTGCGTACCACGGATTGACAATTTTTTTTCCAATCAATCGCTTTCGCAAGTGAGGATATATCCATGCATGTGTATAGTCAAGACGTTTGGGTATTACTAAAACAAATTTTTATGAATGGTTGAGTGTCAAGTTTTCAATTTTTTGCCTTTGAATATAAAGACCCATCTAAAAGGTCGGAAACTGGACGTGGTCGCCAAACTGGCGTACCTACCCTACTTTTGCATTTATAATATTAGTCACATACTTATCTTATGTTACGTTATCTGCACCAACAGATTGCATACTCCCAATCGGGCGGTCCGAACAGCAACAGCAGGTTGATATGCGAGCCTTGCATCTCCCGGCTTAGAGATGCGTCTGAATTCAGAAAACAGGTGCTGGAGTGCGAGAAGACGTTCATGCAGCACCTAGACCCTGGCAGCTCCTTGGTGGACATTGAAGGTACGTAGATATATCATTAGACACACAGATCTCGGATTACTTGGAAGATAAATCAGCTTTGGACTGATCGCTCAAATACACTTCGTTATAACAGTGTCATGTTAAAGTGTAGCGTGTCTTGCCTTGCTTATTTCGGAAGGCAGCACACTGGAGCTATTGTTTAACAAAATACATTGTATTAAAATAAGTAAATGGCGATTAAAAAAAAAAACAATGTAAAAACTACAAGCCCGCTGAGTTTCTTGCCGGATCTTCTCAGTCGAGGTCGCGTTTCCGATCCGGCGGTAGAAGTTAAGGAAAAAATGTAAAATGACAATTTGTAAGTGCCCCCGTAGGCCTAAACAAAATAAATGATTTGAATTTTGAATTTGACACCTAATGTACAGGGTCCAAGAAGTTCTATTGAGAAGAGCCACTAAAAATCAATGGTTACTCACTTCATTAGAAAAGAAAAGTGGTAGACATTATCGAGAACCATTGCAGAGTTGGGCAAAATTTAATTGCGATTAATTAATTGCTAATTGCATGTGGTGTCACAATTAACAATTAATTTTGATTTGTTCGTCAATCGCGAACAAATCACAATGAATTGTGACATCACATGCAATTAGCAATTAATTAAGCGCAATTAAATTTTGCTCAACTCTGAACCATTGTCACCATTGTCGCTAGAAAATTCAGCACTCAAACTGCTTCTTACCATACAATAAGAAGTGGGACTTGAGCATTTGAGTAGTCTTGAAGTACTCAGTCGCTAGTCAGTCATTCAGTGCTGTGTGTTAATAGTATTGTGTTGCGCAGTGAACGTGGACGCGTGCGGCGGCGACGTGAAGTTGGAGCGCGTGAAGTTGGAGCGGCGGCTCAGCGGCGACGACTTCGACGACCGCTGCGACTTCCCTGATGACGATGATGACGACCGTGAGTCCATCTCATTGAAACATGACATAAATATATTTATTTATTAAGTTTTATGGCCCTGGGTACCAGAATTGGGAAAAAATTAATTGCACATAATTTATTGCAAATTGCTTGTGGTGTCACAGTTAACAATTAATTTTGATTTGTTTGTCAATCGCGAACAAATCACAATTAATTGTTTATTGTGACACCACATGCAATTCATTAATTGCAATTAAATTTTGCCCAACTCTGCTGGGTACAAACCCTTTGGAGCCTTATTTTTTTATTCGTTATGACGTCGCTTTTCGCATATAGCCAGTGTCAAGTAAAATATGTATATATTTTCTGAATGTGTCAAGTGCAAGAAGGCCTTTGGCTAGTCCTAAAATACCCCCCCAAACCCTATCAATAAAGGGGCGGATTTGTGAGGAAAGAAAATGACACACACCAACTGTATGGTCCCAAACTCGGCAACCCTTGTTCTATGTCTACCATACAATAGACTGGGGGCGATCCCAGTGACACCCAGACCGGGTCAAATAACGAAAAGGCTGTTTCCGAAATTTGCCTCGGGCAAGAATCGAACCCGCAACCACCCGATGCAGTGACCCCGCGGCCAACGCTCGAACCGCGGCGCCAAGCGCTCGTCATTACAGTTATTTATTAATTACAGTTGACGATGAACCACTCACAAAACTGGCCAGCAAAATACCCAAAAAGGAAACTGTGGACATATTGGACTTATTGGACAACACAAAAGCGGCCGAAAAACGGAAATCGACAACTAGAATGAAAACAACACCGGCTAAGAAGACTAAAATCGTGAAAATGGAACCGATCAAGGCAGGCGTCAGTAGAGACACCAGTAAAGTGACCAGTAAGGTGACCAGTAAAGTGACCAGTAAGGTCACCAGTAAAGTGACCAGTAAAACGCCGCAGAAGACAGCCGAGAAGAAGAAAAAAGGTAGGCATCTGGTTTTTGTTTTGTTATGTTGGTTTGTTGAGTTGTTGTGGATTGTTATGAAATGAAAGCCGTTATATTAAAGACTAACTTTTGCCCGCGACTTTGTCCGCGCAGAATACTCCTACTTAGGAGGGGGTAGGCCCCCTACCCCTCGCGAACTGTCAAACGACTGACAGTTATGTCAAACGTTCTAAGGTTACATTAGAAAAGTTTATACAGGGTGAATTTGAAATAATGAGCATCCTTTTAAACGGTGATTCTACACATGATTAACGGCCGAAAACGAGTACGCAACTTAAATTTGAGAGTTGCTTTGACGCGCCATACAAAAAATGTCAGTTAACGACGTCTCAAACCGCTAAGTGGGACTTAAATATTTAAGTAGCCTTTGAATATTCGGCCGTTAGAATATTTAGAAAATATAAATCAATAAATCAATTGATAAAAATTTATTACCCAGGTAAGGTGTAATAGTTAAATGGTGTGCTTATTAGCTTACCCAAGCAATATTTTTTTATCAATAGATTTTTTTATTTGTTTTCCCACAATATTCTGAATCATGTGTAGAGAGAGTCATATTTTAAAATATTGCCCACGATTACGATTTCACCCTGTATAGACGGTAATACATCTTTGAAGGGGTAGGCAGAGGTGGTTAGACGACTGCTAAGCACATGAGCATATGCATACGGTCTTCTTATCGTATGGTTCCCTGGTACCTGGTGTCAGAGTTGTTCAAGCCACCCGAAGACTTAACAAGGTTTAACAACTGCTGCTTAGATAATAACTGGGACTGACTTTTTACGTGACCTCCTAAGCACGGAGACGCTCAGTTCGAATGCCACTAAATGGTCACCCATCTCTGACTGACCTTGCCGAGCGTTGCTTAACCTCCGATCGTTTACCGATCAGTGATCGCAGCTGGCTATCAGTGCATCAATATTTTTAACCCACTTCAAAAATGAGGTTCTCAATTCGATGGTTTTTTTTTGGTCTGTGGAAACTGCACACTGCAAAGATATTGTAATTATTGGAAATATCCACGGCAACTCCACAATACAAACATTATTATTGGCAGGTCTTATACTGGTATTATATGTATTAACATAACGAGTTCCATGTACACACGGGTGTATAACAGACAATGTGCAATCTACTCGCTTGTATAGAATGTAAAAAAAAGTATTTTTATAAGTCAAAGTCATTTTTTATTCATGTAAGCTAGGGGCACCTACGAATCGTTAACATCCATTTTAGAGTTACCACCGGTTCGTAATGTTCCTTCCATTGAGAAGATCCGGCAAGAAACTTATCGGTTAGTACCACCCTCTCACAGAAATTCGGCGTAAAGTAGCTATTAGCGTTTCGTATGATGAGTGAGAGAGCCGGAAGCCCTTTCTCCCCTATGTCCCGCTCTTCAGGTCGGCAACGTGAGAACGATGCCTTTGATATTGCAAGCATCTATAGGCTACGGTAACTGCTTAACATCAGGTGGCGAGCCTATTATCATTCTAGCACACAGTACCAAAGGGATTTCGGCCTTTTACGCTGCAGGTCGTAGGTTCGATTCCTACCCGGGACATGCATTTGTGTGCATGAACATGTCTGCATGTCTCGAGTCTGGGTGTATATGTATATTAATTATGTATTTACAAATAAAAAAGTAGTATATGTAGTAATATCAGTTATCTGGTTTCCATAGTACAAGCTCTGCTTAGTTTGGGATCAGGTAGCCGTGTGTAAAAAATGTCCCAGGATATTATTATTATTATTATATTTAAAGGCGTGGGCTCAGTGCGTGTTCGTGAATTTATTTAGTAAAACATACAGGTTTCCTCACGATGTTTACTTTCAACATTCTCCGTTTTAGATAGTAGGAATAATTGATAAATATAATTAATTAAATATAGTGTCACTAGCGACCCGCCATGGTTTTGCAAATTATTTGTAAATTTAATTAGATTGTATTATACAATTATACATATAAATCTCTTAGAAAAAATCTATAAAAGTTAGTGAAAGGTGCATCAAAATCCGTTTTGTAGTTTAGGAGAATTTAGCAGACAGACAGACAGACACGGATAGCGATCGTTTTATATACGACCAGTTTACCAGTATGAAACCTATCAATTTTAGATTTAATTATAATAATGCATGGTTTTAATAATTAAGATGTCATATGGATATGTCTTCAATAAAAAATCGCATTACAACACTAACGAGTTTGAATTTCGCAGTTATAATCAACAAAAGCCATTAAAAAAATGATTACTTGTTGTAAAAACTGCTTGCGCGATTCAGCATACATTAAGTTAAAATAACGCTATCTATTGACAATATTTTAAATTTAGAATATGCTGCGTTTATCACACTTGTGCTGCGTTGTAACGCGATTTTGTAAACAGAGCTGTTGAGTATTTAGTGATTAGTTATAGTGATATTGTTTTCCACATTTTGTGTGTTTTTGTGTCTCCTTTACAGGATTTAGGTACCGCTATTACAGAAGATAAAATTATAAGAAAACTAGATTAAAACGTGTACACTCGAGTGGGATTTTGTATATACCTTATTCTAGTAAAGGGCTAGAAGTTTCGGGTTCGATTCCCACTACCAAACTTTACACTATTGCCGTGGAGTCCAAAAGTATTTCGTTTTGTTCTAGATGCTTACACGACTGCTAGTAATGAGATACACTTGCATTTGACGAAAACACGCTCATACTATAACATTGATTATTTTTTTAAATTATTTTTAAAGTTTTCTTTTTCTCATTCTTGCAACTCGTCGAGGGTCAAACCTCGGCGTATTTAGAAACTACTAGATCCTCTCTTGCAGGAGTAACAGTAGTGGGTCAAGTTCTTTTAAAAAGTTGCGAGTACGCTCACATCGGCGGGCTATTGCACCGAATTTCACAGCATACTTCGATAATGTACTGTAATAGAAAATAGTTTACATTCGTCGTCGCATAAGATCCTAGATTCGATAAACGAGTAGACTAGACTGTTACTACTGTGAGTGTTATTACTACAAAATAGAATGGAGGTAACGCAGTCGGAAGCAACGCAATTATGGGTTCGAGTCCTTTAAGACATGTAATCTGTACTTCACTCGGCGCAGGGAGAATCGCAGGTAAGTGTCTTGAGACACTTCGCTTGGAAACGTTGTAAATTTTGACTTAACTTTTCTCTGATGCCTCGTTTACACGTGGCAAGTTGGCAAGTGCATAAATTAATTTCAATACGCCTAAAAGGAAAAGAAATAACAATGTGACTAATGCCGTTTTCATTCAGTTTCTTATTTAAAAAAAAATGTCGAATTTAATTTTGACATATTGTTTATATAACAAATACCAATATTATGTCAATTTTACAACGTTTACAAGTGAAGTTTATTGCAACTTATTAGCTCTGAAACTTAACATATGACGTCAAAATATATGCCTAAATTAACTTATATTTTAAATATATTTTAAATGAATGAGACATATCCATATGAAGGCGTTTTTAAGCCTAGCAACATTGACGACTTGGATGAATGAATGTCATTTAAATTTTGTAATAAAAAATAAGTTTTTTTTTTTTTTTGGGAGTGTTACTTTTCTTGAGTTTTCAAAAGAAATGTAATCATCTATTACCCATTTACTAAATTCATTCATATCTGTGCGTCAATGTTTAAATATACAAAAATGAAATTCAGTTGATTTTTTTTTAAATTTTTTATTTAAACCTTTTTATAAAAAAAATCAGCTGAGTTTTTAATCACCACACGTAGAGATAAGTATTTTTTCTCAAACTTTGAATCGGTTTACGACGTTCTCTTAAAAAACTTCAATCTTTATCTTTGGGATTTATTCCCTCCAAAACTTAAAAGGCATAACGCCTACTACCTTTGCCCATAAACAAATTAATAAACTACTTTTTTAACATGTTATCGTATTGACTTCATTTAAGACTTATAAGCTTTATAAATAACGTTATCCGTTTAAGCTTATTATGTTGGTAGTACCTTCAAACAGCACGAGACGCAATTGATCGCATACTTTAACTGAAAAAATAAATAGTTAGTAAGGTTACTAGTGCGATTTTGACTGAAGTGTTGCCAACATGGAATATTGATGAAGATTTCTGTCAAAGCCATCTGTAACGTTACCCTATCCTGATTCATACGGAACAGGCTTAGCTATTCGTACTTTTTTCATATAAACCACTAACGTACTTGTGAAATATGTGAAATACGGTATTGCCAGCGACAATTTACCCACCGGAACCATAGAGGAGAAATCGCATGGTCTACAAAAGAGAATTGTTTTCTTTTTTAGCGGAATCGTACGACCCAACGCGGGCCAACGCTGAGATGATCATAAGCTGCACCACAGCTTACCCGTTCCGCGTGAACGATAAATCTATACTATGCGTGTACTGCCAAGAGCTCTACCAGGACCCAGAAGTGTTCAGGACCCACATGGAAGCCGAACATGACTACTTCAGCCTCAAAGTCGCGTTTCACCATCTACCAAAGCACGAATTCATCAAAGTAGACCTAACAAATCTAAGATGCAGGACATGCAAGCAGTCCTTTGTCAACCTCGAGGCAGTACTACCACATTTGGAGGCAGTGCACCACAAAAAAATTGACCAGAAAGGAAAGCTAGGGGTGATGCCGTATATGCTGCAGAAGGATGTCTACAACTGCGCTGTGTGCGACAAAAACTTTCCATCTCTCTTCCACCTGAACAGACACACGATCACTCACTTCTTAAGCTACGTCTGCCACGTGTGCGGAAGCAGTTACGTGGCGACCACCGGCCTGTTAAGACATGTGAGGTCCAAACATCAGAGTTACGAGGTCACATGCAAGAGATGCAATAAAGTATTTCCTACAATGGAAGCAAAGGAGAAGCATTGTCGTACTCAGAAGTCTTGCATGCCCTACTGCTGTCCTAAATGCCAGGAGAGATTCCTCGATTGGAAGACGAGGAAACGGCATATGGAAGTCGCTCATGGACAGTCGAAAAGAACGTTCAGATGTCCGGATTGTAACATTGACTTCGCGAACGAGAATGCGTATTACGATCACTTCAAACTTCACCATTCAGATGATTGCGCGATGTGCAAGCATTGCGGGTTGAAGTTCCTGTCGGTGTACCGTTTGAAACGGCATATAGCTAAGCATAATAACTGAAGGGTTCTTACGACTAGTTTCTTCTTATGGTTATAGGCCAACTGACAGTCGAATAATTGTCATGACAATAAGGTACGTCATTGTACAAAAAGTCGCTGAAACTTTAAAGCGTTCCTGTAATTGAATCGCGATAAGAGTTTGTGGTAAGTCCCCTGCTTAACTGGCCGCGCTATACAAAAGTGTCAAATAACGACGTCAAGTGCTAAGTGGGACTTAAATATTTAAGTAGCCTTTGAGTATTCAGCCGTAAGACTACTACTACTGTTACGACTAGCAGTTGCCCGCAGATCTGCCCGTGTATTCGAGGTTGCAATAAAGTAATTGCCGTGCGTATTTACTCGACGTCAAGGTCACGGCACCCCTTCCACCTGTCAAATTATTGGTGCGCTTCAATGTCATTTTCTAAATGTCTACCAAAGTTTTTTTTTTTATCTCTATTATCTTGGGTAGTGATGCCAACATTATAAAATAATTTTAAGGCGGCTCAGTTACGCATTATCCAATAAAATTATTGTCCGTCTGTGGCGCCGTACGGCGCCAGCGAAGCTTTACCGGTTATAGCCTATGTCACTCGGGGATAATGTAGCGTTCGATCGGTGAAATAATTTTTAGAATCGGTTCAGTAGTTTTTTTTTTTTTGTATGATTAAGGTGGCATTTTCGCCACTAGGGCTGCGCCATGTTGTAGGTCCGTTTAGGTCCTTTAGATCAGGGATTCCCAAACTGGGTTCCGCGGAACCTACGGGTTCTGTAGAATAGTCATCAGGGTTCCGCCAAAATTATTTATATAGCTATTAAATAATACCACGGTTACAAATATTATTTTGAAATAGCGCAAAATATGTGATGAGAAGGACTCATTACTTTTATGTAAATAGTTATGATTCTACTCCAGATATATGCATACAATTGTCGGACATAATACCGAATTTAAACAATTATTCATAATACAGTAAAACAATTTCATTTTTCACATTAAAACTAAGAAATTATTCTTTAAAAAAAATTTCTTACTCGTATCAGTGTTGATTTTTAATCATTTAATATGGGGTTCCATAAAATAAAAGGTATTTGGTTGGTGTTCTGTTATCTTTAAAGTTTAGGAACCCCTGCTTTAGATGACCGCGGACCACGGCTATCCTCTAGATGAGAATATGTTTTTGTTTCATACTTTTTAGAGCGTGATTTTTCAGTAAGTAGTCGGCTTTTAGATAATCCTTTAGTCCTTTAGTCTTTCCTTTGTATTGCAACATGGGGTTCTTCAAAGGTCCTTAAAAGGTCGGCGCCGCGTCTGCTCCCATTATGTCCTGGGCGGCGGCTTCCACTTACCATCAGCTGGACCGTTTGCCAGTGCGCCATCATTGGCTATAAAAAAAAAATTATTGGCGTGGGAAAAAATATTAATTCCAATATTTTTTTTATACCATGTGATTCTATTCCTGCGATACTCATCTAAATCCACAATTATTATTTCGTACTTTTGAAAAATCCTGTATAGATTATAACATTAGAATTCTTTAGGATCGAAATGTAGCTTAGATTAAGTAATCTGTATTTGTCGTATATTACTTAGGAATGAATTAAAATATTGGTGAATTAAATATTCTGTATTATTTACCTACTGGATTAGCCTATGTCTTATTCCAGAACTTACACGATCTGCGTTTAAAATTTCATTAATATCGGTTTAATAGTTATGGAGATACGTGGTAACAAACATTCACACACACACTTTCGCATTTATAATATTAGAAGGATGGGATATTTATAAACGGCATACGATCGGCTGCAGATTTCAGGAAACACTTCCAGTATAAGCTGAGCTGAAGCAGTGGTAGCCGATTGGTTAAGCACGCGTCTTGCGGGCTTAAGGTCATGGGTTCAAACCCTGGCTCACACCTCTGGATTTTTCGAAATCTATGTGTGAATCATAACTTTAATATGATTATCACTTGCTTACGGTGAAGGAAAACATCGTGAGGAAACCTGCATGTCTTTAGACATGTGAAATCCACCAACCCGCACTGGGCCAGCGTGGTGGATTATGGCCTGAATCCCCCTCGCATTGAGGGGAGGCCCGTGCCCAGCAGTGGGACGTTAAAAGGGCTAAATTATTATTATTATTATAAGCTGAGCTCTCATTACTAACCCGTGATGTGGAGATAGGAAAGATGACTTGGCCATCTCATACGACATGACACCTTCATAAAATACTTCAAATGCCGTGTGTCCACTGGCAAGTAACTTCCGCAATTTCTTGCAGACATCACTTGCCGATATATTTCCACTGACTGCAATTTTACACAACCGTGTACATATGGGACTTGCAGCAAGTTCGGCAAGTCGCAGAAGTCCACTTGCGTGAGTGTTTACACATTGGAAATCGCTTGGGCAAGTTTTCTTGCCAGTGGACACTAAGCATAAAGCCGTGTGTCCACTGGCAAGAAAACTTGCACAAGTTTACTTGCGCAAGCGACTTCCAACGTGTAAACGCTTGCGCAAGTGGACTTCTGCGACTTGCCGAACTTGCTGCAAGTCCCATATGTACACGGTTGTGTAAAATTGCAGTCAGTGGAAACATATCGGCAAGTGATGTCTGCAAGAAATTGCGGAAGTTACTCGCCAGTGGACACATGGCATTAGAATTAAATATATGTAGAAGGAAATCGAGGAAGAGATAACCAAGAATAAGCTACCTGCCTCCCGAGCCAAGTGGATTTGTCTACGAGCGTTTTTACAAATCACTACGTTTCACGTATGGAAATGACATTTACATTTACATACATTTCAGCGTAGCGTTTTGTAGAAACGCTTGTAGTCGAAGCAAAATCCCAGTGTATCACAGAGCCAAAACTTCTACAGTTCTTGTCAGTGACGGATCAAGAGTTCTGACCGCCCTAGGCTAATTATGAGGACGCGCCCCCGCCAGGTGTGTTGCGGTCGGCCTAAAAAGTAGTATATTAGTTTGGACTTTGTTTACTAGTGTGAAAATTTTAACATGGTTCATACTACCTACAAAAGTTTTCAGATCGATCTGCAAGCGAAACTAACGTTGTCCTTTAATCTGCACGACATTCAACCTTAGAGTGGCAAACCATTTTTTTAGCTGACCGTACATAAAGGCAAAGCACCTCACGCATTATACGACCAAAATCATGACAAATGACTGCAGGCTACCAAGTAGAAAACCAAATCCATGTCGTGTTTGGCCGCATGACTTGTATTGGCTTAGTTTCTATACACAACTTAGTTGTTGCGGCCATTGACCATGATTTGTTTTACGCGCGCTTTTCTAAAATTTCGGGACTCCCAAGCTATTTCAGTTCAGCGCATTTAGTTTTAGTGTTTTGTCTCGGTCTAGTTGAAATATGTAGGGTAGATGCAATGATGCTAGATTAATAGTGCATGCGAAGACACGATTTCAGCGCGCCCCCCGATCCTCGCGCCCTAGGCTGTAGCCTAATTAGCCTAAGCGTTAATCAGGCCCTGGTTCTTGTTGAAAGTTGATTAGATTTGGTACAGAAATACCTTTGTAGGAGATAGCAATACAATAAAATGTCATTTTTGAGCGCCCTCCCCCTACATGGCAAGTGGGAATAAATATATTTTTAGTTACTCCATCGTGTGGGGTATCATAGAAAAGGAAATTTCAAAGGAATAGTGTTCCCATACAACGCCCGGCCGGTTTTTTTGTTTTAAAATTTCTAGAAATGTGAGGTTATCACTAACAATTACATATTACTTATGGAGTAGCATTGGTTACGCCCGTTAGCAGTTAGCACTTCGCGGTTAAGTGCTTATAAAAGCTCCCACGCACTAAGCAGCCCGGCTGAGCCAATCTGATGTATGATGGCTCTAAGAACCCGCGTAGTAGGCGGCCAAGAATTTTGCTCAATCCGGCTGCCGCAGCCGGGTTGCCTAGTGTCTAGGAGCTCTAAGGCAGGAGTGGACTTATGTCAATAGCCCAATGACTAGATTCAAAAATAATCGAAAACATGAGACGTTTAGTTTCCGATACAATAAACATTTTTCGTTGACTAAAAACGGTGGCCAGTGGTTGAACTTCAGCGTCGTTGGAGACTACTGTAAATCCTGACTTACAGGAGTAAAGGTGGGAGTGGGAGAAAGTCCTAGCCCACGATATAACGCTCGATAGTCACCAAAACCTATCAATATTGAAAAGAACAACGATGGAACTGAAATTTTCTCTTTTCTAGAACGACGGACCACGCTCAACATAGAAGAGAAATCAAGACGTGACCCCGTCATACGTAACGCCTTGATCCTATTACGACGCACGTCAGCATACCCTATACTGCTGGGCAGGAGAGGTGTCAAATGTCACTTTTGTCCCTACGACATCGAAGACCCAGAACTAATGAGGCGACATCTCGATGAGCACGAATATATCGATAAAGCGACATCGATGTATAAAAAAGAAACGCTCACCCGAGTCGACATCACTACTCTAGCGTGCAACATTTGCAAAACAAATCTCGCAACTCTCGAGCAAGCGGCAACACACTTACATGGCACTCACAAACTTAACATAAACCTCAAAGAGTGCTTAGGCTTAGTGCCTTTGAAGCTAGAGAGAAATAAATTCGAATGCATCGAATGTCCAAATAGATATTCTGGATTGAAAGCTTTATACAATCACGCTGGCGAACATTACTACACGCACGCTTGTGACGTTTGCAGCAAGAAGTTTCCTACCCAAGTTGCTCTTAAAAAACACGTAGCGGAGAAGCATTTAGGAATCACTTGCACGATGTGCAAACAAAGTTTCCCGTCCACAGAAGAGAGGAAACAACACCGCAGGGAAAACGAGAACTGTCGCCCGTTTCCTTGCACTATGTGCAACGCAAGGTTCCTCTGTTGGGAACACAGGCAGAAGCATTTGGAGAGTGTACATCAACAGCCTAAACTTGAGTTTCCTTGCAAGGAATGTTCTAGCGTTTTCCCAACCAGGATGTCGTTGTACAGTCATTTTAAAGAGAAACACACGGACGAGTGTATATGCACTTCCTGCGGTAAACAATTTAGGCGGAAGAGGGATTTGGAGGAGCATATGTCGATTCATACCGGCTTGAAGCCGTGGGTGTGTGCGGTATGCGGTAAAGCGTTCGGTACACGGAGATCTTTGACACAGCATCTGTTGATTCATAATGACAGCAAAAAGTCGAAGTGTACTGTGTGTGGCAGACTATTCGTGGGTCTCAGTAGACTCAAGGAGCATGTTATGAAGCGTCATCCTGAGGCTTATCCAACTTACTTTTAAATTAATGAAATATATTGAAGATAGTTCGTTCTGATTGGTCTTTTAAATGGTGTTTGACAATCCTTTTTCTATCGCATTTTTTAAAAATAAAGTTATGAGCTATGTGAGGTCATCATAAAGCTTCTCCATTAGTTATACTCTTAGACCATCTAACTAGGGACCCGGTACGCGCATAATTCAACGAACAAAATGTTCTGTCAATTCTTGGGGGAGGGGAGGTAACCACTACATTAAAATTGACGCACACTTACTCAAAACATTTTGTGTCATTATAAACGCACACGTAAAGAAATGTGCAACACTAGTATATTTTACGCACACTAAAAGATCTAATACGTCAACATACAAAATTTTACTACCGTAGGACCATCGGTGTAATAGGGTGAATACCACTATCGATATTTCTAATTAGCTATATCGATAGTTTCATATACTCATTATTACATTTATAGCTGTCATTATAATCTACTGAATTATCTCTACTGAAACAGCTGAACAAGAAATAATGAGTAACTCACGAGGCGTAAATATTCAACGGAAACAAGATGATTCCGGGTACATCCCAATCTAATCTAAAATCCATCTAAAAAATAAGTACCTAATGTTCCCAAATAAGGTGTTTCATCCCCCCCCACTCCCACTCGACCAGCGCCATCTGCTGCCACTGGCCTGGCTGATATCTTTTGTTAGGTAGGTACGTATAAACGTAATAGGTATTATTATACTAATGTCATCATCATCATCATTTCAGCCAAAAGACGTCCACTGTTGGACATAGGCCTCTCCCAAGGTTTATTATACACTATATATATTATATTTTTATCGATACCGGTCTGCAATCATAAATAAACACTACTACAACACTGTTCAAATCAAAAAGTATTTAATTCAAAATCATTCTTGCAACATTGACTAATACGACTGAATAATTTTGATACTTGATTTATTATTTTCCATATTATTTATTATTCATAATGCAAGCGCAAGCACTTTTAAGTTTTCTTTGATGTTGGTCAATAAGATAATATTTGTTATACATATATTTATGCCATATGTGATTCATCGCCTCAGTAGCAGACGCTGCCTGCTTCTGGGTCATATGGACCCGGAGCAGTGTCAGGTTCGATTCCGTTTATCAAGATCAAGAATTTATCGAGATCGTATTTATCTGAATTGTTTCGATAGTGGGTGTTTTTGTTTCAACATGAGTTAGTTATTTTTTTTTGTATTTTAGGAAAATAAAACAAACATATCATAGCTACTGCGTTTTTTAATTATTTTTTTATTTTAATCTTGGTCTAAATATTCCACTCCTGATAAATCCATATATTGGCGTGGGCCTGCCGCTGCCACATCAACTCATCATCATCAGTCTCCACAGCATTGCTGTCATCTTGAAGATTTATTATTAATCGATTAATGTCATCGTAAAGAGCAATTTTCGACTATTCTTACCTGAAAAATAAAATAATTCAATAAAAGATAATTTCTTTAATGCTTTAAGATTATTTGTTTATTTAGTAATTAAGTAACGATGTTAACTGACAAGCAAACATAGAAAAATAAAGCAACCTTAGTTTATGTATTGGTCGAGATGAAAGCAACACATAAAAATAATGCGCAAGTATCAAGTGTATTCAATCGAATGTACCTCTAAGCGATCAATGTATATTAACTGAAAAACCTGTAAACTGAAGCTTTGAGCCTGCCTTTGTATACAATAAACACATTATTTAACTTAAAAACTGTAAAATAAACTGCTTATATACCTATAATATCAGCGGTTCTTTGGTAAGCATGGTCGAGTTCTGACAAAATATTTTGCACCTCAAATTCCGCGAGACACCGCCTGTAAACTTTGTGAATCACCTCTCTTGTTGAATTACTAATGATTTATTCATTGTAAATCGTTTTTAACGTTCTGCGACTGGTTTATCACCGCGTAATTCAGTATTTATCCGTTTGTTTACAAAGTTCAAATACTTGACAATTATTTGACAAATAAAAAATACAGTTGCCAGGGTAGAAAAGATTCGTCTATGGTCACAGTAGACTATTCGATTAATTCGTACTCGATTAATTGTATCGATAATGTTTTCGATTCTTATGACATTTAATATTTTAATGAATTTAATAGAAAAATTGCATTAATTACATCAAAAATACTTACATATGAAATGTTACCCCATCTTTTTGTATATTACTATTTTTTGTAATTTCTTTGCACACGTTTAATGGGACAATTCGGCATTTTTCACGGAGCACCTTACACCGCGAAAACGATACTTACTCTGATCAAATCGATTTCGAAAACAGTTTTTATATACGTGTCAGAGATTGTTGGTCCTGTACCTATAGAAAAAAGCTAGAGGGGAAGATCATGCGAAGCGCATCCTGAGCTAATACATCCATGGTTATACTGTATATCTCAAAGAATCGGAGTTCCATTGTACTCCAACTCGACTATGGTCGGTCTTGTTGGCCTCTTTTTGATTAACGTTATGTTAATTAGCGATGTAAGGTTATTCCCGTATTACTCCCGTTAGCACTTTAGCTAAATGCTTGAGCTAAAGGTGTTCTTACCTCAACAGTATACATTTTTAAATAACATTAAAATTGGAAAAAATACTGACTTAAGTTCAAATACAATAAAATTTTCTTTTGATTAAAAACGTTGCGGTTTCCAAAATCTTTCATTGGTACGACATCGTCCACATTTCTAAATCTTCCACTTCCTATGTTGTCCACTCCCAAGATCCTTTAACATCAATATTAATGCCGTTATAAGATGCAGGTCGACTTCAAGTGCTTGAGCTATTCCTCCTCCTCCTCCTCCTCTTCCTCCTCCTCCTCCTCCACCTCCTCCACCTCCTCCACCTCCTCCTCCTCCTCCTCCTCCACCTCCACCTCCTCCTCCACCTCCTCCTCCTCCTCCACCTCCACCTCCACCTCCACCTCCTCCTCCTCCTCCTCCTGCCTGCTCCTTTGTTTTAACCCGACTGCTCGAAGAATGGTTATGTTTTTCCATAGCTTCTCTTCAGTGAGCCTAGGATGGGGTGCTCCGCGCTAAATCACATACACATTAAGCTCTTTAACCGACGAAGCCATTTATCATAAAGCATCCTTTGATGCGGCAAAAATGCAATAAATTAACCTCACCGATTCACCCACCACAATCAAATGTGACAACGAACATTTCTTATTGTTCTAGAGTTCGATCCGTTGGTCGAAGCGAGACAAAACGCGAAGGTAGTGTTGAAATACTCCACAGCGTATCCGTTCAGGATCCCCAGTAATGACATGGTGTGCGTGTATTGCTGCGAAGCGTACAGCGACCCCAAGGTGTACAGGGAACATATGAGGATCGACCATCCAGTCTTCAATGTCTCCACAGCCTTCGCGCACACTATGAGCTCCGAAGAGTACTTGAAAGTTGACTGCACAGAACTAGAATGCAGGTTATGTTCAAAGAAGTGCGACACCGTTCAAACAGTGGCGGAGCATTTGATGGCGTCTCACGATAAGAAATTGAATTTGAATGCTGAGATTGGCGTGCAGATTTTCATGCTGGGTCAAGAGAGATGGGTCTGTGCTGTCTGTGGCCTCAAGTTCCCGTGCTTAAGGGCTCTGAGCCGCCACAACAGTGTGCACTATCATAAATACACGTGCGAGACGTGCGGCAAGTCTTACATCAGCCGGGAGAACCTGAACAAGCATATTCTCTTCGGGCATTCGCAAGAGAAGATCTGTATCAAGTGTAAGAAGTCGTTTCCCAACTGCGAGGCGCGGCGACAACATGTGTTAGCCACGAAGCGCTGTTGGCCTTTCGGTTGTAACCTTTGTGGCGAACGTTTCGTGTCGAGAAAGCTCAAATCTGATCACATGTCCGAAGTCCACAGGCAGAGGCAGCTCAAATTCCACACTTGCCCCGAATGCGGCAAAACTTTCAATGAATGGCGGATGTATAGGTCCCATTTTATAATTTCGCACACTAATAATAATTACGAGTGCCCGTTTTGCGGTGCCAAGTTCGATAATAAACGGGGGTTGGAGGACCACAAGGTGATTCATACGAAAGAGAAACTGTTTCCATGTACTGTGTGTACGAAATCGTTTGTGCGGAAGAAGAATTTGATCCAGCATCTTTGGATACATAGTGAACATAAGAGGTTTGAGTGCACGCCTTGCAACAAGCAGTTCAACCAGAGAGTGAGCTGGAAGACTCATATGAGGTCGTATCATCCGGAGTTGGTGGATTTTTGAGTTTTGAGACCATTTTGTATACTGTGCTATCGTCATAAGAGCATAGAGTTATAAGCAAAGGAGATAAATAAATAAACGAAAATATATATCGCCAGATTGACACACCAAGGGGCTATGCACACGGGCAACTTTTGCGGCAACTGGCCACTCGCAATTAGCTGTTTTCATACAATCGCGTCAACTGTTGCTGGCAACAGGCAACCTTTAACGAAAAACCATTTAAAAGTTGATAGTTTCGGCGACTAAGTTGATAGTTTCTTCAACGAAAGTTGTTCCGTGTGCATAGGTCCCAACTGTATGGCCCCAAACTAAGCAACGTTTTTACTATGGCTATCATATACTGGGCTGAGGCGATCCCAATGACACCCAGACCAGGGCAAATTAAAGGCCCTCGCTCATCGTACGAAACGCAGATATAATAGCTACTTTACGCCGATTTTCTGTGAGAGGTAGTACCCAGGTCGATTCAGCCCATATATAAGCTGTAGTCAATTGGCTACAGCTTGGCTAACACCAATAATAATACCCAACTCCATTGCTGATAACTATATTTGGAAGAAGAGGAAGGGAGTCGGGAACAACTATGCTAAGCGTACGGCCGTGCTCACTTTGGATGGATGCTTGACTTTTCATCCGAATTTTAACTCGTGCGTACACGTGCGAACACGCACGAATGGTCCCGACCTTCCGAGTACTACGGGAGTGCGCACACTGGGTGCGAATTGGTCGTATGTGTACGTACGTATAGTTCCGACGTCCGAAATCAATCCGAACCTGCTGGGATTTGAAACGCGTTCGTGCGTTACCGCTCATCTCGGGTTGAGACCGCGTGGTTCTGCAACCTATTTGACGGAAGAAAACGTATCCAATGTGTTCGTACGACGACGATCATACGTCGACGTACGATGAAAATTCGTGCCCAAAGTGAGCACGGCCTACGGCAGTGCCCTGACATTAAACAGGTTTAATTTAGTTAGAATTTAAGTGGTTACATTTAAAACATAGGAGTTTTTAAAATTGTTTACCCTAAGAATATACTTTTATTTTGTGGCTTCCACACACGTTGTACTACTGTTAAATTTTAAGACGATTTGTTGTGTAAGTATTACTTTGAATTCCTATATTAATATATCTTTATACTTTGTTATTAATATCATAATTTTAAGGTCTCTTATCCCCTAGTTTACATTGATGCAAAACGTATACTGATTTATGTAACTGCCTCTGTTTTGTTAGTTCAAAATAGCATAAACCCGTGCAAAGGTTGCTGCATTTTAAAGGAGATGGCCCACGGTGGCTTTGCCGTCACCGCAGACTCGCGCGTTTCGTTGATGTGCGACTGCATCGCTACTTCGCATTTGTAACCCGCGTCAGAAGCGATTCAATAGCGCTTCTGAGGGCCCTACTCTGTTTCAAACGAAAACGAAATTTCGGACGAAATACGCGTATTTCCTACTACGTTACTCATTGATTACGACATTTCTTATTAACGAAAATTGTTTGACGTTTAGATCGACGACGACGAAGACGTCAAACAATTTTCGTTAATAAGAAATGTCGTAATCAATGAGAAACGTAGTAGGAAATACGCGAATTTCGTCCGAAATTTCGTTTTCGTTTGAAACAGAGTAGGCCCTCTGACGCGAGGTTGTATTGATTCAGCAACGCTACGAACGCGCGACTCTTTCGGAACGTTTCGAAATGTTTATATCATGCAATTTTAGCGTCCAAAGGCAAGCACAGGGGGCTTACCACCACCTCTTATAGCAGTTTTGTTTTAACGTTTCAGCGGCCATTTGTGCAATGACGTTTCTTATTGTCATGACAATAAGGTACGTCATTGCACAAAAAGACGCTCAATCGTTAAAACGTTCCTGTAATTGAATCACAATAAGAGTTCGTGGTAAGCCCCCAGGTAGACAGTAGACACTATAGCGCACGACTGTATCGATTCTGCATCGCGACTATCGCTACCATTGTGATGTAGAATCGTGGTTACGTGGGTGAAAGTAAACGACCAGCGACAGCATGCAACTGTATCGTGTTCGTTTTGCGACTGTATCTCGACTTTTTCCAGCGATGCGCTGGAAAAAGTCGCCGTGGGTGACCTTCCTAAACGAGGGGTTACCAACCGTCAAAACGGTGTTTTATATTCATAGTTGGTTGTTAAAGGTTTATTTGGTGACTTTAATAAATGTTTTTTATCAAACAACTTTTTACTTGCTGGACTTTCAATTACGTTTTTTAAATGTTAACTGTCCCTTTGGGCACTGTTAACTGTCCTTCTCCATAACTCCCGATCCTGAGCCATTTGCTGCCACGTTTTACCCGCAAAGTTATGTCAGGATATGGACATCATCATCATCAATTACTTAATCTTGACTTAATTTGTTACGTTTCCACTAACTGTTTCCCGCGACTTAAGCGCAGAGTCAAAACCTTAGCGGCATCTAGTGACTGAGAGGAACGCTTCTCAAAATGTAAGCCCTTAGGTCATTTTCAGAGGTATCGTGTTCATTGGATCTGACTTTTGCGCTGTTCACATGCTTTTTAGTCATATTTGGTCCTCATCTTGAAAGTGGTCTTCTGATTTAACTAATGGGTGTATCACATCCACACTATTAACATACGATATATCGCCTCAACTAACATAATATACATACCACAAGTGAACCCACCGAAGACAGCAGAAGGAACACTTGAATGATTGGGCATTTCTTTTTGTTCTAGACGCGAAAAATGACCCGAATATCATCTCGAAACGGAACGCCGAGTTTCTCGTGAAATATTCCACCGTATACCCGTTCAAGCTACCCGAGGATAACATGGTGTGCGTGTACTGCGCCGAGGCATACGACGACCCTGCACTGTTCAGGAGACATATGCAGGAAGAACATGAGCACTTCATCGTTCGCATGGCCTTCTTCCACTGCTCCGAAGGCTACATCAAAGTCGATGCCTCAGACATAAACTGTCGAATTTGCTCCGAACATTTTGAGAATCTTGAGGAGATCGCTGAACATTTGCACTCGATACATTATAAGCCTCTTGACTTAGAAATGCCGTTAGGCTTGCAACCCTTCAAGTTAGATAAAGACAAATTGCTCTGCGCGATCTGCAACGCCAGGTCTTTGTGCTTGCGGCAATTAAGCAGACACACCCAGAGTCACTTCTGGAGGTTCACGTGCGAAGCGTGCGGCAAATCGTACGCGACCAACACTGCCTTACGCAGCCACATTCGCTTCTCCCACATAAACAACGAAAGGATCTGTAGGAAGTGTAAAAAGACTTTCAGCTCTCTAGAGGAAAGGCGGAAACACTTAGCTGAAACGCCGAAATGCTGGTCTTACTTGTGCTGCGTTTGTGGCGCGAGATTCATGACTTGGACTATCAAACAGCAGCATATGACAGAAGTCCACGACACGAAGCAGAAGAGTTACGTCTGCCCTGACTGCGGGGAAGTGTTTAAAGAGCGCAAGAGGTTTAGGATACACTTCAAATTGTCTCATACAGACGACATGTTCTCTTGTTCCTGTTGTGGCATGAAATTTGAGACGAAAAAGAACTTGGCTGAGCACAGCGTGACGCATACTAAAGAGAAGTTGTTCCCTTGCACTGTATGCTTCAAATCGTTCCCGCGAAAGAAGAATCTGAAGCAGCATATGTGGATACATATGGAGGAGAAGAGGTTTGAGTGTAAATTGTGCAACAAAAAGTTCAATCAGAAAGTCAGTTGGAGGACGCACATGAAGTCGTACCATCCAGATTTAAACGTTACTGAGGAGGGGAAGAATAATATTAAATTGATGTTATCTGTTTTGGCTGGGGAATAATAACAATAATAAACATAAAATAATGGAAGGAGTTATATTGTAAGAAATAATTTAGTTAATAATTAATTTACCCTGCTAGTTTTCCAAGTCGCAAAATCTGATGTTAAGTTTTGTCCGTTTCGGTTATTTGCCGGATCTTAAAACGGAATGCACGTGTGAACTCATACATATAAGGGGCCATCCATTAATTACGTCGCACGTAAAGGGGGGGAGGGGGTCGACGAAATGTGACAATGTGTGACAAGGGGGTGGGAGGGGTCCTAAGTTTTGTGACGGTCACATTTCAAAATCGAATATATCTAAGTATTAAAACCGAAATTTGAATTGTTGACGAAAATTTTTGAAAATTTCTGAAAATTTTAAAAAATATGTGACGTCACACAGGGAGGGGGGAGTCTCGCAAATGTGACCAGCTGTGACAAGGGGGGGGGGAGGGGTCTAAAAATCATGAAATTCGTGTGACGTAATTTATGGATGGCCCCTAAATTGTATGGTAACTAAACCGTATCCTGCAAGGTTCATGTCTCCGTGTGAACGTAGCGTAATATTCAACGACAATATGCACACATCCTCGTCGAGTTACCGCCAAATTTAAAGAGATTATTATCCAGTTTACATTGGTCTTACCAAACATTTCTAGGACCAAAAGTGATTGGTAATGCCAGCGTAAGTCCATCATACATTTCTATAACTTTCAACAATGGCGTTGTTGAGAGCTAGTTTTACTTTAACTGCACCTATTATCATATACTTGGACCGACTGCCTTTTTGACTCCGGACTCTAGGTCCAAAAGTTTCCGAAACAAACTTACTTATGGTTACTAAGGTTCAAGATTTACGATAGACCAATCACAATCCATTATTATTTTCTATAGACCAATCGCAATACGTCGCGAAACGCATAATTTCGTTAGCCAAGCGAGACTAAAGTCAAAGGCAACATATTTATTTTTTATTCATGTAGGATAAAGGAAGTACTTATAAATATTTTAGCGTTACCACCGGTTCGTAAGGCTGCTTTTATGGAGAAGGGCTGGAAGGAAACTTAATGGTTACTCTTTGCAAAGGAAAAATTGTGTACATTTTTAAAACAGCACGCAATGTGACCAGGCAACACCATTGTCGCTAGAAAATACAGTAATGAAAAACGCGAGATAAGTGACCGGTCGCTTTCTTTCTGTTCTAGGCGTAAATCCGATGCACACCGCGAGACGGAACGCTGAAACAGTGGTTCAGTACACCACAGCCTACCCCTTCAGGCTGCCAGACGCATCTATGGTGTGCATCTATTGCGCTGAAAGCTATGACGATCCTGCCACTTTCAGGGATCACATGAGAACCGAACACCAGCACTTTGTGGTTCGAATGCTGTCCGCTCGCGTTACCGAAGGCTTCATTAAAGTGGACTGCACTGAATTGAGTTGTAGACTATGCGGTGACAATCTCGATACTCTAGAACAGGCGGCTGAACACTTAGTACTGATACATGGGAAGAGTATAGACATGAATCACGACTTAGGCATGCATCCATTCAAAATCGGCAAGGATTTGTACGCGTGCACGATTTGTAGCGAGAAATTCTCAACGCTCCCCTTACTAAGCAAGCATACGCATAGGCATTACCTGAAGTATACCTGCGAAACTTGCGGCAAAACATATGCGACTATAACATCGTTGCAATGCCACTTGAGGTACAGCTGTGGTAACGGTCCGGATATAAAAAAGTGCAGGAAGTGTAAGAGGGTCTTCAGCACGGTGACAGAGAGGCAGGAGCATTTAAGGAGGTCGAATAAGTGCTGTCAACATGTTTGCAACATTTGCGGACAGCGCTTCGGCACTTGGAACATGAAACAGACTCATTTGAAGGATAAGCACGGGAAGCCAGCGCGGACGTACCCGTGTCCGGAATGCAATACGGTATACGCTAGTCGCGAGCAACTGCGGGTACATTTCAAAATTGCACACACAGACGACTATGTACAGTGTTCCTATTGCTCCAAACGGTTCGACAACGAGAAGAACTTGCAGAAACATATAGTCGTTCACACTGGGGAGAGGACGTTCGCTTGTGATGTGTGCTCGAAGTCGTTTCCGAGGAAGTCGACCTTGCAACAGCACATGTGGATTCACAGCGATGTGAAGAAACACGAGTGTAAATTGTGTGATAGGCAGTTTAATCAGAAAGTCAGCTGGAGGACGCATATGAAGTCGAGGCACCCGGAATTGTGTGATTTTTAGACCTGAGCCATTCGTCTATGAAACTCTACTACTCAAAAGACACTTGACTGCTTAGTAATTAAAATTACTAATTAGTAATACTAGTCGCGCGTGGTTCGTCCACGGCGCCACTCAAAGGCAATGCAACCATTTAGTAACTCCCCAAGCTCCATACAAAAAAAAAATCCGGACAAGTACGAGTAGGACTCGCGCCCTGGAGGGTTCCGTACAAATTGGGACCCCCATAGAAACTTTCACCCCTTATTTTAGCCCCTTAGGGGTGGAATTTTCAAAAACGCTGAATTTACTACTTTTTATTTGTAATTAGTAGCTTAAATACTAATTTTCATGTTTCTAACTTCAGAAATGAGGGACTTTCATACAAAATTCCACCCCTTATTATACCCCTTAAGGGTAGAATTTTCCAAAATCCTTTCTATGCCCTTCTTCTACACTGTAAAAGGTACCTACTGATTAAATTTCATGTTTGTAACTCCAGCGGTTTAAGCTGTGCACGTCTTGACAGACGGACAGACAGACAGACAGACGGACAACAAAGTGATCCTATAAGGGTTCCGATTTTTCCTTTTGAGGTACGGAACCCTAAAAACAATACGCAGCAAAGAAAAGTTTCTCGAAACCGGTCGCGCGCGACCAGCATGTCGAGTCGCGTGCTACTAATGAATTACTAACTAGGTTCTTTTGAGTAGCGTCGTGTACGAGCCGCCATAGAAATACTAGTGCTATTACGTTTTGGCAACTCGATTAATAATTAATAATAATACTAAATATCCTGGGACATTTTTACACACGGCTACCTAATCCCAAACTAAGCAAAGTGTGTACTATGGAAACCAGATAACTGATATTACTACATATACTACTTTTTGTTTGTAAATACTACAGAGTAAAGACTAAAGAAAGAGGTGCCCTTATTACATAAATGTATGAAAAAAAAAAACGTGGTCATTGTTTTTTTATTTTCATTGTTGTATCTACCGGTAAATAGTTGAACTACTCGCTTCGTTTTATGTCGATGTTAGTACTAGGCCGACCACTCGGCCGAGTTGCTTAGGGCCAGTCCCCTTAGTAATTGGTCCATGATAAATACATACTTAATATACATATACACCCAGACTCGGGACATACAGACATGTTCATGCACACAAATGCAAAACCAGAAACCACAAATGCAAATGTTAGTAACCAGTTTCTTTTGAGCCCCATTGACGAATGATCTTAGGCATGATACCCTGGGCTTGGTTCTATAGGTCTTCTGCTGAAGCTATTTGGACATAGCCCATAAGCATGGCTATTGTGGGTAGCCTGAGTATACGTGTATAGAAATATGATCTTTGTATTAAGTTTGATAAGGGATAAAGTCGGTAAACGTTCTTCCTTTATCGCACTCGCGCGGACTTGCTGGGTTAAAGTCCCCCCCTCTCCCCCCTCCCCTCCCCCTCTGTTTCTTTAGACGTCTGTATTTTTGTTTTTGTTGGGGTTATCTCCACAACTATGCCCTATGCCACTGTTAGTAGTCGTAAATATTTATAGAAAGTTATGATGAGCTTACACTGGCTCTACAAATCACTTTGGTTCCTAGAATTGCCTTGTAAATCCATTGTAACCAGACATCTTCTTACAGTGCCGTCAATCAATAGGGCTATTTCCATTTTAGAGACTGCAACTCGGAAAAGTTGTGGTGTTGCCTTGAACCACTGTTGAAGTTTTTCAACCACGATATCCTTCTACGACCAGGCCTTCTGCTGCCGTCTTATCTTTCCCTGGATTATGAGTTGGAAGAGCTCATACTGGGTACCGCGCATAACATGACCAAAATACTCCAAATTCCTTTTGCTTTATGGTCGTCAAGATCTTTGTGGACTTCCCCATTCGCTCCAGTACGTTGGTGTTTCTCACACGGGTCTGTCCAAGAAATTTTGAGCATCCGTCTGTAGACGTGGGTCTACAGACGTAATCTCGAATGCCTCAAATTTTTAGGTCTGGACAATGTCCAAATGGGTTCCGTACCCAAGGGGTGCCAACGGGACCCTATTACTAAGCCTACGCTGTCCGTCTGTCAGCGGGCTGTATCTCACGAACCGTAATAGTTAGAGATGAAATTTTTACAGAATGTGTGTTTCTGTTGCCGCTTCAACAACAAATACTAATGTTTAAATAAAATTTTAAAAATAAAGGGGGTCCCCATACAAGAAACTTGATATATTTGACGTTTTTATTCTACGGTGGTACGGAACCCTTTATGTGCGAGTCCGACACGCAATTAGCCGTTTTTTATTGTTGTAAACTGCCAAAAATCGATTAATTTATGCAATGAATCAATAGGTAAAGAATCGTATCTTTAAGTCTTAAGACACTAAGGATTTGTTCAATCGATTTCTCTTTTGTTCTAGAACAAAATCCGATGTACAACGCGAAAAGGAACGCGCAGACCCTTATCCGATTAACAACCGCCTATCCCTTTAGACTGCCAGAGAGTGCCATCGTTTGTGTGTACTGCTACGAAAGCTTCAGCGATCCTTCAGCGTTCAGGAAACACATGGAAAAGGACCATACCACCTTTAACGTAAGGGTCGCGTTCGCTCACATGCACACTGGCTACATCAAAGCCGACGTCACAGACATACGCTGTCGCATTTGCTCGAAACCTTTCACGAAACTCGAGGACGCGGCGCGGCATCTAAACGACGAACACAACGAGAACATAAACTTTGATTACGATTTCGGCTTGCAGCCTTTTAAGATGGATAGTGCTAGATTAGCCTGCGCTGTTTGTGATCTTAAATGTTCTAATATGCGATCGCTGAGTCGCCATTTGCACGAACACTTCTTTCAATGCACTTGCGAGCTTTGTGGCAAGTCGTTCGCGACGGCTGCATCATTGCAGAAGCATGTGGAATACTCGTGTCCGCTCGTCCCGAAACAGCGCAAATGCAGGAAGTGCAAATTGGTATTTTACTCCCAAGAGGACAGGACTAAGCATTTGGAGACCTCCAAAATTTGCCGACAGCACTTGTGTTCGGTTTGCGGTGAGAGGTTCGTCAATTGGAAGATCAAACGGCTGCACATGGAGAAAGCTCACGCGATCCCTAAAAAGGTGTATCCTTGTCCGGAATGTGGTGAAGTCTTTAAGGAGCCGAACACGTTTAGGGCTCATTTCAAAATTGTGCACACGAACGAGCATTTCGGGTGTCCGAGTTGCGATAGGAAGTTCGATACCAAATACTTTTTGGACAGACACTTGGTGGTGCATTCCAAGGAGAGGTTGTTCTCCTGCGATGTGTGCTCGAAGGCCTTCCCCAGGAAGTCTACGTTGACTCAGCACATGTGGATTCACAGTGAGGTTAAGAAATACGAATGCAAATTATGCGACAAGCCGTTCAATCAGAAAGTTAGTTGGAAAACTCATATGAAATCTTACCATCCAGATCTGTGCACTTTTTAAGAACACATTTAATGCTAATGCTCTCAGCTTTGAGATCTATTTATTGATACTCAAAGCTCAATTAAGTCCTTTACTGGTTCAGTATTTTAGGGTACCGCACCTCAAAAGGAAAAATTGAACTTATAGAATCACTTTGTTGTCCGTCTGTCAAGACGTGCAGCCCAAACTGCTGGTGTGAGATACATGAAGTTTTAACAGTAGGTACCTTTTATGGCTTGGAAAAAGCACAAACAGCAGGAAGGATATTAAAAAATTCCACCCCAAGGGTATCAATTAAGGGTATTTGTATGGGGGTTCTAATTTCTCTGAAGCTAGAGACATGAAAAGTTGTATTTAGACGGCTCAAAAGAAATAAAAAATATGCATTTTTAAAAGGATTTTACGGAACCCTGCGAGGGTGCGAGTCCTACTTGCACTTGTCCGGTTTTTTAAACATTACTTATATCGTTTTCTCTTTTTTTTAAGCCTTATCGGCTTACTATGTCAAAACATAGATCAAATAACAGGTAGACATTTTGTCAGCCAGGAAAAGGTACAAACTGGTAGCCGACCATTAGAAAAGTACTAGGGTGGCATGACATTGTAAGAGGTATTTACTAAACGATTGCTAGTATCAAACCATTTCTCAACAGATAATTCAGCCTATTGGCTGACAGTTTTATTATACAGTGGTAGATTCTGATTATTATAAATAGTAATCTGTTGACCTATTTAGGCTCTAAATTATTGTCTTTGTTTACTATTTCTCTGGAATACTTCCTCACGTTGGACTTTCTAAAAAACTTACATTATTGTAAGAGCATTTTTTATTATTTGTAAGCATAGACTTATCATGCGTTCGACTTATCATAATTCAATGTTTGTAAGTATTGGCTGAATACTCAAACGATATTCAAATGTTTGTCACATTTACAAACTTATCTGTTCTGGTGGTCGGAAGATGAACTAACATTTTTCAATAGAGAAAAATGTCATATTTTGACAGTCTTGTATAGATACTAGCGACGCTCTCAGCGGGCCGAATAAGCTTGTGGGACTGTTTGAAATGTCGGTATCTGACATTTATGTATAGTGTGTCAAAATGAATTTGACAGCTCTCAAATTTGAGTTACGTTTGCGTGTTCGGCCGTGAGTCGTAGGTTCCTGCTGATTTCTGATTGGTTGTTAAATGTCAGAAGCGGATTATTATTATTGGACCATGATTATCACTATAACGGCATCAGCAGTTCGACCGTATTTATTTTAAGTTTGTTGTTTGTGTTTTAATTGGGGCGTATGACAGCCGATGTTAATCATTATACTGATTTCAAGCAAATTACACTAGCACTTTGTAAAAAAAAAAACAACGGCTCCCATCATATGACTTCCATAGGTGAGACCACAGTTTTTTTTTCGTTAGTGGTCTGTGGGTTGGGACATTACACAATATAAAAAAGAACTTGACGAGGAGTGGTCTTGAGAGATCATTCTATACTAGATTAAATGTATTTTCCAAAAACACTCACTAATGGGCCTGCCGCACAGTTTCAGTCCAGCGTTCCAACAGGGGTGACCTTGGTGGGAACTTTGTTCCCATCCGCTGATTTGTGTTTAATTTGGATTACATCTGCTGTCTACATGGATGGCAACAAGCAAGGTCACCCCTGTTGGAACGCTGGATTGCAACTATGCGGCAAGGCCTTAACATCGACAAAGTGTCTCCTCAAACCATAGGCAGTAGACTATTTTTGCCTCAAAATGTTGGTGGCAAATACCATTAGTCGATGATTTTGCCAGACGATGGAAGCTATTAAGTATTTTTTGTGAAGTGAGTTCACTCGAGGTTTTTTTTTGACGTAGTTGTCAACGACAAGTGACTTTAACGAAACGTGAAAAGTTTTTGTATTATATTATTACCATATCGTTCTTTCAACAAATAGGTAACATTCTGAATGCGCACCAAATTAATTGTTACAATAGTTAAGTTTATATCACAGAAGATATTACACGTTACTTGTTTATTGAAATAGTTGTAAATTGTCAATAAATTTATTATAAAGTACACGATCGTTTCAATCCAAAATATTAATCAAACTTGTAATAATAACACAAAAATTTGCAGCTTATAAAATACACATAACATAACGACACAAAACGGCTACTTTTAAAACCGTTTTCAATAACCGTTTTTTTATATTAGAAGTGAATATTTTTGACTTAAAAACTGATAAGGGACAGGAGTTTCTATTTGCCTTTTAATTCAATCACTTCCTGGCTTCATGACTTCATGACCTCTAAGTGTCATATGCCGTGAAACGCCCCAAAAACACTTCAGGAATGAAAATCACAAAGGGACTTTTTCTTTTTGTTTCTAGAACCGCATATAATGGCGAAACGGAATGCCGAGGTTGTGTTGCAATACTCTACAGTCTATCCCTTCAGGGCGCCAGGCAAAAACATGCTCTGCGTCTACTGCTGCGAGGAATACACGGAACCGGAACAATTCAGGAAACATGTCGACGAAATGCACAAAGAGTTTACCGTATCCACGGCTTTCGCTCATCTCGGTAGACGCAAGGAACTTCTGAAAGTCGACATAACTGACCTCAAATGCAGAGTGTGTTCGGAACCCTACGAAACTATAGAAGAAGTCGCCGAACATATATCCAAAACTCACGTCAACTACGTCACGAGGAGACTGAATCTCAATTACGAGATCATGCTCCAGCCTTACAGATTAATCAAGGACCAATGGCGCTGCTACCATTGCGGCGAGAAACTGCCGTCTTTTACCAAACTTTGTCGGCACACCATCGCCCATTACCGGCAGCATACTTGCGACGTCTGCGGCAAAAGCTACTTTACCAATGAAGCTTTAAAGTATCATCTCAAATGCAGCCATTCCGGGAAACATATTTGCAGGAAATGCTGGCAAGACTTCCCAACTTCAGAGGAGAGGAGTGAACATATCAGGTCTTCGAAGAAGTGTTGGACCTTCGCCTGTGTGTACTGCGGCGAGAGATTCCAATCGTGGGAATCGAAGAATAGGCATTTGATCGATCTACACGGGTGCCCCGAGGTGAAATACCCGTGCACTGAATGCGACGCCGTGTTTCAGTCCCGCAAAAAATTCTACGCTCACTACAAAACGTCGCATACTGACGAGAATTTCGTCTGCTCCTTCTGTGGTTTGAAGTTTATTACTGAGATGCGGTTAGAGGATCATAGGGTGGCTCACACCGGCGAGAAACCCCATACATGTCAAGTTTGCTCGAAGGGCTTCATGAGGAAAAAGAGCTTGGTCCAGCATATGTGGATACACAAGGAAACGAAGCGTTTCGTCTGTTTGATGTGCGATAAACAGTTCGCTCAGAAAGTCAGCTTCAAGACCCATATGAGGTCGCAACACCCGGATGTTGGGTTGGAGTTTTAGGGGATAATTGATTGACGCGATATTCATCGTCATCATCATTTCAGCCAAAAGACGTCCACTGTTCGACACAGGCCTCCCCCAAGGTTTTGCACAACGACCGGTCCTGTGCCACTTGCATCCAGCGGTTCCCCGCGACCTTCACTAGGTCGTCGGTCCACCTTGTGGGGGGCTACTCACGCTGCGTCTTCTGGTACGTGGTCGCCACTTAAGAACCTTTCTGCTCATCGGCCATCAGTTCTTCGTGCTATGTGCCCCGTCCACTGTCCCTCAGCCTACCAATTCGCGCGATATTGCTTTGAAGCTGTTTAGGAAACCTTTACGCAGAAAAACAACCGGTAAGCCTTTCACCGGGTTTTGGAGGGGTTTCAACCAAGCAAATCGTCAGAAAATGACTGACCGTCCAAGGAGAAAAAATCGAAAATTTGCTGAAGTTGTGTTCCTTAAGTGGTCTTTATAAGGTCGTTTTGCCGGGTGATAGAAGAATTCTAACAAAGCTACTTATAACCCCTTCAAAACCCACGTAAAGGGTTTCCGTTCCTAGCTCATATGACAAGGGTCTAGGAGCGTTTTGGTGAAACCCTTGGGAATGGGCTTCGTCCAACAGTGGCCCTTGTAGCTTATGATAATGAACGGAATTACAAGTCGTTAAATCAAGTTCTTGGTTTCTTCTATAATTGTTTTATTGTTTTACTTTAACCCCCGAATTTATGGAGTTATGATAGACTTACACTGGCATTACAAATCACTTGTGAAATGCGATGTAAAGCCATTGTAAACTGGCTAAAAGCTTTATAAATTTGGCGGTTATTCTTAATTACGTAGTTATTTGATTGAATAAAAGTTAAATAAATGTTTGATGTTTTAAACTAAGCTTTTTTAATTTTATTTTGTATATGAAATATCCTGCTATCCTTATCCTCTATAAGTATCAAAATGCCGAAATAATATTCTTAACTAACAAAATAGATGATGAGACGCAACTGCTCAGGGCAGGCAAAGCCTTAGAAGGCTCATGCTTTTAATTTCTGCAGTAACTGACCCATTTAGTTAACGTTTAGATATTTGGTCGTGTTAGCATAGTATAGAATTGAGTTTAGGTATAACACTGACCATATTCTTTTTTGTTTTTAGGGCCGACATTGGAATTACGCGGACGTAGTGACAGTGGCTCAAAAAAGAAAATAGTACTTATATACCAGTCGCCGCAGCGGCGTAATGCTGAACTCATACTAACTTGTTCAACGGCGTATCCATTTAAAACCCGTTTCTCTCAAATACTCTGTTCGTATTGTCACGACGAGTACAATACTCTATCAGATCTTAGGTTTCATATGAAGACGGAACACGGCAATTCTGGTTTCAAAAACGTTTTCTATAGAGCTAAAGATAATCTAATTAAAGTTGATATTACTGATTTGAAATGTAAGCTATGCTCCCAGGAATTAGAAGATATTGATCGTCTCATGAGCCATTTATTCGCTGAACACAAAAAGCCGGTTAAGTTCAACGCTAGGTACGGTGTTCTACCATACAAACAAGTTAATGAGAATTGGGTTTGCGTGTATTGCAACAAAATATTCACCGATTTTATATCTTTTAAACGCCATTTAGTTACTCATTTCATGAATTTTACTTGTGACAAGTGTGGCACAATGTTCGTTTCGGATCACGCGTTGCGGGATCACCATAGGCAGGTGAAATGCTTCAGGACGGCGTATAAACCTCGCAACGGTAGGGTCTTAAAGCCGAGAACGAATGCCGAAATCATTTTGCAATGCTCCACCGCCAGTCCGTTTAGAACGTGGAAGAGTAACTTCAATTGCGTCTTCTGTCGCGTCCAATCGAATGATCCTAGCGGTTTAAGATTGCACGTTGCAACTACCCATGCGAATTTTGACGTCAAAACTGCGTTCTACAAGAAATTAGGTAACGATTTCTTGAACGTTGATATAACGGATCTGCAATGCAAGCTTTGCTTCATGCCCATCGACAGTTTTGACGCGTTAATATATCATTTGAAGAACGATCACCAACAGCCGATTTCTGATGCTCAATTCGGAGTGCTGCCGTTTCGATTGAATAATGGCAGTCAATGGAAATGCACGATATGTCCGAACCAGTTTAAGGACTTTGTGTCGTTAAAGAAGCATACGGCGGAACATTTCCAGAATTACGTATGCGATACTTGTGGCGAAGGCTTCATTACGGAGTCGGCGATGATCGCTCACACTAAAATACCGCACGAGAATAAGTACAATTGCAGCCGATGTATCGCTACGTTTTCGTCCTTGGATGAGAGGAATCATCACGTAAAAACTCAGCATACATCGATGCCATACATTTGTATGTATTGCAAGGAGAAGCCTCGGTTCGCGAACTGGGAAGTGAGAAAGAAACATCTAATGGCAGTGCATAATTACAAGACTGGAGCTGATAAATACGAGTGTGCGACTTGCCAGAAGTCGTTTAAGACGAGATCGGGGAAGTATAATCATATGGCGAGGGTTCATAGGATTAAGAAGGACACGGAACTGAATTATCCTTGCCCGAGCTGCCCTAAAGCGTTTACGACTAAATTGTTTCTTGATAAACATGTTGCTAAGAAGCATTTTGGCGTCTGATTTTGAGGGTAGTTTTATTTATTTTTATTTGAAAGTATCGGTATCAAGGAAGAGGGAGAGGTGAGACTGTCCAAAATAGTATGTTCTACTAAACAGAGTTCATGGGCATAGTACGAGTCAGTCGTTCGCGGAAAATAATGTTGATAACATGTCGTTATTGCCAACATGACTCATATTCTGATAAATAATACGCATCAAAATGCCGTTAAGTTGATAACAGACGTGTTAATTTCGTTGCATGTAGTGGTGCGTTGAGCACAAGTATGGTGATTGCAATGTTAGGAGGTACTATATCTTCTAAAGTAACATAAATCTTATCAAGCTTATTATATTTCTCACCTTTCTCTGACGCACTAAGGGTCAAGTCCATTGCAATGAAATTCCTGGAAATGAATTTGCAGGAAACTCTTGTACTTAATATTTTCGGGTTTCTAAAACTGACACTTTATTGGATGGCGCCTAAGACCAAGACAAATAGAATAGATTTATGGTTTATTTTTGTTTACATGATTTCTTAAAGTTAGTCCCAACACGAGTATATTTTTAGAATATGATACTGACGAATGTCTTTTCTTTTTTAGGGTGCAAGGAACTCGAGGGACTAGAGAACAAAAGTAAACCAAAATCGAGACTATTCGAACGGTCTGTAGCGCAGAATCCGCAACGACAGAACGCAGTACTTGTACTAAAATATTCCACAGCCTTCCCTTTTAAAACACGATTTAATAGGATCGTCTGTTCATATTGTCACGACGAATTTGAGCCCATGGCAGCATTGAGAACCCACGTGAAGGCAGACCACGCGAACGCCGACCACAACAGCGCGTTTTACAAAGTCTGGGACGCTTTGAAAGTCGATATCACTGATCTAACTTGTAACCTGTGCTCGCAAGAGATTCCTAATATAGAGACCCTAATGACTCATATATCTAGGAATCACGGCATCGAAGTGAACTTTAAGGTACCGTTTGGGGTGCTCCCGTATCGTCAAGCGAGTTCTGGCAAATGGTTGTGTTTGGAATGCGATAAGTCGTTTCCGAAATTTTCGCAAATCAACGCGCATTTGCGAACTCACGTCAGGATCTTCACGTGTGATAAGTGTAGCGCTACGTTCCTCACTGAGCAGGGCCTGAGGCAGCACGAACGCAATTTCAAATGCTACAAGTCGTCCTACAACCCTAGGTACGGAAAATCCATGAAGTATAAAACGAACACGGAGATAATTCTCGAATGCTCCACCGCTAGTCCGTTCCGCACTTGGGGTCAGAACTTCAACTGTGTTTTCTGTAGGGTGCAAACTAATGATCCTGTAGGATTAAGAGCGCATATGGCGTCAAAACACGCAAACTTCGATACCCAGTTAGTGTTTAGTAGGAAGATCCGTAAGGAGTTCCTCAAGATCGATATAACAGATCTACAATGTAAGCTCTGTTTTATGCGCATTGACACGTTAGATGACCTTATCACTCATTTGAAGAACGATCACAAGCAGCCTATTAACGCGGATGTCCAACCTGGGGTACTGCCTTTCAAATTATCCGATGGTTCTGATTGGAGATGCGCTCTGTGCAGAATACAGTTCACCGACTTTACGTCCCTAAAAAAACATACCTCGGAACATTACCAGAATTACGTTTGCGACACTTGCGGTGAAGGTTTCATCACAGAATCAGCCCTAAAAGCCCACACAAAGATACCACACGACAATAAATACAACTGCAGTCGGTGCGTCGCCACTTTTACCACTCTAGAAGAGAGAAACATTCATATAAAGACACAGCATACGTCGTTACCTTATCTCTGTGTTTATTGCAAGGAAAAACCAAGGTTTGCGACTTGGGAACTCAGAAAGCGGCACATTATGGACTTCCATAACTTAATTCCCGGCGCGCAGATGTATGAGTGTGCGACGTGTCATATGACCTTCAAAACCCGATCTCAGAAGTACCACCACAATGTGAAGGCGCATAGGGCAAAGAAAGAGACGGAGTATAGCTATCCTTGTATTACTTGTCCTAGAGCTTTCGCTTCTAAGCTGTCATTGGATAAACATATTACGAAGAAGCATTTCCCTGTATGATATTAAATCAGCCAGCTTGTGAAAAATCATGATTGCAGTGTCTGTAATGTCACAGAATAGATAAGGAGTACAGAAGTTGCACTCCTTTGATCTTGAAGAAAGCCGACATTTTAAATTATTATTATTACCTAAACTTGCCGCGCCCGACCGCGCGCAATCTAAATTGTGCCTTGACGCAACGCGTTAGCGTATGTAATTCGCCGTCCCGCTGCCGCACGCTGCTGCACGCTACTTAACCTTCAATCGGTAGGGTTGTCACAATTAATAAAAATAAAATAGTACCAACATTTTTGTATATGTTAATTAAAACTATACATTTTAAAAAATTACAGTTGTTGCACTTTAATGTAATGCCTTCGATATTTTTTGTCTTTAAAATAGCGGTTATTAAATTTAATGGCAGCATAAATGCGAAATCTAACAAATAATTTAAAAATGTAGTCTGAAGGGAAGCATGGACATGGAGTGGTGAAATTAATATGTTTTAGTAAATTAATTAGCGCATATAACAGCACGCAATAGCATGGGAACAATACGCAATAGCATAGCATGGATGCATAGTAGAATATCAAGCAACAGCAAGTGCAAGTCGCTCATTGAGTTATGACCGTTAACCTTGAATGTATAGTTCTCTCACTCGCTTTTTCCGCCGGTGGCCGAGTGCTCATAAAACGCTACGGCAACTAGTATCTACTTATATCGACTTAGGTAAGTGTCTAATACGAATATAGGTAAGTAGAAAAACTGGCAACACGATGGATCTCGTCAACTATGAAAGGAATTAAGGTAGGTATTCCGTAATCGAGGCTAGTAGGTATAACGTGGTATACCTAACCGTAAAAAACTGTCATTTCATTCTGTTCCAAATTACATATTTTCGCTTCAATTCCACTATTCGATCCTACCTCTTGTAAATAACGTCTACTGCACTGAACTATGAGCTTCTTTTTATATCTAAATAACAAAATAAAACTTCAATTAGCTTCAATTACCTTTCACAATCAGCTGGCAAAGAAAAAAAAGACAATTTGCAGTTTCTATAACTATTTAGACAGCCATATACGCCACAGTTCGTCTTGCTCGTCATTTTTAATTTTAAAATAATAATTCCAACGCGAGCGACCAACCAAAAGCGCGCGAAACGTTATAGCGCGTGTTCACGCCAGGAGCGCGGCGGCCATATTGAATTGCGTACAGACTTTGTACGCGAACCGATCGGAGCTAGTTCGACCGAAACCACAGAGTGACTGAGGCCTGGTAATGTCAAAATAACAGCTTTTTATATGCATATGAAAGTATATGGATCTTATAATTTAAAAAAAACTATTTCAAAAACAATTATGTGGATGTTCGTTTGTACCGGCTAATCTCCGAAACGGCTGGACCGATATTGACAGGACTTTCATTAGCAGATAGCTGATGTTATGAGTAGTAACTAAGGCTACTTTAATTCAAAAGTGCTAATATTAAAAATAAATGAAAGTAGCTATAAATTATAATTTCCATTTCTACCACAGCCGAATACTCGAACGTGACTACTTTAATCCATTTCGCATTTAATAATTAATAATAATATTATTATTATTTAATATTATTATGATAGAAGATGACATAAGTAGGCATCAACTTGCTTTAATCTTGTAGAACTTTTATAGCGCGATCTAAAACGATCGCACCGCCATCTATTGGTAGCGTTAAGTATTAGGATCTCATATCAATCGAATATTATTTAAAGGAAAGTTGTAAGATTTTTTTACACAAGGAAGATTTTAATATTTGTTTGTAAGATATATTTTAGTAAAAACACCATGACTGAGTTTCTATGTATTATATCGTGACAAAGTTATACGTGTCGGTGACGTCGGCGCTAGTGTCTTTGTGAAGCTGTCATTTTCATAAAGTAAACTGTAGTTCTAGTTTTGACCACCGGAACATATAACTGTGGGACTGGACGGTCACGGCCAGAGCCACAAAATTATATGTTATTGTTGTATAGACAAGATAAAAAGTACGTATTTATTGTATCTCATTATATATAGGTATAGTAGTAGAGTATATTAGTATGTGTGTACCTACTGCATATTATTAAGTTAGACAGTAAAGAAAATTATAATAAAAAAATGGATTTTACTGTTTCTCCCATCCATACATCTACACGAATAAATAAAATTGAAGTGGCTGTTTGTAATGTCAAAATAACAGCTTTTTACTAATGCATATGGAAGTATACATTTTTAAAATGTTTGTCTGTCTGTTTGTCTGGGCTTATCTCCGAAACGGCTGGACCGATTTTATACACTGATAGATATGTATTAGCGTAGTGATTCATAGCCGCAAACGAGGTAATGGTTTCAGTTCACAGAAATATCGATTAATTAAAGCATGAGTATAATTGTTGAATTCATCATCTCTATATATTTAATTTGTCTACCTACCTCTATCTTTTTGGTAGGCACATAATAATAGCAAATAGGTGTGTATGCAAGACCCGAGCCGCGGCGCCCGGGCCATCAGTTATGACATTATATCTACGCGTTCAAGACGTCTAAACTGACTGCACTGACTCAGGCACGCCGCTCGCCTCTTGTAGATGCAGCCATTGGGATATACGACTTGCTCTCTTGAAATGATTTATATTTTGTTGCGATTAACTGAGAATTTGTGGTTTAATACCTTGACACTGGCATAATTTCTACTTTGAACCCATATTTATTTTAAAAAAAAACATATCTGGCTTCGCCGTAGTCGTGTAAAAGAAAGAAGAAGATGGCAAATGATGCGTGTTTTATCTCCGAATCCCTCGCAAGAAGATCAAAAGGGAGTTCCAAACGGAAGGAATCTGACAATACAATTTTCTATTTTTAGGAAACCAACCGGAAACGAGGGACGAAATAGAAACGATCGCATCTCGAAAAATAACGAAGCCTAAATACGTTAGAAGTGCCAGAGCAGAAGCCAGGATTATCATCAAAGAAAACGCAACCTCCATACTTAAGTGCTGGTCCTTAATCCCATTCAGACGGATGACAAACAAATTCAAGTGCGCCTTCTGCGAATCTGACTTCACCGAATGCTCAGAACTCCGGAATCACATCAGCTACTGTTCCTCACAGCACAGCACCAAGGATATCTACAGGAACTTCAAAGAGATGCCTCTGATCAATGTGGATATCACTAACGCCGCCTGCACATACTGCACCGCGCCGTACACCGACGTCGCTCAAATGAGGCATCATGTCATCGAACACGGCTTTAAATTTGACACCGAACAACCAGATGGAGTCCTGCCGTTCTCTCTAGACAAAGACTCCTGGAAATGCGTGATTTGCTTCAAGATTTTCAACAATTTCTTAAAACTTTACGAGCATATGAATGAACATTACCAGTATCATATCTGCCCGAAATGCGGCAAAGGGTATATGACGGCGCGTCGACTCAGGAAGCATTTTGAATCTCATATATCTGGGTCGTTTCCCTGCAACGAATGTGGGAGAGTGTTTAATATCAAAACGGCGAGGGACGCGCATAAAGCGCACGCGCACGCTAAAGGCCCTAGATACGAGTGCCCATACTGCAATATACGATTTCATTTATATTACGAGCGAGTGGAGCATATGAGGGTAGTTCACAGCGAAAGAGAAGTGTTATACAGTTGTTCACACTGCGAAAAGACCTTCAAAACTAGCGGTAAGAGAGCGCGTCACGTGCGAACAGTGCACTTCCCCAGGCAGTTAGATTTCAATTGCGATTACTGCGAGTGGCAATTCAAAACGAACTATGAATTGAAAAGGCATATGGTGAGGCATACGGGAGAGAAGAGTTTTCACTGTCCCGTATGTGGGAAGTCGTTTCCTAGGGATAAGGCGTTGAAGACTCATCTGAAGACGCATCAGGATGTGAATTGTAAGTGGAGGAACGTGAACAAACAGAGCGTCGATCTAGACGATCGGCTGAATACAGAAACATTACTCAAAGTTGTTTAAGACGTTATCTGCAATTTTTTGTATGACGCAGCTCTATTTAAGTTGTGTTTAAGTATCGGTTTATTACAATTTCAGTTTCAAAATGTAATAAAATGACTATATTATAATGTTTAATAAATAAATTGAAGTACTAAAGTGTTATATTTTAATTGATTACGTCTAAGATAATTTTTACATCATCAGGCCCGACTTCGTAGATCGTTTTAGGAATAGTCCCGCCACACACTCCTATCACTTTTAGTCCTGTATGTCAGGATTGACGATGAACACGCTGAGGTTTATTTGTTTGGCTTGGCCGAATTCAGTGAATTTTATCTGCATATGCATGATTTGGGATGGGTAATATAAAACAACTACCACAAAATAACGAGGATAATTATTTTGTTTTTAGGTTCCGCTTACGAAGCGGAAGGGAAAACGATAAAGCGAGTTAGGAAGTTAAAGGAGATCGTGAGCGATCGCCAAATGCGCAGGCGACGCCGAGCGAACAACCAACTACCGGAGGAATCCGAAAAGAGAATATCTAGAACTATGATGAGACGGAACGCTCTGACACTTCTAGAATGTTCCACCGCGTGGGCGTTCCGGTGGTTCCATAGCGCTTTCTACTGCTCCTACTGCGAAAAGAAATTCGTCGACATACCCCTCCTAAGAGACCATGTTAAAATAAACCATTTAAACGAAGCACCAACTAAGAAAGTTTTCTCCAAACTAACGGAAAACAACATGGTCAAAGTCGACATTTCAGATCTTTCTTGCAAAATATGCAATAGATATCTCAACGGTATTGATTCTTTGAAAGATCATTTGCTGATCCACGGAAAAACTTTGAATATTGACTACAGCGATGGCTTGCTACCGTTCAAATTGGATGAAGAATTCACATGCCAAATCTGCTTCGTTCAGTTCCAAAGTTTTGCGAGAATCAATGTGCATATGAATACACATTATCAGAATTATGTTTGCGATGCGTGCGGGAAAGCGTTCATATCAAAATCTCGATTCAGAAAACATGTGCAGTCACATGAGACGGGGAGTTTTCCGTGCGGTGCATGTGATGAAGTCTTAGACACTAGAGCAGGTAGAATGTGCCACCGGTTACGAGTCCATAGAAAAGGAGTGAGATACGCTTGCCCTCGGTGCCCCCAGCTCTTCACGACTTACGACGCAAGAGCTAAACATCTAGTCGCTACACATGATCTGCAGAAGATGGAATATTATTGCAACGCTTGTGATAAGTCGTTCGAAACTAGCTCTAAACGCGCCGCGCATATAAGATTTACACACGCTAATGTTGAACGTAGATATGATTGCACTAGTTGCGCTTCCAATTTTGTGAGCAGATCGAAACTGCTGAGGCATTTGACAACTCATAACGTCGCTATCTAATAAATTATGTTTTATTATCTTTTTCTGTAGCATAAAAGTATTATTTTTATATGAATAGACCTTTTGACCGAATTTTGGCCACGGCGGCTAATCTCAACGGATACTAACCATCTGCGCAGGTGATATTATAGTGAACTAGTGTGTGCTCAGGCACAGATGCACTCTCTCTTCTCTAAAAAAATCGGTTCATAAATACATACATTTCCGCCTGTATCCCATGGGGGTAGGCAGAGACTACTGATTCCCATTTGCCAGATGCTAAGATCCTGACACACCTCTTCTGCTTCATTCGCATTCATACATCATCTCTTGCACTGCCATCGGTTGGAGGGTGCTACGGACTTGACCTTTCTGAAAAAGCCCAAAAACAATCAGATCCACTTGTTACGATTTCTCTGAAACTATGAGGCCTACGGGACTTGAAATTTGGCACGTGTGTCTTTTTCGATCTCTAGACTCGCAAAGAAAGGATTTAACTCCTCGCACACACAGTCTCGGTCAACACCTAGTATTCCTAGTATTAGTAACTCCTTCTTAAAGCAATTTTTCCTAGTTTAGTGGCATTGTCCCTGCGTTCACATAGTGACTATATTCTTTTTGTTTTTAGGCTCCGACTTCAAGCTTATATGGAAGCCGTCGAGACGCAAGTATAACGATCAGAGGGACAATGCCGCTATCATTCTAGAATGTTCCAACGCTTGCCCCTTCAGGTGGAAGCGGGGGGCGTTCACTTGTGCCTATTGCCCCCAAACCTTCGGCGATCTCGCTGGCGTTAAGTCTCACACCACCGAACACCCTAATAGGGCTGAGGCCACACGCGTCGCACGCTCCTTCGCTAACATCAAAATTGAAATTACCAACCTCAAATGCGAACTCTGTCTAAACACTTTCGATAACTTAGATAAACTAGTAGAACATCTTATGACTAATCATGAGAAGCCAATCAATAAAGATCACGGGTTAGGCGTGACACCGTTCTTTATATCAAAGAACAAGTTCGTCTGCAGCCACTGCGATGAAACCTTTGAGCTATTCTCAAAGTTAAACACCCATCTTAATCAGCACTACCCTAACAGCATTTGCTTCGAGTGCGGCAAAGCGTTCTCTAACGACCAGAAATTAAAAGCTCATTTGTCTGTTCACCAAAACTCAGATTCCATCAATAAATGCAATAAGTGCGATGAAGAATTCCCAACGAGAACACTTAAGAACAGTCATATTAAAAGAGTACACGGCCCTAAAAATAAATACAGGTGTCCTTACTGCAAGGAGATGTTCAAAAGCTATTCAGATAGGCTGAAGCATTTGAAGGCAGCGCATGGCAGTTACGTTGAATACCCTTGCAGCTTGTGTCCGGCTGTCTTTGCTATGTGCAACCAGAGAACGAAGCACATACGGCAAGTCCATATACAACACAAAGCGTTCTCCTGCGACTATTGTTCTTACAAGTTTGTAACAGCGGCGCAGTTGCGAAATCATGTTATAAAACATGTTGGAGAGAGGACGTTTCAGTGCCAGGTTTGCAAGAAAGCATATGCCAGGTCTAAAACGTTGAAAGAACACATGAGGATACATAATAACGATAAGCGGTTCGTTTGCCAATACTGTAACAATGCGTATGTACAGAAATGTAGTTTGCAGAGTCACATGAGGACCCATCACCCGAGTGCGGAACCTTTGAAAAAGTTGAGGCTCTCGAATGTGTATTGAATTTGTATGGGGAATAAAGAGTTTAAGTATATGATGTTGTTATTTACTTCAAAACTTCGCGAGACATATCCAAAGTTGTAAACCCTAAGTACTTTAATTATCTACTTTACATAATACCTAATTACAATTTGACTTGGCTCCAGTAGAACTGATAAATGTTCACTGCTGTAACTTGGAATATTTTTACTTGGAGTTTATTTTATTTTTTTATTAGTATGGAGATAGATGAAAGATTAGAGAAAAAAAACAGGCTACTTGAAGTACAAATTCTACGCAGACGAAAACGCGGGCACCAGCTAGTTATATATAAGTAGAGCTTTTGCTATGATAAGCGCATAGATCTATATTAGTATAAGCGTTCGTTCTTTTGCTAAAAAGTTGGTATCGTTCGTCTCTACATCGTCTACCATCACCACGCTATCATTCAATTTATTTTTGTAACTAGCATTATTATTACCTATTCATCATCAATAGTTATCCCGCTAACTCCCAAAACTAAGCTAAATGCTTGTTCTCTAAATGGACTCACTTACTAGGCCATTAAAAGTTATAATATAAAAACAAAAACAATAATGTTTCTTAAACTTAAATTAAAAAGTTATTAAGTAGTTATAGTTAAAGGAACACCAAGCATCCTGAAGCTATATCGGATTTTTTCTATTTTTAGGAAGAAAACAAGAAACAGTCATAAAGCTGGAAGTGCAATCTGACACAGAGAACAGTGCAATGGCTACAGCAAGGGATGGCTACCAGAGACGCGCCACCTTCCGAGATAACATTGCTACGATCATGGAGACATGCACTGCTTACCCTTTCAAATACCGAAAAGGCACTTACCTGTGTTACTTTTGCAAGAACACCTTTCTAGAACCAGAGGAGCTCAGACAACACAATCAGCTCCAACATTCAGATATCAAACAACTTATAAAACCACGCAAATATGAGCCCTTAAAAATGGACTTCTCTACAATTATCTGTAAAGTTTGTGGTATCGACATCATTGACTACGCGATGCTGAAGATCCATTTGACTATAGAACACGGTAGAATCATAGACTGTACTTACGGAGAAAGTATACTGCCGTACAAGCTCAGCAAAGGAGAACACAGCTGCCAGATTTGCGGTAAAACATACGAAATGTTTCTGAGTCTGCACAAACACATGAACGATCATTACGAACATTTCATATGCGAGACGTGCGGGAAACGGTTCGCGACGAAACAGAGGATGGTGAATCATGCACGGACGCACGAGAGAGGGAACTTCGGATGCAAGAAGTGCTCTGACACCTTTCCCTCATACGCATCTCTCTATGCACACAACGCAAGAGTCCACAGATGCAATAAGAGATACAAATGCCCTATATGCGATGAGAAGTTCGCGTCATATAAGCACAGACTTAAGCATCTAAGCACAGTGCATGGAGAGAAGACAGCTGTGTTCCCTTGCCCGTCCTGTCCCAAAGTTTTCGATCTCTGCAGTCGCAGAACAGCGCATATACGGTTCCAGCATCTCCAGGAGCGGAATCACATTTGTGCTGTGTGTGGGATGAAGTTTTTTACGAACTACGAGTTGCAGGAGCATTCTATTAAGCATGGCGGCGAGAGGATATATCAATGTGACGTTTGTAAGAAGTCATACGCTAGGTTGAAAACGTTGAGAGAGCATATGAGGATTCATAACAATGATAGACGGTTTGTGTGTCCTGTGTGCGGTCAGTCGTTTATACAGAATTGCAGCCTCAAACAGCATACTAGGGTGCACCATCCGATGCATTTGAAAGATGTGTTTTAGGTGTAATAAACTGTATTGTATTGGAATTTGGTTGTTTTTTCTTTTTGCAATTCTGCCGAGATTCACATGTGGTTAACCCTTTATTGGCTTTCTAACACACAAAGTTGTTAGCCCATGTGCTTTATAAAATTCCACATTCAACTTTATACCATCAGGACCAACATATTACCAAAATATGTTTAGTGATTTATGTTTAAAGTTTCCAATTTTGTTAGGAAACAAGTTAGCAATTGTTGTTTTCAACCTTAATTGTGAATTCTCTCTACATCGGCTCGCAGATACTATGTGAAATCTATACGAAAATAATGCTTAAGACCTTTAATTAATACTTATGTCAGACTTGGATATTAGATATTCAATAAAAATCTTAAATTCATTTCAAACGAGATCGCCTTTTCAATACCGTAGCGCATAATCAGTCGCATGTACCCTCTCAATACCTACAATTACAAGTTGTACACGTTTAAGCATTATCTTTACATAAATGTTATACTTCAAAACTCATTTAGATTCGAAGAATACTTCTTTCTTTTAAAATCTATATTTTCTGAAATAATGAGGGTAGTCTTAGTAAGTTCGTTCGCCTAACTTTAAGAAATATGCCACGTTTGGCCCAGTTTCGCATGATGATTGAAAACTGAAAGGCGAGGTGCTGATTCCACATATTTTCTCATTTTTAGGTGACCCACATTCACCTGACGAGAATCTCAAAGAGACAGATATCGAACCGGAACACAAGAAACCAATAGAAAACTCGAAACCCTACACGGACGACATTAAATCGAGAAAGAGGCACGCTCTAATACTTCTAGAATGTTCCAGAATATGCCCGTTCCGATGGATGAAGAATTTATACCTCTGTTTCTATTGTGAGCAACACTTCAATGACCCAGAGAAATTAAGGCTTCATAACGCTGAACATAGCTCAATAAATACTACTCAAATTAAATATGCATTGTCTAAATTAAAGAAATATGAGTTAGTTAAAGTTGATGTCACAGATTTGAGCTGCAAGTTGTGCGATGACATAATGACGGATTTTGAATCGCTAAAATGGCATTTACTAGATAAACATAAAAGGAATTTGGATCAGACTACCAGCGATGGAGTTTTACCATTTAAATTGATGAACGAAGAGTTCCATTGCGCGATTTGTGAAGACACGTACGCGGAATTTAAATCTTTGAATCAACATATGAATGTGCACTTTCAGAATTTCATTTGCGAGCAATGCGGAACTGGTTTTATAACGCCGGAGCGTTTGCGGACTCACTCGTTTTCACACGAAACCGGTTCGTTTTCGTGCGACGGTTGCGATAAAGTTTTTCGTTCCAGCAACGCGAAAAACGAACACTACGCTACCGTGCATATGAAAGTCAAAAGGCACAGATGCCCGCACTGTCCCGAAACGTTCAGGAACTACTTCCAAAGGAACAAACACATTTCGTCGGTACACGGATTGAAGTTGAAAGAGTTTAAGTGCAACTTATGCCCTAAAGTTTTTACGTTGAGCGGGAAGTTGGGAGTGCACGTTCGGACAGTACATTTGAAGATGAAGAGACACTCTTGTAGTGTTTGCGATTGGAAATTTTACTCGAAGTCCGAGTTAAAGGAGCATATGATTAGGCATGGTGGGGAGAGGAAGCACCAGTGTAGCGTTTGCAAGAAGTGTTACGCTAGGAAATATACTTTGAGGGAACATATGAGGATTCATGAGAATGATAGGCGCTTTGTATGTACGATATGCGGTAGATCGTTCGTGCAGAACTGCAGTTTGAAACATCACACGAAGATCCATCATCCGAATATTATGCAGGCTGTTAAAATTAATGCTTTCATGTAATTTAAATGAGGCTTGGCGCAGAATTGGTTCTAATGTTGGCCTCCTAAAACAAGGATTTTGTAGCTCTTTTGAACTTAAGTTCCTATATTTTTTTATATTTTTATTTTTATAACGGTTTTTTACAATATTTTACATCACTTCCATTTTTTTATATGTTTACGTTTAGAAATGATACAATTGATTTAATTTTAAAGGACTGATTAAACTAGTTTTTTGTATACTTACATTCATTTTCATTTATTTCTACTCCAATCAATGGTACGTTCCATTCACTGTTAATTTTGTAATTTTCGTTCATAAATGTCGTACCACTCTAACCAATTTGTACTGAAAGTGATCATTATTATCGTTTTTAATACTTTTTGTGGACGAAAATAACAAAATTAACAGCGAATGGAACGCACCACAAGTAAGCGAGCGAGCGATGGTGGAGTGGGGCGACATTGAAACTTGACAGTTAATTTTAATTAGCCAGCATATCTGCTTCTTTTGAGTAGCGTAGGTAAATACATCGACGACTACTCGGCTCACTGTATCGGGTGATTGCGGGATCAATTCCCGTCGGTGCGAATTTCAGAAACTGTCTTTTCGTAATTTGCCTTGTCTGGGTGTCACTGGGATCGCCCCCAGTCCATTGTACGGTACCCATAGTATAAGTGTTGCTTAGTTTGGGACCATTCTCCTGTTGGTGTGGCGATATTACTTTATTATCCTTAACTCACAAACTACTATTACTTACGCACTTAATGGCAACGGATTTGGGATTCAAACATGAAGTGGAAATACATATTTATTTCTCTTTTTTCTAGGAACAGCCACGATCTTAGCCGACGGAATCCGGAAGAAAATCGTGCCATTGTTCCAGGTCGCTTATGACAGAACCTTGTGTCAACCGCTCGGGACGATCAAGGACTTCGATAAACTGATCAGATTGAAAATGGCCTCTCGGAATGATTTCTCGCCACCAAGGAGTGTGTCGCCTCTTGTGGAGATTGCTCCATCTTACGTAGATAACATACCATTGGAGTTACCGCAGGATGAGCCAGAGAAAAAACAACCAGATATAAGACAGAATGCGTTAACAATCTTCGAATTTTCCACCGTATATCCTTTTGTATACGGTAACAATAAGTTTAAGTGTTTCGTCTGCTCACAGCCGTATCTAGACATAAGTTTATTAAAGGATCACATGAGAGAGAGTCATACTTTCGCTCCTCTGAAGAGATTAGTCAACAATCGTAGGGCAAACGTTTTAAAAGTCGATGTCAGCGATATAACATGCAAAATTTGCGCAAACAAACTGCAAACGTTCTCAGAATTGAAAATACACCTGAAAGAACACGATAAACCTATGAATTTGGACGTGCAAGACAATTTGATACCGTTCAAACTTGAAATGGTAGACGAGTCCTACAAATGCGTCATATGCGATCAGAATTTCATCAAAATACGGATCCTCGTAATCCATATGAGCGTACACTTCAACAACTACAGTTGCGAAGTGTGTGGGGCTTGTTTCATGACCCTGAGGCTCCTGAAGAAACATTTAGAGGTTCACGACACTGGAAACTTTCCCTGCGATCGGTGCGATAAAGTTTTCAGCACATCCTACAAGAGATCCTTGCATAACAGAGGAGTACATTTGAAGCAGTACCCTAGGATATGCCCGATATGCCCCGAGAGGTTCAATTCCAATTACAAAAGAACGATTCACTTGCAAGATGTTCATAAGCAGGAGACTAAAGTTCATAAATGCGAGACGTGTGGTCGCGGCTTCAATTTGCGGTATCACCTCACTTGTCACAGGAGATCTGTTCATCTCCAGGAGAGGAATCAGGAGTGTGATGTATGCCATCATAGGTTTTGTAATAAAGAGTCTCTGAAGCGTCATATGGTGATTCATACAGGGGAGAAAAATCATAAGTGCGATGTGTGCGGTATGGCGTTTTTGAGGAGAAAGAATCTGAAGGATCATTTGAGGTTGCATGATATAGGTTGAGGGAAAAACATGGGGGGCTGATAGCGACGCATAGCAATTCTGCAAACGCAATTCATTTTTCTGATTTTCGGTCACAATCCTTAGCAATTCCGCAAAATTTCTGTAAAATTGTCACATTTTTTCGAGCATTTTTTACGCCATTCGTGACGCTGTTAGCCCCCATGCTCCTAGTACCTAAAGCAATTTTATTTATATATTCTCTTTGGTTATTTCTAGCTGCATAAGTTCCCTGCAAATATTAACTTTAATTGTTGCAAAGATTTCACTTTCCTTTACCACATTGTGAATCGTACATTATTCTTTATAGTGTATTTAGGGTCTGTTTCTGAATCGTCAGATAACTTTATACACCAAATAAATTTAACTTTTTGACAGATATTCTATGGAAAATCTGTCATGACGACAAATTTATTTGATGGATAAAAGATATTTGACGATTTCGAAACAGAGCCTCATTGTAGTATTTTATAATACTCAGTGTAAGGCTTATTATTAAGAAATTACGTTACATTATTATTATAATAAACACAATTTTAATACCTACGGATAAATAAATAAGCTTCAACAATTTATTTTGGTTTTTCTTATCACAGACCCTTCCTCTATTGGTTGTATAATTCTGTATTGGTATTTTCTTTTTACATATTAATCGTGAAGTATGAGAAGGATGGCTATATTTTAGAATTCAAAATTAGTTAAATCTTAAATTGTATATCAATGATTGTTAATAATTACGAGTCCTTTGCAGTCAGGAAAATTAAATTCAAACATTTATGTTCTGATGTAGACGTATGAAAAAAGATTATAAACTGATTCCCTTAGAACAGGCTCAGCGTAGTGTGAGGATCAACAACGTATTTTTATTCGGTATCCTTTTATTTTATTTTTTCTCTATATTCTTTTTTTCGTTCGTCGTAGTTCGCTGACGGTGAGGGAAAACATCGTGAGGAAACCTACTTAACCCTCGGGATTAGGTAATGGTCAGTTCCTGTATACACGGCGACAAGGTTCACCACCTGTCACGTTGGGTTCTGACTATCTGGTGAAACGTGGGCTTTGAGTTGGTTAATACCTCCACAATGTGGTGGTGTATGGCCACTCAAGTCTCTGACTACCCCCGAATGGGGATAAAAAAGTCGTGACGTTATATATTCTTTTTTTTTCTGCTCTTAGGTTAGGTTTGACTACAAATAAATTATTTATTTGAGTAGAAATAAATTAACCCACATATAAGTGACAGTTACTGTTATGATTTCTAAAAGAAACTATCGGAAATTTACAGTAAATATCATATTCTTTTCCATTTTAGGATCCAACCCGAAGATTTATATGAAAACTGGAGATGGCGAAGTCATTGAACTCACAGTGCTCAAGACACCAATAGATTTGAAGACATTGCCATGTTATTATGAAGACGACAAGCTTCCTATGAAACCACACGAAGAAGCTTCAAAGAGGAGAATGACCAAAAACACTGATGTTAAAATAGGAGGTTTAACATTCCTAAAGAAACCAATACCTCTAGATAACATTGCTTTTGAGAAAGAAAGTGATAAACGATCATTATTTGCGCTTAAGATGCAAACAGTAAAAAGATTGCAGTCAAGATTACTAAATGAATGTAAAGCAAAGAAGATAGCTTGGAAAGAAGATGCGTTAATCATATTTGATAATTCATTAATTTACCCCTTCACTCACGGCGCTGGGGTTAAATACAAATGCTATGTTTGCTCAAAACCCTTTCTTGAATCCACCCCATTAAGAAATCATAGCATTAATTGCCACAGTTCTGTAGAAATAAAGCAAGCCTTGCATAACAGGGTCGGAGCGAACCATTTGAAAGTAGATATCACTAATTTACAATGCAGAATTTGTTCGCTAACCCTATCCAATTTAAACAATCTGATAACACATCTAAACGAACACGGTAAAAGCATAAATGAAACGACTAAAGATAATCTAATACCTTTCGATTTGGGTAGTAGATATAACGATTGTCAAGTCTGTGGAGAAAGGTTTATGAATTTACGACTTCTAGTAACACATATGAGTAAACACTTCAATAACTATACGTGCGAAATATGTGGTTCTGTCTTTATAACGAGCGATTTACTTAAAAGACACCGCTATCAACACCAAACAGGCAGTTTTAAGTGCGAACACTGTGATAAAGTGTTCAGTAATAAAGATAAAAAATATCAGCACACCCGAGCAGTGCATTTAAAGCAGTTATTCAGACGATGCCCTTTCTGCCCTCAGAGATTTAATTGCAATTATCAGAGGGCTAAACATTTACGAATAGCGCATAAACATAGTAGTATGTACCGTTGTGACACTTGCGGGCGGGAGTATGATCTGAAATATAATTTGTTGCTTCATATAAGAACTGTGCACCTGCAAGAGCGTAACCACGAATGCTCGTTTTGTCAGTCGAGGTTCGCAACTAAGTCTTGTTTGTCCAGACATATGGTAATTCACACTGGAGAGAAGAAGTATAAATGCGAGTTGTGTGCGAAAGCTTTCGCGAGACGGCGTGGGTTGGTAGCCCATAGTAGGTCCCATGAAGTGTGTTGCACTGCCTGTGGTCAGAATTTTGGAGATCAGGGCAGTCTTGTCGGGCATATGAATAGTGTGCATGGAGTCTTGTGAATAAATATTGACGGATTTATAACTGGAGAATACACAAATGAAGTTTTTATTGAAGACGTCCTCATTATTTCGCATTTTTCGTATGAGGCGATAAAACGAAAAGCTCCAAATTTTAGTAGCTATTTGAGTATTCGACAAAAAATCTGAGCTTAGGTAGTCGTTTATCATCGATGTTTCTGTAGCACCCTTGTACCTAGAATGTTACTAGATTAAACTAATAGTTATTCTATATTGTTGGTTTAACTTTATTTACCCTCCGCCATTCCTCTTAAACATTTGCTTAGAAACCTGATGAACGGTTTTCTATATAAATGAATAACCCTACGATACGATGCCGAGGCATTTTCAAAGATCCGGCCATGATCCATAGCATAGCGTTATAATGTCCCCGATCTGGTTCAGATTTGTTTGATCTTCCGTTATTATTTGCCATGGGTCGCATGACCATAATCAAATGCATTCTGTGTATGGAGTTGGCGTGAGAGGGGGTCGGGACCATTATCCCGAATAAAGATGTGATAAACGGCTTTATATTAAAAGCACGTTGTTACGCTTGTGCTTGTTTTTAAAAGTCGTTGTAAAAGTGCTTTTCTGCTTTTTTGCTTGTTTAAAATAAACAAAAATTCGTCCGTCAATAAACGGACAACAAAAGCAAAATGCTTACTAAACATAAGTTCAAGCAAAAAGCCAAAAACTTACGCGCTGAAAAATTTATAATGAGTCTTATGTGCATGGAAATATGGTTTTTAATCTAATATAATGTATTATAAATTATTGCTTTTTATGGGTAAAGAAATAAGGTTAAATTTAATTAAATATTGATTTGAACTGTATTGTCATACAAATAAGGTTACTTTTTGTAATTTTTTGGAATTTCTTTCTCTTTCTTGCCGTCATTGCTTAAAAGCAACACGCTTAAATTTGTAAGCGCGCTTAGGCGCTTACTTAAAAAAGCGAACTTTTCAAACGGCTTTTCGTTTAAGCACCCACTTCTAATCCCGAATCCTCATAGAACTATGTCTCGCTTCAGTTATGTATTGACCGCGTTCGTCGAGTCCTTTAATTCTAAAAAACTTCATGAGTATGATTAATGGAACTATTATCATAATTAAATACGAGTGTGCTTGCTTGAAGTTACTGTAGTTGCAGATAATGTGAAGAAGCCTAGGTATAAATGAAGGCATTTCGTTAATTTCTTGTAGCTTTCTGAAGCTCTTCAAGCCAACTTAAAAAGGCATTTCTATTCCCCAGGAGTACCGTGGACGCGACCGGCAGCACAGACCAGCATATGGCAAATGACGATAGCCGAACGCCAGAACGCCGCCACCTTCCTAGAGTTCACGACGATCAAACCGTTCTTTTACCAACAAGCCAATTTCAAATGCTTCTATTGCAGCGACCTATTCCCAGAATTACACACTTTACTTCAGCATACTGCATTCCACGATACCCCAGAGAGGAGCGCATTGCTAAAACAGTATTTAAGAAAAGGAAAACGGGTTATCAAAGTCGATATATCAGGATTGAAATGTAAAGTTTGCGAGCAAAAGTATTCAGACCTTGATGATATTAGGAAACACTTGATTGCGGCGCATAAAAAGGAATTTAATTCGGCAGGGAATGGTCTAATGGCGTACGATTTGACGGCATACAACGGTCAGCTTTCCTGCCATAAATGTTCAAAAACTTTCAACTCTTTCTTCCTCCTCAACAGCCATATGAATGCGCATTTTAGCGTAGTTTGCGAAACATGTGGCCTAGGCTTCATGTCTCACCAGCGGTTGATCAACCACAGGATTGTCCATCAAAACGGTGTGCACAAATGCGATAAATGCCAAGAAACGTTCCCCACAAAGCTCAAGCTTCGATACCATATTTTCAAGAAGCATGAACTGAGTAATATTAAGAAAAGGAAACCGTTAAAATGCCCTCACTGCCTAGAAAGGTTCGCGGAACATTATAGGAAGATGACGCATCTGAAGGAAGTGCACGGGATTTCCTTCACGTTTGAGTGTCAGCTCTGCAAAGCTGTTTTGGCGACTCGGCGGGCGTTGACCGAGCATACGACGAAGCTTCACACGCAAACAATACAGTGTAAAGTTTGCGGGAAGTGCTTCGGCACGAGGTCGCTTCTGAAGATGCATATGCGCGGGCATACTGGCGAGAAGAACTTCTGCTGCGGGATCTGTCAGAAGTCGTATATGCATGAGAGGACTTTGAGACAGCATATGAGGATTCATGGGCCGGTGTGGAAGTTCACGTGCTCGGAATGCGGCAACGGGTTTCATAATAGGAACGATTATAATAAGCACATGAAGCAATGGCATCCACAGTGGCAATTTAAAACGATCGTCAAGAATTTTGGCGGAGATCTTATTAATTGAAAGATTCAGGATAATGCGTTCCTCGTTGACAGATTATGCGTTCCTCAATGACAGATAATGCGTCCCTCAATGACAGATAATGCGTTCCTCATTGACAGATTATGCGTTCCTCAATGACAGATAATGCGTCCCTCAATGACAGATAATGCGTTCCTCATTGACAGATATTGCGTCCCTCAATGACAGATAATGCGTTCCTCATTGACAGATTATGCGTTCCTCAATGACAGATAATGCGTCCCTCAATGACAGATAATGCGTTCCTCATTGACAGATATTGCGTCCCTCATTGATAGATAATGATCATGGCTAGTGATGGGATGTTCTCGAGAACACTCTCATCTTCGGAAACTTTGCTGTTAAGTTCTGAAGAAAAATGTATTAGCGTGAATTTCTGAAAATTAAAAATTGGGTGACGTTATCCTACCTTTCTATTTTAAAAACAATGAAAACCTCCATTTAAATGTTCAATTAAGTTTATGGCAATTTTAAAATGCTTTAGAACATAATTTCTCGAGAATTCTCACGGGGAGAATGTTCTGTTCATCAGGTCAGCGACATTCCAAACAGATTAAAAATATCGGCCGTTTTCACATTACACGGCACGGCAGCGGCGACGGCTGTCACTGAGATATTTTCGGGGTTTTCATTGGTCAGTAACCAATGACAACTGGTCACTGACCAATGAAAACCCCGCAAATATCTCAGTGACAGCCGTCGCCGCTGCCGTGCCGTGTAATGTGAAAACGGCCATCCACTCATCACAAATATGTGTACAGATGGTTCACAGTTATTTTATCTCTGACGTTCCTCATTTTATTTATGTAAAACGCCAAGTCAGCCTTTAAACTTGGCCTTTGAGACCATGAACTGTAGATTATAGTTTATTCTATAGCCAACATGACTTATAAAAACCTAATATCGACCACGTATTAAAAAAAAAATAAGGTAAAGTTTCAGAGGTAAAATAACTGTGAACGAACAGTAGGTAGGAATTGAACCGCGCTTATCGTACGCGCGGCTAGAACAAGCTTTATCTATTTCTATTGAGTTCGAGTATTTAGCGGTTAGTTATTTATTATTTAGGGATGTATACATTCACCTCAAGTAAATTAAAAACAAGAAAACCTAGCGACATCTATTGGATATTGTCCGATAGATGTCGCTAGGTTTTTGTTTTTAGTGAATACCTTATTCAATGTCATGCCACTCTAGTACTTTTGTAATGGTCGGCTACCAGTTTGTACCTTTCCCTTATCTTGGCTGAAAAAATGTCTACCTGTATTAGATCTATGTTTTGCCATAGTAACACTAATGGGGAAAAGTAAGACTATTGAAGTAAGATAGTAAGACTATTGGGAAGAAAATTCCCACTAGGACAAGCCGGTAACACTATTTGGGATCGGCAGAAATAATTCAATAATGTTAATACATACTCATAGAATATCGTGCACTTAAGTAAATAATTAATAAATAAACAGTATTTTATAAGCATACACGGATTTTTATTTATTCTCCTACGTCTTCGATATTCTTTATAATTTAAATTTTAAATATTACCGACTTGTATCTTAGATCGAGTACAAAGTAAAATTAAACCAAGCTGTGACCAATTGACTGCATCTCATATATGGTCTGGCTCGACCGGGGTAGTACCACCCTCTTACAGATGATCGGCATAAAGTAGTTATTATAAACGATGAGTGAAAGGGCCGATCCCAAATATCAATATTTATCCGATTGCGATGTCTTCTTAGTTGTTTTGCAACTTACCATATCGCTCTCCATTTACTATAGTATAAAGATTCAACATACCTAATTAAGATTGAAATTCAGACCATTTTATCTTCCCAGGATGGATCAGAGAGCCGGTTCGTCAGACATCGGTCTCTAACACGACCCAATCGGACCGACGCAACGCCACAACCTTTATAGAAAACACGACAGTCAAACCCTTCGTGGTCTACCCGAATGGCTACAAATGCTTCTACTGCAAGGATCACTTCGAAGATATCACGCTTTTATTAGACCATACAGCCACACACGATATCCCCGACCCAGCTGTAATCTTTAGGAATATACCAAGAGGCAGAAGCGCATTAAAAGTGGATATATCTCAGCTAAAATGCAGAATTTGCAACGAGAAATTCGAAAACTTGGACGTTCTCCGACAACATTTAACTGCAGAGCATAAGAAAGAGTTCACGAAGGCAGGGAATGGAGTTTTCGCTTATAAACTGGAGATGGTCGATGGGAAATTCGTTTGCCACTTATGTAGTGCTAATTTCCAGGCTTTTGTATTCCTGAATCGCCATATGAATGTGCATTTCAGTAATGTGGTATGCGAGACCTGTGGTGCTAGTTTCATCTCGCATGAGAGGTTGAAGTGCCACCAGCTGATACACAGCCCTGGGGGATACGCATGCGATAAATGTGATAAAGTATATAAGTTCAGAACTGCGTTACGGCTCCACGTGCTTAAAGCACACGAACATAATGTACGGAAAACGCAAGTGTTAAAATGTCCGCAGTGCCCGGCCAGATTCGATTTCTACTTCCGAAAGCTCAAGCATTTGAAAGAGGCTCATGGAATAACGTTCAGCTTTGAGTGTGAGGAGTGTAAAACTGTATTCCCAAGCCGTAGGTCTTTAACGAGGCATAAAAACAAGGATCATTTGATGAAAACTCAGTGTCAAATTTGCAGGAAGAGTTTTAATAGCATGGCAACTTTGCGGAATCATCGTGCGTCGCATACGGGAGAAAGGAACTATGCGTGTGGGGTCTGCAACAAGTCGTATAAATACCAGAGGGGTCTAAAGTACCATATGAGGCTACATAGCCAAGATGAACAGCAAAATATTAGGTTTGATTGTTCTGTGTGCGGGCTTGGGCTCCCGAGTCGAAATGAACTGAATAAGCATGTTCAGGAATTTCACCCAATTTAGATAAGAGACCTTCTTCCGATCGTATGGTTAGTGGCCAACCTGGTTTCAGAATTGTTCAAGCCGCCCGAAGGCCTTTGACAAGGCTGAACTACTGCTGCCTAGATGAACCGGTAGCGACTTTTTACGTGACCTCCGAAGCACGGAGATCCTCAGTTCAAATGCCACTAAATGGTCACCCATCTCTGACTGACCTTGCCGAGCGTTGCTTAGCTTCCGATCGTTTACCGATCATTGATTGCAGCTGGCTATGAGATCCTCGAGATAAGAGGTAGACCGCTAAGTACGCAACACGAGAGCGGGTTAGGCTGCCGTGAAAATGTAAAATTTCGTATTGAGATCTCACTTTTCACAAGAAAATTAATACGTGAGATATGAGTTTGTTTTACAGAAAATTCTCCAACTCCTTAGAAACCTGAAAAGTCCATATTCGTTCCAATTTTCCATACTCACGCGTGTTTATGAACATTAATGGTTAAATACTGCACCAAAATCTAAAATAACTCAAAGAAATTGCTAGAAAACTTAGAAATTAAAACAAAAATGACAATAACTTTTTGATTTCCCGCCAACAAGTCATTTTTAAACTCTTCCTAGTGCTGAGCAAAGGTTTAAGACCTGTTACCTACGTATTAGGTAGCAGGTATCGGTATTAGTTAATCCAGTACCGAAGTCACAGTGGTAACAGGTTCTAGATTTTTATTCAAATAGAAAAATAAGATTGTTATTTAAGTTGTTTTATAATAGTTGTAATAAAATGTAATACATTGAAATTGATTATTATTTAGCTCTTTTATGATATAACTACTTAATAAGGATTTATTTGCCTTATGCACTGTCTAGCTATTCAATAAACATATTAGGATAACGTACTTAGTGAACACTATGTACTTAGTATCCACTGTGGTAGTAGGTATATTCCTACCACTAAGAGTGCTATAAGAATAGCATAATTGGTTAGGTGTTCCAATGTAATATAAATTTGCTTACTTCTATTTTCTTTTTAAGTTACACATACCGGATGATGAAAGAAATAATGACTTTATAAAGATCACCATAGCCTGATGAAAGATGTAAACAACGAATATTTTATCTTCCCAGGATTAAAAGAGGAGAAACGCCGGCAAGGACCGCTAACCAGTATTTGGGAGATGACGCTATCGGAGCGACAGAACGCCTCGGTCATCATAGAAAACACCACAGCAAAACCTTTCATCTACTGCCGATATTACTACAAATGCTTCTACTGCGGTGAACAGTATTCAGAAATTAAAGCATTATTACTCCATACTGTTACCCATGCCATCCCAAACAACGCCGTGATCCTAAAACAACACCTCCCAAAAGGAAGAAGATCAATTAAAGTAGATATATCTGACTTAAAATGCAGAATTTGCGAGAAAACATACAAAAACTTGGATGATATACGAAAACATTTAACTTTAGACCATAAGAAAGAGTTTACGGAGTCGGGCAACGGTCTTATAGCTTATGATCTAGAGACAATAAATGGACAGTTCGCTTGCCACTTGTGCAGTAAGAAGTTCCAAACTTTTATACTGTTGAACCGGCATATGAATGTACATTTCAGTAATGCGGTCTGCGAAACATGCGGAGCTGCGTTTATGACACATCAGAGGCTATTGCAGCATCAAGAGATACATCAACCGGGGGGCTATCCCTGTGATAGATGCAGTAAAGTATACACAACAAGTTCTAATTTGAAATATCACATAGAAAAAGCTCACGAAGGTACTACGAAGATGCGAATGTTGAGATGTCCTCGATGCCCCGAAAGATTTGCGGAACAGTTCCGCAAGCTCAAACATTTGAAGGAAGCTCATGGTATAACGTATAGCTTTGAGTGTGAATTATGCAAGACTGTTTTCTCAAGCCGCAGGTCTTTGACCACGCATACGAATAAATTTCATTCGGAGAAGACTCAGTGTGGGACTTGTAAGAAGAGCTTTAGTTGTATAACAACTTTGAAAAATCATCTTGTTTCTCATACAGGCGAAAGGAACTATGTTTGTGGGGTATGCCAGAAGGCGTATAAGTATCAGAGGAGTTTGAAACAGCATATGCGAACTCATGAGCAAGGAGGACAGAATATTAAGTTTAATTGTGCAGAGTGTGGTTCTGGGTTCCCGAATCGAAGTGATTTCAATGGACACATTAAGGAATGGCACCCCAGAATGTTTAATTTTGCTGATAATTGAAGGGAGCTGGAAGCAGGAGTAGGGTCGATCTTCTAATTCAGTTAACCATTTCGTACTATGTTGAAGCAGCTTAGAGGTGAATCGATAATACGAGTTATTCTTTTTGCCCACCGCTGAGGTGTTCACCGGGGCTTAAGTTTTCTTGTTACCCAACACCGCTGAACAAGAGGAATAGAATTTTTTCCTTTTGTCCGCCGGGAACGGACAACATTCGTTTTGTCTATCCCCGGTGCCACCTTATGGGTGAACAAGAGGAATAACTCGACAGTACGAGTATTTAATACTTGTTTGAAATACTTATTATTTCATACCGAGTAAGTACATATCGGTATTTTGTAACAGTCAGTATCAATAGCAATACTTCTACCAATACATACATAGCATAAATATAGGCGATATCTACCCGCTGTTTCTTTTGTGGATACTTTTTAATGTAAAAAAAACTTATTGTTCTTATTTATTACTTTAAAATCTATAAGTAACGTATTATTGTGTTTTATTTTTGCATAAGTTAAGCTTAAATACCTACGTAACGTATAGTGGCATGATTAAAGGCAAGTTATTTTGTATAGCTACATTATTTATAAAAAACTAGGTAGTGATGTGTAGAATACTAGTGATCAAATGAATTGTAATCCTGAAACAGTTTTTTTTTGTTTTGCAGGCGATAAAACGATAGCTGAAACAAGTATATGGCAATTGACGGTTCCCGAAAGGAAAAATGCGGCCACCTTCATACAATACACAACTGTACGGCCATTCATTTTCATGGGATTCACTTTTAAATGCTTCTACTGCATTGAATACCACTCAGAAATTACAACTTTACTTGAACACACACTCACTCATAAGGTCGAAGATACAGATGTGATCTTAGAAAAATATGTACCCAAAGGCAAACGGACTTTACAAGTCGATATATCGATTTTAAAATGTCGATTATGCGATCACGATTATCCAGACCTCAACACTATTCGGGCACATTTAATAAACGCGCACGGGAAACTGTTCCATACAGCCAGTAACGGGATGACAGAATACAATATGAAGGTAATAAATAATATGTTGGTATGTCACATTTGCGGTAAATCTTTTCATAATTTTAGATTATTGAATAATCACATGAATATCCACGTGGGCAAAGTCGTTTGTGAGAGCTGCGGCGCGGGATTTATAAATCAACATCTATTGATGAAACACAAAGAAACGCATCTAACGGAAAAGTTTGTATGCAATAATTGCGATAAAATATTCTTTAAAAAGAGTCAATTAAAGTATCATACAGAGATAACACATAAAGGAAAAGACAGAGTCACGCTCAAAAAGTGCTCAGAATGTTCTCAAACGTTCAAAGAGCATTACAGCAAGATGATACATTTGAGGAAAGCGCATGGCATTATGAAGAATTTCCTTTGCCATGTTTGTAAAAAATCTTTTGACACTAGAAGAGCACTGACAGAACACACCACGAGGTACCACACGGAGAAGTTTAAATGCGAAATATGCTCCAAATGCTTTGGAATAAGATCTAAATTAAAACAACACATGCGTGGGCATACAGGCGAAAGAATTTTCGTTTGTTCTATTTGCAAGAACGCGTATATGCATAAAATGACGTTGAAGAAGCATATGAGGAGTCATAACTCTGATACGTTCGTTTGCACGGTATGCGGCGCGGGTTTTAAAGGGAGAGAGGCGTTTGATGAGCATTTGAAGCAGAGACATCGAGAAAAGATGTTGGATATTGGAGCAATATGAGTATAAAAACGCAACCATTGCACATCACTAAATCCTGTGCATAGATTTATAGAAGTACTAGATATCGCCGTTCTAAAAATAAATATTATTAAAATACGGTACTTAATTATCGTCGCGGCACGTCAATGTCATAGGTACATTGGTTGCTGTCACATGTAGGTACTGAAGTACGCCGACTTCGGTGTAGTATCAGTTACCGCATGTTATTAGTGCGCACTGCGCATGGTCTATCCACCATTTAAAAAAGTGTTTTAAATAGTGCGGACCGTTAAATAACGGCATGTTTATTTACCTATGCGTGATTTTTACAATATTTATTTAATAAAATTAATTATGTAATTATAATTCATTTAAGTACCTACGTATCTATACCGCTAATAAAAAAACCATAACCCTTTTTATAGTATTTCTGTGTAATCTAAAACAAAAATACAACGCTGTAATTAAAATATATACCCAAAAATATAATTATAAAAACTAAACCTAGCTACTTACTCAGTTATCTAAAAAATAATTAACAAATAAAAAGTAATTACAAAATAAATTATTAAATTATCTAACAATTAAAAATAAACTTACAAAGCAATAACAAAACGCAAAATCTAGAAGAAAAAGCTATAGGTATAAGCCTACCTATCGACCTCTTTGATATTTTTTAAGTTTTAAATCTTTTTTTGTCTGGGCCGACTGTTTTTCTTTTATTTTTTCTTTTGTGACGTCTCCTCGCTTCATCATGAGCTCATTAGGGATGGGCACTTGGCCGACAAAATCGACTCCTGGGCCCGGTTTCAATCGTTTCTTATGATCCATTGATAATCGATTTACTGACTCCGATGGCATGATTCGAATAGCGCAGTCGTGGAAATGGAGGTCCCTATAATTTAATTCGTATGCCAATTGTACATTTTTGTAGGTAGGTATACTTTAGTTAGAGGAGCCATACACACTACGGTCTACCGGAGATGTTATCTGTGCAGGTTTGCCTGCACAGGTCGGTAGCGTGCAGGGGACGTTTCGGTGTACCGGAGCGGTCTTCAGGTCTTTTCGCGATGGCATCGATTGAGGACGATGATGGACACTAGAGAACAACTGACGCGACCTGCGCAGGCGACCAGAGTACACGCGCATATTCACAAGTACATCGTACGGAGCTACTCAAAATAATTGATTTTCGACCTTGCGGCTAAGTGCGTGTCGGACTCGCGCATAAAGGGTTCCGTACCACCGTAGAATAAAAACGTCAAAAATATCAAGTTTCTTGTATGGGGACTCCCTTTATTTTTAAACTTTATTTTGTTTTTAGTATTTATTGTTATAGCTGCAACAGAAATACACATTCTGTGAATATTTCAAGATATCTACCTATTACGGTTCGTAAGATACAGCCCGCTGACAGACGGACAGCGTAGGCTTAGGAATAGGGTCCCGTTGGCACCCTTTGGGTACGGAACCCTAAAAACTACACAGGCTCCCACACACGCTCCGGTCTACCTGCGCATGCAGGTAAACCTCTCCGGTGCACTGTAGAGTGTATGGCCCCCATAAGAAACTATTGCAGCACCTTTTATCTGGGAACTGGAAGGGCGCGAACACCCTCCCCTCCACGTGCCTCTTGTACTCCTTCCACCGATAGTCCAGGAGCTGGTTGCGTTGCAGCGAGTAATGTCGCGTCAACACATGATCGTACAAACCCTGCTCGAAGGCGGGTAATGTCCGGTAATTACCGCCTATTTCCTTCGCTATGTCTGTGAAAGATTCCGTATTAATAAATCGATCTCAAGAGTGAGATCGCACTTGAGTTGCTGTTTTTGACAGATGTTCCATACATTAAACGTCAAAACTGCATCTTAAGATCGATTTGACGGGCCCGTTAGCGTGGTTGGCGCGGAGGCGCCTTTCACGCTGCAGGTCGTAGGTTCGATTCCTACCCGGGACATGAATTTGTGTGCGTGAACATGTCTGTATGTCCCGAGTCTGGGTGTATATGTATATTAAGTATGTATTTACAAATAAAAAGTAGTATATGTAGTAATATCAGTTATCTGGTTTCCATAGTACAAGCTCTGCTTAGTTTGGAATCAGGTAGCCGTGTGTAAAAAATGTCCCAGGATATTATTATTATTATTATCTCAACTTTCAGATGCATTTAATTAATACGGGCCTAGGAAAGATGACTACTGGGTGTAATGAATTGACAAAGGGACCATAGATAGTAGAAAAAGATGGTAGAGCAAAGCTGTAGCCAAACGACTGCAACTCATACGGGCTGGCTCGACCGGGGTAGTGCCAACCTCTCACAGAAGATCGGCGTAATACAGCTGCGTTTCATACGATGAGTGAGAGAGCCGGAAGGATTAATATCGTCAGACTAACACACCAACTGTATGGTCCCAAACTAAGCAACGCTTGTACTATGGGTACCGTTCAATGCACTGGGGGCGATCCCAGTGACACCCCGACCTGGGCAAATTACGATAAGGCCGTTTCCAAAATTCCAATATCCTTTTCTAAGGCCCTGTCTATCTCTATACCAAAATTCATCAAAATTGGTTTAGCTGTTTAGTTGTGAAAACAAACATACAAACTTTCACACCCTATTTCACTCCAAGTTTTATTTTCGCAACAAAAAGTAGCCTATTTCCATCTCCAAGGTTTCATCTATCTCTATACCAAAATTCATCAAAATTGGTTCAGCAGTTTAGTCGTGAAAACGTAACAGACGGACGGAGTTACTTTCGCATTTATAATATTTGTATAGATTACATACCTTCATTAACTACATAATCCGGTTTAATTCGTTTAATATGATCACATTCCGAATAAATATAATCATCTCTATCCTTCAAAGGCGTCATTATAATTTTTATAAATTAATCAAAAATAAAATTACATAATACAAAATTCTTGAAAACGAACAACCCGAGAAAGAAATCAAAGATAAAATAACCACAGCGTATAAGGCCTAGCCCGCATTGCGAATTTAAACCGCGCGGTTTATTTACCGCACCGCACCTTGTTAAATAAGAACGCGGCTCCACCAGTGCGCTGCGCTGCGTCGCCGCAACGGATCAAAGGGTCGACGGGCGAGAGACGAAGCGGGGGAAGGTGATGCGCCCGTACAAAATCTCGGTTTTAAAACCGCAAGTGCGGATACATTCATATGATTCCGTAGGTTACACAATTGCGGGGAAAAAAACCGCGCGATATTTATTCGCAATGCGGCCAGGCTCTTTTATCTATAAAAGAGAAGAAAACACTATTATATTCTCTTTGCACACCATAAAAATTGCAAAAATAATGAAAAATCTACGAAAAATAAAGCTATATTTAAAAAATGTCACCAAATTTCTTTAAGTCAGTATTTCACATAGAGTATTTCATTTATCTCGTGAATTTATAGCTTTTAGTGCAATTTTACATATATTTTTGATTTATTTACTTTACTAAATGGATTATTCTGAATGCAAGAAAATACCACGGGAGGAAGTACCTTTTATTTCTGCACCTAAAGGTACCTACCTAAACTTTTAGAACCTTTATGAATATCATGAGCAGTGATAGAAGCAAAGAGTATAGTAAGTATAGAAGTAAGCACGCGTCTTACCAACCCGCACTGGGCCAGCGTGGTGGGCTGTACCCCCCCCCCCCCCCCAATTAAGGGGAGGCCCCTGCCGAGGAGTGGGACTATAAAAGGACTAATATTATTATTGGCCAATTACCTAAAAAACCTGTCCGTGTGGTGCCGGCTTAGAATAGCACCAACCCATCTCATCCCGTGGGTGTCGTAAGAGGCGACTAAGGGATTCACCGGAGGATGGGCAGCAGCGTCCTCCGTGTACATATTATATCTACTGCGATCGCCAACCCGTCTGCCAAGCGTGGCGATTATGGCAAAACCCCCCAAATGAAAGTCACAACAAAGAATCGGCCCCCAGTCCCCGGCAGCCTCGCTAGTCCTGGCCATGGTAGCGGCTATGGTAACGGCGGGGCAGGGGGTGCTAAGAATCTCCGGCAGGATGGCTACCATAAAAACCGACTATTGGACCTGGCAACATATAACACGCGCACACTGCGGACCGACGAGAAGATCGCTGAGCTTGAGGAACAATTGAGCAGGGTACGATGGGACATCGTAGGATTATCTGAAGTCCGAAGAGAGGGGGAGGACTCGATAATTCTGAAATCCGGCAACCTGCTCTTTTTCCGGGAGGGCGACCAGCAGTCCCAGGGTGGTGTCGGGTTTATCGTCCACAAGTCACTCGTGAACAACGTGGTGAAGATCGAGAGTGTGTCGACTAGGGTGGCGTATCTTGTTCTCCGAATAACCAAACGTTATTCGTTAAAAGTAGTTCAGGTGTACGCTCCGACATCGGCACATTCCGACGACGAGGTGGAAACTATGTATGAGGATATCTCTAGAGCCATGCATAGTTCCAAAACTCACTTTACCGTTGTCATGGGTGACTTCAACGCGAAACTGGGCAAACGAGACGGTGATGAGCTGCGAGTGGGGCAATTTGGAGTTGGACGGCGTAACCACCGGGGCCACCTACTGGCAGGCTTCATGGAGAAGGAGGGACTCTATATGATGAACTCCTTCTTCAGGAAGCGTGAGCACAGGAAGTGGACCTGGATGAGCCCCGACGGTGCAACTAAAAACGAGATAGACTTCATCATGTCGACGAAGAAGCAAGTATTCAATGATGTCTCTGTGATCAACGCGGTCAAAACCGGTAGTGATCACCGACTGGTAAGAGGCACATTGAATCTCAACATAAAGCTTGAAAGGTTTCGACTGATGAAGTCTACGCTCCGACCAGCACCAAACCAGATCCAAAACCCCGAGAGCTTTCAGCTCGAACTTCAAAACCGATTCGATGTCCTAGGGAGTAGCGTGGACGATTGTAACGACGGGTTCGTGGAAACTGTCCATACGATCGGGTCAAAGTACTGCAAGGCCCGCCGTACAAACAGAACCAAAAAAATCTCGGATCACACCTCTAAGCTCATGGAGGAAAGGAGTGAAATGGTACTGCAGTCTTCGGATGACGCGTCTAAATACCGGCAGCTCAATAGACAGATCTCGAAGTCCTTGACACGTGACTTCCGCCAATTTAATACCGAGCGTATTAAAGAAGCTATCGAGCGGAACAGAGGCTCCAAAGTGTTCGCTAGAGATCTGTCTATTGGGCAAAGCCAGCTAAGGAAACTGAAAACCGATGGCGGCAGTATCGTTTCATCCAAACCAGAGCTTTTGAGAGAGATCGAGAAGTTCTATGGACAGTTATACACGTCAATACGGACACCCGTTACAAACCTGGCGAACGACCCAAGAGCTAGGTTAACCCGACACTATACCGAAGACATCCCGGACGTCAGCTTGTACGAGATTAGTATGGCTCTTAAACAGCTTAAAAACAACAAGGCACCGGGTGATGATGGAATAACGGCTGAGCTCCTGAAGGCGGGTGGAAAACCGGTCCTTAAGGCCCTTCAGAAGCTGTTCGGTTCCGTCATACTCGAGGGCAAAACGCCGCAGGCATGGAACAGAGGTGTGGTGGTTCTTTTCTTCAAAAAGGGCGATAACGCTCTGCTGAAGAATTATAGACCGATCTCACTTCTGAGCCATGTCTACAAGCTGTTTTCGAGGGTCATAACGAACCGTCTCGCACGCAAGTTTGACGACTTCCAGCCTCCCGAACAAGCCGGTTTCCGTAAAGGCTTTAGTACCGTAGACCACATACATACGCTGCGACAGGTTATACAGAAGACCGAGGAGTATAACCTCCCCCTTTGCTTAGCGTTTGTGGATTACGAGAAAGCCTTTGATTCGGTCGAGACCTGGGCTGTATTGCGGTCTCTCCAGCGATGCCAAGTCGATTACCGGTACATCGAAGTGCTGAAGTGTTTGTACGAAAACGCCACTATGTCAGTCCGTTTACAGGACCAGAACTCGAAACCTATTCGGTTGCAGCGAGGTGTGAGACAGGGAGACGTTATCTCTCCGAAACTGTTCACCGCTGCACTGGAAGACGTTTTCAAGGTTCTGGACTGGAATGGGCTGGGCATAAACATAAACGGCGAGTACATCACTCACCTTCGGTTTGCCGACGACATAGTGGTCATGGCTGAGACTATAGAAGACCTTAATACGATGCTTGATGGCCTCAGTAGAGCCTCCGAACGAGTTGGTCTTAAAATGAACATGGGCAAAACGAAGATCATGTCGAATTGCCGTGTTGTACCTGCTCCCGTGAAGATCGGAGACTCTACACTCGAAGTTGTCGACGATTATGTCTACCTGGGACAAACCATCCAGTTAGGTAGGTCCAACTTCGAGAAAGAGGTCAATCGACGAATCCGACTCGGCTGGGCAGCGTTCGGGAAGCTACGCAATATCTTCTCGTCCCAAATACCGCAGTGTCTCAAGACGAAAGTCTTCGACCAGTGTGTGTTGCCAGTGATGACCTATGGCACTGAGACATGGCCGCTTACAATGGGCCTCATAAGAAGGCTCAAGGTCACCCAAAGGGCAATGGAGAGGGCTATGCTCGGAGTTTCCCTGCGAGATCAAATCAGGAATGAGGAGATACGCAGAAGGACCAAGGTAACTGACATAGCCCGTAGGATTGCAAAACTTAAGTGGCAGTGGGCAGGGCACATTGCTCGTAGAACGGATGGCCGATGGGGCCGAAAAGTTCTCGAGTGGCGGCCGCGCACCGGAAAGCGTAGCGTGGGTAGGCCTCCCACAAGGTGGACCGACGACCTGGTGAAGGTCGCGGGAATCCGCTGGATGCGGGCAGCGCAAGACCGGTCATTGTGGCGAACCTTGGGGGAGGCCTATGTCCAGCAGTGGACGTCTTTCGGCTGAGATGATGATGACCTAAAAAACCGGCCAAGTGCGTGTCGGACTCGCACATAAAGGGTTCCGTACCACCGTAGAATAAAAACGTCAATAATATCAAGTTTCTGGTATGGAGACCGCCCTTATTTTTTAATTTAATTTTATTTCTAGTATTTCTTGTTGTAGCGGCAGCAGAAATACACATTCTGTGAAAATTTCAAGCCTCTACCTATTACGGTTCGTGAGATACAACCCGCTGACAGACGAACAGTAGCCCGATTCACGTAACCAAAACCGTAACGATGTCTCAGCGATATAGTCGTTGATAGGCTTTTCGTATTACAAAAAGCCTATCAACGACTATATTGCTGAGACATCGTTACGGTTTTGTTTACGTGAATCGGGTCACTGTGTAGGCTTAGTAATAGGGTCCCGTTGGCACCCTTTGGGTACGAAACCCTAAAAATCAAGGTGATAGGTATTTTTCTACATACTTAGAACGACGATCGAATACTGAATACCCTTCACTACGTCTTTCTAACACCCTGTCTATGCAGACGCTATAGAAACGGACTGTCGGGTCCCGGGATTCCCGCTCTACGAGTCCCCGAGCCGAGACTACAGACAAATGAAGCATTACTCGATGTGCACCAATAAGCATCTTCGCTGCCACTGGAAGAACTTCAAAGAACAATACGGATACCGACATAGGATCCCCGCACTGCTTCCCAAACCCGAGTAAGTACCACGGGCGTTATTGGCCGATAACGATACCGGTACCGATACCGATATCGTTATCGGTCAATGAGAACGTAAAAATACCGGTGTGTGAATTTGGGGGTAAATGTGACTTCGGTATTTCTCCGATATCGGTACCGATACCGATATCGGGGAAATACCGACGTCACATTTATCCCCACAATCGATAGTTATTATGGACTTACAATGGCATTACAAATCACTTTTGTTCTAGGAACAAAAGTGCTTTGTAAAATCATCGTAAATTCGCTAAAACCTCTATAATTTTTTATAAGCGTTTAGTTGCAAGTAGTAATTGACTGCAGCTCATACGGGCTGGCTCGACCGGGGTAGTACCACCCTCTCACAGAAGATCAGCGTAAAGCTAATACAGTTGCGTTTCGTACAATGAGTGAGAGAGCCGAAACCCCCCCTTCCCCTACCTCCATCCCACTCCCCTTCAGGTTGGCAATGTGCGAGCAAAGATTTTAGTATTGCAAGCATCTATAGGCTACGGTAACTGCCTAACATCAGGCGGGCCGTAAGCTTTTTTGCCACCGACGTCCTATAAAATAAAAAATGGCACGCACGCGCGTCACCATCTCTTCTCCCCCAGCACGCTTCGCGATGAAAGCAGTATAAAAATGAGTCCTAACCATAGAGAAAGCATCAATAGAGATGACACGGTAATAATAATACCGTGCTTGAGCGAGACATGCTTACGCCCGATATCCTAAGAGTGAAAGGTATAGACGTACTATCTTTTGTCACTTTCTGCGTATCGCCCTAAGTTAGTTTGGCTCAAACTTTTGGTAGGTCTTTGGTCCAGTATGAGCCAAACGAAGCATCACCCAACCAAATTTAGAAGTAGTATACGTCAGATCACGTTCCATAGACATTAGGGTTAAGCGTAATTTAGCAGGATTATACATCTTTTGTCCCTTACGGGTGTACGCGCTTGCCAAGTGTACAGGTACATTCTTTATCTAAGGTCCTAACGCATTTTTTTCTCTAGCAACATCCATTTCGCCAACTGTCAAACTCAATTTGACAAGCCAACAGCGGCCGCAGCGGACTATCGCAGGCACATGCGCATTGGCCCCGGCACGGACGTGTTCGGCTTACTGCCCATCCCTAACGACTTGCATATGCGCAACACTGTTGCTAAGACATCACGGAATTTGCCGAAACGTGATCATTAAATCTCCACCAATTTGTCAAACCAGGGGCTTACCACGACCTCTTATCGCGATTCAATTATAGGAACGTTTTAACGTTTCAGCGACTTTTTGTGCAATGACGTACCTTATTGTCATGATAATAAGAAACGTCATTGCACAAACGGCCGCTGAAACGTTAAAACAATACTGCTATAAGAGGTGGTGGTAGGGCCCCTGGTCTGGATTAAGGCCGGCGCACATAGAGGACGGCCCGGCATGGCATTTTAATTTTTATCAATCGAATTCAATACTTATCCAATTGAAATAAGGTCCATATTTCAATGGTCGGTGATTGACATCATAGTATTTTCTCGGTGCACCCGCTGGAGCACCTTATTTCGATTGGATAAGTATTAAATTCGATTGATAAAAATAAAAATGCCATGCCGTGCCGTACTCACTGTGCGCCAGCCATAAGTGTCCATGTCAATAAGTACCTAGATCACGTGACTTATGCCATTCCCACACAATGAAGCGTAACGTTTTGTAGAAATGCTTGAGACGAATCGAGTTGTCTAGGCCTCGGATGGCCCAACCATACGTCACGATTAGTGTTGTAATAAAATTAATATCGTGAATAAAAATAGGAGTATTGTCGTACCTGGCTGATGACGTAGTCTGGGACAATCGCGTGGTCTCGCTCGGTCAAGGCTTTTAGTTCTTAGGGCCACCGCAGACATGTTACTTTTTGCATTGGCGATTTTGCGACTGCATCGCAATTTGGCGACTCTCTGCGTCGATCGCAGTAACAAATTCGCGCGTTTTTGCTACTCGTCGCTGCATTTAGCTTCTCAAAAGCGACTAAATCGTCGATCGCCGATAAAAGTATCGTGTTTGCGGTGGCCCTTATTGCCTTGATATTAAGATGTTGCTTGTTTGAAAACTTACTCTAATAACGTACAGAATACAGACCACTTGGTGTAACGACTGTATTTTGTTGTTTCTTTTCGTCAGATCAGCAGGCCGATTGCGTAACTTTTTCGACGATGTTTCAATTGGTTTCGTTCATCCTGTGATGCTTTATCAATTGAAATTGATTGAAATCGGGACAAAATACAGTCGTTACATCAAGTGGTCTGTATTCTAAAGAAGACTTCACTCTTCCCGATTTCAATCAATTTCAATTGATAAAGCATCACAGGATGAACGAAACCAATTGAAACATTGTCGAAAAAGTTATGCAATCGGCCTGCTGATATTCAGTAAATCTTACATTAATTTTGATAGATATTTAATTTTCTTTTCTATATTTTTAATTGGTTAATTCTCTATTTTGTATAATTTTTATTTTATTGATTTTCTAAAGGAGTTATTATTGAAATAAAACATTTAAGTTGCTCAGAATCCGTTTATTTTCGTAATGACTACTTAACTTTGACATTGATCATGGAAAGTACTTAAGACAGTACTTAAGTATATCTTGTATTTTTATGTATTATGTTATTCTAAGGGCCGGGCCCCATTAGCGCGTTGCGTTGCGTCGTCGCAAGATTTTGTACTGGCGCATCACCCTCCCCCGCTTGGTCTCTCGCCGTCGACCCTTTGATCCGTTGCGACGACGCAGCGCAACGCGCTAGTGGGGCCTCGCCCTCAAGCATGACCTACCTCTGCAATAACATTGTGTTGACAACAAGAAAACGTAGCTTATTTGTTCTATTTCTATCAGGGACCTAAGTCGCTTAGCCATTCAACTGCCATTGCCAATGAGTTTTACAGATCGACCCTGATTGGTCGGTAGATTCTGACCGACCATCAGAGGGTCGGTCACTATAGCAGCTCAATGGCTATAGCTAAGCGACTAAGGGCCACCGCAAACATGCTACTCTTAGCATCGGCGACCGGCGATTTTACGACTGTATCGATGTTGCGTCGCGTTTCTTCGAGCGAGAACGAGCGGGACGCAGTATCAAAATCGCCGATCGCCGATGCTGAAAGTAGCATGTCTGCGGTGGCCCTTAGGGAATACTCCGTCTACTTATGCTATGGGTTCCTCCAATAGCGGCGCCTTCATATAACGGCCGCACTAGAACACTGGCTACGTAAACAGGTAGCGGTCTAGGAAACCGCGCCATTTTGTTTACATAGCCAACGTTCTAGTTACGGCCGTTATATAACGGCGCCGCTATTGGAGGAACCTAGCGCTTTATGAAATCTATTTAGGATTGCAGCGTATGGCCGTGCTGCCTCTTCATATGACGTCTGGACGAGTCTTTACACTTGAATTTAACGTCACAATAACTACACGAGAACCTCTTGACGTCGTCATGAGTCCTCTCGTGCCTCACCCTGTCGGTTTTAGTAAAAAACCTCATATCGCAAACCTCGCACGGGTGATTGCGTTCTTTTTTATGCACCGAGCGCATATGCGTGCGTAGATTTAATTCAGTCAAAAACACCTTGTCACATTCCTGACAATGTGACATTGGAGGTTTCTTAAAGTTGTGCTCTTTGATCTTATGCTCGTCAAGCATATGCGAGTATTGAAATGTTTGATCGCATAGATTGCAGTATCTTTTATAATGGTCGCGAATATTATGAGCTTTCCGCATGTGAGATTTTTTGTTGCTAAGTTTTAAGAAGATCGCACCGCAGATCTTGCATTTTTTTTCTTTATGTAGCGACGCATAGTGCAGGCGGAGGCTCATTGGATTAATAAACGATGAACCGCAAACGTGGCATACGTTGTTAGTGTAGTGCGTGTTCATGTGTATCGATAGCCGAGTGAACGTTTTAAATATTTCGTCGCACATCACGCAACGGAACTCGTTTTTCAATCGGTACGGTATTAATAAATGCTCGTTGTTTATAAAATCGATTTTGTGTTCCGATACCAAATGGTCTTTTAAATCGATTAAATCCGTGCAGTTTTTATTACAATTGCTACATTTTAAGTCGGAAATATCGGCGTTTTTATACGACGAGCCTCGTAATTGGCTGATTCTTAAGGCTACGGATTTGGTGTTGGGGTGTGTAGCAGTGTGTTCCCTCAAAGCTGTAATGTCTGGGAAGGTTTTTTTGCAAGCGTAACATCCGTATTTTATTCGGTGCGATATAAATAGGCACATGTTTGAGTTTTGCAGTAGTTTCAGCGTGTTGTTCCGTCGATCCACGTCGTATTGAGAAGTTTTGAAGGGTCTTGGTTGTCTTGCTTTATTTTTCGCTGAAAATGCAGTAAAAGGGAGTTCTCGTTGGCTGATAACGACAACAACCCGATACCGAAACGATACCGGCGGAGAAATAATCTTATACATTAAGTATATTTAGTCAACGGTTTCACACTGTCGTTATTGCCACTGATATCGTCGCGGATAACGACCGATACCGATATCGGTACCGATACCGGCGACGACATAGTGCAGCGGGACGCGGCGACAGTGCGTCGGTCACCAATATTCACTGATATCGATATCGGGCCGATATATCGGTATCGGATCAGTGTCTTTACCGGCCAATGTGAATACACGTGATGTGCTTTTAAAATTGCCACTGACACAGATAAAGTACGAACATATACTACACCCTGCATCGTATAAATAAATAGCGACTCTAACGGCCGAATACTCAAAGGCTACTTAAATATTTAAGTCTCACTTAGTAATTTGAGACGTCGAGAGAGCTCTCAAATTTAAGTTGCGTACGAGTATTCGGCCTTAAGCGCCCTATCGCACGAGGTCACCAGTGGTAGCGCAACCAGTTGCTCCACCAACAAAATGTATAGAGCTGTATGGAGGGTATCGCACCTGGTGTCCGCTTGGTAGCGCGACCAATTCGGTGTCGGCTATCGAGTCACCCGCTGGTGGCGCAACCATGGTTGCCTCGTGCGATAGGGCACTAACTACATGCAATAAAGTACAATTCAGCCTAAAATTATATTCACCTATGACATTACTAAGAAAGAGGGATACATGCGACTGTCCAAAATAGTAAGTACTACTAAATGGAGGTCATGGACACAGTACGACACAGTCGCTCGCTGAAAATTATGTTGAAAACATGTCAGTATTGCCAATACGGGTCATCTTCTGGTGAAATAATACGCATCAAAATGTCTAAGTTTGCGTTGGAAACACGCTACTTTTTGCATCGGCGATCGGCTATTTAGTCGCTTCTAGCATCGGAGCAGTCGCTGCGTCCGAACGCAGAGAGTCGCCAAATCACGATGCAGCATCGATACAGTCGCAAAATCGCCGATCGCCGATGCAAAAAGTAGCATAATAATAATAATATCCCGGTATTACTACATATACTTCTTTTTTGTTTGTAAATACATACTTAATATACATAAACCCAGACTCGGGACATGCAGACATGTTCATACACACAAATGCATGTCCCGGGTAGGAATCGAACCTACGACCTGCAGCGTGAAAGGCGCCACTACGCCAACCACGCCAACGGGCTCGTCAATATCTGCGGTGTCCCTAAGTTGGTTGTCGTATTGGGAGTGCGATAACTGATGTGTGAATTTCGCTGCATGTGATGGAGTGCTGAGCACAAGTCTAGTGATTGCAATGTTAGGACGTACCATATCTTCTAAAATGGTACATCAATGCATATTATTGTGATCATCAAAAAGGTTTACCTTTAATTTGTTGTTTTGCTTTCGCTTTAGTATTTTGACTTAGAGTTATAGTCGAAACCGTAGTATCATCAGTTATTGTTCTTGTTTCCTTAGTAATTAAACTTTCTTCTTTTGTATTATTATCATCTATTTTAATAAAAAATATGTGCCCTGAAAAGTAAAATTATGTGTAACGTCACGACTTTTCGACGATCCACATTCGGGGGGTAGTAAGAGACTTGAGTGGCCATACACCACCACATTGTGGAGGTATTAAACACTCAAAGCCCACGTTTCACCAGATAGTCAGAACCCAACGTGACAGGTGGTGAACCTTGTCGCCGTGTATACAGGAACTGACTATTACCTAATCCCGAGGGATAGGTAGGTTTCCTCACGATGTTTTCCCTCACCGTCGGCTAACTGTAAATTATGCACATAGATGAAAATTCATCCATTGGTGCATGCCCCACCGGGGATCGAACCTGGGACCTTCTGATTGCTAGCCCAACCTGTTCACCCCTAGGCTACAGTCGCTTATAAAGTAAAATTAAATGTAGGTAAATAAATATCGCCAGACGAACACACCTACAGTATGGTCCCAAACTAAGCAACGCTTGTACTATGTGTACCGTACAATGGACTGGGGGCGATCCCAGTGATACACAGACCAGGGCAAATTACGAAAAGGCTGTTTCTGGCTCTCTCACTAATCGTACGAAACGCAGCTGTAATAGGTACTTTAGGCCGATCTTCTGTGAGAGGGTGTTACTACCCCGGTCGAGTCAGCCTATATAAGCTGCAGTCAGTTGGCTACAGCTTGTCTCTACCACCAATTAATACAATACTCACCGTCCTTATCTTTTGTCTCGCCCCCACACGCAAAATCACTGTCGCTGAAGACACTCACTCTGTCATCAAAATCGTCATCTTCCGTTTTTAATTCTGTCTTTGGAACTGAAATGTTAAAAATAATAATCTGAAATAATTGTTTAGTGCACTTCAGTGCACCTTGTTGATGCGATGGGATGAGATGAGATGGATTGGGATGAGATAGGATGGGATGAGATGAGCTGGGATGGGATGGGATGAAATGGGATGGGATGAGATGAGATGGGATGAGATGAGATGGGATGAAATGAGATGGGATGAAATGAGATAAGAGATGCGATGGGGTGGGATGAGATGGGATGGAATGGAATGGGATGGGATGGGATGGGATGAGATAAGAAGAGATGCGATGGGGTGGGATGAGATGAGATGAGATGGAATGGGATGAGATGGGATGGGATGAGATGAGATGGGATGGGATGAAATGAGATGGGATGGGATGGGATGAGATGAGATGGGATGAAATGAGATGGGATGGGATGAGATAAGAAGAGATGCGATGGGGTGGGATGAGATGAGATGGGATGGGATGGGATGGGATGAGATAAGATGGGATGAAATGAGATGGGATAGGATGAGATAAGAGGGGGATGTGATGGGGTGGGATGAGATGAGATGGGATGGGATGAGATGGGATGAAATGAGATGGGATGGGATGAGATAAGATGGGATGGGATGGGATGGGATGGGATGGGATGGGATGGGGTGGGATGAGATGAGATGGGATGGGATGAGATAAGAAGAGATGAGATGGGATGGGATGGGATGGGATGGGATGGGATGAGATGAGATGTTGAGATAAGATGGAATGGGATGAGATGAGATATAAAAAAAAACAAGCCCGCTGAGTTTCTTGCCGGATCTTCTCAGTCAAGGTCGCGTTTCCGATCCGGCGGTAGAATTTAAGAAAAAAATAAAAAAGATAATTTTTAAGTGCCCCCGTAGGCCTAAGCAAAATAAACGATTTGAATTGAATTGAATAATTTTGGTACCATACAGTTAGTCTGTTCTTATTTTCCACTTGATAAAATCTTACCAATATTTTCATCCATCAGTGTTGCCAACTTGAGGATATTCTGTTCAGTAGCCAGCACCTGTTTCTTGAACACTGCAGCATCCCGAAGCCTGGAGATGCATCCATTGCAGATGAGGCTCTTGGTCTCCACACTCTGTGATATCTGGAGCAAGGAATGTTTAAATATTGACTGTAAAATGACTGCTTGGGACAATGGCTTGGGCATAGACTGCTGGGCTTACTGCATTGATGGTTGCAGGTTCGATTCCCAGCAGAGTCAAATTTCAGAAACTGCAGTTTCATAATTTACCCTGGTCTGGGTGTCACTGGGATCGCCCCCAGTCCATTGTATGGTACCCATAATACAAGAGTTGCTTTGTTTGGGACCATACAGTTGGTGTGTTAGTCTGGCGATATTTATTTATATTTTAACCATCTAAAATAATTTTTATTCAAAAACATGCTGAGGCGCTCGTAGCCAGTTGCAATCACTGATCGGTAAATGATCGGAGGTTAAGCAACGCTCGGCAAGGACAGTCAGAGATGGGTGACCATTTAGTGGCATTTGAACTGAGCGTCTCCGTGCTTCAAAGGGCACGTTAAAAGTCGGACCCGGTTGTGGTCATCTAGGCAGCAGTCGTTAAGCCTTGTCAGAGGCCTGCGGGCGCCTTGAACAACTCTGACACCAGGTTGGCCACTACCCATACGATAAGAAGAAGATTCAAGAATGTTTATTTATACAACTTATATTTTACTAGCTGGTGGTCGCGACTTTGTCTGCTTAGAATTAGTATCTACTACGAGAAATTATTGTTCTCCCATACAAAATTTCATCCTCTATTCCACCTCTTTCAAGTTTTATTTTCGCAACAAAAGGTAGCCTATGTTCATCTCCAGGTCCTGTCTATCTCTATACCAAAATTCATCAAAATTGGTTCAGCAGTTCAGTCGTGTAAACGTAACAGGCACACAGACAGTTACTTTCACATTTATATTATTAGTAGGTATAGATAAACAGACCGGTAATTGTGGCGAACCTTGGGGGAGGCCTATGGCCAGCAGTGGACGTCTTTCGGCTGAGATGATGATGATGATGATGATAGATAAACATGTACAACATCAATAAAATTAAGTTTATACTAAGATATTGTGATACATACATTGATATCAAATGTTTCTGCCAGCATCCTCGAGTAAACTTCGATAGTTCCTTCGAAGAAATATTCATTCTTCATATCTTTTTCGCAATCTTCAGACAGGCAACATCTACAATAATCGTTTTCTTTCATTGTTAATTATAAGATCTATTAAACTACAATCACACTCGACAATCTGTAATAGGAAATTTGGTGGAAATACCATCAACGAAATAAATATTGATACAAAAATAATAATACACATATGGTGCGTTCCATTCACTGTTAATTTTGTTAATTTCGTTCACAAATCTCGTTCCACTCGCACCAACTTGAACTGAAAGTGATCATTATTAACGTTTTTAACAGTTTTTGTGGACGAAAATAGTAAAAATTACGGTGAGTGGAACGCAGCAATAGAACAGCGAAAGCCGAATTCCGTCTGTCACAAGTGTCACAGTGTCACATTCTCACATCTGTCAATAAATCTGACAGACAGTTAAAATAGAACGCCCCATGAGAACGCCCCAGAATCTAGTAATCTAGTAGAATTTCAGCATGTAACCGAAATGGCATGCTTAATTTCGCTTATGTAAGACCGAAAAGACAATATAATGCATTCCAAATCAAGTCTATCAAATGTCAGAAGCCATCAATCAAACAAATTCAATAAATCAAAGCTGTCACTTGCCAAACCGTGGTACCTATCTATGGTCCCAAAAAAATCTCTGGGAATTGTACGAAAATATGTTAAAAATAATAAATGTTTATAGATAATTAGGCTTTAAACGTTCAAAATGGATACGGAAATAATGGTGGAGACTTTGCCATTGCTTGGCATGTGCACTTTGTGTTTAAACAAAGGCGCGGTGAAGAGTATGCTTGTTGCCTACTCGCACAATGGTTCTGTGGAAAATTATAACGATATGCTGATAAAATGCTTCTTTATAGACGTGAGTAATTAAATCATCGATATTGCAGTAGTTTGTATATGTTTCAATTCATACAATTGCATTTAACTTTGCTGGTAACTGGATTTATTCCTCCTACAGTTTTCTGATTGACATTAGTTCCTAGAATTTGATTCTTATTAGCGACACTACGGGCTGGTGTGATTATTTTATCAAAGATTTTGTCGATTATTGGCTAGGGGTATTTACAAGAACTGGCCAAGTGCGTGTCAGACTCGCACTTAAAGGGTTCTGTACTACAGTAGAATCAAAATGTCAAAAATATCAAGTTTCTTGTATGGGGACCCCATTAATTTTTAAATTTTATTAGTATTTATTACTTCATTAGTATTTGTTGTTGTAGCGGCAACAGAAATACACATTCTGTGAAAATTTTAACTCTTTACCTGTAATGGTTCGTGAGATACAGCTCGCTGACAGACAGACAGACAGACAGCGTAGGCTTAAGGGGTTACACGGGGTACACTTAACTAAATTTAGGCTACTTAATTTAGTTGTTACTGAATTTAGGCAAGTGTAATCGCATTCAGCAAGCTATTCAGAAGCTAGAATGGTTTAAATATTTGGAAGCTTCTGAATTTAGGCTTCTAAATTTAGCCAAGTGTAATAAGCTCTATAAAGGGTTCCATACTACCGTAGAATAAAAATGTCAATAATATCAAGTTTCTTGTATGGGGACCCCCTTTATTCTTACATTTTATTTTTAGTATTTGTTGTAGCGTCAACAGAATACACATTCTGTGAAATTTCAAGTCTACCTATTACGGTTTGTAAGATACAGTCCGCTGACAGACAGACAGGCAGACTGCGTAGGCTTAGTAATAGAGTCCCGTTAGCACCTTTTGGGTACAGAACCCTAAAAACTATATTGATAAGAAAGCTTAGTTTTAACTTTAGTGTTGGTTATGAATAGATTTTTTGACCTATTATTGATCCTCATTGTCAGCTATCCATGCACCACCTGGGCGACTCGAAGCGGCTGATCTGCGAGGTGTGTGTCGCGCGGCTGCGGGACTCCGCCCTCTTCCGGCAGCAGGTGGAGGCATCGCTGCAGCGCCTCGAGACCACTCTCAAACTACACAGTGAGTTTGTAATAATAATAATAATATAAATTTATTTCAGGCGACTAGGCCCATAGCAGAGTTGGGAAAAATTTAATTGCAATTAATTAATTGGAAATTGCAGGTGATGTCACAATTAACAATTAATTGTGATTTATTCGCGATTGACAAACAAATGAAAATGTATTGTTAATTGTGACACCACATGCAATTTGCAATTAAATTTTGCCCAACTCTGGCCCATAGATACATACCTTATAGACTAACATACATATATTATAACTTAAACTAATTTTATCGTGTTGGTGACGGCAGACTCCCCCAAACACCTGAACACCACTTTGCCGTTTATTTTTACTTTGCCAAAAATTATGGTGCCTTCCCACGATCCGTGGTTTTGCGGGCCAGACTGCGCAATAATTTGTGCTTTAGATCTTAAGAACCCATCTACAATCGGGGTATCGTATTTGTAATTTGCATTTTTAATTTCCCCTCATTTATTTATAACTAGCTGATGCCCGCGGCTACCCGCGTGGATTTCGGTGTTTCTCTACTATATTATGCATGTATTATACATATAAACCTTCCTCTTGAATCAGTCTATCTATTAAAAAAAAAACCGCATCAAAATCCGTTGCGTAGTTTTAAAGACCTAAGCATACTTAGGGACAGACAGACTGCGGGAAGCGACTTTGTTTTATACTATGCAGTGATAGAGATATTGTCCCACCGTGGGGGCACGGTGGATATGAGTGGTGGTGGACTGTGAAGTGTGGAAGTCATTGGGGCAGGCCTATGTCCAGCTGTTCTTCAGCTTCTCCAGCTTCTTCCGACTGATGAATGGATGTTACGCATGCAAAACTATAATTATAATAAAATTGTATTCCTTGTTCTACAGAGGAAGAGAAGTCAATAGGAAAAGTGAAGAATGAGCCATCTCCAGATATGCAGTTCGACGATGACTTCGCGAATGATGATGACGACGATGACACAGGTATGTCTTACTCTTTATTATAACATCATCACACCTGTATTCCCCAAAGGGGTAGGCAGAGGTGAACCCACATGCCACGTTTGTTGCAAGCTTACGGCCCGCCTGTTGTTAAGCAGTTACCGTAGCCTACAGGGAATGGGACAGAGGAGGGAACGAGGTTTGGTCTTCCGGCTCCCTCACTCATCCTGCGAAACACAGCTGTAATAGCTACTTTACGCCGATCTTCTGTGATAGGATGTTACTACCCCGGTCGAGCTTATCCATATATGAGCTGTAGTCAATTGGCTACAGCTTGGCTCCACAACTAATAAACCATGATATTTTGGTCCCCATGTAACGGGCGAATTATCATTATGTCACATTTTCCACTAATGCGAGGGGAATTCAGGACGTAGTCCATCATACTCCATTATTGCAGGTTAGCGAACTTTTCACATCTTTCGAACGATGTGTTTCCCACAGAGAAAATAGACAGTAGAGATGTTCTTATTAGATTTCCCTATGAAAAACGACGCTTGACAATTTGCGCGGGTGAAGGTACGGGTGAAGGGGTGTAGATAACGCCTACATTGCCATTTCAATCTACCGGCCAATAGCAAAACTACTCACTTCGTTCTATGCCGATGTTAGTACGTAGTTTAGCTTTTCACACTAGGTGTCACTAAGTGTAGGGTGATAAAAACGACGTACAGAGGGTCGCCATCTAGTGCCGGAATAGAATTATATTTGGGATGCGAACGTTGGCAAGACGTCTGCGCAGGACAAACGCCAACAGCACACTGACTTAAGCCAGGCCTACTGTGATGATGTCAACGGCCTAGTTGAGCCATGTGGCCGAGTTGCTTAGACCCAGTCCTCTTAGAAATTGGTCCGTGGTCTTTCCTCACGATGTTTTCCTTCACCATTTTAGGGGAAAATTATGTAAAGGCCATGGAGTGCCGAGAGAGTTGTTAAATTCTTCAACATAATTAATATTATTCTCTTCACAGTTTTCCTAGCACACATCAAAAAGGAGTCTGAAGAAATCACACGCAAGACGCGAAGCAAGACACTAAAGGTCAAACTAAAACCAGCCAAGAAACAGCACGATTTCCACGAGACAGAAACCATGCTAGACAACGGTCTGTTCCCGTTCAAAATACGCAAAAACAGAACATTCACTTGCTCCGTGTGTCCAGAAAAGTCAAGCAATTTAGACTTCATAAAAACACACATAGTCGAACACAACAAATCAAACCTGCATCTTGCATTCAATAAGATGATATTCTCGAACTCGCATCGCTTCTACAAAACTGGCACCAATCTTAGATGCAAGATATGCACTACAGACGTATCTAACTACGAACAGTTGAGAGAACACGTCGAGAATTGCACCAGACTCAAATACAGTGCGAGAACTTGGAATCATTTACCTTTTAAACTCGAGAAAGATCAGCTAGACTGTCCGGTATGCAAGAAAACCTTTTTAAATTACGTCAGTCTGAACACACATATGAATGTACATTACCCAAATTATATTTGCGAGAATTGTGGCAAGGCTTTCGCTTCGAAAGCTCGTCTGAAAGGTCATATGAGGACTCATGAAGTTGGGGACTTCCCCTGCAAATACTGCCCAGCGGTATTCGATAGGGTAACTAAGAGAGAGAATCACGTGTCCAAAGAACACAAATCAGGTGTCCGGTACGCTTGCAAACGTTGTAATATATCTTTAACGTCATTCTACGCTCGCCAGAAGCATTTAGCGGAAGTACACAACGAAGAATTGAAGAGATATAAATGCAAAGCGTGCCCTCAGTCATATATCACTCCGGGACACTTATCCAGCCACGTCCGGAGAGATCATTTGAACGAACGGAATCATAAGTGTGATAAATGTGATTTAGCATTTTATACTAAGAATGCGTTGAAGATGCATATGATTAAGCATGACGGCCAACGGATACACTCTTGTCATATCTGTCATAAGTCGTATCAGAGGAAGAAAACGTTAAGGGAACATTTAAGGATACACAGTAATGATAAAAGGTTCGTGTGTCCGGTGTGCGGGAGGGCGTTCACGCAGAAATGTACTCTGAAGGGTCATCTTAAGGTTCACGATAGGAAAGTCGATGTGGAAGATGGCGGTAATATGTCGCCGCAAATCGTGACGGTTGGGCTGTAATACACAAAGGGATAAGGGACCGTCCATAAATTACGTCACACGTAAATGGGGGGCGGGGTTGACGAAATGTAACAAGGGGTGGGGGGTCCTAAGTTTCGACACCTTTAAAAATATAAAATATCGAAATTTGAATTGTTTTTGGAAAATTTCCGAAAATTGTAAAAAATATGTGACGTCACACTAGGGAGGGGAGTCTCACAAATGTCAAATACCAGCCAGCGACCAGCTGTGACAAGGGGGGGAGGGTCATCATGAAATTCGTGTGACGTAATTTATGGATGCCCCTAAGCAGAGGTGTATTTCATCCACAATTTGCTGATGGTAATTTTTTCCTAATGAAATCGTGAGTTATCCACATGCTGGGTATACTAATAATTGCGAGGATTCGGTCCATAGTCCATCACGTTGGCCCAGTGCGGGTGGCGAATCTAATGGTGTTTTCCCACGACCCGTGGTTTTGTGGGCCACACTGCTTCAACTGACGATAGCCTTTGCGTGGCCTGTGAAACTGCGGACCGTGGGAAGACAGCATAACGTTTATCGAAAGACGTACAAGATTCCTTAGGCCGTAATAAAATGTATGGTCCCAATTTAAGAAACGCTTGTTTTGGGTCAAGGCGGTCCCAGTAGCACCCAGATCACGGTGAATATAGTTAACACGCTTAGTTACATTTTCAAATTTTATATTCAATTTCGCGCACATTATTGCGGTCAGCATTGGAAGTCATGGAAGTATAACATACTTCAGTTAGGCCTGACCATAGACCAATAAGATCGAGACGCATAGTTTTTTTTTTTATTCGGGCGCTGTTAGGCCCGGACCATGAGCAGGCCTCAGTCACTCTGTGGTTTCGGTCGAACTAGCTCCGATCGGTTCGCGTACAAAGTCTGTACGCAATTCAATATGGCCGCCGCGCTCCTGGCGTGAACACGCGCTATAACGTTTCGCGCGCTTTTGGTTGGTCGCTCGCGTTGGAATTATTATTTTAAAATTAAAAATGACGAGCAAGACGAACTGTGGCGTATGTGGCTGTCTAATTAGTTATAGAAACTGCAAATTGACTTTTTTTTCTTTGACAGCTGATTGTGAAAGGTAATTGAAGCTAATTGAAGTTTTATTTTGTTATTTAGATATAAAAAGAAGCTCATAGTTCAGTGCAGTAGACGTTATTTACAAGTGGTAGGATCGAATAGTGGAATTAAAGCGAAAATATGTAATTTGGAACAGAATGAAATTACAGTTTTTTACGGTTATACCACGTTATACCTACTAGCATCGATTACGGAATACCTACCTACCTTAATTCCTTTCATAGTTGACGAGATCCATCGTGTTGCCAGTTTTTCTACTTACCTATATTCGTATTAGACACTTACCTAAGTCGATATAAGTAGATACTAGTTGCCGTAGCGTTTTATGAGCACTCGGCCACCGGCGGAAAAAGCGAGTGAGAGAACTATAAATTCAAGGTTAACGGTCATAACTCAATGAGCTACTTGCACTTGCTGTTGCTTGATATTCTACTATGCATCCATGCTATGCTATTGCGTATTGTTCCCATGCTATTGCGTGCTGTTATATGCGCTAATTAATTTACTAAAACATATTAATTTCACCACTCCATGTCCATGCTTCCCTTCAAAATACATTTTTAAATTATTTGTTAGATTTCGCATTTATGCTGCCATTAAATTTAATAACCGCTATTTTAAAGACAAAAAATATCGAAGGCATTACATTAAAGTGCAACAACTGTAATTTTTTAAAATGTATAGTTTTATCTAACATTTAAATACAAAAATGTTGGTACTATTTTATTTTTATTAATTGTGACAACCCTACCGATTGAAGGTTAAGTAGCGTGCAGCAGCGTGCGGCAGCGGGACGGCGAATTACGTACGCTAACGCGTTGCGTCAAGGCACAATTTAGATTGCGCGCGGTCGGGCGCGGCAAGTTTAGGTAATAATAATAATTTAAAATGTCGGCTTTCTTCAAGATCAAAGGAGTGCAACTTCTGTACTCCTTATCTATTCTGTGCCATGAGGCCATATGGGTGGGGAGTGGGACAGAGAAGTGGTGGGGAGTGTTGGGCTTCCGGCTTTCTCATTCATCGTACGAAACGCAACTGTGATAGCTACTTTACGCTGAACTTCTGTGAGAGGGTGGTACTACCCCGGTCGAGCCAGCCCATATATGAGCTGCAGTCAATTGGCTACAGCTTGGCAAAATGGCTTGCTCAAAGTTGAGATCGATCTTAAATCCTAAGATGCTGTTTTTGACAGATGTCCCATTAAACGTCAAAACTGCATCTTAAGATCGATCTCAACTTTGAGATGCATTTATTAATACCAGCCCTAGACAACACCGGTTTAGGAAGTGTGTTGTCTGTCAGTCAGTTAGTTATTTTTTTTATAATGAAATGAAGCCCGGTATAATGTGTGCAAAGCTTTATATAGCTATAAAAACAAAATTACATTTATACAGGGTTATTGGTAAAACACTAACAACCTTGCAGGAGCGTATTACTGACATCAAAAACAACAACTTTTGTTCTATGACTTTTTACAACCAAAAAAAAAAACTAAAAATCGTACGTGGTTGTATTTCACTTTACCCTAAAATACCTAAACGTACCACGGCTATTCTCTAGATGAGCATATTTTCTTGTTTCATACATTTTAGAGTGTGATTTTTTGTAAAATTTATTTTGTTTTGTAAAAAGTCATAGAACAAAAGTTGTTGTTTTTCATGTCAGTAATACGCCCCTGCAAGGTTGTTAGTGTTTTACCAATAACCCTGTATAAAACAAATTACTTATTTAAAAAATGAGTTTTACTATAAATATGTGTAAATATTATTGTTAGGTAATGTTGTAATTTTAAATTTTTTATCACAATGTTTAGTGCCACACAGATGACGAATGAATAGAGACTATAGAGACAGTAGTTTTTTTTTTACTATGTATAGCATCGACTTGATATTCAGTAGACAACTAAATTCTGATTAATAATTCAGTAGAGTAAAATGACAGCTTTTTATGTCAAACGTAAAATTAATTTGATCCGTTCATCATGAATAATGTTGTTTTTTATGATTCTGGTTCATATTAATTCAATTTTAAGAATAAGAAAAACACAATCACTCATAAAAAAATAGATTCAATTAAAATATAAATTCAAATTTATAGCTGTCATTTTACTCCACTGAATTATTAATCAGACTAGTATAGCGCGAATGTTTGCAGATTCCACATTACGAAGACAGATTTAGGCCTGTATTACTAAATTAATCTCAAAGTTGAGATCGATCTTAAGATGCAGTTTTGACGTTTAATGTATGGAACATCAGTCAAAAACAGCAACTCAAGTTCGATCTCAATCTTGAGATTGATTTATTAATACGGGCCCTAGACAGGTGAAACATATTTTTTTTATTAGCATTTACTTAAGAGCAAGTATGTTATCACTTTTTTTTCTTCGTTAGGTTATAGCTTAGCATTTCGGCTATAGCCAGTGCCAAGAAACATATTTTTTATTATAGGTATACCGCAAGCGCGGTACCGCGCCTTAGGTACGCGAGCGGCGAGACTGGGGGGCTCATCGCTCTCGCCGTCCCACTCCCTCACGCGTCATCGCTCTCGCCGTAACCCGCGCATACCTAAGGCGCGCTTGCGGTATACGTATAAAGAAAGTCTGGTAATTTGTCAGTAAAGTATCCGCCACTTTACTGATAGGGTTTGGGGGGGGGGGGGGTGTTTTAGGCCTAGTCAAATGTCTTCCTGTGCTTGACAAAGCCAATAAATTTAAATATATATTTTAATTGACACTGGCATAAGCGAAAAAGTCGCCATAACGAAGAAAAAAACCCTAAAAATCTGGTGGAAATTTCCCCCATTGGCATGACTGTTGCTGTCTCTTACTGCCACGCGTCTTCCTTCTCCCTTACACCTATATCCTTCCAAGGTGCCACAAGATTATTTTATTAGAATGACGTCAATTCTTTTATTAAATGTTGCCGTCTTCAAACGGTACCGCCGCGAAAGAGACGGTGATATATTTATTTTTGTTTAAGTTTATTATGTAAGTAAAATGTAAAGTGCAATATTGTCGCCTTGACAAATATTTTGTAAATAAGGTTATAAGAAGACAATTTTTTTATTATGGTTTTGTAAATATCAAAGTATGTTATAGTAATATAATCCATTATACGAAATTAATATAGTTTTTTTGTCTTTTCCAAAGAGGAAACACTGCGTTGCCTACCTATAACTACTAATTATAAAACAAAGTCCTCCGCCGCGTCTGTCTGTTCGCGATAAACTCAAAAACTACTGCAACGATTTTCATGCTGTTTTCACTATTGGATAGAGTGGTTCTCGAGGAAGGTTTTAGTGTATAATTTTTCAAGTTTTTGTAAACATTGGCCAAAATATAATGATATTTGTTGGAGGTGTCGGAAAAAAATAAACCGTCGCCGGTCGCGATAACCGACATCCATGCGGGCGAAGCCGCGGGCATCAGCTAGTAATTAATAATATAAAATGATTTCGAATTAACAATATTGCTGTATGTTCCTCAACTAAGCAACGCTTGTATTATGGTACCGTACAATGGACTGGGGGCGATCCCAGTGACACACACCAAATTACGAAAAGGCGTCCGAAATTTGCCTCTGACGGGAATCGAACCAGTGAGCCGATAGGCCAAAATAAAACAAGGTTTTCAGTAAAAACATTTATTGAACATGACTCCTCTTGGTATGCCGTCTTAAGGAGTCATTGCTGGCGAAAAGATTATTGCATATAGAACAAGAAAAATTCTTAGCCCCCGTATGAGTTATTTTATGTCGAATTACATCAGATTTCGTATAAAAAAGGTGATGACAAACATCGCACGCGTGCGTTTTCTCCTTCAAATGAACATTTTTAGTATGATTATTGCATAAACTCTTTGTGATAAATACTTTTGAACATACAACGCATTTGTGTTCAGGTTCCTTGAAACCGTGCTTTAGAACTAAATGCTGAACGCGTAAGTTCTCTTGAGAGAATCTCTCATCGCAATACGGACATGGGAACCGTAATTTTCTTTCATATTTGATATTATGAGTGGAAATTTCGTGATTTTTCTTGTCTGTTTTATTTGAAAATGTAGTTTTACACACTTTGCAATTAATAGGCCTGTGTGTTCGGCTTTTATGTAAATTTAAGAATACTAAATTTGAGAATCCGGCTCCGCATATATGGCAAACATGATTTTGATAATGTTTGTTCATATGTATGTTCAACAGCCTAAACACATTGAACTTTTCCGAGCAAATTTGACAAGTCAAATCATTTTCTATTTTGAACGGGACTAGTAGATCATTCTGCGATATGAAATTAAGATTATGATTCTCAACCAAATGTTCTTTTAATTTTAATAAATTATCTATATTTAAATTGCAAATTTTGCAATTCAATTTTGAAATTTCGACTTTGACTAATCTGTTTTGTTGGGAAATTATTTTCTTTTCTATTATTTTTAAGTCATGTTTGTTTGTATGTTCTCTTAATGAGTTTATGTCAGAAAATGGTTCTTTGCAGCAGAAACATCTATATCTGCTCCTGTACCACTGAAATACACAGACTGTGGAATTAGCGAGTAATTTTAAGGAATTCTCCCTCAAAATTGGACCACTGCCTCGTCTCTCAATTATTTTAGACCAATCTCTCTGTTCTGTGGTTCCTGCAATAGATAAATAAATAGAGTCAGACTACCACACGAACTTCTTCTTATCCTATGGTTCCCTGGTACCTGGTGTCAGAGTTGTTCAAGCCGGGCGGCCTCTGACACGGCTTAGCGACTGCCTAGATGACAACAACCGGGACCTACTATTTACGTGCCCTCCGAAGCACAGAGACGCTCAGTTCAAATGCCACTAAATGGTCACCCATCTCTGTCTGACCTTGCCGAGCGTTGCTTAACCTCCGATCGTTTACCTATGAGCGCCTCTACACGAACTGTATGGTCCCAAACTAAGCAACGCTTGTACTATGGGTACCGTACAATGGACTGGGGGCGATCCTAGTGACACACAGACCAGGGCAAATTACGAAAAGGTAGTTTCCGAAATTTTCCTCTGGCGGGAATCGAACCTACAACCACCCGATACAGTTTCCCGAGCGGCCTACGCTCGAACCACTGTGCCAAGCAGTCGTCAAATTTAAGCCCGCCACATAGATACGGAATTCCGAATCGGAATCCCGTTTCGTAATATTGAATCGGGGTTTCCGAACGCGATACGTCCATACATTTGGATGGATTTACTGCGTTCGGAATCCCCGATACGATGTTTCGAAACGCAATTCCGTACGGAAAATTCCGTTTCGGAATATCGAATCGGGATTCCGTAAGCTTATCACACACATACGTTTATTTCCGTTCGGAATAATTCCGGACGCACAGGCACAGGAATTCCGAAACGGAAAAATTTCGAACGGAAAAATGGATGGATTTACTGCTTTCGTTATCCCGATTCGATATTCCGTAACGGAATTCCGTACCTTTGTGGCGGCCCTGAGATGACTTTAAATGACTTACCTATTTCGTTAGATTTAATTTTACATTTCTTGAATTTTGATTTTTTAACTCGAGGGTAGTTGCTTCGAACAAACTTTTTCGTTGAATCCAATATGGCGGCGTCTTTCTGTGACAGTTCCGATTTTAAATTGGCCAGTATTTCTAGAACCATAAATAAATATCGTCAGCTTATGACGTCATAGTGTACGGCCCGCCTGATATTAAGCAGTTACTGTAGCCTATAGATTCTTCTAGGCATTGATCGCAAGTTGCCGACCTGGGGGCTTACCACCACCTCTTATAGCAGTTTTGTTTTAACGTTTCAGCGGCCATTTGTGCAATGACGTTTCTTATTGTCATGACAATAAGGTACGTCATTGCACAAAAAGACGCTGAATCGTTAAAACGTTCCTGTAATTGAATCGCAATAAGAGTTCGTGGTAAGCCCCCTGAAGGGGAGTTACTGATGTAACTGATGGTAGAGCCAAGCTGTAGCCAATTGACTGCAGCTCATAAACGGGCTGGCTCGACCGGGGTAGTACCACCCTCTCACAGAAGATCGGCGTAAAGCAGCTATTACAGCTGCGTTTCGTACGATGAGTGAGAGAGCCGCAAAATCAACCCTTCTCCCTCTAACCCACTCCCCCTTCAGGTCGGCAACGTGCGATCGATGCCTTTGGTATTGCAAGCATCTACAGGGTGAATTTGAAATCATGGGTTGCCTTTTAAACGGTGATTATACACATGATTCAGAATATTTAGGGAATATTAATCAACAAATCTATTGATAAAAAATATTGGCCAGCTAAAGTGTAACAGTTAACTGTCGTGCTTATTTGCTTACTCGAGCAATATTTTTTTATCAATAGATTTTTTATTAATTTTCCCAAAATGTTCTGAATCATGTGTAGATCACCGTTTAAAAGGATGCTCATCATGATTTCTAATTAACCCTGTATAGCCGACGGTAATCGGGCCGTACGCTTGTACGACACTTTAATTACATAAAAAAATTACCATTATCGTCGTAACTGCTTTCGTCATAGTGCATATTCGTCGTCGGTGATTCAGATTCAATCATCTCTATTTTAATTCCATGCTCTGTGTCCTTCGATCCTGAAAATAGAACATTGATGTTGAAGAGGGCAAAATATGTTCAACTCATAACTGCAATCACTGATCGGTAAACGATCGGAGGTTAAGCAACGCTTGGCAAGGTCAGTTAGAGATGGGTGACCGTTTAGCGGCACTCGGACTGAGCGTCTCCGTGCTTCGGAGGACATGGCCGGCCGGCTACCAGTGCTGCACAATCTCCAAGGCTATTATTGTATCAACTTGATATTTTTTACCTTTTTCATATTCAATTTTTTTCAAAAACTGTATGTAATTCTTCTGATTTTCTAGCACAGTTCGTTTGAAAGTAGACGCGTCTCTGAGCTTCATGATACAGCTATCACAGATGTGCGGGATGCTGATGAAGCTATCTGGCTGTGCGATCTGCGGACATATGATAAAAAAAACTTCAAAAACATCAAGTTTCTTTTATGAGGACCCACATTAGTTTTAAATAATTTATTTATCTAAAGAAACAAGGACATAAAACAAAGAAACAATTATTACCTATAAGCTATGTACAATATATATATATATATATTGTACAATTATTGTATTGTAATTATTATTATTATTATTGTATTGTTATATATATATATATAAACATAAATTCAATTCTATTTTTAGTATTTGTTGTTGTAGTGGCAACAGTAATACACATTCTATGAAAATTTCAACTCTAACTTCTAACTATTACGGTTCTTAAGATACAGCCCACTGACAGACGGACACACAGACAGACAGACGGACAGCGTAGGCTTAGTAATAGGGTCCCATTGGCACCCTTTGGGTACGGAACCCTAAAAATAAATAAATATCGCCAGACTAACCCATTACTTGGGTGGTAGACTCAAGCTGTAGCCAATTGACTACAGTTCATATACAGGCAGGCTCGACCGGAGTAGTACCACCCTCTCACAGAAGATTGGCGTAGTAAGATCCAGAAGCCTCCCTTCCCCTCCTGTCCCACTCCCTTTCAGTTTGCCTTTGTGCAAATGATGCCTTTGGCATTTCAAGTATCTTAGGCTACGGTAACTGCTTAACATCAGGCGGGCCGTACGTTTGTTTGCCACCATATTCACATAGAAAGCCAATCTATGGTCCCAAACGAAGTAACGCTTCTATGGGTACCGTACAATGGACTGGGGGCGATCCCAGTGACACCCAGACCAGGGCAAATTACGAAAAGACCGTTTCTGAATCGTGCCAGCCAATAAGTTCCACAAAAACGACTGAGTTAACTTTATTTTACTTACTTGTATATCAAATGTGTCTTTTAACATATTATTATAGATTTCTTTATGTCCACAATAGTAATATTCGGTGGAAATGTCCTTAAAACAATCATATTTTAGACAGCAACAACAAATGTTTTTGTTTCTTGTTTCTGTCCACGCTATCGCGTTGTTCAAATTAAAATCCATTTTTACAAAGACTTGAATATGTATTTAATGTTTCAGTGATCTTAAAATATCTCTGTTTATTCAGAAAATAAAGGAATTTTATCTTTTAATCTTTAGTACCTATCGATCTTTTTGACAACAATACAAACAAAACAAATATGACAGTGTGCGTTCCATTTCCAGTTACATTACAAAAGTATATTTTGAGCATTTTTGTATGTGCACAAACTTTATTGGGCTTTTAAAGCATGCGCAAAGTCATTGCATCAATGATTGAGCGATAATAATTCCAAAATCAGTTTTCTAGAAAATTACGATGAAAAAAACAAAAAGATTCATCGAATAACTTGACTATAAACAATATTGTTTTCTTGAGAAATAAAAATATCTAATGTCAACGTCGTCGTCACCGTCAAGATCTTTTTTCTATGCCGTCAAGCAATCGAGATTTGTATTTAAGCTTGTTTTTGTCGAGATAATTATACAAAATGCATAACCAATATCCCAACTGTGCTCACATTAAGAGACCACCGGTCGCAATTGCTATAAATGAGGGTAATTACACTTTTCCCTCAACTTGCAAATGTCTAAGGGCCACCGCAGACTTGCTACTTTTTGCATAGGCGATCGGCAATTTTGCGACTGCATCGCGTTTTGGCGACTCTCTGCGGTCAGACGCAGCGACTGCTCCGATGCTAAAAGCGACTAAATCGCCGATCGCCGATCCAAAAAGTAGCAAGTCTGTGGTGTCCCTAAAGGAATTAACGCTAAATAATCTTTGGCCAAGTCCCAAAAAAAGATTGTCTTGTATTTTTCCCTCTTCCAGAGATCGCCACCGCAATGGGCAAGGAGTACCGCGTAATGCCGATATTCGAAAAAGGGCTCTACGAGTACACTTACAAGAAATATTATTCTATAAACAGCAACGAGCTCCTTAAGTGTCGTTGGCTGGAATATAAGCGAAATTACGAAGATCGCGTCTTCGCTCCGTTTAAGTTCGTCGATATAAGGTAATAAATAGTCTGATGCCGAACTCAAGCTCTATCATCGAAACGCGAAATAATTCCACTTTGTCTCATTCTCTTCTATCCATTAAGAGAGAGAGAAAGCTAGTCGCTGCAACATAAGGCGTGACAAAAGTCTTGTCTTAGCGTGTGTGCTGGCCCCACTGGAGGTACATGCCTATTTAGGTAAATTGTGCTGTACCTACCTTTTACTTTTAACACCACAAATATTGTATTACCACAATTAACGCAATAAAGTTATAGGAATTTTGATTTTTTTGAATTTTGAGGGAAGTCGAACAGAGGAAGGGGAAGGGCGGGGTTGGGCTTCCGGATTTCTCACTACGTACGAAACGCAGCTGTAATAGCTAGGTACCTACTTTAGGCCGATCTGTTCTATCAGTCCAGTTGTTCAAGTCTCAAGTCTTAAATATGGTCTTGTCTTCGGTAAAAAAAACCTTTGGTCTATGATGGTTTGGTTTTGTCTTTGGTTTTGGTGGCTTGGACCTTGGACCGCGTAGGTAATTTAAAAAAAGGTCGAATCTTCGCATTTACGAAATATAAATGAGGCGTTCCTCGTTTCTAGCGAGGTTATTAATGAAATTCCTGTTTATTTCAGAGACTACCATTTCTACAAGTGCCGTAACCGTCTGATACCTTCAGAGAACTTCCACACGAGGGGGGATTATCGCATGAAGTTGAAACAAGGGCCAGGGGTGGACTTGAGGGGCCAGATGCCGATCCCGCAAGAAGCGCTCATGAAGAGGAGCCAGGGGCCTAAGGTGATGCCGAAAAAATATCCGAAAAAGGAACAGGAAGGGGAAGTGACGAAACAAGAGGAGGAATAATGTGTTTATCTTTTTAAGTTTGTTTGTTCATTGTAAGTTTTTTTTTTCAAGTTTGGTTAATTTAATTTAGAAATAAACTTATGTGTACCTACACAATTTCTTAAAAATATATTTTTTATTAAGTTGACGCAATTAATAAATTTGTAGGTAGATATTAAGTAAACAAAGATACCTATTACTTCTCCACCAAGCCATAGTAGAAGGAGTGGGAAGTAGGTTGTGTTCATACAAACGCGCCGCGCGCCAGTGTTGGGCAAAATTTAATTGCAATTAATTGTATGGGGTGTCACAATTAACAATTAACTTTGATTTGTTTGTCATTCGCGAACAAATCACAATTAATTGTTAATTGTGACATCACCTGCAATTTGCAATTAATTAATTGCAATTAAATTTTGCCCAACTCTGCCGCGCGCGGCTTGTATGCGTGCGCCATAGTGTCTATGCGTCGCCGCGCGCACATTCAAACAAAATGTCATTGTTTCGCCTGCTTAAGCGGGTCTAGATTTTGTTTGAGTGTGTGTGCGGCGGCGTATGGATGCTATGTAAGAGCCGGGCTCCATCTACGCGCTGCGCTGCGTCGTCGCAGATGTCAGCGGGCGAGAGACGAAGCGGGGAGGGTGACGTGCCAGTACAAAATCTTGCAACGACGCAGCGCAACGCAGCGCAGCGCGTAGATGGAGCCTCGCCCTTACACATGCGGGCCGCGCGCGGTGCGTTGTATAAAGATGGCCTATTTCCCACTCCTTCTACAACATGTTAAGAAAACCCTGTCCGAGCCGAAACCGGTAATTAGGTTCCCCAATCACATGACCAAATAAAACAATAAAAAATAAAAAAACATGATAGTAAACATATTAATGAACATTTAAAGTGCCAATTTTTTTTGCCTTTTTCCCACATAAAAAAGCTAATTTTAAAAATATGACAACACCGTTACCGGAAGTAATTATGTTAGATCGTGTGGCATCACCTCAGACCACAAAGTATGTCATGACGTCATTTTATGAAAAAATTTTTTTATGTAAACGGGGTATTTGTATTACAAAAAATATGAGAGGCCTTTGCCCAGCAGTGGGACACATACTATGCCAAAAAAATGAAAAAAAAATTTTTTGAAAAATTAAAAAAAATAATTTAAAAAAAAGTTTTTTTTTACAAAAATGGAATCTAATCTCGATACCCAACAATACGTTTTCGGGTCGGACAGGGTTTTTTTAACATATTGTATATGACCAAGCCAACTAGGAACAACCGCAGGCGGTAGCGGGTGTGCGGGCGGGGAAGCCGCATTCCATCCGAGCTCCTAGTTGGCTTGGTGGAGCAGTGGGTACCAGGAAAGAGGGACGACGATCCAAAATAGTATGTTCTACTAAACGGAGTCCATTCCATGCACACAGTACGACTCAGGGCCGGGCTCCATTAGCGCGTTGCGTTGCGTCGTCGCAAGATTTTGTACAGGCGCATCACCCTCCCCCGCTTCGTCTCTCGCCCGTCGACCCTTTGATCCGTTGCGACGACGCAGCGCAGCGCACTAGTGGAGCCGCGCTCTCAGTTGTTCGCGAAAATAACGTTAAAAACATCGGTATTGCCAATACAGCTCATCGCTCATCGTCCAATGAATAACGCTTTCTAAGTCTCGACGGAGCCCAGTTTCGCGGCGCACCTATTTCTGCGTTCAGGGTCACCAGTAACCTAACACGAAGGGAATGACGGGGTTTATTATAATTATAATTTTAAGGGAGTGAAATAGAGGTGAATGTTTTGTATGGGAGACCAATCAATTACACTTATATTATTATAATGCGAAAGTAACTCTGTCTGTCTGTCCGTCTGTTAAGTTTTGATGAATTTTGTTATAGAGATGGACATACATACATACATAGACATATACAACTATATCTTAGACAGACTCTACAGGGTGAAATCGAAATCGTGGGCAATATTTTAAACGGTGATTCTACACATGATTCAGAATATTTAGGGAATATTAATTAACAAATCAATTGATAAAAGTGTATTACCCAGGTAAGGTATAACAGTTAAATGGTTTGCTTATTTGCTTACCCGAGCAATATTTTTTTATCAGTCGATTTTTTTATTTAGTTTCCCAAAATGTTAGATTCCTGTGGCATTATCAAATAAGTTTAAAAACTAAAACCCGACTACTGAAAAATCGCGCTCTAAAAAGTATGAAACAAGAAAATATTCTCACCTAGAGGATAGCCGTGGTCCGTGTTCATATGCCATTTGGCCCTAAAGGACCTACACGGACCACGGCTATCCTCTATTGTAGGTGACTTTTTAGAGCGCGATTTTTCAGTAGTCGGGTTTTAGTTTTTAAACTTACTTTTTATTTGATTATTTTGGAGTTATAGGTAACAATATATATATATTTGAAATGTGCTCATCAAGCTCTTTCATTTGATACCCCACACGGTTTTATTAAAAAATGTTTATTTTTTAGTTCATGACATTATGTCCTCTAGAGGGCGCCATATGCAATTTTATGTGACGTCACATAGCCTATAACCAGCGCGCCATTAAGCCGCTTCTGACGATACCTCATTCGTCAAATTACGACAAGTAGTTTGGAAGTTAGGTGGGAACAGATGCACATACATACATACATACATAGGTACATACATACATACATACCGGTCAAAATCATAACCCTCCGCCGTAGTCGGGTAAAAAAACCGTGCGTGTCGGAATCGCACACAAAGGCTCCGTACCACCGTAGAATAAGAACGTCAAAAATATCAAGTATCGTGTATGGGGACCCCTTTATTTTTAAATTTTATTTTATTTTTAGTATTTGTTGTTGTAGCGCCTACAGAAATACACATTCTGTGAAAATTTCAACTCTCTACCTATTACGGCTCGTGAGATACAGCCCGCTGACAGACGGACAGACGAAGAGACGGACAGCGTAGGCTTAGTAATAGGGTCCCGTTGGCACTCTTTGGGTACGGAACCCTAAAAACGAACTACAGGACGTTTAAAGTCAAATCAGACGATCTCGCGGGCAGAAGCTAGTTAAATTATATATAAGTAATGCATCAAGTTCAAGATATAATAACATATAATACGTCAGAGTAAATAAAAGGTAATAATTTAATATTATTTATATAAAAACACCTTTCTGTAAACATTTAATATGTAGACTACGCTTTCACAGATACACCTGACATGTTATTTATTGATGATGCATATAATGTAAGTTTACTTAACTACTATTATTTATTTGTTTTCCTACAAAAGGCACATGTTCAGGTAAATAATACCTATAGCAAGTTCCTTATAAATAACGCGGCATATTCTATGAATTATTCATTTCGATAAAGATTTTATTGCAATAAATAAATATTTCCTATTATTTTTGCGGTTAAATATCGAAATAAAAAGTTATACAAATCAATTTTGTAATAATAAATAAAAAGACAAAGAATAAATTTAAAAAAAAAGATTTTTGCAATACGATATTATTCTTAGTTAATTATTTTTTAATGTAAATAAAAAAAAAATAACATTCTTGCAAATCGATAACTTAGTTTAATTACGTTATTTTAATCGATATTGATCGTAGGCTATAGTATTTTTTTTTGTTGATAATGTTTAAAAACGAATTGTACGTGTACGGGCGCGAAGACGTTACGGTTCCCGCTCACGTGAACTACGGGAAGGAAGTATTGAATAGAATGTGGCAGAACCGAGACTCCATCGCTCTGGTGAGTACCTACCTTTATGGCCCGCCACATATATACGGAATTTCCGTACGGAATTCCTATTCGAAATATCGAATCGGGGATTCCGAACGCAGTAAATCCATCCAAATGTATGGACGTAGCGCGTTCGGAATCCCCGATACGATATTTCGAAAGGGAATTCCGTACGGAAATTCCGTATGTATGTGGCGGGCCTGAACCGAACAGGGTCCCAAGTCTGCTAATTTCCGGCCAATGAAGTAACAAAATTCACGAGGCATCGAGTCTGTTAACAATTGTCCATTGCGAAACCAGGGGCCCTACCACCACCTCTTATAGCAGTTTTGTTTTAACGTTTCAGCGATTTTTTGTGCAATGACGTTTCTTATTGTCATGACAATAAGGTACGTCATTGCACAAAAAGTCGCTGAAACGTTAAAACTTTTCTATAATTGAATCGCGATAAGAGGTCGTGGTAAGCCCCCAGGTCTCTAATATCGCCACAAATTTAAGATTTATAATGAAGAATTCACGTAGAGAATTTAAGAGCTCTAATATTATCAAAACCATAGCCATAGACTAACCAAAGACAGCAGCAAACCTTTTTTTGGTGGTAGAGCCAAGCTGTAGCTAATTGACTGCAGCTCATATACGGGCTGGCTCGACCGGGGTAGTACCACCCTCTCACAGAAGATCGGCGTAAAGCAGCTATTACAGCTGCGTTTCGTACGATGAGTGAGAGAGCCGGAAGCCTAACCCCCCACCCCTTCAGGTCAGCAACGTGTGATTAATGCCTTTGGTATTGCAAGCATCTATAGGCTACGGTAACTGCTTAACATCAGGCGGGCTGTACGCTTGTTTGCCACCTCAGTGGTATAAAAAACGGGCCCGTTAGCGTGGTTGGTAAGATTCCGCCTATCACGCTGCAGGTCGTAGGTTCGGTTCCTACCCGGGACGTGCATTTGAGTGCATGAACATGTCTGTATGTCCCGAGTCTGGGTATAATTATGTATATTAAGTATGTATTTACCTACAAACAAAAAGTAGTATATGTAGTAATATCAGTTATCTGGTTTCCATAGTACAAGCTCTGCTTAGTTTGGGATCAGGTAGCCGTGTGTAAGGGCCTCCGCAGACTTGCTACTTTTAGCATCGGCGATCGGCGATTTTGATGCTGCGTCTCCCTCGTTCGCGCTTGAAGAAACGCGACGCAGCATCGATACGTCACAAAATCGCCGGTCGCCGATGCTAAAAGAAGCAAGTCTGCGGAGACCCTAAAGAATGTCCCAGGATATTAATTAAAAAAAACTTGGGGTACAGATAGACGCGTCAACCGGCGTCCGTGTGTCGTTCGGGCGACTCGCGCAACAAACGGTCCGCGTTGCGCGCTGGCTGGCTGACGCCGGCGTCGCACGCGGCAGCGTCGTCGCCGTGTGCAGCGACAAATGCCTGGAACTGGTCCCCGCGATGCTCGGCGTCATCTGCGCGGGGGCAACGCTGACACCTATCGTTACTACTTTTAAATCAGGTAGGTAGTGGAGACCACGTACCGAAAGTCGCAATGTGGGCGGACACAAATGTGTGTAACGTCACGACTTTTATCCCCATTCGGGGGTAGTCAGAGGCTTGAGTGGCCATACACCACTACATTGTAGAGGTATTAACCAACTCAAAGCCCACGTTTCACCAGATAGTCAGAACCCAACGTGACAGGTGGTGAACCTTGTCGCCGTGTATACAGGAACTGACTATTACCTAATCCCGAGGAATAGGTAGGTTTCCTCACGATGTTTTCCCTCACCGTCAGCGAACTGTAAATTATGCACATAGATGAAAATTCATCCATTGGTGCTTGCCCCACTAGGGATCGAACCTGGGACGTTCCCATTGCTAGCCCAACCTGTTCACCCCTAGGCTACAGTTGCTATATGGGTCATTCCTGCGAACAAGATTCTCGCCGTGATTTTCGTGGTAATTTTTGTTTTTGTGAATTTTAGATAATTTATATTAATAACATAATATAGCCTTTTATACAAGTTCAAATCTCTATCGCTTTTGTAAATCTGATGATAACTTTGAACAGAATTCAAGGTTGAAGAAAATGGTGCCACGAAACTCATGCAGTACCACACGAAACTCACGCAGTAAATTCCGGGTATTTTTTACGCATTATTTATGTACTTAACTATAAGTTTTGCTCTCTTTATGGTTGTTGGGACTTGTTTTTAATAACAAGAGAATATATAAAACACTTTCTGTTCCTGTATGAATATAAAAGACAAAATATGGGAAAAAAATCTAACATAAACTTGTGAGCTGGTTATACTTGATTCCAATGATATTTTCCCTGATTTCTACAAGTTCTGTGTGATATACTACTCCAGATGTAACTTGCAAGCTATTTAACATAGTTTTCCGTTCGTTTTACCAGAGACCACACTCCCAAAAGATGTGATATGCAAATTATTTGTGATCGTTATGCGGCGTCGAACATTGTTATAGAGGTGAAGAAACTAATATGAAATAGAATAATTTAGGTACTCCAAAAGATGTAATATCTCGTGAAAATTTGAGCCACACTGTGGTCCACTTCTAGCCTTGTCCTCTCCAGATGCTCACAAACGTATGGAAATAATTTCACGGAGGTGGCGGCCCTTAGTTCTTATATCCCATCTAGACTGCCATTTGTTCAGACATCTTCGTAAACGACAGAATTAATTAATAATTAAAGCAATCTCGCGTTTTAAGGAACTTTGTGTTCATGTTTTCTGGAAGAGAAAAGTACATGACCGCGCGTCTCTGACCCTTTGGGTCACCTGGGAGCATTCTCGCAAATAAAAGCAGAGCCTCAACTCAATCAATCCAGCTTTAGGACCAACTAGAGCTCGAAACCGATCCAATTGCCAAAGGTGTCAGACAGGGAAACGTTCCATCTTCGAAATTATGATGATGAATTATGTATTTTATCTTCCCCACTGGAAAAGGTAAAACATCGATGCTAACGGCGAGTATAGGTGTACTTGTTAGCACTTTCAATTTGCTGATGATATCCTGGTCTGGACTGGAGGATCTCAGCTCTATGTTCTCAATAGAGCTTCCCGTTAGGTGTATCTTAAAATTATATAGACAAGACGAATTTTCTTGCGGCTCTTCTCAATGAAGGCAATACGCTAAAATGTTTATGTTAAAGATTCATAAGCACTACCTAGGTATGAGCTTTGTCCAGAATAAAATCCGAATCAAAATTAGCAGGACCCGATAAACAAATAAAATCGCCCAAAAAAATATTAAATTAAATTATTTTGTTGCGTTGCGGGTTTCGTTTATCCTCTCTCTTCCTGACTATGATATCCACTTCAGTCTATTCTCGACATCGTCTTCGGATACCTGACACTCTTTCATGTCTTTTAGCATTACAGCTTTCCATCTTGTTTTGGGTCTGCCTCTGGGTCTTGGGCTGGGAATGGAAAGTTGTAGTGCTAAGTTCCCTACGTATTCAGGTGGCCTCCTTTTCACGTGACCATACCATCGCAGCCTACTCTTTTGCATCTTGTCGGCGATATCGCGCACGCCCAGGCTTCCTCGCACGTACTCGTTACGAATTTTATCAAGCCTGGTAACGCCACACATCCATCTCAATATTTTCATTTCAGCAACTTGAATGGTATGCACGTTCGTTTGGGTTATGGCTCACGTTTCGCTACCATACATAAGGACTGGTCTTATGATGGTCTTATATACCATGCCCTTTAGTTTCACAGTCATTCTTTTATCGCATGTAACACAAGTTACTTCTCGTCATTTTAGCCACGCTGCAGCTATTCAGTACTGAATTTTGCATTCTACGTTCCCGGAATTGTGCATCATACTCCCCAGGTACTTATATTGATCGCACAAAGTGACCAATTGTCCATCGATGGGAATGGAACTGCTGTCGCTTGGACCTGGTTCGTTAAAGCACATGAATTGGGTCTTTGCTACACTCAGCACAAGGTCACGGCTTGCAACTGGTGTTTCCAAGATAAAAGTGTCTGTTGTACTCATCACGGCGCTCTGTGCAGATGGCTACATCGTCAGCGTATATAAAAGTCCACGCTGCCGAATTTTGCGCTAACTCCGTGAGTGAATCCAAAACGAGGCAATAGGAAGAGACTCAGTAAAGAGCCTTGATGTACGCCTTCTGTGACCGCTATTGGTTTTGTCTCACCCACTACCATCCGAACCATTGATCTTGCACCCTTATACATGTCGGCAACGTTGTTGATGTATTGTTCGGGGACATTATTCTTCCGAAGGCTCCACCAGATCGTGTCTCTTGGGACCCTATCATCAAATGCCTTTTCCATGTCCAAGAATGCAACATACAATGGTCGGTTTTTGGAGTGATATTCATCAGCAATCGTGTTCAGAGCAAACATCGGATCGGTGGTCGATAGGCCAGGTACGACGAGCGGGTTTAGTTAATATTAATAAAAAAATGATATTTTTGCATTTTGTTCTTGAGTTTCCTGGACAAATCACTAGGAAAGACGGACACAACCATAAGCAATTAATAATGCAATGAGATGACAGTATGGAGCAAATGCGATCAACGCTGATCTTCACAATACCATGGACATAAACAAATGGTGAAGCATCATGAGACAAAAAAATCATTCCGCGACGGGAAAATCATGAGCGTCAGCAATGAGGATCGCTGCGTGAGGGATACAACCAGTGTCTGATGCCAATATGTACTACATTATCGCACTGAGACGTGTTCATCACATGAAAAATCCTACGAAAAATGAGATTCGTGGTAATTTCATGAGATTCGTGGAGAAATTGCCACGAATCTCATGCCACGAAACTCGTCAAATTAAACATATTTCACTATTATTCTTGCACTTCAAAATGTAGTATAAATTAAATAACACTAAATCATACTTCGACAGCTAAGTAATTCGTATTAAAAACCCCAGTATCTAAAGTGACTGCAAACAACAATAAATTTTGTCCACAAAACTCCGGTACATCGGCAAAAAAACATGTTTTTTGGACTTTGATACCCTATATCTCATCGCGGAGAGATACACCCTCGATCATCTCTCTGCTGGACTGCCTCGACATGACTGGCTGTCAGTAGTGACATCAAACAAGACCATACATCGTTTCATCGTAGACTTATACATCATTTAGTAATGCGCCGTAAAAATGTGCACAAACGTGTGACCAACACAAATAGCTGTATAATATTCAAAATAAACAATAAAATATATTAAATTTGTAATCAATAAAAAGAGTATATTTTTACAATTTTTTTGATATCTATAACACGATCCCAACACCATTTACCGAAAAGTTAAACGCTATTGTTTCATGAAAGTGAAGCGTGTGACACAGCGAGAACGGCTAATTTGACCCCGATTTTGGTTTTCAAATGAAGTTTGGATGTATAATTTATTTATTTATGAAATAAAAATTATGTTTTCCAAATAGACAAATGTAGTAAGAAACGAAAAAAATATACTTTTAATCGATATCTCTGATATGAACAGAGATAAGACTGTGTGACCGCTAAAATCGAGCTTTGCAGGAACCACCCATATACAGTGTGGTGGACACAAGGATCTATAAATTACGTCACATATAGAGGGGGGGAGTAACTTATCACACAATGTTATTATCCTATTATTTAAAGGTGGTAGTCAAGATGTAGCCAATTGACTGCAGCTCATAAACGGGCGGGTTCGACCGGGGTAGTACCACCCTCTCACAGAACATCGGCGTAAAGCAGGTATTACAACTGCGTTTCCTACGATGAGTGAGAGAGCCGAAAGCCCACTCCCCTTCAGGTCGGCAATGTGCTAGTAAGGGGCCATCCATTAATTACGTCACACGAATTTCATGATTTTTAGACCCCTCCCCCCCCTTGTCACAGCTGGTCACATTTGCGAGACTCCCCCCCTCCCTGTGTGACGTCACATAATTTTTATAATTTTCAGAAATTTTCGAAATTTTTCGTTAAAAATTCAAATTTCGGTTTTAATACTTTGATATATTAGATTTTTAAATGTGACGTCACAAAACCTAGGACCCTCCCACCCTCTTGTCACACAATGTCACATTTCGTCGTCTCCCTCCCCCCCCTTTACGTGTGACGTAATTATGGATGGCCCCTAATGCTTTTGGTATTGTAAGAATTTATAGGCTACGGTAACTGCTTAACATCAGGCGGGCCGTACGCTTATTTGTCACCGCAGTCCTATAAATAATTAAATATTGCCGATGAATTCTAAGATGAGTAATAATTCATAATTTCTTCATTCACAGCTCAACTAAAATTCCGCCTTGGTATCTCAAACCCGGAAATGATAATTTTCTCACCAACCGCCCTAGAAGCTCACGAAGCAACACTGAACGAAATCGGCTCCACAGCTCGCCGAGTTCTCCTCACCGATCCGATGTTCGCTAGCATGTTCGACGAACCGCTCGACGAGCGGCTCGTGGAACGGTTCGAGCCGATGTCGGTGTGTGGGTGGGAGGATAACGCGCTCATAATATACTCGTCTGGGACCACAGGGTTGCCTAAAGGCATTCCTGTAACTCATTTGAGCCTGATATTGACCCTACAGATCGGCCATTACACTGGGTATGTAATTTTAAATCTTCATTCGCACGACTAAACTCTGATTATTAATTCAGTGGATTAAAATGACAGCTATAAATGTGAATTTATATTTTAAGGGCCATAACACAACGGGTAGCATGGCGACGTCGCCAGCCACCGCAGCCAACTATTCGTATTGAAATGTATGGGAGGTTAACACACCTAGCGACGGACTGGCGACGTCGCCAGTCAATATAAAGTGTTTGGACACGTGGCCGGCGACGTCGCCTGGCGTCCCGGTGTGTTATGGCCCCTGGAGCATATAGCTCTAACGACCCCTGTCTGGTCAGCCAACTAAGGCAAGCCGGAGCTGAGAGTCCTGCGGGTCCCGGCGGTTTCCACTCGGCCGGCGAAGACACGCCAAGGTGGGGCCCTGACCGACTCTCTGGGTACCGGGTCCATGGTGTCGCTACTCACCAACAGCTCGCCACAAGCTGCCCTATTATTATTATTATTATTCACAGCTGTTACACCGGTAAGTCGATGCTCAGCACCAGGGAGTGGTACCATTCGTATGGTATGCTGCATGTTCTGTCTTCCTTGCATACTGGAGCGACCCTGGTCTTCAGCCGTGGGAGCAGTGAGCTGGACTATATGAAAGCTATTGAGGATTACAAGGTAAGATGACCGCCGGTGCTGCCTGTTCACATTGCATTGCTATTCATAATCAATGGTGCTGCCTGTTCACATTGCTATGCTATATAATCAGTGGTGCTGACTGTTTACATTGCGTTGCTATATAATCAATGGTGCTGCCTACTCACATTGAGTTGCTATTTCAATCAATGGAGTCAAAATAAGATCACAAAAATAGTTCACTTGCACTACAAAAACAAACACACATTGGTGAACTAAGACAAGTGACATACCTACGTTAGTTGCAACAATAACTAAATAACAAAATTTTAACTCTCTACCTATGACGATTCGTGAGATACAGCCTGCTGACAGACAGAGACAGACAGACAGAGGAGTCTTAGCAATAGGGTTACGTTGGCACCCTTTGGGTAGGGAACCCTAAAAAGACTTGAACTGAGAGGTTTATATCCACCAGATCCAAATCATCCAGCTGACTCCGTCCACGGCAGCAGACCTCGTGAAGTCTTCAAGACTTGAGGACTATGACGTCAGCAGTGTGGAACACATCGTGTCGTCCAGCTCGCCCTTCGACGCTGATCTCGTGGAAACCGTTAAACGAAGGTAAAAGGGCCTAATGAAACGATCTTTGACGGGCCCGTTGGCTGGTTGGTTTAGGGCCTCCGCAGACTTGCTACTTTTAGCATCGGCGACCGGCGATTTTGTGACGTATCGATGCTGCGTCGCGTTTCTTCGAGCGCGAACGAGCGAAACGCAGCATCAAAATCGCCAATCGCCGATGCTAAAAGTAGCAAGTCTGTGGAGGCCCTTATAGTCTGATTTTTAATTAGACGAAGTAAACTGACAGGTTCAAATGTCACGTTTCGATATAAATATCACAAATAAGGTTCAAATTCATAGAACAATGACATTTTCAGCTGTCAGTTTACTTCGTTTAATTAAAAATCGGACTATAGATTCCGCCTATCACGATGCAGGTCGTAGTTCCGATTCCTACCCGGGACATGCATTTGCGTGCATGATCATGTCTGCATGTCCCGAGTCTGGGTGTAATTATGTTATTATTTACAAACGAAAAGTACCTGTATATTAGTAATATCAGTTATCTGGTTTCCATAGTCTGCTAAAAGCGCTGGGTTCCTCCAGAACGGTGCCGTCATATAACGACCGCATTAGAACATTGGCTATGTAAACTATGGCGCGGTTGCCTAGAGACCGGTGTGGATACATTCATATGAATCCATGGGTTACAGAATTGCGAGAAAAAAAGCGCGCGGTTTTTATTCGCATACCTATTTATTTATTATTTATTTATGTTACGCGCCTCAACTTTGCTATCGTGCTTCAGGCTCAACGTAAACAGAATCGTTCAATCGGTAAAGCGCTGGGTTCCTCCAATAGCGGCGCCGTCATATAACGGCCGTAACTAGAGCATTGGCTATGTAAACAAAATGGCGCGGTTTCCTAGACCGCTACCTTTACGTAGCCAATGTTCTAGTGCGGCCGTTATATGACGGCGCCGCTATTGGAGGAACCCATAGCATAAACGCTGGATTACTACGAAAAAGGTACCGTCATATAACGGCCGCACTAGAACAAAAAACGGTGTCCAATACCGGTCTCTAGGCAACCGCGCCATAGTTTACATAGCCAATGTTTTGGTGAGGCCCTTATATATGACGCCACCGTTTTGGAGGAACCCATAGCATAAGCGTCAGTTAGCTAACAGAATTGCGAATAAATCGATTTTAAAATCGATTCGATGACAGAGAAATGAGAATACAAGCGCGTCAAGTTTGCGCTTGGGGCAAACTTTCGGGCACGCTTGGTCGGTTTGCGTTGTCTAGCCCACAGAGTAAAGACTAAAGAAAGAGGGCCCTAATTAGATATACAACATGTTAAGAAAACCCTGTCCGAGCCGAAACTGGTAATTAGGTTCCCCAATCACATGACCAAATAAAATAATAATAAAAAAAAACATGATAGTAAACATATTAATGAACATTTAAAGTGCCATTTTTTTTTGCCTTTTTCCCACAAAATGTAGCTTATTTTAAAAATATGACAACACCGTTACCGGAAGTAATTATGTTAGATCGTGTGGCGTCACCTCAGACCACAAAGTATGTGATGACGTCATTTTATGAAAAAAAATTTGTATTACAAAAAAATATGGGAGGCCTTTGCCCAGCAGTGGGACACATACTAATATAAAAAAATGAAAAAAAAAAAAAAATGAAAAAAAAAGTAAAAAAAAAATTTTTTTTTACAAAAATGGAATCTAATCTCGATACCCAACAATACGTTTTCGGGTCGGACAGGGTTTTTTTAACATATTGTATGTATGAAAAAAAACGTGGTCATTGTTTTATCATTTTCATTGTTCTATCTACCGGTAAATAGTTGAACTACTCGCTTCGTTTTATGTCGATGTTATTACTAGGCCGACCACTCGGCCGAGTTGCTTAGGGCCAGTCCCCTTAGTAATTGGTCCATGGTCTAGCCTCTCCATGTCTGTGCTTAATGTGGCTTAATACTAGTGATGTGCCGAGTACGCTATTTTTGGTACTCGAGTATTCTGGTACTCGTTAAAAAAAGAATCGAGTAAATACTCGAGTCAGAGGACTCGGACAGGTACTCGAATACTTGTAATGAGTACTCGAGTACTTAATAGGACTCGAGTACTTTTGTATTATGTATTTTTAACCTCTCAAACGTCCGAGCTTCACATTTAATTACTGCGTTGTACTTGCACTCGTGAAAATTGGAGAAAATGGCGAAAATTTTGGCGAGAGCCCCGATTTATAAAGTATTTTCTAAAAAAAACTACAACTGTTACAGCAAGAACTCGGAACCCGTATTCGAGTACCGGGTACTCGAGTTCTATAATCTGAGTACTCGAGTACCCGAGTACTTACTAAGTACTCGAGTCAGGCTGTACTCGGCACATCTCTACTTAATACTATGATTAATTTGCAGGTTACCGAACATAAAGCATGTGGTGCAGATGTACGGGCTGTCCGAGGCGGGTATCGTCTGTAATGAACTGTATGGCAGACTAGGCCCGCGGGCTGGCAGCGTGGGCTCACCAGGGCCTGGCTTCATAGTTAAGGTTTGGGCACGCGAACGCATTTTCTTCCATTGATATCTATCTTTTTTTTTTATATATTGAATTCAGTCCTGACTGACTGACTGATATATCAACGCAGAGCCTAAACCGCTGGTCCTAGAGACATGAAATTTGGAGGGTGTGTTCTGACTCACACATAAAGGGTTCCGTACCACCGTAGAATACATATAAAGAAACATCGCCAAATGGAAACTGACCATAAGAGAAAAGTAAAAAGTATCAAGTTTTTTGTATTGAGACCCCCTTTATTTTTAAATATAATTTTATTTTTAGTATTTGTTGTCGTAGCGGCAGCAGAAATAGGTACACATTCTGTGAAAATTTCAACTCTCGACCTATTACGGTTCGTGAGATACAGCCCGCTGACAGACGGACAGCGTAGGCTTAGTAATAGGGTCCCGTTGGCACCCTTTGGGTACGGAACCCTAAAAATGAAAATTCGCTACAAACGTCATCGCTTTCAGTACCGTAGCTGTCATCAACCGCCCCAGGTAGCAAATAAGGTCAGCGACGAAAAAATACGTCAATCTGAGGTCAATTTAGGTTCAGTGACGTAAACGTACGTCTTTATAACGAAGATTTGCTACTAGGGATTAGTGATTGGATGTTCTCGAGAACATTCTCACCCTCGGAAACTTACTCGTGAGAATTTTTGAGAATCATATATTGACGCTTTGGTATTTTGGGTGACGCTATCTGTAATCTTAAAAACAATTAAAACCACCATACTTGCATGTTTAATGAGGTTTATACCAAGTTTAACATGCTTCAGATACAAGATAAATTCTCGAAAATTCTAATGAGTAAGTTTCCGAGGGTGAGAATGTTCTCGAGAACATCTCATCCCTAGTAGGGATGTACTTACCGTCTACTCAATGTATACAGGTCGTGGATATTCAGACCAGGCAACCGTTAGGGCCCAGACAACACGGAGAGATATGCTTCAAGTCGCCAGCGCTGATGCGTGGTAAGTTAACTTTTGTGAAGAATATGACGTTACATTACGAATGCTTCCGCAGGCTATTCTTCGTCTGACCGTTTAACTTGGGCCCTCGATGTAAAAATGTTTTTAGACACCGAATGTCAGCGTAAAACGGTCAGACGAAAAATGAGCAAGATATTCGGCGCCAAGCGCACCTAGGGGCCATCCATAAATCCAAATCCATCCAAATCCAAAAAGTAAAGGGGGGAGGGGGTCGACGAAATGTGACATTGTGTGACAAGAGGTGGGACGGGTCCTAAATTTGGTGACGTCACAATTACAAATTTAATATATCTAAGTATTCATGATCTAAGTATTAAAACCGAAATTTTGAAAATTAATAAAAAAATGTGACTTCACAGGAGGGGGGGAGTCTTACAAAACGGTAATTACCGTACTTCTGACATCGTTGTTTTGTTACTAGGTTATCTAGGCCAGACCACGACAGACTACATGGACTCCGAAGGCTTCTACATGACAGGCGACGTCGGGTACTACGATGAAGACAAATATTTCTACATTGTAGACAGACTGAAGGAGATTATAAAGTGTAATGGATTCCAGGTTAGTGTTGAAACACCAGTTTTAGGCCTTATTTCACTAGGACACCGTGGTGGCGCCACCGGTTGCGCCACCGTGGGGCCAAGCGAGAAACATCAGCCCCCTTAGACGAGTGGCTTCGCTTACAAGCGTTTCTACAAAACGCTATGCTTAAATGTATGGAAATGATATTACAAGTCGATAAGTAGATCACGGGACTTATGTTATTACCATACATGAAGCGTAGCGATTTATAGAAACGGTTTTAGGCGAAGCCACCTGTCTAGGGGGCTGGGCGGCCAATAGCGACGCTATGCAACATTGCCAATCCAATTCATTTTTCTGATTTTCCGAGGAATCTTTAGCAATTCCGCTAAATTTCTGTAAAATAGATCTTACACAGGTTTTATGCCATTCGTGACCGTTTTACGGAAATTTAGCGGATTCTGCTGGAGGGTCGGAAATATTAATTGCTTTTGCAGAATTGCCTATGGTCTGATTTTTAATTAGACGAAGTGGGCTGACAGGTTTTTATGTCACTTTTCAATATAAATAGAACAAATAGGCTGTTTTTCGATTACACGGCACGGCACCGGCGACGGCACAGTGACAGCTATTTGCAGGGTTTTCATTGGTCAGTAACCAATGACAACGGGTCACTGATTGGTCACTGACCAATGAAAAAGCAGCCGCCATGCCGTCGCCGGTGCCGTGCCGTGTAATCGAAAAACGGCCATAAGGTTCAAATTCGACATTTTCAGCTGTCAGTTGGCTTCGTCTAATTAAAAATCAGACCATAGTAGAATTATAACGTACGTCTTCGTCATAAAGATGTACGTTTACGTCACTGACCCTAAATTGACCTCAAATTGACGTCTTTTTTTCGTCGCCTTATTTGCTACTGCTGCAATGTTGCATAGTGTCGCTACCCTAGTAGCATTACGACGTACGTCTTCGTCATAAAGATGTACGTTTACGTCACTGACCCTAAATTGACCTCAGATTGACGGCTTTTTTTCGTCGCCTTATTTGCTGCTGCTGCAATGTTGTATAATGTTGCTATTACGGCCGAATACTCAAAGGCTACCTAAATATTTAAGTCCCACTTAGCAGTTTGAGACGTCATTATCTGTCATTTTTTTATGGTGCGTCAAAGTTAAGCAGCTCTCAAATTTAAGTTGCGTTCGGCCATTAGCCTCGCTGTTTTAAGTCCTGTTAACATTTTCATCGTCAGGTGCCGCCAACTGTACTGGAGGGTATACTTCTCCAGCACCCTTCAATCCGCGACGTGGGCGTGACGGGGGCGAAGCACCCGCGCTTGGGGGAGGTGCCCGCCGCCCTCGTGGTGCTCCAGCCGGGAGCCACCACTCAGGGTGACGAGATCGTTGACTTTCTTGACAGTCAGGTAAGCTGGATGGGTCTTTAGCTGCCGCTATTTCATTAGGGGGCGTCCATAAATTACGTGAAATGATTTTTGTGATTTTTCGACCCCCCTCACCCCATGGTGAGATGTTGTGAGATTTGGCTCGACCCTCCTCCCTCCCCCTCTAATCTCACGTGTGATTTTTCAAAAGCCATATTCTAGTGGAGAAACATGATTAATTTAACCCAGTTTTCTCGCAATTTTACACTATTTCTTGCGGTAAAAAAAAAATTACGTGAGATTTGCCGAGACCCCCCCCTCTCTGAGATTTGGTGAGATTTGGCTCGACTCCCTCCTCTCCCTAAATGCCTCACGTAATTTAAAGGGGCGTCTAACTTGCTATTGAATTCCGGAGCAATTCACTTCTTCTTATCGTATGGTTCCCTGGTACCTGGTGTCAGAGTTGTTCAAGCCGGGCGGCCTCTGACACGGCTTAACGACTGCCTAGATGACAACAACCGGGACCGACTTAACGTGCCCTCCGAAGCACGGAGACGCTCAGTTCAAATGCCACTTAATGGTCACCCATCTCTGAGCAATTACACTGAGCAGTTATTTCTCATACCGTGATCAGTCTTCAACTGCGTTACGTTTGATCTGGCCGACAACATTATTTATTGATGGTAGAGCCAAGCTGTAGCCAATTGACTGCAGCTCATATTATATGGACTGGCTCGACCGGGGTAATACCACCCCCTCACAGAAGATCGGCGTCAAGTAGCTATTAAAGCTGCGTTTCGTACGATGAGTTAGAGAGCCGGAAGCCCAGCCCCTCCCTCTGTCTCACTCCCCTTCAGGACAGCAACATTGCAAGCATCTATAGGCTACGGTAACTGGGTAACATCAGGCGAGCCGTACGCTTTATCGCTACCTTATTAAAAAAAAAAACTTATTTTAATTTTTTATTAAAAAGCACGGGCTTAAGGTCCTGGGTTCAAACCCTGGCTCACACGTCTGGATTTTCCGAAATCTATGTGTGAATCATAACTTTAATATGATTATCACTTGCTTACGGTACCTGCATGTCTTAGACATGTGAAATCCACCAACCCGCACTGGGCCAGCGTGGTGGATTATGGCCTGAATCCCCCTCGCATTGAGGGGAGGACCGTGGCCAACAGTGGGACGTTAAAAGGGCTTATATTATTATTTTTATTACAATTTCGTAACAGGTACCACCATACATGCGATTACTGGGCGGTGTGCGATTCGTGGACGAAATACTTCGCGTCGCCGGCAAGATCGATAGGAAAGCTTTAAAACTGAAGCTTAGTGAACAAGACACTTCATAAACAAATCAACCCGCCAGTTGTCACTAGTCCTAAGTTTTTTTACTGTCTATGGACTGGTTTGACGTTAGCTGTCACTTCACTCCTGTCAGTGTCAATATAAATACAGATTATCGCCAGGTTGGAGACTGTCAGAAGTGTCAAAAACCAATGAAGGCCATTCAAACGTGGCGCCACTCTGGTGGGAAAGGCAAAACATTACAAATAAGTACATTGTAAAACAAAAAATATTGTATATACATATTTACATACAAATTATAAATAATATTCTACAATTTATTTCATAGTATGTTAATTTGTTTAATGTATTTTTTTTATAATTAATGCGTAGTTACGTATTATAGTTGGTAACACAAATAAAACAACAAATTACATGTAAGGATCAACTTTATTTCTAGTTTTATTTACGAAATATTTTAAACACAAATAATTGAACAGCCATTAATTAAACACTTTTTATCGCTAAAAAGATGTTTTTTATTTTTACAGCGCCATTTTGAATTCTTGACAGACGTACTACCCGCCAAAAAATAAAGATGGCGCGTTCCAAATTTAAAATTAACTGAATAGGTATTACGTTTCATGCGAGTCCGTACCTACCGTACTATTATAGTGGAGTAATTGATTTTAAATATAATTCTTACAACTAATATTTTGTACATTAATACCTACGGGGGTAGTTACTAATGATTATTGTTTTATACTTATAATTAGAACAATAATTCACAATATTTTAATTTGAAAGAAAAAAAACACCAAAGAAAATATAACTTCAAAATGGTTTTCATAGACAACTACTTTTTCTAAAACTTTTTGACAGCGGTCAATGGTTTTTTTTTTAAATTGATTTAGATATCAATGCCAAGGAGTTTCTTATCGAAGATGAACTCGCCAAGGGCAGCGTGGCGGTCGAGCATCCTCTTGAGCGTGGTGGCCTTGCCGGCGAGGTCGCGCTGGCCCTTGTACTGCTCCTCCAAGAATTCACCGGTCAAGTAGTCAACCAACTATGAAAAAAAAAAAGGCACAGGTTCAATTATTTCATTCGGTATACCCCACTTTACTGATAGGGTTTGGGGGGGAGGTATAAGCCTACACCCTCTCACAGGATATCGGCGTAAAGCAGCTATTTTATTTCGCGAGAGCTCCAAGCTCATCCTCCCCACCCTTTGATCCACTCTCCTTCATGACGGCAACTGCCGAGCGATGCCATCGTATTGCAAGCTACGATAACTTAACATTAGGCGGGCCGCACGCTTGTTTGCCACCTTAGTTAGGTATATAAGAAAAAAGAAAAACCAGCCAAGTGCGTGTCGGACTCGCACATAAAGGGTTCCGCACCACCATAGAATATTTAACTTTTATTTTTCAATTTATTTTATTTCTAGTATTTGTTGTTGCAGCGGCAACAGAAATACACATTCTGTGAAAATTTCAACTCTACCTATTCGTGAGATACAGCCCGCTGACAGAGGACGGACAGCGGAGGCTTAGTAATAGGGCTCCATTGGCACCCTTTGGGTACGGAACCCTTAAAAATAGCACTGCAGTGCATGTGCCTTCCTCTTCGGGGGGTATTTAAAGCTTACGTGGTAGTCGTTGAACTGGCTGTCGCTCTCGCAGACCGAGATGACGGTGCGGATGCTCTTGGTGACTTCGGATTCCATGTGCAGCGCCTGTTCCAGAGCCTTCACGCCATCCTCCCAGGTCTTGCTTTCCGGGGGCTACCGCAAAAAAATAATACATACATACATACATATACGTCACGACTTTTATCCCCATTCGGGGGTAGTCAGAGGATTGAGTGGCCATACACCACCACATTGTGGAGGTATTAACCAACTCAAAGCCCACGTTTCACCAGACCAAAAAAATAATGTTATCTTTTAACGTCCCACTGCTGGGCACGGGCCTCCCCTCAATGCGAGGGGGATTCAGGATAATCCACCACGCTGGCCCAGTGCGGGTTGGTGGATTTCACGTCTTGCGAAAATTTGTTACATTTTCTAAGACATGCAGGTTTCCTTACGATGTTTTCCTTCACCGTAAGCAAGTGATAATCATATTGATGTTATGATCCGCACATAGATTTCGAGGAGATTTCGATTAAACCCAGAGGTGCGAGCAGGGGTTCAACCCAGGACCTTAAAAGCTGTCAAGACGCGTACGGGTGTAAGGGGCTACGATATGATAAAAAAACAAAATCGGTTCATCCGTTCAGGAGCTACGATGCCACACAGACACACACAGATACACACTACAAACTTATAACACCCCTCTTTTTTCGTCGGGGGTTAAAATTCACTCGCTGGACCACATTTAGCCATTGTGTCGCCACTGTGGGGTTATGTTATGATCGACCCCTCTGACCAACCAATCAGAGTTTCAGATATAGATGTAAAAAAATCGATTTAAAACGTTTTAACTCAAATGTTGCCGTTTTAAACCCCAAATATCTCGTTTTAACCGGTTTAAAACTGTGCGGCGGCCGCGTGCGGCAGTTTATCTATGTGCATGTGTGTGTAGGGTAGGCGAGCTGGCAACGTTGCGTCGAGTCACGAGTGACGACGTCAATTACAATAGTGCGAGAGTGTGACTAAGTTTGTTTTTAAACCGAATCAAATTGATTATTTATATCGTTTGAAAATAATAAAAAAAAAGTTTATTTACCAACACAGAGTTTTTTAACTTATAAATAGAGTTTTATAACTTAGGTAGGTAATATGCGCTTAGTCGGACGGACCAACTAGAACTAAATCCACTAAGTATATCAGTATCAGTATATCACACGTTTAATTTTTTTTATACAGTTTATAGTTACTCCATCAAGTCCCTAACACGGTAAAATCAAGAAAATGTAGTTATAATTAAGAAAAACATATTCATCAACACCAACCGTTTTAAATAAAAAAAAAAATAATGATTTATTTCGGTTTTAAACGGCTTTTTTCGTTTTAAGCTGATTGGTTTAATTGGTTTTAAACCGGCCTTACTTTCAGAATACTTACTACTTACTTTTTACTTCTATACTTTCAGAATCGATTTTGCCCTCAGGCGTTGCATTTTCAAAAACGCTGAAAATTATATTTTTTATTTGTAATGCCTAGCCTAAATACTAATTTTCATGTCTCCAGCTTCAGAATTGCTGTACATGACTTGATAGACAGACAGACAGACATATACAGACGGACAACAAAGTGACCCTATAAGGGTTCCGTTTTTCCTTTTGAGGTACGGAAACCTAGTAAGGCCTATTTAGCATGTGGACATTAGTTGTCTGTACTTACCCTGATCTGGATGAGCGAGGTGACGTCAGTGGTGAGTTCTCCTCTCATCAGCAGGTACTCGATGAGTTTCATGGCATGCTCGCGCTCCTCGGACGCCGCGTCGAAGAACAACTTCGCGAAACCTGGCCTGTTGACCTGGTAACCAAAAGTTAGCGGTTCGTAGGTACAATGCGATCAGAATAAGAATAGGACGGGCTTTCGGCTAACTTCACTCATATAAAGTACTGTACTTATGAGTGAAGTTAGCCGAGAGCCGTACCAATTCCAGTTATGACGTCACAATATGGCGCTAGGCCGGTCCTATTCTTATTTTAATTGCATATTATACATATTTATTGGTGGCCTATTGACCTGGCAAAAAGATTGCAGTTAGAATCGACTTATTTATTGGTGGCCAATTGACAGCAGCTCATGTACGGGCTGGCCCGACCGGGGTAGTACCACCCTCTTACAGAAGATCGGCGTTAAGTAGCTATTACAGCTGCGATTCGTAAGATGATGAGAGCCGGAAGCCCACTCGGGGATTGGGCTTCCGGCTCTTATCGTATCGCCCACCTGATATTATGTAGTTACCGTAGCCTATAGATGCTTGCAATACGAAAGGCATGGCACGCATGTTGCCGACCTGAAGGGGTGTGGGAAAGAGGAAGGGGAAGGGGGTGGGGTTTAGCTTCGAGCTCTCTTTCTCATCCTACGAAACGCAGCTGTAATACTTAGCTACTTGTCGCCGATCTTCTTCTTAAATATGTTCGTATTTAAGTATTTTTATTTAGTCTTTAGGTATAAGTAATATTTCCCATTATATTTTATTATAGTGGGTACACCGCTACCGCACAGTGTTTGAAACATGGAATCCTCTCCATCCAAAGGTTGTCTGGAAGAGATCGCAGCTTGCGACAAGACCGCCCACTGTACACTGTTTTTGTTTCTTGTTTTGTTTGACATTGTTGTTTATGTTTTTGACTGGTGTACAATAAAGTGTTATTTATCTATCTATCTTCTGTGAGAGGGTGGTACTACCCCGGGCTGAGCTGAGCTTGGCTCTGTCACCCATCCCTACCAAGAGATGGTATGTGGTTGTCTATTGAATACGTACGGTGTCCTTGGAGAAGTAGGCGCCCATAGCGAGGTACTGCAGGGACGCCTTGACCTCCATCTGGATCTGACGCCGCATGCTCTCGCGACAGGGGTTGTGCATCGTCACCCAATCACGGGGCACCATCACTTCATCCACGTTGCCTGTAACCAATGAAATCTTAGCAAATCTGTAGCTAATGAGGACATCCATTGATGTGTTATTTTAGCAGATATGGGGTCTCCTAACATTGCAATAGGTTTCCGTAACGAATTTAGTTGAGAACGCAGATTTATAGAGCTATAAGGGCCTCCGCAGACTAGCTACTTTTAGCATCGGCGATCGGCGATTTTGATGCTGCGTCTCGCTCGTTCGCGCTCGAAGAAACGCGACGCAGCATCGATTCGTCACAAAATTGCCGGTCGCCGATGCTAAAAGTAGCTAGTCTGCGGAGGCCCTAACCACTGCACCAAGAGGTCGTTTAATTCGTATGTATTAAGGGTAGCGATTCATTTCAGCACCTCTAGACAAGTGGCATCGTCTACAAGCGTTTCTACAAATCGCTACGCTCATTACAAATCGATAAATCACGTGACTTATGTCATTTCCATACATGAAGCGTAGCGATTTGCAGAAATGCTCGTAGACGACAGCGATTCGTCTAGAGGGGCAGGTCTAGAACTGAGTCGCTATAGGTCTAATAAGGGCCTCCGCAGACTAGCTACTTTTAGCATCGGCGACCGGCGATTTTGTGACTGTATCGATGCTGCGTCGCGTTTAGTGATGGGATGTTCTCGAGAACATTCTCACCCTCGGAACTTACGGAAACTTACTCGTGAGAATTTTCGAGAATTTATCTTCTGAAGCATGTTAAACTTGGCATAAACCTCATTAAACATGCAAGTATGGTGGTTTTAATTGTTTTTAAGATTGAAAGTTAGGATAACGTCACCCAAAATAAAAAAAACTCCCAAGTAAGTTTCCGAGGATGAGAATGTTCTCGAGAACATCCCATCACTAGTCGCGTTTCTTCGAGCGAGACGCAGTATCAAAATCGCCGATCGCCGATGCTCAAAGTAGCAAGTCTGCGGAGGCCTTAAGGCCTGTATTAATAAATCGATCTCAAGATTGAGATCGAACTTAAGATGCTGTTTTTGACAGATGTTCCATACATTAAACGCCAAAACTGCATCTTAAGATCGACCTCAACTTTGAGATGCATTTATTAAAAAAAAAAATGTAATGTAACGTCACGACTTTTATCCCCGTTCGGGGGTAGTCAGAGGCTTGAGTGGCCATACAGCACCACATTATGGAGGTATTAACCAACTCAAAGCCCACGTTTCACTAGATAGTCAGAACCCAACGTGACAGGTGGTGAACCGTGTCGCCGTATATACAGGAACTGACTATTACCTAATCCCGAGGGATAGGTAGGTTTCCTCACGATGTTTTCCCTCACCGTCAGCGAACTGTAAATTATGCACATAGATGAAAATTCATCCATTGGTGCATGCCCCACCGGGGATCGAACCTGGGACCTTCTGATTGTTAGTCCAACCTGTTCACCCTGTTATCTGGTGAAACGTGGGCTTTGAGTTGGTTAATACTTCCACAAGTGGTGTCTGGCCACTCAAGCCTCTGACTACCCCCGAATGGGGATAAAAGTCGTGACGTTACATTTCATTTCATTTTCTGTTCACCCCTAGGCTACAGTCGCTCAGTCGCTCATTTATTAATACGAGGTTAAATGCTTTCACGCCTGTATTGCTGGAAAGGGTAGACAGAGGTTTTACTACAATGAACTCATATCTATCTCCTTTTAGAATACGCGTTTGTTTGTTGGTTATCGATCAATGACGACGAAGCAAAGGTCATTAACACAATAGCAAAATGGCCGACGCTTGACGTTTTTCTTTGTATTTAAATAACTACGCGATAACTTAATTAAATCAGGAAATAGGGCATAAGAGTGGGGGTGGTACTTCCGACCTTCCGTCTTTGCCCTGGGTATAAAATTACTATATATAATAATAATTTAGCCCTTTTAACGTCCCACTGATGGGCACGGGCCTCCCCTCACTGCGAGGGGGATTTAGGCCATAATCCACCACGCTGGCCCAGTGCGGGTTGGTGGATTTCACATGTCTAAAGACATGCAGGTTTCCTCACGATGTTTTCCTTATTGTTTGAACCCAAGACCTTAAGCCCGCAAGACGCCCGTTAACCAATCAGCTACCACTGCTTACTAATTTAAAATTACTAATAGGGCTATATCGCACGAGGACACCAGTTGTAGCGCAACCAGTCGCTCCACCGACAATCACCCACTGGTGGCGCCACCATAGTTGCCTCGTGCGTGCGATATCGCGCTAATTTCTGCCCGCGACTTCGTCCGCGTTGACTTTAGAATACCACAGAAACAGGAACCTAACATTTTGCGGCTGTAAAAAGTAGCATATGTCCTTCTGCAAGGTCTATCTCTATACTAAAATTCATCAAAATTGGTAAAGCGGTTTAGTTGTGAAACCTTAACAGACAGAGTTACTTTCGCATTTATAATATTAGTGCCTTGAAAATTAAAAATATGAAATATACCTACGTCACGACTTTTATCCCCATTCGGGGATAGTCAGAGGCTTGAGTGGCCATACACCACCACATTGTGGAGGTATTAACCAACTCAACGCCCACGTTTCACCAGATAGTCAGAACCCAACGTGACAGGTGGTGAACCTTGTCGCCGTGTATACAGGAACTGACTATTACCTAATCCCGAGGGATTGGTAGGTTTCCTCACGATGTTTTCCCTCACCGTGCCGTACTGCCTATAATCGTCTATTATTAATACAATGTATATTAATTATTAATTGATGCATATGACAATGTAGGTAGATAGATAGTATATCAATTGGGCCAATTGTGTGTTTATGTACTAGATAACACTTCAATAGGTACTTATATGACGTGTGGAGGTTTCGTGTTCCAAGATTAATTTATCCTTGTTTGTATTATTAGTACCTACCTATACAGGGTTATTGGTAAAATACTAACAACCATGCAGGGGCGTATTACTAACATCAAAAACAACAACTTTTGTTCTATGACTTTTTACAAAACAAAATAAAATAACAAAAAATCACTTTCTAAAATGTATGAAAAAAAAAAATTTTTCTCATCTAGAGGAAAGCTATGTTACGTGGTTGTATTCCACTTTGCCCTAAATGACCTAAACGTACCACGGCTATTCTCTAGATGAGTATATTTCCTTGTTTCATACATTTTAGAGTGTGATTTTCTGTTCATTTTTTTTTGTTTTTAAAAGTCATAGAAACAAAGTTGTTGTTTTTGATGTCAGTAATACACCCCTGCAAGGTTGTTAGTGTTTTACCAATAACCCTGTATTATAGTACGGGAAATGACTCATGTGTTTAGAATTTTCCTTGTCGTGTGGACTGGGGGCTACTCCGAAATACGAAACGAAACGTTTCGGCTGACGGATGGTACAAATACCTACTCCGAAAGTGTTTCGGATGTGTTCCGGATTTTTTCGGAGTAAACGGGTCCACGAAACAAAGAGATTGTTCAAAAAGTTAGTGCAATTGCGGATTCCAATGTGTGGTCGATCCGTGCTACCTACCTACTTAGAATAATTATAATTCTATGCCTACCTACCACATTGATAATATTTTACTAAAGTCAATTTAAGACGGTAGGAATCAAACCTGTGTCCTCGAGATACGACCCCTTGACCGTTTAATGCCGCATATCTTAAGTATCTATCTTATCGGCTATGTGTTTTGAGACACGTATTGATTTATCTGACATACGCTGACATGTAACTCAATTGTAATAGATTAGATCTCGAATGACGAAATCTTAATAAAAACAAAGAAAATGTTTAAGATTAACCCGTGTAATGTCGCAGAACAAAAAAACAATAGATCTTCTTTTATTTTTTATGCCCATGCGTAGGTGCCCGTGACACACGATCGGTAAGTCATCTTGTTCGTAAGTAATCTCTAAGCAAAAACCCATCAACATAATCCTTCTTTTGACGTTTTTACAGATATTTTAAGGTTCGGTGGCATCGATCGATGGTAGAATGGATTAGTCGACGTCGATCGATAGTATTGGTGTCGTATAAACTATCGACCGACGTCGACTAGTCCATTCTACCATCGATCGAAGATCGATCGATTGGTCTGGTCTGGTAGCATCCTTATGGTAAATCTGTCAAAACGGAATACGTGTTCTTGACTAAGAAGATCCGGAAAAACAAAACGCCATATTTATTAGGTGGATAAAAGTTATTCAACGATTTTGAAACAGACCCCTAGGGGGCCAACAATAAATTACGTCACACATAAAGGGGGGGGGGGGGTCGACGAAATGTGACATTGTGTGACAAGGGGGTGGGAGGGGTCCTCAGTTTTGTGACGTCACATTTAGCCCCTAGAATACCTAACCCATTCACTGAGTAATATGACCTGGGGGCTTACCACAAACTCTTATCGCGATTCAAGTACAGGAACGTTTTAACGTTTCAGCGACTTTTTGTGCAATGACGTACATTATTGTCATGACAATAAGAAACGTCATTAAAACGTCTTTAAAACGTTCCTATAATTGAATCGCAATAAGAGCTTGTGGTAAGCCCCCTGGACCTACAATTAGAAAAGTACTTCTTCTTATCGTATGGTTCCCTGGTACCTGGTGTCAGAGTTGTTCAAGCCGGGCGGCCTCTGATAAGGCTTAACGACTGCCTAGATGACGACAACCGGGACCGACTTTTTAGTGCCCTACGAAGCACGGACGCTCAGTTCAAATGCCACTAAATGGTCACCCATCTTTGTCTGGCCTTGCCAAGCGTTGCTTAACCTCCGATACCTAGCTGTCTATGAGCGCCCCTAGCAATGTACTAGGGTTGCATAACATTGGAGGAGGTATTCACTAAAAACAAAGAACTCTAGCATAAAGGTGGCGGTGGTAAGTGTTTAAAGGTGGTAGAGCCAAGCTGTAGCCAATTGACTGCAGCTCATAAACGGGCTGGCTCGACCGGGGTGGTACCACCCTCACACAGAAGATCGGCGTAAAGCAGCTATTACAGCTGCGTTTCGTACGATGAATGAGAGAGCCGTAAGCCCACCCCCCCTCCCCCTCCCTCCATCCCACTCCCCTTCAGGTCGGCAATATGCGAGCAATACGTTTGGTATTGTAAGCATCTATAGGCTACGGTAACTGCTTAACATCAGGCGGGCTGTACGCTTTTTTTCCACCGCAGTCCTATAAATATTTTATTTTTCTAAAGTGGATAGTCATTAATTCTTTGAATTACCTTTGTTTTACATATTCTAATAATAGCTATATTGATGGATGATACGTCCTAAGTTCTTTGTTTTGCAACAGATTGGCTTCTGATAAACGTATTGTTGGAGATACCAAGAATCTTTTTGACATGGGACGTATTTCACTAGACATGTCTAGATATAAGGCTTCTGCCAGCTAGACGGCTGATTACAGCTACGTCATTCAAGGCCAAACGTCCTCACAAGTCTACATCCATTACTCCAACCGGGGTAGTACCACCCTCGCACATAAAATCGGCGTAAAGCAGCTATTACAGGTGCGTTTCGTACGATGAGTGAGAGAGCCGGAAGCCAATCCTTCCTCCTTTACAAACCCCTGCAGAACGGCAACGTGCGAGCAATGCCTTTGGTATTGCAAGCATCTTCTATAGGCTACGGTAACTGCTTAACATCAAGCGGGCCGCATGCTTGTTTGCCACCTGTCCTATAAAAAAAAATTCCCCATTCACAATGTCTGTGATTCATTTCCAGACCTAAAATGGATCGCTATGTTATTTCATATGTTATTCTACAAAGACGACCAGAGTGGCCGCTTTCTTTGATTACGACACCCTACCTTAACACCTATATCCATTATAAGGTTCCGTTATGACCACAGAGTAAGGACTAAAGAAAGAGGGCCCTTATTTGATATTTGTATGAAAAAAGCGTGGTCATTGTTTTTTCATTTTCATTTTACTATTTACCGCTAAATAGTTGAACTACTCGCTTCGTTTTATGTCGATGTTAGTACTAGGCCGACCACTCGGCCGACTTTCTTAGGCCCAGTCCCCTTAGTAATTGGTCCATGGTTATGACATTATTTTTGTTAGTAAGACGGTATCTAAGTTACAAAACGCCCCCTAAAAGTGGATACTTCGTTAGTATAAACGAGCCTACCAAGATAAGGACAGTATCGAGAGGAATCCGGTTCGGAAACCTTGAATTTGGTACATTAATCTTTTTAATACCTACTCATAAAATAAAGATATGAAGAAACTGAATAAACATTGTGCTTTATGAAGTGGTATTTTTATGTCACAGATGGCACGGAAACGTACGGCCCGCCTGGTGTTAAGCAGTTACCGATGCTTGCAATACCAAAGGCATTGCTCGCACGTTGCCGACCTGAAGGGGAGTGGGACAGGGGGAGGGGAAGGAGGCGTTTGGGCTTCCGGCTCTCTCAACTCATCAAACGAAACACAGCTGTAATAAAGCTATCCTAATAAATCGATCATAATAATAATATTCGATCGAACGACGATCCATAATCGATCTAACGTTCCTCTATGTAAAAATTGTCGACGACGACTCATCTCATTCTGCCATCCATCGTCTGTCGATCGTCCATCGATCGAACGTTGCTTTAATGTGGAAACTGTCAACGTCGACTCATCTCATTCTACTATCGATCGACTGTCGATCGATTGTCGAACGAACGTGGCTCTATGTGGAAACCATCAACGGTGACTCATCTAACTCTACCATCGATCGATGATAGATAGAACGACGATTGATCGATTGGTGCGTGTAAGTATGACAATGCTCGCATAATATGCAGAAGTGTGACGTGTAATATTTGTCGAAACAAAAGCTATTATACATAACAATGTAGGTTTAATTGTGCGTAGAGCAAAGGTCAAGTCGGTCGCAACCATGGACCAATTACTAAGGGGACTGGCCCTAAGCAACTCGGCCGAGTGGTCGGTCTAGTACTAACATCCACATAAAACGAAGCGAGTAGTTCAACTATAATAATAATAATAATAAAATCCTGGGACATTTTTGTACACATGGTTACCTGATCCCAAACTAAGCAGAGCTTGTACTATGGAAACCAGATAACTGATATTACTACATATACTACTTTTTTATTTGTAAATACATACTTAATATACATATACACCCAGACTCCGGACATACAGACATGTTCATGCACACAAATGCATGTCTCGGGTAGGAATCGAACCTACGACCTGCAGCGTGAAAGGCGCCTCCGCGCCAACCACGCTAACGGGCCCGTCACTATTTACCGGTAGATAAAACAACGGACACGGACACGGTGGAACAATGAAAATGAAAAAACAATGACCACGTTTTTTTTCATACATATATCTAATAAGGGCACCTCTTTCTTTTGTCTTTACTCTGTGGTCGCAACGCTATCGACATTTTACTACCTAACGTACTAATTACTAGATATTATCCAAAATATACGAAAATACCATCATACTAGGTATAATGCTACTAAAATACAATATACAGTGTATGTGGTTTTTTTTTTTACTGGGACAGTATGGAGAACCTACCTATCCCTCGGGATTAGGTAATAGTCAGTTCCTGTATACGCGGCGACAAGGTTCACCACCTGTCACGTTGGGTTCTGACTATCTGGTGAAACGTGGGCTTTGAGTTGGTTAATACCTCCACAATGTGGTGGTGTATGGCCACTCAAGCCTCTGACTACCCCTGAATGGGGATAAAAGTCGTGACGTTACAGTATGGAGAAATCCGAAAACATAGGAGAAACAAGGAAACTGTCTGAACTACCTATTACCTAGGTTTTTTTGGCATTTATAAACTCTCTATTATGATTTTATTGGTCAAGCGTGTGTTGTCCATTAAAATTATTAAAAAATATAAGTTTTTAATGCTGGTCGCCTCAATTTTATTTGAGGATCATGTCTTTTACTTATAGGAAGAAAATAATGGGCCAGAATTTGGTCAACAATCATAAAAGTGTGAAAAAATACAGTTGATTTTTAAAAGCATAAAAAATATGTTCAATAAAGTCAAAAAGTATGCCTGCTGACCATACTTCCCAAGTCTAATTTTCTATTTTTATAGAAAAAAATACTGTGTCACCAGTTTTTAGAAAAAAAATACAAATAGTGACGTCGTGTGACAGAATTGTGACGAAAGATATGACAGTGACAGTAGATTTAGCAATAGATGGATTTGCTTGTCTTGAAACTTTTTAATCTACTGCAAAATAGGGGGAGGTACCTACTCAATTTGATTAGTCCCTATGTTTTTTTTTCTATTTGTGTTACCGCATTAGCTCAGGCCATTCTTAGCATGACAAAAGATGGCGCTGGTTATTACTCAGATGTTCAAAACATTAAAATTCATTGTGTCAATGATGAAACTACGAAAACAATATGATTTGACATATTTAAGCTTTTTTTTTTAGATCTCTGTGACTTTGAATCCCAAAATAACGATGGCTGTAGGCACGCTAATTAGCCATGTGATATAATAATCTTGACGATGTAGGTAATCAACAAAAAAGTTTAAACAAAGAAAGCACATTGTCTTAGTCTGTGAAAAAACAAAGAAAAAAGTAACTTACATGTTGCTATGGCGAATGCAGGGGCGCAGGCCGCAAGGAGAGCAGAAAAGGCAAGAAGAACCTTCATCTTTACAATTAAAATCACAGATACTTTGACGATATCGATGTGTATGTTACTGTTAGCGTACGAGTAATCACTAGTCTAGCCTTTGCACACACTGGCACAGAAGGCTACTTATCAAAACGCAACAAAATTGAATATAAAACAAGTACTATTCGCGTTGTTCTGTCTGATTATATGAAAATAATGAACTACGCAGCGATAAGGGTACCATCTCGTGTTGACAGTATGGGAATGACACACTGGCCGAGCGGGACGGAAGATACCACCGATGCTTGCACAATAAAAATACACGCCGAGGTTTCGTGTTCCAAGGCGACTCATGGAATATTTTTCCGTCTATTTACTGTTAAAACGAATGAAAAGCTATGTTTTTTTGCATGAAATTCTTTTGGCACATTAATTATGATCATGTTTCAAAACCCTAAATTGGATAAAATTGTAAAAATATGATGTAATAATGGGGGAAAAATGAAACGTCTCGGAACACAAAACCTCAACATTCTCGGTATGAAAGAGACGACGTAATTCGAGGGGGTGAAGAGCGGGGGTTAGCGTAGAAGTAGGCGGCGCACGAATGATACCAGCCTAACAAAATTTACTGACATTTGAGGAAATTGAACCATGATTTTTTATATTTTCTTTTCATTTTACAACTCACTAACAGTTTTATATGCGAAAATAGGTTTTCTTAAGTATTTTTTTGATACATTATAACGTAAAACTTCGTAAAATACATATAGAAAAGAATACATAGGCAGTTTTTGTTTCATTGACTTGGAACCCCGGACGCAAATGCTGCCAACTTCACGTGACAGATTATTCGTATTATTATCATTTTGTCTTTCGTTGCCAATGGTAAACGCGTAAATAGTTATTAAAATTTGTCCTACTAGGAACGGAGCTTATCAATTTTATATCGCCATTCTTTGTTGAGAGTCGCCTTCTACGCCAGTGTGTGTAAAGGCATCTCTTTCGACGGATCTCCTATTTAGTTTTGCGAATTGATTTCCAATCGTGTCACAACAATTGGTGAGTGATATAATTAAGTATGCTTTTGTTTTCAATTCAACTTTGTCCTTTCTTTGTTTGTCCGCATTTAATTTAGTAATGTCATTTTAATAAAAAACATTAATAGTCTGCACATTTTTTTTGTCTTTGCGTCACTTGAGTGGTTATGAAAAAAATGACTTTTCACAGTTATGCATTTTGACGATGAATGCATATAAGTAATGATTATAAGATTGAGTATTAACTCAAAGGTTACTCATATGTTTAAGTCCCACTTAGCCATTGAGACATCGTTATCTAAGTATCATTTGTTGTATGGCGCGTCAAAGTTAAGCAGCACTCGAGATGCGTACAAGTTTTCGGTAGTATGTCTGTTTTTTTTGCTTTTCTACGGAACCAATGGATTTTTTTTAAGAATTCATTTTTTTAAATCTATGTGGGTAGTTATAAATTTTCTTATCTTTAAACACCTACTTGTAATCTTTAATTATACAGCTTGTTTATACAATCTTAATATTTAATTATCAAAATATTACATTGTTAGTACTTTTATCTATGCTTATTAAAGTGATTGGATGTGATTTATTGTTGTTATCATTATGAACTGCGGTAGGTACTTATTGACGGGATTTATATATTTTTTATAACAATAGCTTAAATAAGCAGTTCCGTAAGTAATAATAAGTCTACTGACTACCTGCAAAAATAGCTGCAGGCATTATGGCCGTGACAATACGTCATTGTGCTACCAACGGATCATCTGTCTTTCGTTTTGTTTGAGAAAAAACAGACAATATACCTATACTGCAAAAAGTCGACTTTAAAACTTAAAAGCCACCTTTAACCATTTTAATTGTTGGCTTTGTAGTTAAAATGGAGTTTTCAAAAGAAATTTCGTTAAAACTTTTTTTCCATCCTCGTCATTCGGTACAATCAGCAACATAAGTCACTGAACATTCACAATATTTCAAATCGGTAATACTCTTTATTTTATAAATATTGCCAAAGCCAAACATTAGCAACATATAATTATTATTTTTTTCGTTTTTTTTTAAAGCGGAAAATTATCGTAATTAGAAAAAAGACGAATCATAAAAATGTTCTCTGCACTAATTTCAACTCAAAACCACCGAATCTACCAATATTTTTTTATTTTTGAATTTATAATTAATATTTACAATGTTAAAGAAGTGTCAGTCGCGATCTCGAGCACCCGTGCGTAATGAGCATTCGGCTACGTTTTACGAACACTTGACTATGTACAGTAGATAGTGAGAACGTAGAGCCGAGCTTGAGAATGCTCGCACACATTACCACGTCACTCGCTGTCCATTGCTAACAAATGCTCGCGTGAGCACGCACTTTAACGGTGTTACGTTACTACATTCATTCGGTCAATGTTGTCAATCGACGGATAGCGGTCGATAAGACAATCCATCTATTATCGATCGACAATGAATCGGACTGGTAGGAATTTGGCAACCATGAACCATTCTGACATCGATCGAACTTCGATCGACATCGATTCTACTATCGATCGAAGTCAATGAGCTGGGTGTGGTAACACCCTAAGAATTAACGGTGTTATCACAAAAATGTTAAACACGAGTTATGTCAAAATGGACTAGACCCGCGTTCTAAACGATTTTAACTGTTTTGTAACAACACAGAATGTTTGTTTACAGCATAATGAAGGCTGTGCTATCGCTTTGCCTCCTGGCGCTGTCCGGCGCGCTCGCCGCCGACACCTGCTTCCAAGACGTGTCGCAGCAGTGTGCACAGAACTCCATGGGACTACGTAAGTATAACTCATTAGTTAGATATAGAATGGTTATTTATCTGAATAACCATTGCATATGTGGGAGAAGAAAAAATATGAAAAAAAAAAAAATCTGATAAAAAATCATCTTGAAAAAAGAAACATGTCCACCCTGTATACGTTGAAAATTGATAAAAAAAATCTATAAATTTGGGGGTAGCACTATAGTTTGGAACATTAATCAAAGGCTGTATACAGGGTGACATGTATTTGTCAAACTATACATAGGTACCTACTTACTAACAAAAAAAAATAACTTCCTTTCTTTTCAATGCTATTTATTTCAGCTAGAAAGAGACGGTGTAAGTAGGATGCTATGGGCTTAACCACTGGGAATTTCATAATTGGCTCATGCTCCATCTGACCGTTTTCCGTGGGACCACGGTGTCAAAGAAAAATGTTGTCGCCGAAGTTCCACGGAAAACGGTCAGACGAAGAATGGCCCAATGTTCATAGCATGGTCATAATGAATCGCTCCCTCATTCGCGTCTTCAAAGCATCGACATATTAAATTCTTTGCTTCAAAGTAACCCCTACACGTATTAAATGGTGATGGTTACCAGTTACGGTGAGGCCCCATTAGCGCGTTGCGTTTTGTCGTCGCAAGATTTTGTACTGGCGCATCACCCTCCCCGCTTCGTCTCTCGCCCGTCGACCCTTTGATCCGTTGCGACGACGCAACGCAACGCGCTTGTGGGGCCTCGCCCTTACCACACCAAACGATGTATTGGGCAAAGAGTACATTTTATTAACTGAGATAGAGTTATCACTCAAGCATGCAAGCGTACAGCGCACTCTGGTGTTAAGTCAATGCATAAATTCAAATAAAGTTACAAAATTAATTGACCGAACTCATCGCATCGACATTAAAGAGTGATAGTCTAAGCGAAACTTTGCTTCTCAAGCTGCTTTAGCGACGTAGGTACTACTGCCATCTATTGAAATGTAAATCAAACTCTCGACTTAAAGCCAATGTTCTAAGATAAAAGGCCATGGTATTTGGTCGAAGAGCCCGCAAGCGAGCCCTAACGCAACTCTCACTCATGTAACAGAAAGTGAGCTAGCCGAGGTAGTAAATAATTAAAACACAAGTTCGCCATCATACATTTAATTTCCTTTTATCAGTTGTCGTTGTTTGATTAACATGTTTTGTTTGTACCTATCACGTTGGTGTCTCAGGAGAGAACAAGAGAGCATCCACACTCTCTTTCTTAGGTCTTTGATCCACACCCCTTTGTCCCTGTAAACGTCTAGCTGTCACTGTTGACTGATACTTGACATTGACGCATTGGTTGGACGTTGGACGTTGACCCATGGCTTGGGTACCAGCCCTTTAATCAAACATGGTTGTCGTATCGACGGGTCATAACAATCATAAAACAACCATAATACAACACAACACTCATTCTAACTATTGGCATCACAGTAATGGCGAGTTGTAATGCGGTGTACGGCGAATACGGTCGCCATGGCAACGTCGCGTCCGAGATGCAAGCTTACGCGAACCTCCACCTGGAGCGTTCATTTGAATACCTGCTGTCAGCATCGTATTACAACAACTACATGAGGAACAGGGTCGGGTTCAGCAAGCTGTTCAAGAAACTTTCGGATGAGGCGTGGGAGAAAACCATTGATATCATCAAGCATGTGACTATGAGAGGTAAGCAGACCAATCAGCTATAGATGCCGCATAGCCATCCCCTTCTTCTTCTTATCGTATGGCTAGTGGCCAACCTGGGGGCTTACGACGAACTCTTATCGCGATTCAATTACAGGAACGTTTTAACGTTTCAGCGACTTTTTGTGCAATGACGTACCTTATTGTCATGACAATAAGAAACGTCATTGCACAAAAAGTCGCTGAAACGTTAAAACAATACTGCTATAAGAGGTGGTGGTAGGCCTGGTGTCAGAGTTGTTCAAACCACCCGGAGGCCTCTAACAAGGCATAATGACTGCTGCCCAGATGACAACACCCGGGACCGACTTTTAACGTGCCCTCTGAAGCACGGAGACGCTCTGTTCAAATGCCACTAAATGGCCACCCATCTCTGACATTGCCAAAGCGTTGCTTAAACTCCGATCGTTTACCGATCAGTAACAGCAGGCTATAAGCGCCTCACACCCCCCTAACATACATGCATTACCACTGCATATTTCTATATTATACATATAATTTCTCGGTCTCGGGCTGGGCCGAGAATTTAGTATATTCTCGGTTTCAGCCAAGATTAAAAAAACTAGTCTCAGTCGCACAAAGAAATCATGATAGACCCTCAGGAAAGATCTAAAGGTCACGTCTCTCTCAGGTGGTGAGATGAACTTCGCCCAGCGCAGCACCCAGAAGCCAGCGGAACGTAAGAACTACACGGTGGAGGTGTATGAGCTGCAGGCCCTTGCCAAAGCCCTGGACACGCAGAAGGAGCTCGCGGAAAGGGCTTTCTACATCCACAGGGAGGCCACCAGGAATAGCCAGCACTTGCATGACCCTGAGGTAAGTTAAGATGTAGCTGGAATTGAGGGGATTCAGAATTGACTTTATCTATAAGTATACGGGCGGGCTCGACTGGGGTAGTTCCACCCTCTCACAGAAGATCGGCTTAAAGCAGCTATTACAGCTGCGTTTCGTACGATGAGTGAAAGAGCCGGAAGCCGAACCCTCTTCCCCTCCCTTCGTCTCAGTTCCCTTCAGGTCGGCAACGTGCGAGCAATGCCTTTGGTATTGCAAGCATATATAGGCTACGGTAGCTGCTTAACATCAGTTATAGTTATAAAAAAAGTTCTATCTAATTTGGCCATTGTCACCAGATTGCCCAATACCTGGAAGAGGAATTCGTCGAGGACCAAGCTAAGAAGATCCGCGACATCGCTGGACATACCAAGGACCTTAAGCGGTTCATCGAGGGCAACAACGGACAAGACCTGTCCCTTGCCCTGTACCTGTTCGACGAGTATTTGCAGAAGACTGCTTAAATACACTAACATTGGATAGTCTTTTCATTGTACGCAAGCTACAACTAACGCCATCTGTTAAACGTTTCCGAATTTAGCTAGCGACATCTAGATGTCATGTTCAAACTAATATAGCGCGCAAACGTTGAATTCTAAATTTAAACTTGCAGTAGAATGAATAGACTATTTATTATTACCTAAATAAAATTACTCCACTATAAAAATAACTTTACGTAATTTAGTGCCTGTTTTAGACCGTCATGTAATACTTATTCACCAAATAAATAGAACTGTCAAACGCTATATTTATCTGGTGGATAAGAGTTATTTGTGTATTCTGAAGCAGGACTTGTATTTAAATATTACTAGCTACACAATCACTCGTAGAAAAAAATATGGGTCATTTTATTTGATTTAAAACACCTTAAAATCTAGTTTAGGATTCGTATATTTTGTGTTTGTAGTTAGAATTTATAATTCAATTGAAATCATGTCGTTATAATGTACAATTGATAGGCTGTTTATTATGTGATTTATTATCATTTGTAAGTTCTCTGCGTTTATATACTGAGCTATATAAATGTTATTATTTAAGTAGATTGTAATTCCAGTTACTTTCCAAATAAAAAGGTTTTCCTAAATTCATTATTGTTTTTTTAATGTTACACGCGCGCAGTCGCTCAATGTCACATGCGCACAGAAGCACAATGTCCTACGCGTACATAAGTACAATGTTACACGCGCACAGAAGCACAATGTTACATGCGCACAGAAGCACAATGTTACATGCGCACAGTAGCACAATGTTACATGCGCACAGAAGCACAATGTTTTTTTTATATGACTGCGGTGGCAAAAAAGCGTATGGCCCTCCTGATGTTAAGCAGTTACCGTAGCCTATAGATGCTTGCAATACCAAATTGCTTGTTACACGCGCACTGCTGGAATAACTACTTTACGCCTTTACTATCTTCTGCGAGAGGGTGGAACTACCCCGGTCGAGCCAGCCCATATATGAGCTGCAGTCGAGTCGCTTCATTCCACTGACTGACGCTGTATAGCGCTATACTACGCTACATAACAGTCGTATTCTCCAATAAATCGGATCGAGGAAAGGATGATCGAGTTAGGGCCGGGCCCCATTAGCGCATTGCGTTACGTCGTCGCAAGATTTTGTACTGGCGCATCACCCTCCCTCGCCCGTCGACCCTTTGATCCGTTGCGACAACGCAGCGCAACGCGCTAGTGGGGCCTCGCCCTTAAAGGTATGAAAATAGGGTTGGGAGATTTAAAACCAAGATTGTATTGCTCATCATTATTTTATTACAAAGTAGGTACACTTCAACGATGCTTAGATGCTATGCCGCCTTACGCTCCACTACGCTACGTTCTACGTAACGCAGAACTACGCTACATTCCACTACGTAGCGCAGTACTACGCTACGTAACGCAGTATTTACGCTACATTCAACTATATAATGAAGCACTACTGCTTCATTATGTAGTTGAATGTAGCGTAGTATTACGCTACGATCCACTACGTAGCGCAGTACTACGCTCCTTTCCACAATATAACGCAGCACTACGCTACGTTCTCCTCAACGCAGTACTACGCTACGTAGCGCTGTACTGCGCTACGCTCCGCTGTACTCCGCTACTCCGAGTCGCTGCTATCTGACGCGGCTTCGCCCACCTCGGCTGTGAACTTGTACTCCTGGTCGGCGCCCAGGTACGAGTCAGACATGAAGTAGAGAGTGTACGTGTGACGTCCCGAGCTGCCGCATACGAAGTCTAGACGAACCTGCGGAGGTAAGGGGATAAATAAATAAATATCGCCAGACAAACATACTAACTGTATGGTCCCAAACTAAGCAACGCTTGTACTATGGGTACCGTACAATGGACTGGGGGCAAATTACGAAAAGGCCATTTCCGACATTTGCCTCTGGCGGGAATCGAACCCAACCACCCGAAGCATTCTCAATCGCAAAGGTGTTCAATTCACCTTTTTGTCGGCGGCCGTGATCTGGGATCTAATTGGTGGATCTTATCTCATGAAAATTTTAAAGGCCGGTGTTTATAAAATGTACACAATGTTTATTTTTCTATTGAAAAGAGTAACCATTGAGTTTCTTGCCGGCTCTTCTCAATGGAAGCAGCATTACGAACCGGTAGTAACACTAAAATATTCATGTTCACTATTCATAAGTGCTACATCTCGCTTAAGAGCTTATTACACTTGGCTAAATTTAGAAGTCTACATTCTGAAGCTTCTGAATAGCTTGCTGAATGCGATTACACTTGCCTAAATTCAGTAACGACTAAATTAAGTTGCCTAAATTTAGTTAAGTGTAATAACTCCTTTAAATGAATTTAAAAAAATGACATTGACTTTAGAATAATATATATATAAAAATAATATACAACATGTTAAGAAAACCCTGTCCGAGCCGAAACCGGTAATTAGGTTCCCCAATCACATGACCAAATAAAATAATAATAAAAAAAAACATGATAGTAAACATATTAATGAACATTTAAAGTGCCATTTTTTTTTGCCTTTTTCCCACAAAATGTAGCTAATTTTAAAAATATGACAACACCGTTACCGGAAGTAATTATGTTAGATCGTGTGGCGTCACCTCAGACCACAAAGTATGCGATGACGTCATTTTATGAAAAAAAAAAAAAAAAGTAAACGGGGTATTTGTATTACAAAAAAATATGGGAGGCCTTTGCCCAGCAGTGGGACACAAACTATGCTAAAAAAATGTTTTTTTTTTTTTAAATTAAAAAAAAGTTTTTTTTTTTTTTTTTTTCAAAAATGGAATCTAATCTTTATACCCAACAATACGTTTTCGGGTCGGACAGGATTTTTTTAACATATTGTATATATATATACAGGGTGTCCCAAAACTTTGCCATATGGAGAGGAAGTACCTTAAATATTGTAGATAGATAATTTTACTGAATGAAGACTTTATTTTTATTTTAAAAACAATACGAACTGCATTCAAGGATTTTTGAAAACTCGCTTGCCACACTCGGGAATCGAACCGGCTAAAATCCGAAAAAATTACACCCTGTACTTTTATGGTATCAATCGATAGTGATGTAGTATGGTGAAAATTAAAATAAGTAACGATTTTATGGGTTTCCTTTGATTTAATTTACTATGTTTCTTAAAGAGATTTTATCCTTATGATTGACCCTATCGATTGATGCTATAAAAGTACAGGATGTTATTATTCGGATTTTAGCCGGTTCGATTCCCGAGTGTGGCAAGCGAGTTTTCAAAATGAAAGGAAACCATAAAAACTTCACTTATTTAAATTGAACGAATAATAAATGGTAAACTAACTAATTTGTTGCTCGAAATTAGCTCCATTTTTTATGGATACACTTTATCTTTGAATTCATGAATTTATAAGTTTAGATTTCATGGTTTTCCTTTCATTTAATTTACCATGTTTTTTAGAGAGATTTGGTTCTTATCATTGATCCTATCGATTGATGCCTTAAAAGAACAGGATGTTATTTTTTCGCATTTTAGCCGGTTCGATTCCCGAGTGTGGCAAGCGAGTTTTCAAAAATCTTTGAATGCAGTTCGTATTGTTTTTAAAATAAAAATGAAGTCTTCATTCAGTAAAATTCTCTATCTACAATATTTAAGGTACTTCCCCTCCATGTGGCAAAGTTTTGGGACACCCTGTATATAAAAATTGACATTGACTTTAGCTTACATAAATACTTGACTTTCATTAATAAGTTGATATCAAGCGTGTGTTGGTTTACCTTGGCGCTGCGTGCGAGCGAGACCCTCTTGATGGAGAGCAGCGTGTTGCTCTTCGGGTCCCCGATCACCACCCACCATCCCTCCTCGCGTTTCTGTTCACATTATACAACATAAACTTTTTTACTATTAACCAGAGTTGCAAAAAAACAGGAATTTTAAAATAAAAACTGTTTAAAACGTGTTTAAAACATTGATTTAAATCAGAAGGAATAAATCACCGTGTTTAAAACATGTTTTAAATGATTAAAACATGTTTTAAACATGGTGTTTAAAACAACGTGATTTTTTCTTAACAACCCTGCTATTAACTAAATAATGAAAAATAACGCATTGTGATTGGTCAGGAGCGGAGGCAACGCAATGATCACATAGGGTAGCTGATATGTAGATGCTTAGTGAAGACAGACTATACGTAACTAAAATAGTTTCCGAGTTATTGGCGATATAAAATGATATGAGATATAAAATATTTCGAACACTTGTGATCTCTTTCGTGTTTTGGCCTCAGAACACAACAAAAATAAAAAAATCCACATCAAATCTAAAATACAGTGTAATCTGCATTAAGGAGTAGCAGCCACTAATAATAATCAAGAAATAGTATGTGGAATTTTTACAAAGATTTGAGACATTTTTTTTTAAATATTTGAAAAAAAAAAGTTTTCGAATTTCAATGAAATTTGTAAACCATTCAATTCTATTCCCAATACTCATCCAAACCCCCAAGTATTATTTAACACTTTTGAAACATTCTGTATATCGAAAACAATATCTGACCTGCGGGAAGAAGGGCGCGATAACTGGGCCGACGATATCGTCCTCTCTCTCTAACGACACTTCCACTACTATCGGCTTGCCGGCGCGCAGGTGCCGCTCGTTCTTAACCTTAACACAACAATAACAAACACATTAGTTCTTCTTATCGTATGGTTCCCTGGTACCTGGTGTCAAAGTTGTTCAAACCGGGCTGCCTCCGACACGGCTTAACGACTGCCTAGATGACAACAACCGGGACCGACTTTTCACGTGCCCTCCGAACCACGGAGACGCTCAGTTCAATTGCCAATAAACGGTCACCCATCTCTGGTTGACATTGCCAAGCGTTGCTTAACCTCAGATTTTTAACGATCAGTGATTACAGCTAGCTACGAGCGTCCGTCCTACTAAAGGGATTAACTGGACAAATAAAAATAAATAAAAAATAAAACACTACTAAGGCCTAGGCCGCACAGCGGTTATATGCGCGCTGTTAAAACCGCGTTAAATCTGTGTCCTATGGAATCTTATGAACCTATCCGCACTTGCGGTTCATATGATTCCATAGGACGCGGTTTTAACAGCGCGGAAATAACCGCTGTGCGGCCTAGGCCTTAATGTTAGAAAAACTTATATATATATATCGTCACGACTGTTATCCCCATTCGGGGGTAGTCAGAGGCTTGAGTGGCCATACACCACCACATTGTGGAGGTATTAACCAACTCAAAGCCCACGTTTCACCAGATAGTCAGAACCCAACGTGACAGGTGGTGAACCTTGTCGCCGTGTATACAGGAACTGACTATTACCTAATCCCGAGGGATAGGTAGGTTTCAGTCGCTAGTCGCTAGAAAAACTTAACAAGAATATTGTAAAAAGTTTCGTAATAGCATGCGGCTATGAGTTGTGTTTTTTTTCTAACTCGCATCGTCCAACTGCTGGGTAAAGGCCTCCCCCACAACACTCCATGTTTCTGTGTCATTGGCCATTTCTGGCCAGATGCACCCATAGCGTGACGGTCAATGTGTATCCTTAGGGGCGCTACTAGGTTTAGGTCTACGTTTAGGTTTGAGTATGCCGGTGGGGAAAAGGAAACGAGTTTGACCTTTAACCACGAATGACCTTTGACCTCAAGTAAACTCTGACATCGAATGTCAATTGACCTCGAATGAACTTGACATTTGACCTTGACCTTGAATGACCTTTGATCCCAAGGTCATGGACCAAGACCATGAGGTTTTTAAAAATAATTGTAATGGGTACTATTTGGCTCTGGCGCTTCGCCGGCCGCTGCCGCGGCACGCTCGCTTCGCTCGCTCGGCTCGCGCGTTGTGGTCACTGTTCCAACCTAACCTAACCGAACGTGTCCAAGCATTTAGAAGCAAGGTAAGAAGGTCAAGGTCAAAGTCAAAGTCAAATATCAAGTTCATTCGAGGTCAAATGACATTCGATAGCAAAGGTTACTTGAGGTCGAAGGATATTCGGAGTTAAAGGTCAAAGGTCGTTCAAGGTCAAAGTCGACCCGTGTTCTTTTCCCCACCCTTATACTCAAACCTAAACCTAGACCTAAACCTAAACCTAACTGCGCCCTACACTACACTCCAACCAAATTCCCTTGTGTAAGTGAACTTAATCAGTTTTCCCTTACATTTACATTTTATGAATTAATTGATGGAATCAGGCGTAACTTTGCGGAAGTCCATTGTTAATAAACTATTTTAGAGAGGGACCCACCACTCACCCTCGGAATTGTCAACCTCAAAAACTCATAAACCAAATGAATTGATCGATAATTAGAAGAGGCCAACAAGACCGAACTCCCTGTCAGTCGAGAGTATGTCTGTCATGAGTCATGGACCCTAATAATTAGCAATTTTCCGCAGAAAATTAATTCGTCACGTGTTTCGGCTCTTAACGAGGCATCTTCAGGACGAATCGGCAGCGAATGAGCCGAATGAGCGAATTTTTTTATGAATTAATTCGTATTTCACTGGTTAGTTTGGTAGAAAAACTAAGATCATATAAATAAAGTAGACTTACCTCGTATGTGAGCTCGACGTTGGGGTATCTGTTGCAGAAGCGCGCCACGTCGGCCATCTCCGTGGGCGACAGCTGCAGCAGCTTGCCGCGCGCGCCGTCCTCCAGCTCCATCACGTCGAACACCGTCTCCACGCCCTGACACACACACGAACACACGCCGTTACTCGTTGGACCACACATGCAAACACACCGTTACTCGTTGGACCACACACACACACACACGCCGTTACTCGGCGGACCACAAGCACGCCGTTACTCGTCGGACCACAAGCACACACGCCGTTACTCGTCGGACCACAAGCACACACGCCGTTACTCGTCGGACCACAAGCACACACGCCGTTACTCGTCGGACCACAAGCACACACGCCGTTACTCGTCGGACCACAAGCACACACGCCGTTACTCGTCGGACCACAAGCACACACGCCGTTACTCGTCGGACCACAAGCACACACGCCGTTACTCGTCGGACTTCAAGCACGCCGTTACTCGTCGGACCACAAGCACACACGCCGTTACTCGTCGGACCACACGCACGCCGTTACTAGTTGGACCACACACACGCACACACGCCGTTACTCGTTAGACCACGTCCTCACATGTTTAGAACATATCCACATACGGTACGACCATACCCGCTCAGATCTGGTCCACATTATCTTAACCATGTCGACGCTTAAACTAACCCCCAAATTTATTGAGAGTTAAGACATAGTAGAAAGATGGGTAGTAGGTTATCTTCATAGAAACGCACCGAGCACGGCTTGTATGTGTGCGCCATGCATATCTATGCGTCGCGCACGCACACTCAAACATCACATGCATTGTTCGAGATTTGAGATCGATAGATCACCGGGTCGAGATTTTGTTTGAGTGTGCGTGCGCGGCGCATAGATACGCATGGTGCACATATACAAGCCGCGCGCGGTGCGTTGTATGAAGATAACCTACTACCCATCTTTCTACTATGGTTAAGATGGATTTTATTCCTAAAAAATGTATGTAAAACCATTGTAAACTAGCTGGAAATGTGTATAAATTTGACGGTAAGTCTACACACACTCCAGCCATGCGAACACGCGCTTGAACCACATTCACACAATACCACGTCCACTGAGACCCCAACCATATGGACAAAACCTCCGATCATGTCGACACACACTCTAACCATGTCGACACACACTCCGATCAAGTCGATACACGCTCTAACCACATCGACACACACTCCGATCATATCGACACACGCTCTAACCATGTCGACACACACTCCGATCATGTCGACACACACTCTAACCATGTCGACACACACTCCGATCATGTCGACACACGCTCTAACCATGTCGACACACACTCCGATCATATCGACACACGCTCTAACCATGTCGACACACACTCCGATCATGTCGACACACACTCTAACCATGTCGACACACACTCCGATCATGTCGACACACGCTCTAACCATGTCGACACACACTCCGATCATGTCGACACACGCTCTAACCATGTCGACACACACTCACCTTGTCGGCGCAGCGCTGCACCATGTCCGCGGTGAAGTGCGGTAGCTGGCGCAGGTAGGACTCCTTGGCCCACATGGCCTGCGTCACCATCTGCGCCAGCTCCATGGCGGCCACGGCCGGCGCCAGCCACCCGCTGCTCGACACCACGTCCACGCACGCCTGGATCAACCTGATCGCCTGCACGGTACAACAACACGACATTACTTGCCAAGCGTTGCTTGAGACGAAATATGCTTCAAATTTGACGATTCGTCATAACGAATATATAAAACTGGACCTTTGAAAACGGTTAATTGACTTTAATTTTTTTATTCATAAAATATTTTATCCGAATATGTACCACCGATACACGATTAAATAAATTTGGTAAAAAAAAATGTAATGTAACGTCACGACTTTTATCCCCGTAGTCAGAGGCTTGAGTGGCCATACACCACCACATTGTGGAGGTTTTAACCAACTCAAAGCCCACGTTTCACCAGATAGTCAGAACCCAACGTGACAGGTGGTGAACCTTGTCGCCGTGTATACAGGAACTGACTATTACCTAATCCCGAGGGATAGGTAGGTTTCCTCACGATGTTTTCCCTCACCGTCTTCCGATAAATTTGGTTCGATAGAAAAAAATCGTAGTTTAAAAAAAAAAAACCCGTGTTGACGTTCCCGTCGATGTAATATCAACTTCATTCAGTTTCTTTAGCAGATATTTTTAGAAAAAAAAAAGTGTGTAATCCCAAGAACCATACAAATACTTCTGTGAACTGAGTTTTTGGAAAAATCGTAAGATTATTTCAAGAAAAAAAAAAATATATCACTACATATTATAAAACAAAGTCCTCCGCCGTGTCTGTCTGTCTGTCTGTTCGCGATAAACTCAAAAACTACTGCACCGATTTTCTTGCTGTTTTCACCAATGGATAGAGTGGTTATCGAGGAAGGTTTTAGTATATAATTTGTCAAGTTTTTGTATACATTGGCCAAAATATAATGATATTTGTTGGAGGTGTCGGAAAAAAATAAGTCGTCTGGGAGCTTTCAACGAAAACGCTGCCTAAACCCTTTGAGATATAACAAAATGATGTATGGTGGAATTGTGTATCTTATATAGGTCAACAGAAAAGTCCGCGATGGCATGTCTATCTCTTAAGGATAACATACTATAGGTACCTATCCATTTTAATACTTTCCACGTGGGCGAAGCCGCGGGCATTTATTTATTTATTTATTGATACACTAGCAGCTTTGAGCTGATGCGTGTATATCACTGCACTTGTATTTACTCATATTTTAAATGTCCGTCAAGTCTATTTTTAAAACTGTTCCCTGTTGGAGCACTTATCTCTATTTCTGGGAGAGAGTTCCACAAGTTCATCACTCGATGTGTCAAAAAGTGTGTTCTAGGGTTGCTATTACATGGAGGCTTGGTTAATTGTTGGTTGTGGGTGTAGTGTAGTGTGTATTGTGTCGTGTGTAGTGTAGTGTACCTTGGTGAGCACGAGCGCGGTGTCGGCCTGCAGCTCGGCGGGCAGCTGCATGCGCGACAGGTGCGCCTGCAGCAGCACGTGCGCCTTCACGTGCGGCTCGTTGTACTTGACGCTGCCGCCAGACGGCGCTGCCGGCTTGTGGGGAATCCTGCCCGGGGACATTGTTCATTTCAAAATGTTTTAATAAAGCCTTAAGCTATGGGTTCCTCCAATATGTGGAGGAACCCATAGCTCCTATATGTGGAGTTTCCTATATGTGGAGACTTATTATTGGCAATTTGTAAATCCATTTTTGTTTATATAATTTTGTATTAGTCCGTAAGTCTTCTGCAAGAATAAATAAATAAAATAAATAATAGCGGTGCCGTCATATAACGGCCGTAACTAGAACGTTGGCTATGTAAACAAAATGGCGCGGTTTCCTAGAGAGCGGTATTGGACACCGTTGTTAACGTAGCCAATGTTCTAGTGCGGCCGTTATATGACGGCGCCGCTATTGGAGGAACCCATAGCTTTACCTCCAATTTATACAGAGTGTTTGAAAAGTACGAAATTATAATTAAGCTACATATACGGTAGCTCATATGTAGATGTTTAATAAAGACAGACTATACGTATACTATAATAGTTTGTGAGTTATTGGCCTTTGAATTTTAATGACAAATTTCGTGTTGTGCCGGCCTTAGAACACATCAAATGGCGTAGAAAGCAGCGGTAACTGTATTTAAGAAATAGTTTGAAAAACAATTGCTTTGTTTTTGAGATATTATAACAAAAAATATTAGAAAATGTGTTCGAATTTCAATAAAATTTCTATACCATTTAATTCTATTCGCGATACTCTTTCAAACCTCCAACTATTATTACGCACTTTTGAAACATCCTGTATATAAGCTGCAGTCAATGAGAATTCGTAACCAATTTAGTTGAGAATGCAGATTTATAGAGCTGAGAAATCCATAACATACAGTGCGGATTTTTTTGTTCTACGACAAAAATTTACGAAGTTATGACCAAATTACTAGCGAAGTTCGCGCGCGGTTGTCGTGACGTCACGAGGCCCACTCGCGCTTTGTAGTAAATGGCGGCGCGGGCACCTTTAAGCCGATTGGCCATGTCACGTCCGTGCAGGCCGCACATTATATAAAATGTGTTAGAAATCGCAACGTATGGACCGATTCCGATGATCACAAAATGTCTTGTCATAGCTGGTCACATTTGCGAGACTCCCCCCCTCCCTGTGTGACGTCACATATTGTTAACAATTTTAAGAAATTTTCAAAATTTTTCGTTAACAATTCAAATGTCGGTTTTAATACTTGATATATATTTGATTTTTAAATGTGACGTCACAAAAATTAGGACCACTCCCACCCCCTTGAAACACAATGCCACAATCCGTCGACCCCCTCCCCTTTACATGTGACGTAATTTATGGATGGCCCCTTATTTCGATTGGATAAGTATTAAATTCGATTGATAAAAATTAAAATCCTCTCCCCTGTCGTCGCCAGTCTGCGCCGGCCATTAGGGGATAAGGTATTAGTGTGTGTACTGACTTGGCGGCGAGCGCTTTGATGATGTTCTCCTCGCGGTGTCGGATGCAGAGCTCCGAGTACTCGGCCGCCGACGAGATGATCTCCAGCAGCCCGCGGATCTTCGTCTTGTTCGTCAGCGACAGGCTGAACAACTCTGTCATACGGACAGACAGGACGAATCAATAGAGAAGATAGGCTTAATCGTTTTTAACTTTTTTTATGGGACTAGGCCCGCCACACACTCCTACCACTGTTACTCCTGTAAGCCAGGATCAACAATGGTGTCCGACGATGACGCCGAGGTGTGACCATCGACGAGTCCCGGGGACAAGTTATGTTGTCTTGGAACCCGTGCGAATTTATTCATAGAAATACTAAGAACTAAATGGCCGACTACTCGCACGCAACTTAAAGGGAGCTGCTTAACTTTGACGCGCCATACAAAAAATGACAGTTAACGACGTCTCAAACTGCTAAGTGGGACTTAAATATTTAAGTAGCCTTTGAGTATTCGGCCGTAAGACTTGTAATGCCAAAAGTGGCTTAATTTTTTGGGGACTTGTAATACCAAAAGTTGCCCAATTTTTAACAGACTTCAAAAAGGATGAGGTTCACAATTCGATTGAACGTTTTTTGAGATACTTAAAATACCAAAAGTGGCTTAATTTTTTAGATACTTGTAATTCCCAAAGTGGCTGAATATTTAAGACACTTGTCATGCCAAAAGTGCACCATTTTTAGATACTAGTAGTAATTATAAAAGGGGCTAATTTTTTTAAATACTTCTAAGGCCAAAAGCGTCTTAATTTTTTGGGGACGTGTAATGCCAAAATGCTGCTTAATTTTTAGCGACGTGTATTGCCAAAATGCTGCTTAATTTTTAGCGACTTGTAATGCCAAAATGCTGCTTAATTTTTTGGCGACGTGTAATGCCAAAAGTGACAGAATTTTTAAGATACTTGTAATGTCAATATCCGCTTATATTTATAACAAACTCTAAATCTCACTCACCAATAGTTGTATAGTTGATGTAGTAATAGGACGCGATCATGCCCAAGTTGAGAGGCTGCACGTCCATCTCGTCCTCGACGGCGATACACTTGGACTGCTCCAGGTCTGTGAGCGTCGTCTCCACCAGCTCCGAAAGATGGTCCGATAAATGTCTGACAAGTAGACGTGTGTCGTTACATTATTTCCACGAAACGTAACGTAACCGGTTACGTCTAACGCGTCACCGGTTATTTAATAGGTGATTTTTGTAACTGGTTATTTTTGTACCCCTATGGTTTTCGTCACTACAAGCTTCTTGTATATAAAAATACAAAGATTGTTATTTAATAATAATAATAATATCCTGGGACATTTTTGTACACACGGTTACCTGGTCCCAAACTAAGCAGAGCTTGTACTATGGAAACCAGATAACTGATATTACTACATATACTACTTTTAATTTGTAAATACATACTTAATATACATATACACCCAGACTCCGGACATACAGACATGTTCATGCACACAAATGCATGTCTCGGGTAGGAATCGAACCTACGACTTGCAGCGTGTAAGGCGCCTCCGCGCCAACCACGCTAACGGGCCCGTCGAACTTGTTACTTTTAGATGTCTATGGGTGACCGGTGACATAATACCTATGATGTAGTTCGGGCTACAGCTAAATAACCTGTTACAAAATTCACCAGTTACTCGTTCGCCGCGTAAACAGTGATTCGGTGAATTAGCGCGTAACCAGTTAATGTAACCGGTGACGTGAAATAACGCTCACGCCTACCGACAAGTAAATTAATAGATCAAGCGTCTGTTTCAAAAGCATCAGATAACTTTTATCCACCAGATAAATACGGCGTTTTCACAGTTTTTTTAATGGCCCGCCTGATGTTCAGCAGTTACCGTAGCTTATAGATGCTTGCAATACCTTCTTGATATCGTACGGTTTGTGGCCACCGGCCAACCAGGGGCCCTACCACCACCTCTTATAGCAGTATTGTTTTAACGTTTCAGCGACTTTTTGTGCAATGACGTTTCTTACTGTCATGACAATAAGGTATCTTATTGTCATGACAATAAGGTACCTTATTGTCATGACAATAAGGTACGTCATTGCCTTACACGCTGCAGGTCGTAGGTTCGATTCCTACCCAAGACATGCATTTGTGTGCATGAACATGTCTGTATGTCCGGAGTCTGGGTGTATATGTAGACAATAAGGTACGTCATTGCACAAAAAGTTGCTGAAACGTTAAAACGTTCCTATAATTGAATCGCGATAAGAGGTCGTGGTAAGCCCGCTGGTGTCAGAGTTATTCTAGGCTTAATGATTGTGGCTTAGATGACAACAACCGGGACCGACTTTTTACGTGCCCTTCGAAGCACGGAGACGCTCAGTACAAATGCCACTAAATGGTCCTATCTGGCTGACCTTGCCAAGCGTTGCTTGCCTCCGATCGTTTACCAATCAGTGATTGCAGCTGGCTATGAGCGCCTATTAGCGTAACGCAGCTGTAATAGCTACTTCACCCCGATTTCTGTGAGAGGGTGGTACTACCCCGGTCAAGCCAGCCCGTTCATAAGCTGCAGTCAATTGGCTAGAGCTTAGTCCTACCATCAATACTAATTTTAGGGGGTAAAAAGTCCCTTTGTCAGTTGTTTGTTTGTTAGTCTTTTTTATTTGAATGAATGAATGTAACGTCACGACTTTTATCCCCATTCGGGGGTAGTCAGAGGCTTGTGTGGCCATACACCACCACATTGTGGAGGTATTAACCAACTCAAAGCCCACGTTTCACCAGATAGTCAGAACCCAACGGGACAGGTGGTGAACCTTGTCGCCGTGTATACAGGAACTGACTATTACCTATTACTCTTTTTTATTTATTTTTTGAATGGGATTAAGCCCGCCACACATTCCCATCACTGTTATTCGTGTAAGCCAGGATCGACAATGTCCAACGATGACGCCAAGGTTTGACCCTCGCCGAGTCCCGGGGACAAGCTAAGTTGTCTTGGAACCCGCATGAATTTAATCAGAAGAAAGGATAGGAGGAGTTGGAAGAAGATTATCCACTTCCCTCCATAACAAAGCGGGAGACAATAATAACAGTATAGGCTGGTAGCCAGAGAAATAAGACTGTTACAACTAGTGGAAGACCAGACCAGACCTTGTTTGTTAGTCTGTTTATCAGTTAATATCTTACCTGTGTGTAACACCCTGTAGGTTATAATAGTTAGGGTTCTGCGTGAGCCGTCTGTACAGGAACGTCCACGTGAGGTAGTCGACCGCGTCTTGCTTATTCTCTATGGTCTTGGTCACAATCTCCGCGTTTATGTGGTCGTGTAGTCTATGGTCGAGATGACTCTGTGTAGAAAAATAAATAGTTTACTCCATCACTAAGCCAACTAGGCACTCGGACCCGCCACCGCCTGCCACGCCCCCCGCACACCGCCATCGCCTTTTTTGTGCTGGTGACGTCAGATTTGACAGGTTCCTAATTGGCTTGGTTGAGTAGTATGATTGGTTGCTTGAGAATGGGTGTATGTAATGAGTGTATGACCTAGAGCGACAGGCAGTCGTTGGGCAGCCAGAGCCAAATAGTACCCATTTGGTTATTTGTAAAAACCCCGTGGTCTTTGTCCGTGACCTTAGATCAAAGGTCATTCAAGGTCAAGGTCGAAAGGTCAAGGTCAAAGCCAAATGTCAAGTTCATTCGAGGTCAAATGACATTCGATATCAAAGGTTACTTGAGGTCAAAGGTCATTCAAGGTCAAATTCGACCAGTGTCCTTTCCCCCATTCAAACCTAAACCTAGACCTTAACCTAATAGCGCCCCTAAGGATACATAATGACCCAGTCGTTGAGCAGCTTGGTGAAGAAGGTCTTGTGGTGCGCTCTGCACATGACGCGGGTGTATGTACTGACCTCGAGCGGCAGGCAGTCGTTGAGCAGCTTGGTGAAGAAGGTCTTGTGGTGCGCTCTGCACATGACGCGGGTGTATGTACTGACCTCGAGCGGCAGGCAGTCGTTGAGCAGCTTGGTGAAGAAGGTCTTGTGGTGCGCTCTGCACATGACGCGGGTGTATGTACTGACCTCGAGCGGCAGGCAGTCGTTGAGCAGCTTGGTGAAGAAGGTCTTGTGGTGCGCTCTGCACATGACGCGGGTGTATGTACTGACCTCGAGCGGCAGGCAGTCGTTGAGCAGCTTGGTGAAGAAGGTCTTGTGGTGCGCTCTGCACATGACGCGGGTGTATGTACTGACCTCGAGCGGCAGGCAGTCGTTGAGCAGCTTGGTGAAGAAGGTCTTGTGGTGCGCGGCGCACATGAGTACCGCGACTGCGTGCGAGTCCTCGAGCGGGCGGCAGGCGCGGCCCACCATCTGCAGCACCGTCGTGATCGGGTACTGCTCGTACGCGTGCAGCTTGCCGTTGTACCTGCCGCCATAACATACAATATACATTACAATGCAACCAACATTATTATTAACAAAGGACAACACCACCTAGCCGCCTGGTTCCAGCACCCAGCCCTTATCTCCAGCACGCAGCCCCTATCTCCAGCACGCAGCCCCTAGCTCCAGCACGCAGCCCCTAGCTCCAGCACGCAATCCCTAGCTCCAGCACCTAGCCCCTAGCTCCAGCACGCAGCCCCTAACTCCAGCATCCAGCCCCTCGCTCTAGCATCCGACCCCTACCTCTAGCAACCGAACCCTGTCTCTGGCACCCGACCCCTGGCTCTAGCACCTGACCCATACCTCTAGCAACCGACCCCTACCTCTAGCACCCAGCCCCTAGCTCTAGCACCCGACCCCTACCTCTAGCAACCGAACCCTGTCTCTGGCACCCGACCCCTGGCTCTAGCACCTGACCCATACCTCTAGCAACCGACCCCTACCTCTAGCATCCAGCCCCTGACTCTAGCACCAGACCCCTGTCTCTAGCAACCGACCCCTGACTCTTGCACCCGACCCCTGACTCTAGCACCCGACTCCTGATTCTAGCACCTAACCCCTAGCTGCAGCACCTAACCCCTAGCTCCAGCACCCAGCCCCTAGCTCCAGCACGCAGCCCCTAGCTCCAGCACACAGCTCCTAGCTCCAGCACGCAGCCCCTATCTATAGCACCCAGTCCCTACCTCTAGCATCATGCCCCTACCTCAAGCACGAAGCCCATATCTCCAGCACCCAGCCCCTTGCTTTAACACCCTGCCCCTTCCCCTAGTACCCTCACCCAGCCCCCCTACCTCCAGTCCCCAGTACTCACGTGTGTGTATCAGCGATGATGACGGTGTGCACGTGCGCGGCGAAGGCGAAGGCCAGCTCGGCGGCCACCACGGCCAGCTGCACGGCGCCCGACTCCAGCAGCTGCTGCACCAGGCGCCGGTCACCCGCCTCCACGCCCTCGTGGAGATACGCCACCCCCGCGCCCAGGGTCTCCTTCAGCATCTGAGACGGGTAAGATAATAATAATAATAATAACCATTTATTTTCAGGCTACTAGGCCCATAGATACATACCTTACAGACTAACATACATAGATATTATTAAACTTAAAACTAATTTGATTTGATAATATCCTGGGATATTTTTGTACACACGGTTACCTGATCCCAAACTAAGCAGAGCTTGTACTATGGAAACAAAATAGCTGATATTACTACATATAGGGTAACGGCACCCAATATTGGCACCCCCCCCAATTATTGGCACTTTTGAAAATATCTTTAAAAAATAAGAAAACTAAACATGGAAATAGTGTTTTTTTGTTAAGAGTCATACATTTCACACCTACCTAGTTATTCTATCCGCTGAACTAAGCAATCCCATAGAAATATGTGTGGACAATAATTGGTGCAAGGTGCCAATAATTGGGGGTTTTACCCAACTACTTTTTTGTTTGTAAATACATACTTAATATACATATACACCCAGACTCGGGACATACAGACATGTTCATGCACACAAATGCATGTCCCGGGTAGGACTCGAACCTACGACGTGCAGCGTGAAAGGCGCCACCACGCCAACCACGCCAACAGGCCCGTCATAGAGACGGATTAGATCATGGAACATTAATTGATGGTCTCTGTTCCTAGGATCTCTGGGTCCGGCATGTGAACTTGGTACCTTGAAGACCCCGGAGCTCGCGAAGTCCCAGTGTAATAGTATACATTGGACCCTCTATGGGATCCAAACTGGTGGTTTAAGTGGAATAAATGACCATTCTAATGACATACCAGTCCAGATAACCGGTCAAAGGCGGTGTTATGATTTGGGATCGATTTGTTTTTACTAATTTACCTGTGCGAGGAGGCCAGTAGCCGCGTGTGTCAGTGGACTCACCTTGTCCTGCACTCTCTTCAGGAAGGGCTGGATCATGTCGGGGCGGGCCCGCAGGAAGCGGGCCGGGCGGCCATGCGCGGCGGCCAGCGCCAGCAGGTCGGCGGCCAGCAGCCGCGAGTGGCGGCGGGAAGGTACGAACACGGCGCATGGCTTGTTGCCCGCGTATCGGATCACAGAGTTGTAGATTGGTTTCGTCATGGCCGCGAGGCGGGAGGCCGCGTGGGATATGTTGAAGCCCTGGAATGGAATTTGGGATTTGTAATGCACTGCACACTTTGTGTGCGACCCATAGAGAATATGGAGAGAAGAGTTGTTCTTATTAGATTTCCCAATGAAACAACGGCTGTCAATTTGCGCGGGTGAAGGGGTGTTAGATTCCGCCCACTTCCCTATTTACTATCTACCGGTCAATATAAAAACTAGTCGCTTCGTTCTATGTCGATGTTACTTTACTACGTAGTGTAACTTTTTCACACTAGATGTCACTAAGTGACGGATGGTAAAAGAGAGTACAAAGTTACGACGTCTAGTGTCGAGTAGAATTATATTTGGGATGCGAACGGTGGCAAGAGCTGTGCACAGGACGAACGCAGACAGCATACTGACTTAAGCCACGCCTACTGTGATGACGTCAGGGCCTTGTTGAGTCACAGGGCCCGGTTGCTTAGACCGAGTCCTCTTATATGTCTTGTCCATGGTACGACCCGACGACCACATAACCAGTAAATTAAATAGGTAATAAATAATGAAGAATCCACGAAGATAAATAGAGATCAATGAACAATTGGAGAGCCCAAAGTCCAACCGCCCCCCCTCCCCTCCCCCACCCGTCTCCCCTTCAGGTCGGCAATGTGCGAGCAATTCCTTTCGTATCGTAAGCATCCATAGGCTACGGTAACTGCTTAACATCGGACGGCCCGTACGCTTTTTTACCACCGCAGTCCTATAAAAAACAATGACAAGTGAGTCCCGAGGGCCTGGTCACCTGTATGTGCAGCTCGAGCGGCAGCGGGCGCACGCTGGGGTGGAAGTTGAAGGAGGCGTTGGCGCTGCAGCCGAGCCACGCCGACACGTCGCGCGCGTCCGCCAGCGGCAGCGACAGCGCCACGATGCGGATCTGACGACCTGAAGTACACCACACCACACTCACCAATATAACCCCCTTCGCGCACGGGTCGTAATCGTAGTCGTCTCGTAAGCGTATCGTCAAGACGCAACGAGTACGAGACGTGCAGAGTTCTACAGACGACTCGTAGCGTTGACGTATCGTTTTGTATTCACATTCACATTCACATTCGCACATTCTAAATTCGAAATTTATGAAGAGAACGTTTTCTAATAAATTTCGAATTTAGAATGAAAAAAAAATAAAAAAATTTACTGCGTTTGATTTTTTACACCAGCACGCTACGACTATCGTAATGAGGATCTCATAATAATAATAATAATTCTTTATTTTCGTATCTAATAGGTACATGGTTCCGTTAAAATTAATCTATTACTATTGAGGGTAGTTTACATCCAGATAGAACCACTGTAGATGACATACTACCCGCCGTATTAGTAAAAATACTGTATCACGGTCAGGTAGTACACACCACACTACAATAGCACGGCGCAAAGGAATAACATGACAATTAAGTAAGGTGAGTTTAGGATAAGCAGCCATATTACTGGTCCCGTAAGACTTGTTTTAATTTGTACAGATAGATTGTAACAATAGTGGTTGACTTATTAGCATTCCTTATGACATAGTATACGTAAGCTATGTCTCCACCATTGCGCCTTCACGTTCATCTTGCGCTTTCGTCTGACGCATGCATGAAGCGCCATAGCGCATGCAATAACGCGTGCGCTATTTTAGCTCAAAAACAGCGCACGCCCGTAGCGCACGCTGACCCGCCACCGGTGGGTTCGCGTGCAACATTCCGTGCGCTTTACATAAAAAATGGCGGAAGATGAAGGTAAAACATTGAAATGATGAATGTTTTCTTTTGTTTCGTGTCTTCAAAACATCGTTTATCCAGATACTCTTTTTCTTGAGTTATTTTTCCTTGCAGTTAATACCAAATATTCTGCACAAATAGCTACACTTGTTCATCTTGACGACCGAGGTGTAGACACTAAGCTGCATGCGTCTTAAGGCAATCAATATTGCACGCGCTTGACGCGAGATGAATTGAAAGTTGAAGACGCAAGATGAACATGAAAGCGCACTGGTGAAGACATAGCTATACGATACGCTGCAACACCGCTTCGTCTGCGGACTTGTTTGAAAATGTACGTGCTCGTATTGCTCTCGTTCTACGCGCGTATAACGATACGCGTACGTTACGACGCCGTATGCGGAGGGGGTAAGTCGCTGAACATTCTCAAGTTTTGATATCGATCACATGTATGACATGGTAAAACATGATGGATCTTACACTAATTTTAACACCAACAATGTGCAAGCTATTGTATATTTGTAAACTACTCGTGTTTTGTGCAAATAAATATATTGTATTGTATTGTATCATACTCTTTATTTAACAAACTTTGGTGGCGACAAACATTGCCAAAACCAAATATTAGCAACATGGCTAAATTTTGTTTAGATGAATAAAAATAATGCTTTTAAGGCGGGGCTCGCCGTCCGAGCGTTTTGGCCGTCTGGATTAGTCGAGATACGTTAAATTAATGATAAGATTATCAAAATTTAAAGATGAAGGTTTAATCAATACCTGAGTTGCAAAAAAACAGGACATTTAAAATGAAAACTATTTAAAACGTGTTTAAATCATTGTTTAAAACATTGATTTAAATCAGAAGGAATAAATCACCGTGTTTAAAACATGTTTTAATCATTTAAAACATGTTTTAAACAAGGGCATTTTTTCGTAACCACCCTGATCAATACGGTGATATTCTTTTTCAAAATTTTTACCCCACTCGTCTAAGAGGAGATAGCCTCCAATCATGCCTGTTTTTGCCGAACCCACCTTAATGCCTGCCCGCCCACATAGCGTTGCTGTTTGAAAATCTAAACATTTTTTCTTTTTCTATTGAAAAAAGTAAAGTTTCTTGCCAGCTCTTCTCAATGGAAGCAACATTACGTACCGGTAGTAACGCTAAAATATATTGATGTCAACGATTCATTTATGCTGCCTCTAGCTTAAATTAATAAAAAAAACTACTTTGACTTTGGTCATAAAATGTCCTGTATAATGTGATAGGAACTCTAGTGCGGAGTTGAAAGTGTGTTAGGTCCATGATACTGACCGATCTGCGAGGAGATGTAGCGCATGCGCGAGCAGACCACCTCCAGCACGGGCCCGTCCTCGCCGCCCAGCAGCTGCAGCGCGTCCACGATCAGCAGCGACACGCTCTGCACGCTCTTGCGCACCTTCCATCTGGACGCACACAATTTATGATCATTACGAGGTCGACAACATCAACTCAAAATACTATAGTTAACACTAAGTGGCTATGCACACGGGCAACTTTTGCGACAACTGGCAACTCGCAACTAGCTGTTTTCATATAAAACAATCGCGGCAACCGCGGCAACTGTTGCTGCAACTGGCAATTGTTGGCTGCAACTGCCAAAAAACCATTAAAAAGTTGATAGTTTTGACAACTAAAGTTGCTCCGTGTGCATAGCCACTAAGCTTTCTCATCAATATAATGTTGAAATCATCGAAATCGGTCCATCCGTTGCAATTTTATGACACATTTTATATACAGCCGGATTGGCTTGAAGGCGCGCTGTGCCCGCGCCGCCATTCACTACAAAGCGCGAGTGGTCCTTGTGACGTCACAACTACCGCGCCGGCCCGGTCAGTGAACTTCGCTAGTAATTTGATCATAACTTCGTTAATTTTTGTCGTAGAACAAACATGTTTGCACTCTATGTTATGGAGTTCTTAGCTCCATAATTATTTTTTTATTGGACTGCGGTGGCAAAAAGCGTACTGCCCACCTGATGTTAAGCAGTTACCGTAACCTATACATGCTTACAATACCAAAGGCATTGCTCGCACATTGCCGACCTGAAGGGGAGTGGGATGGAGGGTAGGGGGAGGGGCAGGGGGTTGGGCTTACGGCTCTCACTCATCTTACGAAACGCAGCTGTAATAGCTGCTTTACGCCGATCTTCTGTGAGAGGGTGGTACTACCCCGGCAATTGGCTCCAGCTGGGCTCTACCACCTTAAAATATCCTATGCATTAAGTAAGTGAGAGAGCGACTCGCCATAATGCGCGTGTTGCCGCGTATGCTACCCCACTGCCCGTGACTCACCTCCTGGACAGTATGTCCCATTTGTCAGCGGTGGTGATGATAATCTGTCCCTTATTCAGGAGCTTGTGATCCGTCGCCGTCTCACCGGTCAGTTGGACCACCTACAACAATCAATAGAAATAAATATCGCCAGACTTACACACCAACTGGGCCTTAAGTCGCTTAGCCATTGCCATAGAGCTGCCATAGCATGGACCAGTTACTAAGGGGACTGGCCCTAAGCAACTCGGCCGAGTGGTCGGCCTAGTACTAACATCGACATAAAACGAAGCGAGTAGCTCAACTATTTACCGGTAAATAGTAAAATGAAAATGAAAAAACATAGACCACGGTTTGTTTCATACAAATATCTAATAAGGGCACTTCTTTCTTTAGTCTTTACTCTGTGTGCTATAGTGATCCACCCTCTGATTGGTCAGAAGGTCCATCACTATAGCAAAACGCCACAATGGCTAAGCGACTTGGAGGCCTGTAGTGTCCCAAACTAAGCAACGCTTGTACTATGGATACCGTACAATGGACTGGGGGCGATCCCAGTGACACCCAGCACCAGGAAATTACGAAATGGCCGTCAAACAATGGACGAAAATATTAGATTGCATCACAAGGTAACAAAGTCATATTTTCAGGATCAGGGGGCTTACCACGAACTCTTATTGCGATTCAATTACAGGAACGTTTTAACGATTCAGCGTCTTTTTGTGCAATGACGTACCTTATTGTCATGACAATAAGAAACGTCATTGCACAAATGGCCGCTGAAACGTTATAACAAAACTGCTATAAGAGGTGGTGGTAAGCCCCCAGGTAACCGTGTGTAAAAGAATGTCCCAGGATATTTTATTACCTTCTCGAGCGACATCTCGACCACATCTTGGTTAATGTGGACGAGCGAAATGTCGGGCGACATAGTCGCACGCAAATGTCCCGCGACTGCTCGCGACATGTCTTAACTTTGTTCCCTATAGTCGGCGCGTTATGAACTGAGTCGTGAGGTCATAAATGTCAATAGAGATAGGAATGTGCAGCGCGCCGGGACCGTTATCGATAAACGGCTACCTACTCACGTGGTGTCATGAGTCACTAACGATCTGTCCGCTTCTGATTGGTCGTTACCAAATGCAATTTCAGTGCGTGTTTTTTAAGATTGTATTTATTATATTTACTATTTTTTGGTATTTTATTTAGTATCTTGTAGTGTGTTGTTTCAGTCACTAATTACATTCTAAATTAAACACACATAAAACACGTAAATATAGTTTAATATCAAAACTTTGTTAACTCGTTAAAGTTTATGAACAAGATACGATGATACAAGCGTTTCTCATCGATATATTTATTTAAGGCCCGTAAGTGCAAGCGAGATAGACACAGGGAAATGATTTATGGCCCGACGACTCAGTTCATAACGCGCCGACTATAGTGAATACGAGGTATTACCTTGAGATTGAACCTGGTACCGAACTTGTGGTACCAATCAGCGAAAGCGATATCAGCCAGCGCGTCCCGGGGCAGCAGGTAGACGGCGCGGGCGGCGGGGTCGGCGGCCAGCAGCCGTAAAAGGGCGAGCTCGGCGATCACCGACTTGCCCGCGCCCGACGGCGCGCCCACGAACACGTTCTCGTCAGAGTTGTATACTGCGTTGAACACCTAGCGGGGGGACAATTAGTACATTACTGCCACGGTCCGTAATGAGTATATTGCAGGCGAGTATATTTGTAATGAGTATATACAGCGCAGCGCAGCTCCAGGCCTGTTTTTGATGGCGGCTAAACCACGACAATTATGAAATCTCATACAATTGCGCCTTTTTTGCAGCGCAGCAAGATCGATTTTGTTCGAAGAAGGTTTGCAACATAATGCCACATTATAGGCATTTTTGAGTAATAACAATTTAGAGGCTTAGGGTGCGTTTCCTTTGATGCGAAGCTGGGCGGAGCAGAGCGGAGCGGCGGACTGTGATTGGCCAACTGTGATGGGCCAGAAGCGGTGTGGAGATTTTGAGCACTGCGATTGGCCAATTCACGGACCGCTCCGCTCCGCATGAGTGGAAACGCACCCTTATTCAAAAACATTACGCGACGCTTCGAGACCCTTCTCAATGCTTCTAAGGCCTTCTAGTTCTTGTGTTGAGGTGTGTACCTGGGTCTGCACGGGATTGAACTATGGGAAAGTCTCGCTGTAGAACGCCTGGTCCCTGGCGCTGTGTACCTGTGTTGTGAATGTGTGTACCTTGTCCCTGGCGCTGTGTACCTGTGTCGGGAGGTTCGTACCTTGTCCCTGGCGCTGTGTACCTGTGTCGTGGAGGTGTGTACCTGGTCCCTGGCGCTGTGTACCTATGTTGTGAATGTGTGTACCTTGTCCCTGGCTCCGTATACCTTTATCGTGGTGGTGTGTACCTGGTCCTTGGCGCTGTGTATCTGTGTTGTGGAGGTGTGTACCTGGTCCCTGGCGCTGTGTACCTGTGTCATGGAGGTGTGTACCTGTGTTGTGGAGGTTTGTACCTGGTCCCTGGCGCTGTGTACCTGTGTCGTGGAGGTGTGTACCTGGTCCCTGGCGCCGTGTACCTGTGTCGTGGAGGTGTGTACCTGGTCCCTGGCGCCGTGTACCTGTGTCGTGGAGGTGTGTACCTGGTCCCTGGCGCCGTGTACCTGTGTCGTGGAGGTGTGTACCTGGTCCCTGGCGCTGTGTACCTGTGTTGTGGAGGTTTGTACCTGGTCCCTGGCGCTGTGTACCTGTGTCGTGGAGGTGTGTACCTGGTCCCTGGCGCCGTGTACCTGTGTCGTGGAGGTGTGTACCTGGTCCCTGGCGCCGTGTACCTGTGTCGTGGAGGTGTGTACCTGGTCCCTGGCGCCGTGTACCTGTGTCGTGGAGGTGTGTACCTGTGTCGTGGAGGTTTGTACCTGGTCCCTGGCGCTGTGTACCTGTGTCGTGGAGGTGTGTACCTGGTCCCTGGCGCCGTGTACCTGTGTCGTGGAGGTGTGTACCTGGTCCCTGGCGCCGTGTACCTGTGTCGTGGAGGTGTGTACCTGGTCCCTGGCGCCGTGTACCTGTGTCGTGGAGGTGTGTACCTGTGTCGTGGAGGTGTGTACCTGGTCCCTGGCGCCGTGTACCTGTGTCGTGGAGGTGTGTACCTGGTCCCTGGCGCCGTGTACCTGTGTCGTGGAGGTGTGTACCTGGTCCCTGGCGCCGTGTACCTGTGTCGTGGAGGTGTGTAACGGTCCCTGGCGCCGTGTACCTGTGTCGTGGAGGTGTGTACCTGGTCCCTGGCACCGTGTACCTGTGTGGTGGAGGTGTGTACCTGAGTCTGCACGGGGTTGAACTGCGGGAAGGTCTCGCTGTACAGCTCCTCGTACTTGGGGTTCCGCAGCGCGGACACCGGCAGCGGCTGCAGGTCCAGCAGCTCCGTGGGCGGCAGGTTCTTCTCGGGCAGGATCAGGTGACGGAACGACACTGGCAGCTGGGTCTCTGCCGCTATCCATCTGGATGAACAAGCATTCTTTGTGTTAATTATAAACATTTTAATTAAAATCGGGACCATAAATGTATTTTCCCTGGACACGAGTGCATTCCCCTGGACACGAGTCTCTCCCTTGGACACGAATTTTTCTCTCGTGAAAACTAGTATGTTTCTTTTAGACACGAGGGTCTCCCCTGTGGACACCGTTGTGTCCTCGTGGACACGAGTACAACTCACCTGTTATAGATACAAGCGTCTCCACTGGACACAAGTATCTCTCGCCTAAACACGAGGTACTCACTTGTGGACACGAGCGTCTCCCCCGTGAACACGATCGTCTCCCCATGGACACGAGCGTCTCCCCCCTGGACACGAGTGCCACTCACCTGTCGGACACGACCCTCAGGAAGTACTGCGGCGGCAGCGGCTCGAACACGGGCACGAAGAGCTTCACGTGGTGCTCGTCGCGGCAGTACTTCTCTTTCAGCAGGAAGAATTCGTGGTGCAGCACCACTTCAGAGTCCACGTCCTCTACTAAGATCCAGAAGGCTTCTGATTGGCCGTGAATCTGTGGGGATGGAAATAAAACAGTAAATAAATTACGGTACGGTATTTAGTTAATAACGGTAACGGTAATTGTACAATGATGAGAGGGGCCTATAGACATTAAAAAAAAACTCTGAGCCTTGCCGCATTGCGAATAAAATCCGCACGGTTTTTTTCCCGCAATTCTGTAACCCATGGATTCATATGAATGTATGCGCACTTGCGGTTTTAAAACCGCGCAATTTGACAAGGTGCGGTGCGGTAAATAAACCGCGCGAATAAAAACCGCGCGGATTTTATTCGCAATGCGGGCTAGGCCGCATTCTTGCATATGTCATTTTTGTGAACCAGTGCAAGACAGCTTTGAGATCAATTTGTTAATAACAGTCTTGGTTCATTATTGCCCATAGATTATTTCCTATCGGTCCATTATTGCCCATTATTGCGAGTTGATTCATTGTTGCCTGTTGGTTAATTACTGCCCGTTATTGCACGTTGGTTCATTATTGCCCACCCCATGTTCAGCGTAGTGCTCATCATACACATCACCACGCACCGTACAGTCAGCAACGTAAGTCGCTGAACATTCTCAGTTTTTCAAATAGCTTGCACACTTTTGTTTTGCATCAAATCCATAATTTTTCTTTATTGAAACAAAATGTAGACATGATGCTAATGTTTGGTTTTATAAATTTTCACCAACGTTTGTAGAATAAAGAGTATAACTGATTTGAAAAATTAAGAATGTACAGCGACTTATGTTGCTGACTGTAAAATGTCACGAAACCTGTAAAATGTCACGAAACCTGTCAAATGTCAGTTACCTTCTCGTCCCAGTGGAAGTCCGGTGTGATGGTGAGCTCGACCCGCAGCGTGGAGCGCGTGATGGGCTGGATGTGCGTCGCCAGCTCCAGCTTGGGGAACTGGTGCACGTACTTGTGGATCATCTTGCCCAGCTTTGGAGCGCGGACGAGCTCGCCTATCTCATTTGGGCCCAGTTCGTACAGTTTCTCCCATGGGAAGTTCTTCTTTTCTAGCTTTTTTATTACCTGGTGGAGAGAAAATCTTGTGTAATTTAGGCCCGTGTTAATACATCGATCTCAAGATTGAGATCGATCTTAAAATGCTGTTTTTGACAGATGTTCCATACATTAAACGTCAAAACTGCATCTTAAGATCGATCTCAACTTTGAGATGCATTTATTAATACGAGTCTTAATCAATGGAGATCCGTAACGAATTTAGTTGAGAATGCAGATTTATAGAGCTACGAAATCCGTAACATACAGTGCAAACATTTTTGTTCTATGACAAAAGTTGACGAAGTTATGACTAAATTACTAGCGAAGTTCGCGCGGTTGTTGTGACGTCACGAGGCCCACTCGCGCTTAGTAGTGAATAGCGGCGCGGGCACAGCGCGCCTTCAAGTCGATCGGGTCGTGTGACGTCACACGTGCCGCACATTATATAAAATGTGTTATAAAATCGCAATGGATGTACCAATTTCGATGATTTCAAAACTATATTGATAAGAAAGCTTAGTTTTAATTATAGTGTTGGTTATGAGTTGATTTGTTGACGTAATATTGATTCTCATTAAAATATTTAAAAATGAAAATTTGACTTCGTAGACCTAAATGAAATTAATTACTTATGTGAATTTGAAATTTATTTATTTTCTAGGTTCAGTACTATTTACTCACCTCTTCAGGCATTTTCCTGAATTGTCTGAGCGGCGACATCGACTGCCACATCCGGCGGTCCACCATCTTGCATAGGGCCAACGTTTTGTCCACTAGTTGGGCCCAACCTGGCGACCAAAACAATGCTTGTAAGCCATACTTTGGTACCAAATGGTAAGCATCACGACCAACATACTTTATTTTGACGAATTCCATAGGGATAATACTACTTTTTTATGTTACTACTAAGGCTGCAAACAAGCGGCCCACCTAAGCAGTTGTCGTAGCCTATAGATGCTTGCCATTTTAACGGCAACGCTCGCACGTTGTACTTTGCAATTGCCTGAAGGGGAGTGGGACAGAGCGAGGGGAAGGGGGGAACTGGAGTTCCGGCTCTCTCACTCATCGTAAGAAACGCAGCTGTAATAGCCACTTAATGCCGATATTCTGTGGGAGGGTGGTACTACCCAGGTCGAGTGTTTAATCTTCTTCCAACTCCTATACTTTCTTCTGATTAAATTGGTGCGGGTTCCAAGACAACTCAGCTTGTCCCCGGGACTCGTCGAGGGTCAAACCTTGGCGTCATCGTTGGACACTATACCATTGTCGATCCTGGCTTACAAGAGTAACAGTGGTGGGAGTGTGTGGCGGTTTACCCCGATCGAGCCAGCCCGTGTATGACCATGTCTATGTCGTGACGTACTCACCTCTATGCAGCACGATCTCGAAGATGGCCCGCAGCAGGCGGCAAGCGGACTGCGTCACCTCCACCATGACGTTGTTACCCGCGTGACGTCACTCACCTCTGTGCAGCACGATCTCGAAGATGGCCCGCAGCAGGCGGCAAGCGGACTGCGTGACATACACCATGTCGGCCATCAGCGCGAACCCTTCCAGCTTCAGCTGCGATATGTACGCTTGCAGCAGCACGTTGATCTTCGCTGACGGCTCCTCTATGCTCTCCTTTATTGGGATCGGCACCTGGACATGGGGAGATGTCAATTACAATCAGGATTTTTTTTTTGGGACTAAGCCCGCCACACACTCCCACCACTGTTACTCCTGTAAGCCAGGATCGACAATGGTATAGTGTCCAACGATGACGCCAAGGTTTGACCCTCGACAAGTCCCGGGGAAACGCTAAGTTGTCAATCAGGGTTTGTGTTAGTGTACATTTTTTTCACTTTAAAAGAAAAAAATAAAGAAAAACATTTATTCGACACTCGCAAGACATAGAACAAACCTTCTAGAACCTTCTAGAAGGCTCTTTAAACACCCAGAAGGCTGTAGAAGCATCCAGCAGCGTTGCTCACACTCTCCATGAGCTTGCACAGACAGAGCTTCTGCTACGCAAGACATCCCGAGCGCGTCTTTTAAGCATCTAAAAGTGTCTAGCAGGGTCTAGAAGCATCCAGACGGCTCTAGAAGCATCTACAAGTGTCTGGAATCATCCAGAAGTGGTGCTTATCCTCTCCATGAGCTTGCACAGCTCGAGCTTCTATCACTGGTAACACTCACCACTCTCCCAGCAAAACCCAACTCGTTCTAAAAGCGTTTAGAATCGTCTAGAACCTTCTAAAAGGCTCTAGAAGCATCCAGAAGGCTGTAGAAGCATCTAGAAGCGGTACTCACCATCTCCATAAGCTCGAGCTTCTGTTACTGAAGACACCCCAGCCCGTCTTTTAAGTATCTAAAAGTGTCTAGAAAGGTCTAGAAGCACCGAGAAGGGTCTAGCACCTTCTAGAAAGCTTTAGAAATGTTCTCACCCTCTCCATGAGCTTGCACAGGTCGAGCTTCTATCACTGGTAACACTAACCGCCTTCCTAGCAAGTCTTAAAAATGTCTACGAGCCTCTAGAATCACCCAGAAGGTTCTAGAAGCTTCTATAAGTGTCTAGAAATGTTCTCACCCTCTCCATGAGCTTGCACAGCTCGAGCTTCTCCTCCTCGCGCACGGCCACGTGTCGGAACTCCGCCGACAGCGAGAACACACGGAACAGCTCGATCTCGCCGAGCGTCGGCTTCAGGAGCTGGTTGTAGCACTGCATGGTCTCGTAGGTGCAGTAGTAGTGGGACGCGATGCGGCCCAGTTCAGTCGGTTGGAAGTGGCCGGACTTGCGCTCGTATTTGATCAGTCCGGCCCTGGGGACAATGTGGCATTTCAATACAAAATTCACTTCACTTCAAAACAATTCGGATGTTGACAATTTTTTTTTTATTGTATACAGAATGAAAAAAAAAAACAAAAAAAAAAAGAAAATATTTAGAATGAATTTTTCAAGTGATATTGATTTTGATAAAAACTAAAACTGCATCATTGGATTTTTGAAAATTCTATATTCGTAGCCAGGAATCGAACCCGTCGATTTTGAAAAAACGAAAAAACACACGCACTGTATTATTACACTATTTGATAGTATCGCTAATAAGGATCGAATTCTGGGAAGTGATGACATACGGCAAACTTTACAAAAAAAAAATATAGCCACGGATGGCACACCGGCAGACGGTTCACCTGATGGTAAGTGGAAGCCGCCGCCCAAGACATCTGCAACTTAAGGGGAGCAGATGCGGAACTAAAATTACATAATTGGATTTTTGAAAATTCAATATTCCTAGCCAGGAATCGAAACCGTTGATTTTGAAATAAAAACACACACACACACACACTGTATTATTACACCATTCGATAGTGACGGCATTCGATAGTGTCGCTAATAACGATCGAATTCTGGGAAGTGATGACATACGGCAAACTTTATAATGGTAAACTGTCTACAAATCTATAAATCTGGGGGTAAGACTCACTTGTCTAGCAGGCTAGCGGCAGTGTGTATGAGATCAGCTCGATGCAGCTCTAGCAGCGGGTCCTCCTGCAGCTTCTCCGGCGTCACGCCATACAACGCTGGCTGACGGAGCATGCGCACGTACAAGTACGTGTACCCTGCGAGAATAAAAATATGTTTCCCAATGGGTTTCCGTAACGAATTTAGTTGAGAATGCAGATTTATAGAGCTAAGAAATCCATAACATACAGTGCATTTTTTATTGTTCTACGACAAAAATTTACGAATATATGACCAAATTAATAGCGAAGTTCACGCGGGGTCGTTGTGACGACACATGAGCTACGCGCGCTTTGTAGTGAATGGCGGCGCGGGTACAGCGCGCCTTCAAGCCGATCGGTGGTAAGGTGGAATGCAATTATAGAAACGCAAATAAAACGTATATTTTTAATGGAACTATGCCCGCCACACTCCCACCACTGTTATTCCTGTAAGCCAGGATCGACAATGTCCAACGATGACGCCAAGGTTTGACCCTCGACGAGTCCCGGGGACAAGCTAAGTTGTCTTGGAACCCGCGCGAATTTAATCAAAAGAGAGGATAGGAGGAGTTGGAAGACGATTAAATAGCAGGTACTAGGGAACCATACGATAAGAAGTGGTGCAGTATGTATAGTTAGTAGGTACTGACCGAGCCAGGTGACCGCGTCGCGGACGCTCTGCACCGAGCCGAGCACGAGCTCCGCGTTGAGCATGTCGGGCAGCTTGCTCACCAGCTGCGACTCTATCGGCAGCTGCTGGTTCAGCAGCGACAGGTAGTACTGCAGCTCCGAGTGGTTCGTTATTAGGATACCTGCAACAATAAAATTGCATTATAGTCGGCGCAAAGTTGAGCAAATTTTGATTTATTGCACGAAGTTTTGATCAAAACTTCGTGCAATAAATAGAATCGAACCTAAAAATGACATTTTATATACAGGGTGGTGACGACAATAAATTAAATCTAGATCCCTACTAGTCAATCACAATACTTTAAAACCGTCAAAATAGGTATAGATCAAAATTGTAAAATTTAAATTTTCACACATATTAAATGAGGAAATAATCTAAACGTAACAATACATCTTTTATAATCGTCTACTTACCTCATCGACTGACCTGCTGGCCTACTCCGAAATACGAACCTAACGTTTCGGCTGACGGATTGTCGTGGATTTGACATTTCTTCTTTCGTTTTTCTCTACGATTTGACATTGTTTTGAATCGAATCCGTACTTCGGACGATCCGTCAGCGACGTATTTCGGAGTAACCCCCCTGTAGGTACAAGGATGGCAAAATTGCTCTGGTGTTGGTGTATTTGGCGGTGCATTTGAAGGCGTAAAGTTAAAATGGTAGAAGTAAAAAAGCCATCCCGTGGCCTATACCTTTGAATATATTTTGATATTTTTTATGTACGAACTACTCACATGTTACCCAGTATGTGGTTCCAGTTATTGTCGTTATGTCGTCACCACTCTGTATAATAAATAAATAATAAATAATATCCTCGGACATTTTTTACACACGGCTACCTGATCCCAAACTAAGCAGAGCTTGTACTATGGAAACCAGATAACTGTTATTACTACATATACTACTTTTTTTTTTTAAATATATACTTAATATACATATACACCCAGACTCGGGACATACAGACATGTTCATGCACACAAATGCATGTCCCGGGTAGGAATCGAACCTGCGACCTTCAGCGTGAAAGGCGCCATCGCGCCAACCACGCCAACGGGCCCGTCGAAATAATATATCATCGATGTCGACGTCACGCGGCCCCTATAGTCGTGTGTCGCCTTACAAGTGTACATGTATAAAATGACCGTAGCCTATAGATGGTTGCAGTGCCAACGGTCCAGCGGCTCTAGTCCGGCGGGTACACGTGCGCCAGCTCCAGTGTACCGTACGTACCCTCTCCCTTGGTGTCGTACTGCGGGCGGCCGGCGCGGCCCAGCATCTGCAGCACGTCGAGCGCGCCCAGCTCCGTCCAGCGGCCCTTCTCCGGCGAGTACACTTGCGTGCCCTTCACGATCACCGTGTGGGCGGGCAGGTTCACGCCCCACGCCAATGTCGCCGTCGACACCAATACCTGGCATCGCCCAACACCCACCATGGTTATAAATACCAAAAAAAAAATATGAAAAATAATAATAATTACATCATGGCTTCAGCCGTATGTACACTAGGGCCCATATTAATAAATCTATCTAATCCATCTTGAAGTTGAGATCGATCTCAAGTTGCAGTTTTGACGTTTAATGTATGGAACATCTGTCAAAAATATCATCTCAAGTTCGATCTCATTTGATTTATTAATACGTGCCTTAGAGACATTTACCGCGAGACATGTCGGGCGACGTCACTCGACTTCGCCCGACATCGCACGACACCTTTAGCAAACAAATGTAGACGAAAAAGTTCGCGACACATGATGTCCGGCGACGTCAGTCGACATCGCCCGACATCTCTCAGTTAGTGATGGGATGTTCTCGAGAACATTCTCACCCTCGGAAACTTACTCGTGAGAATTTTCGAGACTTTATCTTCTGAAGCATGTTAAACTTGGCATAAACCTCATTAAACATGCAAATATGGCGGTTTTCATTGTTTTTAAGATTTAAAGTTAGGATAACGTCACCCAAAATATAAGATTCTCAATAATCCTCACGAGTAAGTTTCCTAGGGTGAGAATGTTCTCGAGAACATCCCATCACTACTCTCAGCTCAGATTTTTAATTATGCGGACTAAAATGACAGCTTTTTATGTCAAACGTAAAATTAATTTGATTCATCATGTATAATGTTGTTTTTATGATTCTCATTCAAATTAATTCAATTTTATTTACTAAAAATAATAACAAAAACAAGATCACTCATAAAAAAGTAGATCAATTAAAATATAAATTGAAATTTTAGCTGTCCTTTTAGTCCGCATAATTAAAAATCAGACTATAGCAACACGTGTCGCCTATGTCCCCTAGTGAATTTGTCGCAATTGTCCCCAAAATAAGTTCAATTTGTCGCATTTGTCCCCTAACGAATTTGAATTTGTCACATTTGTCCCCTGACGAATTTGAATTTGTCGCATTTGTCCCCTAACGACTTTGAATTTGTCGCATTTGTTCCGTAAAGATGACGCGGATGTCCATTAAATATCGAATATGGCTTGAACAAGGGCTGATCACATCTACGGTACCGGCCAGGCAATGTTTTTATACAGATTTTTATGGAATACTAGCTGTGCCTGGGACTTGGTACGCGTAAATTTTTGAAAAAGATTACCTGCGTGTCGTCCGCGTGAGATTTAATGGGTTTTTTTCCGCGGTACCCTAATTCCTTTTCTAAAATAAAAGTAGCTACTCCTGAAAAAAAAGTTACTCCTTATAAATTCAGCTATCTGCCGGTGAAAGTCCCGTCAACATCGGTCCAGGCCGTTCACACTTTTTTATAGTTTTTTTTTATTATAAGTCCTGGACACACTTTCATATGCATTTAATAAAAACGCTGTTATTGTCGCATACATTTCAAAAATTTTGGCAGTCTTTTTTATACATACACTTCTCATCAAAAAAATCTAAACACCTCTGAAGTTAGGTTTTGAATGAGTTTTATGTTTTTTTTTTTTTACATTAAACAAACAATAATAATAATGCCAGTTGATTGCGGATATTATAAGGTATCGGTTAACGAATATTAATGTTTCAAATTAAAATTAATTTTCTTTATCTATCGTGTTTTGTCAACAGGTATGTTTTTACCGTCGGAATTTTTCCGTTCGGAATTTCCGCATGGAAGCAGTCATTAGAACCCGGGGAGGAAATACGAAATACTGAATAAACTTTTTATAATATTTTTTTTTTATTTTCGCATTTGTTTCTAAAAGATTACAAATTCTTCTTAAAAGGTAAAAACATAGATAGATAACTCTTTATTAATCCACCACTAGAAAAATAAACATTTATAAATAATTACACAATTTACACAGAAAGTGGAAAATGGGCGGCCTTATCACTAATAGTGATCTCTACCAGGCAACGGCCGTTTTCACATTACACGGCACGGCAGCGGCGACGGCTATCACTGAAATATTTTCGGGGTTTTCATTGGTCAGTAACCAATGACAACTGGTCACTGACCAATGAAAACCCCGCAAATATCTCAGTGACAGCCGTCGCCGCTGCCGTGCCGTGTAATGTGAAAACGGCCAACCTTTGGATGGAGAGGATCTAAAGAAAAAAATAATACGGGGGTGTACTTACATAAATTACCACTTATACATACACATAAATTACATTACATAAACAAGAAAATATTACATAGACTGATATACTTATACCTACTACATAATGGCTAAATTAATATAATAGCATGGGAATAGGCAAAATAAATACATAAATAAATTTAAGGAACAGTACTTATGGAGAAAGAAAGAATTTCATTACCCGGTCTACGTGTTGAACAAAACACGATAGCTAAAGAAATGTAATTTTAATTTGAAACATTAATATTCGTTAAACGATACCTCATAATATCCGCAATTAACTGGCATTATTATAATTTTTTGTTTAATGTAAAAAAAAAAAACCATAAAACTCATTCAAAACCTAGCTTCAGAGGTATTTCGATTTTTTTGATGAGAAGTGTATTTGAAATAAGAATCGAATAATGAATTCCCTCCTTCAATACATCCCTCGTGTCACCAAATACCCTGTAAAACATACCTGTATATGTCTGTCAGCGAAGAGATCTTCGACGAGGGTCCTGTCAACGCGGCTCATGCCGGCGTGATGGATCGCGAACCCGTACGGCAGCAGCTCGCGGAGTTCCAGGTTCTTGACCTGCTCCGCCTCCGTGCGGAGGACCTCCATGCTCGCTGACCCCTCCCTGCCATAGACACGAGACGTTTAGCCCCGCCACATACATTTCCGTTTCGAAATATCGAATCGGGGATTCCGAACGCAGTACGGAATTCCGTTTCGAAATATCGAATCGGGATTCCGAACGCAGTAAATCCATCCAAATGTATGGACATACGAACGGAATTTTTCAGTTGGTTCTGTTCCGTTTCGGAATTCCGAAGTGTGCGTCCGGAATTATTCCGAACGGAAATAAACGTATGTGTGTGATAAGCTTACGGAATCCGTATGTATGTGGCGGGCCTTAAAGACCGGACGTGTAGTCCGAAATTTGAAATGCAAAGTTTCGGATCGAAACGGTAACATTCGGAACATTTAAAAATATGATGTTTTCTTTTTAAAAACACGCACTGCTTTTTTTTCATTCAGTATGCATTTAGTAAAAAGCTGTTATTTTGAAATTACAAACAGGATCTTAAGTTTTATTTATTTGTATTAGATGGGGAGCCGTAGAAGGGTTTTCTGGATTTACTCAGGCGCGTCAGATTAAGATAAGGGAGATACCTTACATATTGATAAGAACCTCCAACCAGTATGAGCCCTTAATATAGGGGGGTACGTTCAGGGGAATAAAAAAAAATATAGACCATCTTAAAATACTCGAACTCGTCAGATTAAGATAAGGGGGATTCATTACTAGCTAAGAAGTGACAAAAGTTTCAATTTTGCTAATTTGATCGTCAGTCTAAGAAATGGGAGCATCTGTAAGTTTCACTAACCACCCCCTCTGAAAATGTGACGTTCTAGAGTTTTTTTTTTCAATTTATCATGTTGCAGCATGAAAAATATTAATATCTGACACGCTTGAGTATTTCCATGTCATAGTGTTGTTTTACAATTTTTAAATTTATATGTAGACGCTTCCCCCACCGCTGGAAGTGAAAACATCTAGAACCATTTATTCTTCCTATCATATAATCTACCAAATCTAATAGGTTTCCGCGACGCTGGAGTAAATCCAGAGTTAGCATCATGGGCTCCCCCTCTATTTAGATTAACATAAGAATATTGAGATCGGTTTATAAATACCGTTACATGTGCAAACGTCTATCTCATAGCCAGCTCCAATCACCGATCAGTAAACAATCGTAAGTTAAGCAACGCTCTGCAAGGTCAGTCAGAGATGGGTGACCATTTAGTGACATTCGAGCTGAGCGTCTCCGTGCTTCGTAGGGCACGTTAAGTCGGTCCCGGTTGTCATCTAGGCAGTCATTAAGCCGTGTCAGAGGCCGCACGGCTTGAACAACTCTGACACCAGGTAAACCGGGTAGCTATTGACCACTTAAGGATTGCCAACACTTTGTCAGTATATCAAATATTTTGTATAATAGCTACAGTATTATTAATATTATTTTCTGATTGCTTAATAAACTAACTTGGACCGTATTAACAGTTTTTAGGTAAAACCCAATTATTATGGAAGTTATAGACATTATGGTAAAATATGATATTTTTTAGCCATTTTCTGTTATTAGCCACCCTCTTGCAGTGATTAGCCGCACCAGGTGTAGTGATTAGCCAGTGCTATAAAGTGTTAAATTGTTGAATTAAACCAAAACAAATACTAATATTAGATACTTCTTGGCCACTTACGTTATGAATAATAAAATAACCTTTTGCCGTTCCATTAAACATACAAAATAGTTATATACTGTTTAAAAAACATTCAATAATTCTAATGAATCAAGTGTAAGTCCTTAAGGAAATTGATAAGATTCTTAAATTTTTCAATGAAACTCACACCCGACTTGATAAAACCCACCATAAGTATTTTTATTGTTAAAAACGCTGTTCATGGAGTATTAAAATCGATTGTCTATGGCTAACAGCGTCACTTAGCCAAGTTTCATTGAATTATATTGACAGTAAATAACAAAAAATAAGTTATTTCCTTAAAATGGATTATCACTGCCGGATGGCTAATTACCCCCCGGTTTACCCTACCAGGGAACCATACGATAAGAAGAAGTTGACGTCTATTTAATATGGTTCAAAAGTGAAAGCATTACCTGAGGAATTGTCCCAGTGTGTCTTTCTCTAAACACATGTCGCGTATAGCGCGCGCCGTCTTGCCCGTCTCCTTGCGAGAGTGCACGAACACTAGGATCTGAACATAAATTACATTTTTAAAAGATACCACCAATGTTTTTAGGGTTCTGTTGTCTATAAGGAACCCTTATAAGATGATCCAGTCAGTCCGTCCGTCCATCTATCAGTGTCATAACTTCTAGTTTTTGACGCAAGTTAACGAAATTTGGTATAAAAATATATCGTCAGTGGAAAGGAGAAAACGCTAAATCGCCAAAATGGTACTTTTGGAAAATGAGGTTTACTTTAAAACTCATTTTCCAAAAGTACCATTTTGGCGTTTTAGCGTTTTTTCCTTCCCACTGACTATATTGATAGTAGGTCTCGATCCCAAAAATACAACATTTTATGATTATTTTTACATCTTCCCTCCATGGAAAGTGGGGATAAATTTATTTTGTTAGTTACCCTATCATGTGGGGTATCCTTTAAGTCTTTAAAAAATACAGTGTTTTGATACAACATTTTATTATCAAGGTTGCTATTTGGGTGATTTTAACCTCGAAAGGTTTTAACAATTTGTAAGTAAATCCTAGCTATCCATAAGCATGTTTTCGTTATTAATATGGCTACGGAACCGCTGCGATCTAGCCGGCATAGCCTAGCCGCCACAACTTGCCCAGCGCATCATAGCCGCCACAACTCAGTCGCCGCGACTTGACCGTCCAATAACCGCCAAAACTAATCAGATTACCAACCTGATTCCGGCCGGCGTGTTCCATCGTCTTCTCGTAGACTATATCGTTCATCACTTGGAACCGTTTGAGAGCCTTCTTCTCTGTCACTCCTATGTATTGCTGCTCTAGAGCCACGGGCCTGCGACACACAAAACATGTGATATTGTTGCAATTCACGAAGGCGAGCGGCCCTTGGTTGTGTTCGACATGTACATACACGTTGTGACAGTGTGCGTGCGTGGCGGAGCCGTCAACGCACACACTAACACGTATACAGATACAACTTTACACAACCAAGGGCCGGTCGCCTTCGTGAATTGCAAGAACTATACCAACTGTATGTGACCCTTCCTCATCACTACATATTATAAAACAAAGTCCTCCGCCGCGCCTGTCTGTCTGTTCGCGATAAACTCAAAAACTAATGCACCGATTTTCATGCTGTTTTCACCAATGGATAGAGTGGTTTTCGAGGAAGGTTGTAGTATATAATTTGTCAAGATTTTGTATACATAGGCTAAAATACAATGATATTTATTTATTTGTTGGAGGTGTCGGAAAAAAATAAGCCGTCTGGGAGCTTTCAACGAAAACGCTGCCTAAACCCATTGAGATATAACAAAATGATGTATGGTGGAATTGTGTATCTTATATAGGTCTACAGAAAAGTCCGCGATGGCATATGTCTATCTCTTAAGGATAACATACTATTTATTTAATACTTTTTTTTTAAATGGGCAATTTCATGATTACTTGGTCGCGATAACCGTCATCCACGCGAAGCCGCGGGCATCAGCTAGTATAGAAATATACCTGAAGGAGTTGTCGAAGTAGAAGAGGCCGAGGTCTGGCTTGACGCGCAGGAAGGCGGCCACGTCCGTGTAGTTGGGCAGCGTGGCCGACAGGCCCACCAGCCGCACCTGACAACCACAATGGGGAAATTGTAATATTTTTTGGACGGTGAGGGAAAACATCGTGAGGAAACCTACCTATCCCTCGGGATTAGGTAATAATCAGTTCCTGTATACACGGCGACAAGGTTCACCACCTGTCACGTTGGGTCCTGACTATCTGGTGAAGCGTGGGCTTTGAGTTGGTTAAAACCTCCACAATGTGGTGGTGTATGGCCACTCAAGCCTCTGACTACCCCCGAATGGGGATAAAAGTCGTGACGTTATATTTATATATATTTTTTTTTATTTGTAATTTTTTTTCATTGCATTATAATATACAGGGTGCAATGGAAAACGTGGGCAGTATTTTAAACGATCACTCTACATATGATTTGGCTGTTTGGGAACATGAATCGACAATAATTATGGAAACATTGCAAGCATCTATAGTTATACTTACTAGAGTTACCATAGACGAATTTATAGGTTATGGTAACTGCTTAACATCAGGCGGGCCGTACGCTCGTTTGCCACTTCTCGTTTGCCACTTAGGTCACTTACCACAATGGTCTAATCTGAACAAAAGGCTGGTCAGAACAATGGTCTAGTCTGAACAAAGGGCTGGTCTGAACAATGGTCTAGTCTGAACAATGGCCTAGTCTGAACAATGGCCTAGTCTGAACAATTGTCTAGTCTGAACAAAGAGCTAGTCTGAACAATGTCCTAGTCTAAACAAAGGGCTGGTCTGAACAATGATCTAGTCTGAACAATGGTGTAGTCTAGTCTGACCTGTTCCTGCGTCTGCTCGACAGTGCGGAGCGTCCTGGCGACGAGCGCCTCCAGCACGGGCCCGCGCTCGTCGTGCAGCAGGTGCACCTCGTCGATGATGATCAGCCGCACCAGGCTCGTGAACGACCGCTCGCCGCCTAACAACAACACAACAATCAATTTAAGGCCCCACTTGCCCACCGCGCGTTTCCGCCGTCTGGATTGGTCGAGAGCGCACTAGCCCCGCCCACTTTTTTGCGAAAATATCGAAAATCATTAATTGTGACGTGAAAAACTATTGCATCACCAACATCGAGCTTAATTTTTTTAGGTATTATCTTTCTCCATCTTTTGGTGAAAAAAATAATAAAAAATTCCAAGCCGTTTAGAAGGAGATAGAAATTTTAAGACGAAAACAGCTTCATTTTGATATTTTTTTTCACATAGTAAAAGAGCATAAAGCACTTTTTTCCTGCTTATTTTTTAAAGATGAGGGTTCAGTTAATACGGTGATATTCAAAATTTTTACTCCACTCGTCTAATAGGAGATAGCCTCCAAAAATGCCTCGTTTCTGCTGTCCCCGTCTTAATTGGTCAGAGACCGTTCTAATTATAATAAAAGTAAATATCGCCCGACAAACACACCAATATGGTGGTATGGTCTCGTACTATGGATACCGTACAATGGACTCGAGGCGATCCCAGTACACTCAGTACACTCAGCAACTTAAGTAGCTGAGCAATCTAAATTTTTCAAATCGCTAGGACACTTTACAAACGCTGGTGCATTGTTAAAACCAAACATTAGAAACATGTTCGACGGGCCCGTTAGTGGTTGGCGCGGAGGCGCCTTTCACGCTGCAGGTCGTAGGTTCGATTCCTACCCGGGACATGCATTTGTGTGCATGAACATGTCTGTATGTCCGGAGTCTGGGTGTATATGTATATTAAGTATGTATTTACAAATAAAAAAGTAGTATATGTAGTAATATCAGTTATCTGGTTTCCATAGTACAAGCTCTGCTTAGTTTGGGATCAGGTAACCGTGTGTACAAAAATGTCCCAGGATATTATTATTTATTATTATTATGTCCTAATTTTGTTTAGATGAAGAAGAAATATGGTATTGATGCAATACATGTGCAAGCGTTTTGAAAAACTGAGAATGTTCAGCGACTTATTTTGCTGACCGTACAAGCGTTGCTTACTTTGGGACCATACAGTTGGTGTGGAAGTCTAGCGATATATTATTTAAATAGGTATTAGGCGTCTACTGGTTAGGGGCCATCCATAAATTACGTCACACGAATGTCATGATTTTTAGACCCCTCCCCCCTTGTCACAGCTGGTCACATTTGCGAGACTCCCCCCCTCCCTGTGTCACGACACATATATTTTTAAAATTTCATAAATATTAAAAAAAATTCTTTAACAATTCAAATTTCGGTTTTAATACTTAGATATATTAGATTTTTTAATGTGACGTCACAAAACTTAGGACCCCTCCCACCCCCTTGTCACACAATGTCACATTTCGTCGAACCCCTCCCCCCTTTACGTGTGACGTAATTTATGGATGGCCCCTTATGTGTGAGAGGCGCTCATAGCTAGCTGCAATCACTGATCGGTAAACGATCGGGGGTTAAGCTACACTTGGCAAAGTCAGTCAGAGATGGGTGACCATTTAATGGCATTTGAACTGAGCGTCTCCGTGCTTCGGAGGGCACGTTAAGTCGGTCCCGGTTGTCATCTAGACAGTCGTTAAGCCGTGTCAGGGGCCGCCCGGCTTGAACAACTCTGACACCAGGTACCAGGGAACCATACGATAAGAAGTTGTTGCGCGCGTGTGTGTGTGTGTGTGTGCGCGTGGTGTGTGTGTGTGTGTGTGTGTGTGCGTGGTGTGTGTATGTGTGTGTGTGTACGTACCCTTCCTGGTAATGATGTCCCACTTCTCGGGCGTGCAGACGATCAGTTGCGTGGCGTCGATCTGTTCTCGCGTGAGCTGATGGTCGCCCGTCAGCTCAGACACCTTCATGTTGTACGCGGCGAGACGCTTGCTGAAATTGCCCACCTGTGGGGTACCACGGCACGTGTTGGACATGATTTTACTCAAACATTTGGAATAACTTCGCTGGTCTCGGTACCAGTTGAGTTATAAAAACCGGCCAAGTGCATGTGGGACTCGCACATAAAGGGTTCCGTACCACCGTAGAACCAAAAATATCAAGCTACTTGTATGGGAACCCCCTTTATTTTTAAATGTTATTAGATTTTAGTATTTGTTGTTGTAGCGGCAATAGAAATACACATTCTGTGAAATTTTCAAGTCTCGGTTACCTATGACGGTTCGTGAGATACAGCCCGCTGACAGACAGACAGACAGACAGACAGACAGACAGACAGACAGACAGACAGACAGACAGACGGACGGACGGACGAACGGCGGACGGACGAACGGACAGACGGACAGCGTAGGCTTAGTAATAGGGTCCCGTTGGCACGCTTTGGGTACGGAACCCTAAAAACGGGGTGGGGGTAGAGTTGAATCTCACATAGCGGAGAGGGGAGCTCTCGGCAAATATAACGTAATTTTTTTAACGCATGAAACAGTGTAAAATTGCGAGAAAACTGAGGTAAAACATGTTTCTCCACAAAAATAGGACTATTGAAAAATCTTATGTGAGATTAGGGGGGAGGGAGGGGGCGAGCCCGTTCTCAAGAAATCTCACCATGGGGAGTGGGGGAGGGATACGTAATAATGACGTAGGGCGCCCCCTTAGTTGGTTTTTACCATGGACAAAAGACTAAGCGGACATGGTCTAAGCAACTGGGCCTTATGACTCAACTAGGCCGCTGACGTCATCACAGCAGGCGTGACTTAAGTCAGTGTGCTGTCGGCGTTCGTCCTGTGCACACGTCTTGCCAACTTTCCCATCCCAAATATAATTATACTCGACACTAGATGGCGACTCTTTGAATGTACCTTTTACCATCCTACACTTAGTGACATCTAGTGTGAAAAAGTTAAATTACGTACCAACATCGACATAGAACGAAGCGAGTAGTTTTGCTATTGACCGGTAGATAGAAAATAGAGAAGTAGGCGTTATCTAACCCCCGCGAAAATTGTCAAGCGTTGTTTCATAGGGAAATCTACCACAACCCCACTATCTATTTGCTTCGTTGTTTGTACTGACCATCTCCTGCACGAGCGAGCGCATCGGCGCGACGTAGATGATCTTGAAGTCGTTGGCGTTGACGGTGCCGTCGGTGTTGACGTGCTTGCCGACCTCGCGCAGCACGCACAGCAGCGCCACGTTCGTCTTGCCCGCGCCGGTGGGAGCGCACACTAATAGATTCTCGTCGGTTTCCAGCGCAGCCTTCGATATGCGACTCTGCACAAAAGTTGCCAGGTTATATTAATTTGTTTTACAGGACTGCGGTGGCAAAAAAGCGTAAAGCCCGCCTGATGTTAAGCAGTTACCGTAACCTATAGATGCTTGCAATACCAAAGGCATTGCTCGCACATTGACGACCTGAAGGGGAGTGGAATGGAAGGAGAGGAAGGGGAGGTTGGGCTTGTTGGGCTTTCGGCTCTCACTCATCGTACGAAACGCAGCTGTAATAGCTGCTTTACGCCGATCTTCTGTGAGTGGGTGGTAGTACCCCGGTGGAGCCAGCCCGTATAATATGAGCTGCAGTCAATTGGCTACAGCTTGGCTCTACCACCTTTAAATCATCTCATCACCTACTTTGCTCGCACTATTGAGAAACAAATCGTCGTTTTTCTAATAGATATATATTCGGGGGTAGTCAGAGGCTTGAGTGGCCATACACCACCACATTGTGGAGGTATTAACCAACTCAAAGCCCACGTTTCACCAGATAGTCAGAACCCAACGTGACAGGTGGTGAACCTTGTCGCCGTGTATACAGGAACTGACTATTACCTAATCCCGAGGGATAGGTAGGTTTCCTCACGATGTTTTCACTCACCATCAGCGAACTGTAAATTATGCACATAGATGAAAATTCATCCATTGGTGCATGCCCCACCGGGGATCGAACCTGGGACCTTCTGATTGTTAGCCCAACCTGTTCACCCCTAGGCTACAGTCGCTAGTCGCTAGCCCGATTTTGATGAAAACTAAAACTGCAACATTGGATTTTTGCAAAAATATTTCATATATTCATATTCATTTATTTCGCATACCACAATGAGTAATAGATGTTAAATAAAATATAGACCAATTGTGGACGCAGCAAAAGTAATAAGTAGGAGAGAATAATATTCGTAGCCAGGAATCGAACTAGTCGATTTTGAAAAAAAAAACCACATACTGTATTATTACACTATTCGATAGTGTCGCCGATAAGGAACGAATTCTGGGAAGTAATGACATACGGTAAACTTAACGCCTCGGCGATATCGCGCCAAAAGTGTAGTGCAGAAAATACCTACTTTGCTCGCACTATTGAGAAACAAATCGTCGTTTTTCGAATAGATCGGATGTATAATTTCAGATGCCATTAGATACCTGTATCCTGTTCAACGTCTTGAACCCGTCGAAAGCAGGCTGCACGTACTTCGGCAGCTTCTCTATGGCAATCAGAGTCTCGTCCTCTTCGAACGGCTTCGGTTTTAGAGCCGGCACGTGGACTTCCTCGTAACCTGATAATAATTAAATAATATTAGCCCATTTAACGTCCCGCTCCCGAGCACGGGCCTCCCCTAAATGCGAGGGGGAATCAGGTCATAATCCACCACGCTGGCCTGGAGTGGGTTGGTGGATTTCACGTCTTTCAAAAAGTTATTTTTTTTAAGACAGGCATGTTTCCTCACGATGTTTATCTTCGCCGTAAGCAAATGACAATAAATCATGACAGTTATGATTCGCACATAGATATTGAAAAATCCGAAGGTGCGACCTGGGGTTTGAACCGTGGACCTTAAGCCCGCAAGACGCGTGCGTAACCAATTGGCTGTCCGGCACCCTGAGTACACCCCCATATTATTTTTATTTAGATCCTCTCCATCGAAAGGTTGCCCGGTAGAGATCACTATTTTCTGTGTAAAATAATATTTTTTTATAACTGTTTTTTTCTTCTTCTAATAGTGGAATCATCATCATCATCATCATCATGTCAACAAAAACACGTCCACTGTTGGACATAGGCCTCCCCCAAGGTTTTCCACAACGCCCGGTCCCGTGCTGCTCGCATCCAGCGGTTTCCCGCGACTTTCACCAGGTCGTCGGTCCACCTTGTGGCGCTACCCACGCTGCGTGTTCCGGTACGTGGTCGCCACTCAAGAACCTTTCTGCTCCATCGGCCATCAGTTCTTCGGCCTATGTGCCCCGCTCACTGCCACTAAGGCCCGCCACATACATACGGAAAATTCCGTACGGAATTCCGTTTCGAAACGTCGAATCGGGGCTCCGAACGCAGTAAATCCATCCAAATGCATGGACGTATCGCGTTCGGAAACTCCGATTCGATATTTAGAAAGGGAATTCCGTACAGAAATTCTGTATGTATGTGGCGGGCCCATGGACCAGTTACTAAGGGAACTGGCCCTAAGCAAGTCGGCCGAGTTGTCGGCCTAGTACTAACATCGACATAAAACGAAGCGAGTAGTTCAACTATTTACCGGTAAATAGTAAAATGAAAAATAAAAAACCATGACCACGTTTTGACAAATATCTAATAAGGGCACCTCTTTCTTTAATCTTTACTCTGTGGGCGATCCTAATAAAGCATTATCTATCTATCATACGATAGGAAGTAAAATAATAAAATAAATGTAGTCACCTTTCCTCTGCTTGCGGAAGGATCCGGGCGGCAGCTGGCAGCGCTTGTTGGCCATGAAGTGCGCGCCGGCCGCGAACACCAGCTCCTCCAGCTGCAGCACCTTGCGCGAGCCCGCCACCTGCCCGCCGCCCCCGCCCGCGCCCGCACCCCCGCCGGCCGCCTCCCCCTCCCCGTCCGCCTCCGCCTTGTGCCGCTTGCGGGGAGCCTCCGATTGTTGCGCTGTCTGTATACACCGTAACAATAAAACTTGTGCGGTCGTAATAAAGTATGGCAGATTAATGACGTCGACGATGCAGCCAGTTTAATAATTGTAGGATCAATCCGATTTTATTGTTTCAGTAATTTTTTAAAATTGATTTACATTAAAACAAAAAAAATATTGACTGCCAAAATGAGTTCCAATTATTGCCATGGGACTTCGTGAGAGAGACTTTAAGTAGGTAATTTCTCATTCCTTCCACTCGACACCACCAAAACGACACCACCGGTGGTGTCGTATGGAATCTCTAGTCCATACGACACCACCGACTATTAGTGAAGTTACCTACATACAAAGTTGTTGATATGAAAACTCCAATTAAGTTCAAGCAGTTTCATTAATGAGGTATGTCATTTGATAAAGTTTATATTTATCTGTTAGTTTAGTTAGTTTAGTTTATATTTATTTCATAAACTCTGTTTTATTAATTATCGTTTAACTATAGATAACTTGAAATAATAACTTTGGGGTCGGATCAATGTATGTGATGTTGTCTGATATTTATTTATTTATTTTAATGAACTGGGAGCTGTTTGTCAAAAACACGCGTTTCTGGACATCACTAGGGTGGTGTCGTATGGACTAGAGATTCCAAACGACACTACCGATGGTGTCGTTTTGGTGGTGTCGAGTGGAAGGAACGTAATTTCTTAGGTTTATTCAATACAATACCTGGCAAAAAGGTCTTATTGAGGTATAGTATCGAATACAAAGTATCGAGTACAAAAGTATTGGTATCGAAAGGAAAAGTACTTGATATCACATAGTATTGATACTTTTCCCGTATCCCCTATTCGTGAGACACAGCCCGCTGACACAGACATACAGACAGAAAGACGGACAGCGTAGGATTAGTAATAGGATCCCGTTGCCACCCTTTGGGTACAGAACCCTAAAAAAACTGCAATGTTCAGCTATCAAATATTTCGACGTTGACTTTGACCCTGTATACTGACCTCGTCATCTCCCTTCCCGGTCTCGAGCTGCGCCAATATCTTCTGCAAGTGCGGTTGCTTCGACATCTCCTCCCTGATGGCCGCGCGCTCGCTCTCCGACTGCGAGGAGGCCAACTTCGTGCAGTACAGTACTGAGGGGGAGAAACAAGTTATTTAACCGGTAACCACATACTATTTACTTACTTACTTACTAACTACTACTAATTACTACTTACTACTACTACTTACGTACTTTATTGGTAAAGCAAAGCTGTAGCCGATTGACTGCAGCCCATAGACAGGGTGAATGTGCAATCATGGGCATTCTTTTAAAAGGTGATTCTACAAACGATTCAGAATATACAGGGTGAATTTTTCAAGTGTGCGTGGATGGCCAAATCCATGAGGAATAGCGAAAAGTACTCAAAGGAGTCTCGGGGCCGATTTTGATGAAAACTAAAACTGCATCATTGGATTTTTGACAAAACAAAATTCGTGGCCAGGAATCGAAACAGTTGTTTAAAAAAAAACAGTGTATTTCAAGGTGCTAGAGCAAAGCTGTAGTCAATTGACTGCAGCTCATAAACGGGCTGGCTCGACCGGGGTAATACCACCCTCTCACAGAAGATCGGCGTAAAGCAGCTATTACAGCTGGGTTTCGTACGATGAGTGAGAGAGCCGTAAGCCCACCCCCCCTCCCCCTCCCTCCATCCCACTGCCCTTCAGGTCGGCAATGTGCGAGCAATGCCTTTGGTATTGTAAGCATCTATAGGCTACGGTAACTGCTTAACATCAGGCGGGCCGTAAGCATTTTTGCCACCGCAGTCCAATAAAAAAAAAAAATTACGCCATTCAATAGTATCGCTGATAAGGAACGAATTCTGGGAAGTAATGAAATAAGGCAAACTTAAGCACCAATGAACCGGGGTCTTCTTTCTGGTAGAGCCAAGCTGTAGCCAACTGACTACAGCTCGTATATGGGCTGGCTCGACCGGAGTACCACGCTCTCACAGAAGATCGGCGTAAGGTAGCTATTACTGTTGCGTTTTGTATCTCGCTCGAAGAGTGAGAGAGTCGGAAGCCTGAACTTAAGTCCCCTCCCTCCGTCCCACTCCCCATCAGCTCAGCAACGCGCGAGCAATACCTTCAGTATTGCTATCATCTATAGGCTACGGTAACTCACCCGTATACCGGTACTTGTTGAGCAACTTGACGAATTGAAACCGGTCATAGCCAAGCAGCAATACAAGTCTGTTCTCCAGGTCGCGCTCGTCCGCCGCAGCGGCTAACGCGGCCAGCACTTCCCGCGACTTGGCGCAGGAGACCATCGCGTCGCCGAAGTGGCGGGACAGCCGCCGTTGTAGCCAGTAGGCATCAATGTCCATCGGATGGAGGGTCGTGTCGCGACGCTTCTGCGATTGTTCTTCGGAGAGCTGTGAGAGATGGAGATCGGAGGTTAAGCAACGCTAGGCAAGGTCAGTCAGAGATGGGTGACCATTGGGTGACCATTTACTGGCATTTGTACTGAGCGTCTCCGTGCTTCAGAGGGCACGTTAAAAGTCGGTCCCGGTTGTTGTCATCTAGGCATTCGTTAAGCCGTGTCAGAGGTCTACAAGCGGCTTGATTAACTCTGTCACCAGGTTGGTCACTAACTATACAATTAGAAGAACGTTACGCCGATCTTGTGTGAGAGGGTGGTACTACCCAGGTCGAGCCAGCCCGTATATGAGCTGTAGTCAATTGGCTACAGCTTGGCTTTACCACCAATATTTAGATTGATAAAATACAATACAATGGGAATCAATACTAGGTCAACAAATCAACTCATAACCAACACTATAGTTAAAACTAAGCTTTCTTATCAATATAGTTTTGAAATCATCGAAATCGGTCCATCCGTTGCGATTTCATAACACATTTTATATGTGCGGCATGTGCGTGTGACGTCACACGTTTCGTCGGATTGAAGGCGCGCTATACCCGCGCCGCCGTACATTACAAAGCGTGCGTGAGCCCGATGACGTCACAACAACCGCGCGCGAACTTCGCCAGTAATTTGGCCCATGCTTCGTCAATTTTCGTCGTAGACCAAAAATTTTTGCACTGTATGTTATGGATTTCTTAGCTCTATAAATCTGCGTTCTCAACTAAATTCGTTACGGAAACCCATTAGAAAGAGACTCACATTGGCGTGTATCGCGTTCTTCTTTCCCTCGCCATCGCTGTCCTCTTCCGCACTGCTGTCCTGTTCCTTCTCATTCTCTGACTCTTCGTTCTCCTCTTTTTCCGGGTCCCGGACCTGTTATGATAATAATAATAATAAACAATGATGATGATGATTAATAAATAATAATGTTAGCTCTTTAATGTCCCACCCCTGGGCTCAGCCTCCCCTCAATGCAAGGGGGATTCAGGCCATAATCCACCACGCTGACCCAGTGCGGGCTGGTGGATTTCACATGTCTTATGATTTTTTTTTAATTTTCTAAGACTACGTAAGCCAGTGATAATCATATTAAAGTTATGATTCGCACATAGATTTAGAAAAATCCAGAAGTGCGAGCCGGGGTTTGAACCATGGACCTTAAGCCCGCAAGAGGCGTGCTTAACCAAACGGCTATCACTGCCCAAACCTGAACGAAAGTAATAATTTATTATGGCCGGCGCACATAGAGCACGGCATGGCATGGCATTTTATTTTTCATCAATTGAATTTAATACTTATCCAATCGAAATAAGGTATATATTTCAATGCTCGGTGATCGACCTCGCAGCATCGCGGAGCATTTTCTCGGTGCACCCGCTGGAGCACCTTATTTCGATTGGATAAGTATTAAATTCGATTGATAAAAATTAATATGCCATGCCATGCCGTGCTCTATGTGCGCCGGCCATTATTCAACTAGCTTCTGCCCGCAACTCCGTCTGCATTGACTTTAGAACGACCTGTAGTTAGTTTTTAGGGTTCCGTACCCAAAGGGTGCCAACGGGACCCTATTAATAAGCCTACGCTGTCCGTCCGTCTGTCTGTCTGTCTGTCAGCGGGCTGTATCTCACGAACCGTAATATGTAGAAACTTGAAATTTTCACAGAATGTGTATTTCTGTTGCCGCTACAACAACAAATCTATATATATAAAAATGAATCCCTATTTCATGTCATGATTTGACGCGAGAACGGCTGGACCAATTAAGATGTTTTTTTTTTTTAGATTATTCCTTGAAGTTCAAGGAAGGTTAATACATTTTAAAAAATGGAACAATTGCCCGGAAAGCGCTTAAAACCCATATTTTACGTATGATTCAAATTACTTTCAATAGATGGCGTAATGAACGCCGGTGTCAGATGGCGGATGGCGACTATAAATTCCTGCAAATTTATTTCATGGGCAATTCATCACAAGAAATAGATCTGCGTTGTGCACATAACAGTTCTGGGCAAAGGTCTCTCCCCATCTTCTTCCATCCATCGCGGTCTTAGGCTCTCTCATACCACCCGTCTAGATGAGCGTCGAGGTCACCGCGCCACTGTTTTTTGGGTCTACGTCGGCGACGACGGTCGTGCTCTGGGACCGCACTCGGTTATTGCTTTGGCCTACCTTTCTGAGCTCATTCGGCTCAGGTGACCCGCCCAGGTCCGCTTAAGTGTAGCTGTTTTCGCTCCTACATCCGCGATAAGGGTCATGGAACGCAGCTGGGTGTTCTGCACCCTATCAGTGTTTTTTACACCCAAAATGCTGCTCCATTGCTCTTTGGCAAACCTTCAGTTTGGACTTCTGAGCCTCTGAACGGGCGGGATATAGATGTCAATGTGTCAGTGGAAGGTTGGCCTTCATGAAGTCTCCCATGGACCAGTAGCTCTTCCAGGCATTTTCAATACGGTGACCAATTTAGCTATTTTTAGGGTTTCGTACCGAAAGGGTACCAACGGGACTCTATTACTAAGCCTATGCTGTCCATCCATCTGTCACCGACCTGTATCTCACGAACCGTAATAGGTAGAGTTGAAATTTTCACAGAACGTATATTTCTGTTAGCGCTACAACAACAAATAATAAAAATAAAAATAAATTTAAAAATAAAGGGGGGGACTCTATTACTAAGCTTACACTGTCCGTCCGTCTGACAGCGGGCTGTATCTCACGAACCGTAATAGGTAGTGAATTTTCACAGAAAGTGTATTTCCTGTTGCCGCTACAACAACAAATATTACTAAAAATAAAATAAAAAAATTCAAAACAAAGGGGGTCCCCATACAAGTAACTTGATATTTTTGACGTTTTTTATTCTACGGTGGTACGGAACCCTTTATTTGTGACACGGGAAAGGAGTAGAAGAGACGACGAACGGGGGAACCGGGGGGAGGGTTTAGTTCTTTTCCGGCTAATAAGTAAATACAACATTAATTCTGAGGCGGCACGAAGTTCGCCGGGACAGCTAGTACTAAAAATAAAATAGAACTTAAAAATAAAGGGGCTCCCCATACAAGAAACGTAATATTTTAAACTTATTTGTCTTACGGTCGGATTCTATACAAAAGACTTCAACATGTGACTCTAAATATCACAATTTTGGGGATGTTTGTTTATATTCTACGGTGGTACGGAACCCTTCAAGTGCGAGTCCGACACGCACCTGGGCGGTTTTTTTTTATAATCCCAATGGAATCAAACATTCTTCCTTGTATAGATTACAATGACTGTCAGTGAAATCCCTCCTCCCCCTAATGACGTATTGATGTTGCTCACCTCCCCGTACGCGTCCTCGTCGTCCTCCTCCGAGGACTCCTCGAACTGCACGTTGATGCCGTACTGCTCGTCTATCTCCGTGTTGCTCTCCGCCGACGAGCTGATGTTGAAGTCAGTTATCTTCTTACCTGCAAGAACAATTCAAATTAAGCTAATGAACGATATCCACCACACAATATGCCAGATACTGGCGTACTACGCCTCCAAGCCAACTCGGATGTAGGGACTGCAATCCCGCAGTCCCGCATCCCGCAAAATGCGGGATCCCGCGCTTATTTTGCGGGATCGCATTTGCGGGACTAGGCGTGCGGGATCCGCGGGATTTGCGGGACTAAAGTAAATCGTTAAGTTACGTAAAATTACGCGCAAGATGAAGCACTTCAAATGTCGTCATTTTATAGAATGTAATGACGCTTTTCGAATACGGAGGGATTAGAGGAAAATACCTCGAATTGGTGCACAATTATGTAAAATTCATCCCACCTAAGTAAAGCGTAGAGTCTGAGCGTACATTTTCTGCTGCCGGTTACATATGCAGCAAAGTAAGAAGTAATGTTAATGAAAAAACTATCAACACATTGTGTTTTTTAAGAAAATACTTTCAAAAACAGGACCAAACATAATTATGCTTCTGTAGATAGATACTATAGAGTATAATAAACATAGCATGAATGTCATTGAATGGTTTTGATTTTAGATTTTTAATTTTTATTCAATAGTCCCTAATAACTACACCAAATTTAATTAAAAGCTCCATAACGATTTTAACTAATTGTCTTATGTATTCTCTACTTTTTTTGGCCAATCCCGTCAGTCCCGCGGGATCCCGCGGGACTAGGGAAGTCAGTCCCGCGGGACTGCGGGATTAGATTTTGGGTGCGGGATTGCAGTCCCTAGTCGGATGGAATGCGGCTTCCCCGCCCGCACACCGCCATCGCCTTGTTGAGCGGGTGACGTCACATGGCGGAGTAGTAGACAAGAGTGGTATGGAAGATCAAAAAGGCGGGGGGGGGGGGCATCCATCCAGGAGTAGAACAATCCTATGGACTGGACACGGGCCGCCAAATTTATAGAGATATTTTTAGTTAGTTTGCAATACTTTTTCTAAGCATTTTTGTGAACAAACTAGCTGTGCCCCGCGGCTTCGCCCGTGTGCAAATTGGATTAGCCTATGTCTTATTCCAAAGCCTACACTGTCTACGTTTCAAATTTCATGAAAATCGGTTTAGTAGTTATGGAGATACATGGTAACAAACATTCACACACTTTCGCATTTATTATATTGGTAGGATGGTAGGAAGTGATTTTTTATACCAGTGTAAGTAACTTTCTATAAATTTGGTAATAAGAATATTGGTAGATTCCTAGAATACTCACCTAAGTTGACCAGCAGGGCGAACCTCTCGTCCGCGACTGGTCCCAACAACATTTCTATCTCCTTCTTCTTTTCAGGATCCTTCAGTTTGTCGTTTTTCAGGACTACTAGTACCTGTTGGGAGAGCAATGGTGTCACGCTACATTCACAAAGAAACAACAATTCCTACACCAGTGATTTTTGCTAGATTATGGCTACCATACAATGGACTGGGTGCGATTCCAGTGACACCCAGACCAAGGAAAATTACGAAAAGTCAATTTCCGAAGTTTGCCTCTGGATGGAATCGAACCCGCAACCCCCCAATCCAGTGAACTGTGCGGCCTACACTTGAACCAAACGCTCCTATATGTTCCCCAGCTTAAATGTTATTATTTATAGGACTGAGGTGGCAATAAAGGGTACGGCCCACCTGATGTTAAGCAGTTACCGTGTGCCTATAAATGCTTGTAATGCCAATGGCATTGCTCGCACATTGCCGACCTGAAGGGGAGTGGTGATGGAGCGAGGGGAAGGGGGGGTTGGGCTTTCGGCTCTCTCACTCATCATACGAAACGCAGCTGTAATAGCTGCTTTACGCCGATCTTCTGTGAGAGGGTGGCACTACCCCGGTCGAGCCAGCCCGTATATGAGCTGCAGTCAATTGGCTACAGCTTGGCTCTACCACCTTCACCATTTTTTCCTTTTTATTAGTTACCTCATCACAAGCTCCACACAATATATCCCTCGGCTGATCACCGAGTGCACTCTGCATGAAGGACAGCAGAAGCTCGTACGCGTGCCTCGTGTGCTGGGCCCGCGGCCTGTAGAGCACTCCTGGTGTGTCATCGGCCCAGGCCACTCGCCCTGTCTTGGACTTGGACAGCTCGTAGGAGGCCTCGTCACGTTTTTGTCGCCTGTAATAAGGGTTTTAAACACTATTAAAGTGGCAAGATTGACGAAAAGAGTGTATAAGGCGAGTGTGAATGAAAGTGTTAAAAGGGGTAGACCTAGGTGGAAGTTTCGAGACCAAAACTGGGACGTCTTGAAAAAAGGCCAGGTCAAGAGTACCCTAAACCGAAGAGCATGTATGTATGAAGGGAATAATGAAAGTGGACGAAGCGTGGTGTGGCGGGCAGGAAGCCGCAGGCGGTGGCGAGTGTGCGGGCGGGGAAGCCGCATTCCATCCGAGTTCCTAGTTGGCTTGGTGGTTGGTACTCACTTATTATCCAGCGTTTTAATTGGAAGTTACAATTAATATTGTTTTATCTAAATAAATCAAAATTGAAACATGAGAGCGAGTGAGGTTGTAGAAATATTGCTTGCAACCAATTCCTGAACAATTGTAATTTCTGGGGTCATGGGTGCTCTGTACCCTCTATTTGGCTGTCATGGGTGCAGGAGACCCCACCCACGGAGTCGGTGGTTCGTTGAGTATTTCCATTTCTAACTTACTTGACTTTCCTCTCTTCAGTTTTTTCAGGTTTCGTCCGCTGTGCCCTGTCACCCATACGCGTCCCAGTGAGTTTCCCGGTCAGGGACAACACCTCGCCGGTCGCTTCATCGCGGCCACGACGCTCAATTAGCCTCACATCAGCTTGCAAGACAAGATTCGAGTTCTATGGCAATGATGATAAAACAATATTAGTTTTAGGCCACATTTCGGTGATTTCAGGGGTAGATTGTTGATTTAACTTGTTCTATCCACTAATTTAGAGTATTTTTAAATGATTTGTATTTGAAAATATACGATAATTGCACAATATCGTGAAATAACAAAGTAAAAATAAAAATACATGGGGTTTTTACTTACGGCTTTGTATTCATATTGCAACTGTCTGGCAGCCGCATCCGCCATCTCAGCTTGTGTTTTATCACACGAATATCAATAAAATCACAGGAAAACACTTGTATTTGATAAGGTTTTGATATTGAAAATACGCAATACAATAACAAATACGGTGAGGTTATGCCGCCACCGCCATGTTAGATAATGCATAGACAAGACGATTTAAATCTGTCCCTGGGTATCCGACTTTTTAGATTTTTGTGTTAATTATACTTACTCTATGGTAAAACTCAAGTGAGTTCGAGTGAGTTTTCATAGTATTCCCAAAAAAATTTTTGTTTGTTATGTTGGTCATACTTCTTATAGGGTTAAATAAAAAATAAAAAAACCTAATTTAAGATAGCACCCCTAATTTATCCTATTCCTACTATCCTACTAATATTATATACGAAAGTGTGTGTGCGTGTGTGAATGTTTGTTACCACGTATCTCCATAACTACTAAACCGATTTTAATTGAAATTTGAAACGTAGATAGTTATGGAATAACATACAACATGTTAAGAAAACCCTGTCCGAGCCGAAACCGGTAATTAGGTTCCCCAATCACATGACCAAATAAAAAATAAAAAACATGATAGTAAACATATTAATGAACATTTAAAGTGCCAATTTTTTTTGCCTTTTTCCCACATAATGTAGCTAATTTTAAAAATATGACAACACCGTTACCGGAAGTAATTATGTTAGATCGTGTGGCGTCACCTCAGACCACAAAGTATGTGATGACGTCATTTTATGAAAAAAAATAATTATGTAAACGGGGTATTTGTAATACAAAAAAATATGGGAGGCCTTTGCCCAGCAGTGGGACACATACTATGCTAAAAAAATGAAAAAAATAATAATTGAAAAATGAAAAAAATAAAATATTTTTTTTTTTTTTTTACAAAAATTGATTCTAATCTCGATACCCAACAATACGTTTTCGGGTCGGACAGGGTTTTTTTAACATATTGTATAGGCAAATCCAATTTCCACGCGGGTGAAGCTGCGGGCACAGCTAGTAATATAATATGATATCATACATTCTAGTAGAGAAGTAAAAAAAACCACCAGAAGTTATATTAAACCTTTGCTTTGTCTAATAAACACTAAAAGCTAGTGAGTGCTCATGATTTACATTTAGCGTGATGTAGGTACGTACGCTCCACAACAAATTTTAATATGAAGCTTACCACCAATTCAATATTTAGACCTAAACTATTTGCCTAACAATGTTTAATGCAAGGATAGTCTAATGTTACATCAACTCATACATCTGCGTCATCATTTCCTCGAAAAGGACAGAAGTTTACAAACATTGGCAGGTCACGTGATGTAAACATTGCCATGTGCACGCGCTGACGACCGACGACCGATGGGCGATGACGCTACCCACGATTACCCTACAACACCCTGAAAACCTGTGCAAATGGCCATTTAGCAATGTCATTTATATTGTAAAGAAAAAGTTTTCTTTTATAAAATTTGAAAGGCACCATTGCGGATAAAACGTGGCTACAAAAATCCCAAAACCTATAAGTAAAGGGGAGGTTTTTCATAGTTATTATTATAGTTTCGAAAGTTCAATGGCCAATGTTTCCGTCCCTATTCTTCTACTCCTTCTAGTCAATGAGTAGGTAGAACAAAATTTCCTAAAATACAAAATTTCTAAGGCCCTAAATGTATTGATTAGTGAAAAAAGGATGTTGTTATTTCATTCATTAATGAGTGGGCGAGACAGCTACATGTATGTGAGTGTCGTAGTGATGTGCGTGAATCATGCGTTTTGCGTTCAGCAGTTCATTTTCTTCTGTCAACGGAACGTAAACAAACACCGTAAAATTAAATGTGACGATATAATGGCGGCACAGTCAAACGGCAGCGGTAACTTGGTGGAAGAATTCGAGGAATCGTTTCAGGTGAGTGGATTAATGTTTTAAAACTAGGTTTATCAGAAAAATCTATCGTAGATAAAATATTTTCATTCATTATAACCTCACACTCTCAAACGTCAATACGCTATCATTACCAACATTACGAATCAAATCTAATCGTGGCCGGTGTTGCTATCCAAATAGAAGCTTCATAAGTTGAATAAATTCGCTCATCTAGGAAACACGAACAACTTTCGTGTGTACGTGACCCATATTCGCTTATGCGGCTTCTACTACACCCGACTGTCGTGAAGGGATTTTGTTGCAAGCGCATCTCCATCAAGCAAGTCGGCCATTTTACTGATAATGTTTTCACATCATTACGAAAGGATAATCGCGTGTATATTAACACAATTAGTGAACTGAAGACTGTATTTTAATATGTTATGCTGTGTTAAACGTTAATAAACTTCCATATTTTCGTGAACAATGGTGTAAAAGTTGTGAAGTGTGATGAAACATTGTTGATTGATTTTTCGTGTTTGTGATCGTAAAAAAGACAATGTCGGAGCCTGGGGACGACGGTGGAGCGTCGGGTGGGATGTCCATACAGGTATTCCGCCCCACGTGGGAGGAATTCAAGGATTTCAACAAATATGTTCAGTATATGGAGTCGAAGGGTGCCCACAAGGCCGGGCTTGCTAAAGTGATCCCTCCGCCGGAGTGGGTCCCTCGCAAGGGTGGATACGACCTGAACGACCTGGACGTGACGATCCCGGCGCCGATATGCCAGGTAGTGACGGGCAAGCAAGGTTTGTTTCAACAAATTAACATTCAAAAGAAGGCGATGACGGTGAAGCAGTTCGCTGTGATGGCGAACTCCGCGAAGTACTGCACCCCTCGGCACTCGAGCTTCGAGGATCTAGAGCGTAAATATTGGAAAAATGTCACTTACGTAGCTCCAATATACGGTGCTGATGTGAACGGTAGCATCACAGATCCAGACGTCACCGAATGGAATATAAACAGCCTCGGTACTATACTAGACTTTGTTAACTCTGATTATGGCATCGAAATAGACGGAGTCAATACCGCGTACTTATACTTTGGTATGTGGAAGACTACATTCGCTTGGCACACCGAAGATATGGATTTGTATTCAATCAACTACCTACACTTTGGAGACCCGAAAACTTGGTATGCAATCCCACCTGAACACGGTAAACGGTTCGAGAGAATTGCCTCGGGCTTCTTCCCAACCTCCGCTAAAACTTGCCAAGCATTTCTGCGACACAAAATGACACTTATATCACCTCAAATACTGAAGCAATACTCTGTACCTATAAACAAAATAACTCAACAAGCTGGAGAAATCATGATTACGTTCCCGTTCGGCTACCATGCTGGCTTCAACCACGGCTTCAACTGTGCCGAATCCACCAACTTTGCGGCACCACGATGGGTTGAATACGGAAAACGAGCCACGCAATGTACCTGCAGCAACGATATGGTCAAAATTTCAATGGACACATTCGTTAAACGGTTCCAACCGGATCGTTACGAACTGTGGTTGAAAGGGCAGGATATAGGCTGCCATCCAGAACAGCCAGAGAAAATGGTGCCAGCACCACATCCATCCGGGCAAGATATACTTTGCAATAAGAACAACACAGAACTCCCAGAGTCATTCATAGTAGCCGTGGAAGAAGAAGGTTTGAAAAAGAAGAAACGCCATCCTCTACATCTAAAGAGAGCTATGGCCAGCAAGAGCATCTCAGAAGGTGCTATTGCTGTGTCCATCCTCGGTCATGACGTGATGGATGACGATGAAATGACAATGGCCGAAGGAGACCTGGACATGATGACGTCAATGAAGCGTCCGATGATGCCAATGCACCCTGGAGACCCACAGTTAGACGCCCTAGAAGACATCTGGTTGAAAGGAGACGAGATGGAACCTTCAGAAGCCCAACTACCAGACGTAGGATACATGGACTCGGATAAGGACTCTGATTATGGAGCACCGAAAAGTAAGAAGAGTTCAAAAACTAGGAAAAAGAAGAAAGAGAGCTTGAAGAAGGAGAAAGCTAAGAAAGAAGAGATCAAAGAAGATGTTACAGAAGACTCGAAAGAGGATGGCAAGAAGACACCACGCAAAGGAAAGAAAGTGAAAACAAAGAAGCTGTCAGACGAACAGCTGGAGGACATGAAGGCATTAGTTTCGAGTTGGGAGTCGCCGCCGCACGCCGAAACAGAAATACCCGTAGACAAACAACCCCCTGCCTCCTCCGACCCTTTGACTACTGAAACCCAACCTGAAACAGACACGAAAGAGCCAAAAGCCAAAAAGGAGACGAAAAAACGGAAATCCCCAATCAAATCCGAAACCGAAAAAGTAGAGAAACCTAAGAAAGAGCGTCGCAATAAAGAACCAAAACCCGAAAAACCTCTAGAACCGAAACCTGAAAAGAAACCCCGGAAACCTAGAACACCAAAGAAGGTTTTATACGAATACAGTTCGCCCGTAGAGCCAGTGATGGCAAAACCGGTACACTCATACCAAAATGCTGCTAAAAATCTTAAATTCGATAAGCCTTGTACGTCAACATCCCTACCGTGCACTCAAACATCCAACCCAACCACATCCCCTAATTTACTAAACCAGAAATCATACTCGAGTGTCATCATGGACCAGAACCTTCGAGTACCGAAACTGATACCACCTTTAAACAAAAAGCCAAGTGCGTTTGAGGATGAATTCCAAAAGTTCATGTCCTCGGAAGTGGCCCAACAGCGGATAATGCCTTACGTTCAAAAAGTACCATGTCCTCGCAAGCGCAACCCTCCAACATCCGACAAAGTGGTCGTAGAACCTATAGACCCTCCCAGACCGCCCCCAGAAGAGTATCCAATGCCCATAGGGCAGTACAACGACTCCATATTCTTAAATCCATTGGATTATCGGACTTATCCGGGGCCAGCAAGACTTCAGAATCCGATGGACCGAAGTCAGTGGAGGCCCGAGTACTTTCAACCACCACCTCAAAGTTATCCACCGATGTACGGTCAGATGAATAGCAATCAGTACTATAGGAGTCCGTACCAGTCGCCGTGGCATTACGACTATCAGAAATGAACAGTATTTTATAGGCTTAGGTTAAGAAATGTATGATTTTGTCAATATTATGTATTGATTGGGCTTGAGGCTAATTTGGAGATACAACAAAGATATCTTTGGACTTAGCAATGGTATATTAGGGGCCATCCATAAATTACGTTACACGAATTTCACGATTTTTTGACCCCTCCCCCCCTTGTCACAGCTGGTCACATTTGTGAGACTCCCTCCTCCCTAGTGTGACGTCCAATATTTTTTAAATTTTCGGAAATTTTTCAAATTTTTCGTTAACAGTTCAAATTTCGGTTTGAATACTTAGATATATTAGATTTAATTAAAAATGTGACGTCACGAAACTTAGGACCCCTCTTACCCCCTTGTCACACTGTCACATTTCGTCGACTCCCTTCCCTCCCTTTACGTGTGACGTAATTTATAGATGGCCCCTTATTGGCATTTTTAACACTGACTGCCAAAGTCACTACACTGCTATGAAATATTGCATTAAGCCCTTTGAAATTACTCATCAATAATCAGCAATCTTGATAGGCATCCCGTGTTAAAAATAATGCCCAATCACATGTTAATTAAGGCATTTTTTAAATTGTTCTAATATTGAGGAAGCTCTTTAAAATAAATAGTTATCTGAATCCGTTTATCATTGTACTAGCTTTTGTTCATAGTAACTTAATGTTATGTTATAGTCCAGAGTGGAACTTACCTCTGAGCGAAATTTCACCTCCATTCAGAATATAACGGAGCGGTGACAACAAGTATTCAAACCATGGACCAATTACTAAGGGGGCTGGGTCTAAGCAACTCGGCCGAGTAGTCGGCCTAGTACTAACATCGACAGAAAACGAAGCGAGTAATTCAGCTATTTACCGGTAGATAGATACCACGCATCCCGGGAAAATGACCACGCATTGTTTCATAGAGATATCTACTAAGAACGTCTCTTCTAATTAAAATCTCTATGATTCAAACATTTTCCTGATTTCCAGGGCCTCGAATCTCTTAACAATTGTACATTGCAAAACCATAAGTCCCTAATATTAGAAACCAGGGGCTAATAGCGCCACACAGAAATTCTGCAAACGCAATTCATGATTTTCTAGCAAAATCCTTAGCAATTCCGCTAAATTTCAGCGAAATGTTGACGAATGGCGTAAAATGTGTGACTTACGGCCGAATACTCGTACGCAACTTAGATTTGAGAGCTGCTTAACTTTGACGCGCCATACAAAATGACAGTTAACGATGTCTCAAACTGCTAAGTGGGACTTAAATAGTTAACTTACCTTCGAGTGTTCGGCCGTATGTTACAGAAGTTTAGCGGAATTGCTATAAATTCTGCTAGAAAATCAGAAAAAAAAAATTGCGTTTACAAAATAGCTAATAGGGATTTGCAATGAAAAATTGTTAAAATTTGAGACCTATAATGTTTCAATGATAAAGTTCTTATATTAGATGCTTTAACACAGAAAACATGAGTACTTTGGGCCGAATCGAAACGGGCTTTAGTGGGGTGCTTCAGTCACCATTTGCGTATTGGGATCTATACAATGGCCAACGAGAAGCGATACGGAATGGTACACCTGTGTCGTGCTGTTTATAAATTCGTAGTTCATTATGTCGGAAAGCGTACCATTAAAAATAAGTGAAGTTAACAGCAACTATTTAATGCAATAATCTATTATTGTATCGCTTTTCGTTGGATGTTGTATAGGCACCACACTACCTGCCCCTTGGGTGTTACCACACCAATGGTTCGACCGTCGATCGAACGTTTTATGTAGAAGCTGTCGATCGACGTCGACTCATTCTAGCATCGATCGACGATCGGTCGTTTGTAGTAATGACGCGGTAACACCGTTACTTCTGAGTCGAAATGGAATATTTTGAAGTACTTTTTACCCGAAACATTATACCGGGGACGTAGTTATGCAAAAGAACCAACCAACTCACGTATTTCGGCAAACTGAAAACCTACGCTACTTGAACTAGGGTTGGTTCGATTCGTAGGAATAAGTTTGGTTGTGCTTTGCAGTAACGACGTCTTGTCTTTATTTGACATGACATAGTCCCACTGTTAGGTGTAGTTTCGTCATCATTATTAGAACAAGGTATTGCTTTAGTTCACTGGTAGTGAAGTGATAAGATACCTTACAGGGGGTCTATGACGGCCACATAGCAATTCCGCAAACGCAATTCATTTTTCTGCATTGCTAGCGGAAAGAATCCCAATATTTTTTTTTCTGATTTTCTAGCAGAATCCTTAGCAATTCGCAAAAAATCTGTGAAATAGTTACACGTTTAGTGCCATTCGTGACCATTTTACCGACATTTAGCGGAATTACTAAGAAATTAGAAAAATTATTTGCGTTTGCAGAATTACTATTTGGCCGTCATAGACTTCCAGTTTGTAGTTCCGATTCCTATAGCTCCAATTCTGACCACCGACAAAGAGGGACACAGCTATACAAATAAATGAGACAGATGAAAGAGCGCCCAATATTAGAATAGACTACATTATTTATTTATATTTTATAGGAAAATAAAGATGTGGTTACATCGCCCCGATTTTGGTCTATTTTCGTTCTATCTCTCTCTTTTGTATACGAGAGACTGTGACAACATACTCATAGTTCTCTGCCGATCAAAATCGGCACTTAAGTAGCCACCTTTAAGGTTCAAAATCACACGCGTTGGTAACACTTAATTGTATATTACACTTAGCCATTTCGTGACGACTGATTGTATTTTCTTTTTAAATTAATTAATTAAGCACACGTTTGTATCATAATAGTCTTGTGTAGTTTAATCTAAATGGTTTTATTTCAAAATGTCAGAAAGGTGAAGATAGACGCTAGTTTTAGGGTGTTACCACACCCACCGGATCGATATCGACCGATTAGAACGAGATCGAGTCGACTACTCGATTTCTAATTTCGATCGATCATCGACCGATGACCGAATGATACAGTGGATGATAGATCGTCGGGCGGTCGTCAAAATTAAACGAGAAATGAATCATAATTAGCCACTCGTCACCTTTTGAAATGAAACCATCTTGTTATAAAGCTTTATTGTAGATGTAATCTAAAATAATAATATAGATAAATTGAATTATTTGGACACAGAGTTAACAGCATTTAAGAAATTAAGTAGGTACCTACATCTAATTTAACATGACTTGCCACAGTAAAAATATAACCAGTTTAATATCTTTTTATAGGTAAATATAATTTTACACACTGAAAACTGTCTACTAAAAGATTTGAAAATGGTAATCTTACAAACAAGTTGAATAATGATTTGCCGTCCTTCTCATTGCCGTAGTATATGAGCGAGACAACAATATATTTTTCATTTTAATGTCACTTTGCAGGCGGGTCATGTTACCATAGATTAATCAAGATGCAATACCAACATGACAATGTGAATTATTAAAAATGTATGCCTCCGTCCAATGGGATCTCTGGGGATTCATTTGGAATTTTTATCCATAGGGATCCATCTGGATAAATAATAAGGGAATGGTCAACACCAGGGACTTTACGGTGCTCCCTTGTTGCGGTTTACTTAGAATGACCACTTTTTGTCTATGATATTGTCAATTTTAAGATATCGAAAAGGGTCCCAAACGGGTCTAAGTGGAAGTAATCCAAATGAATCTCTTGCGGATCCTAATGGACGGACGAAAATTGATCACAAACAAGCATAGTGTTTTTAAAATTCGGATTTTATTTTGAATGTAGTTCATAACAAAATGGTTTTATCTAACGCAAAAATATATTCAATGTTTCCACCATCAATAATTGTATAAGCCATATGAGATTGAAGAGAGTCGCGCCAATAGCATAGTCTTCTACTAATCCACCGAGCCAACTAGGCACTCGGGTATAAATATAAAATGCTAATAAGTAAATGATTCCGCGGTCCGTCCACAACGTAGTGAACCTGGGCCAATGCCTGGGCACTCTTTTGTGACAGTAGTTCCCGCTACGTGGTGGAAGGACCGAGGAATCATTGACTTATTATCATTTTACATTTATGTCCGAGTTCCTAGTTGGCCTGGTGAAATAGTAACGTCGATTACGTTACGTATCGAGAAGGCATGCTATCACTTTCATTCTTATTTATGAAATATGATGTTAGAGGGCGTTAGCCTAATAGATTGTGGTTGTGATAAAAACCTAGTTCAAATCGGTCCACCTATTTCGAAGGTTGTAAATGTATAGCTAAGCACAATTTCAGTGAGGTTCTCATAGCCAGCTGCGATCACTGATCGGTAAACGATCGGAGGTTAAGCAACGCTTTGCAAGGTCAGTCAGAGATGGGTGACCATTCAGTGGCATTTGAACTGAGCGTCACCGTGCTTCGGAGGCACGTTAAAAGTTGCTTGCTCGCCACTTGTAACAGCCCTTTGCGTCGTAGTAAAAAAATGGTAGCTATCGAAAAATTTTGCGTTATTTAAAACCAAACTGCCGTTTATTTAAAAATATAATTAAGCACTGCGCACTCTCACGATTAACTCAACGTAAGTGAGCGCAGAGTAGTGATACGTTAGTGTATGTGATTGAGTGATAGTCATACACAAGTGAATATAATTATGTGAGGCTCATAATTGGTTGGACTGATCGTTTTGACTGCTACGCTGACCTACCCTTTATTGAGACGTGGCCGAAATATAAGGCCTTTATATCTAATGTAGATTGGACTAGCACTAGATTGTAGACGATACTGAAGTGACTGGCCATAGATATACCGATTCTTTATTCGATAAATCGAATGCGAAGGTTGATTCTCTTTTTGAATAGAGTTCATTCGGCGCGTGGCAGTCATAACGCGCGGACGTTCAAACGGTTGCGAGTCTGTTTGTTCTGTGTAGATGTAATTAATTTAATAGCGTATAAATTAAATGCTGTTTTAAATAATGAAGTTCTTTCAATAAAAATAAATGATGAATATTTTTATGTTTTCATTTGTTTTCTCAACACGAATAAGCTCTTATATAAATACATAAGGTGTTAATACACCAATCGATCGATCGAACATCGCCCCATCTCTACCATCGATCGATACGTGTGTCATCACCCTTATGTTTGCCCACTAATTATCTATTTATTTTGGTTGTGCAATGTTCCACGAAGCAAAAGCACAGATGATCTGATGGCAAAAGGTCAGTATAATTGGGTTCAATTCCAAGCGAAACATTGGCGTAGCTTACCCTATATTAGGCCTAAATAGTTTTCATACACACTCGGGGGGCCCCCGTAATTGATACGAGCGGTAGCTACGCCCCTGGTAATATAGTAAATAGTTTCTAGCTTAGACCCTTAGAAATACTCATAGTTGAGCTACCCTCATTTTCTAGGAAGGGCTAACTTTTTTCGATCGATAGTAGAATGAGATTACCTCGATCGACAGTTCCTACTAGATACAGTAAATTAATCGATTGATTTATTCGATCAAAAATATGTAATAATACAGAAGATTAATTCTGCGGGGATCAATAATTGATCGACGGTCGTCGACTGGTATCCGTCGATCCGTCGGTCGGATCGTGCTATGACTGCTGTCAGAGTTGGGCAAAATTTAATTGCAAATTGCATGGGGTGTCAAAATTAACAATTAATTTTGATTTGTTTGTCAATCGCGAACAAATCACAATTAATTGTTAATTGTGACATCACCTGCAATTTGCAATTAATTAATCTCACTCAATAAGCTCAGTCATCGTAAGAAACGCGGCTGTAATTTACACCGATCTGTGAGAGGGTGGTAATCGGGGCCAACTCTCCTATCTCTCGTATGTGCAAGTTGGCTAATGAGCTTAGTAGTAGCATAGACATCAATGCTGACTCAGAATCCCAAATTCGGAAAACAATAATATCATCCCTAGCAAACCATCGTGACACCTAAACTAAATTATTGATTATTCTTAAATGATATCATTTATTTTATGTTTTCCCCCCTTAATCCCCTAACATTGAAAGCTTTCAAATTATAATTATATAAGTATTTTTAATATAGTAGTAGGTACCTTTTTATTTTTTATTTTCTTTTTTCTTAACTTAATTTAATATTAAATCAATAGGTATATTTATCTTAGTCAATTTTTTATCATATAAGCACTATGTTGTTAAAGTTATATGGAGCAAGAGGTGTTTGCTTATAATTGGTTATGCATTTAATTTGTAACCCTAAGATTATATTTAAAATTAACAATTGATGTAACATCCGTTAGCAAACCAAATAAATAAATAAATACCCCGGTCGATCCAGCTTGATATGAGCTGCAGTCAATTGGCTACAGCTTGGCTCTACCGCGTAGGCCGCTCGGCTCTATATATCGGGAGGTTGCGGGTTCGATTCCCGCCAGAGGTGAATTTCGGAAGCTGTATTTCCGTAATTTGCGTCTGGGTGTAACTGGGAGCGCCCCAGTCCATTGTATGGGACCCATAGTACAAGCGTTGCTTAGTTATGGCTGGAGCGCACTTTGCGTTCGTCCTCTGTCCCGGTGAAGTTGTAAAGACTACTTTGGCCGTAGAGAAAGCTTCAATAGAGATGACACGGTAATAATAATACCGTGCTTGAGCGAGACATGCTTACGCCCGATATCCTAAGAGTGAAAGAGATAGACGTACTATCTTTTGTCACTTTCTGCGTATCGCCCTAAGTTTTTTAGGCCTAGGCCGCACCGCGGCTATATCCGTGCTGTTACAACCGCGTCCTATGGAATCATATGAACCGCAAGTGCGGATAGGTTCATATGATTCCATAGGACACAGATTTAACGCGGTTTTAACAGCGCGGATATAACCTCGGTGCGGCCTAGGCCTTAGGCTCAAACTTTTGGTTAGGTCTTTGGTCCAGGATGAGCCAAACAAAGGATCACCCAACCAAATTTAGAAGTAGTATACGTCAAATCACGTTCCATAGACATTAGGGTTAAGCGTAATTTAGCAGTATTATACATATTTTGTCCTGTACTGGTATACGCGCTTGACAAATCTACAGGCTTCTTTATCTAAGACTTTGGCCAACAACATTTAGTCATAAAAAAAGCGTTGCTTAGTTTGGAACCATACAGTTGGTGTGTACGTATATTTATATATATATTTATTTATTACTAGCTGTGCCCCCGCGGCTTCGCCCGCGTGGAAATTGGATTAGCCTATGTCTTATTCCAGAGTTACACTATATCATTGAAATCGGGTCAGTAGTTATGGAGATACGTGGTAACAAACATTCACACACACACACACACAGAATTGTAGGAAGTAAGATAGGATTTAATAAAGACTGCGTACTGACGAGTCTAGTATTCCAGGCATGTCTGAACGTGCTCACCAAGCAGGAGGCCTCCCCCTGCGTCGAGAAGGAGGAGGTCAAGGTGGAAGTGGAGAGGTTCATTGACCTCGCGAGACAGATGGAGGCTTTCTTCTTGCAGAAGAGGTTCGTATGACTTCGTCTTTGAGATGAGCATATTTTTTTGTTAAATGTATTATGTTATGTAAAAAATCCGAACAGAAGTTGTTGTTTAGGGGGCATCCTTAAATTACGTGAGGCATTTAGGGGTGGAGCGGGTGCTAAAATTGCGAGAATACTGGGTTAAATTAATTAAAACATGTTTCTTCACTAGAATATGGCTTTTGAAAAATCTCACGTGAGATTAGGGGGAGGGAGGTGGTCGAGCAAAATCTCACCACATCTCACCAAGGGGGAGGGGGGTCGAAAAATCACCACACGTAATTCATGGGGCCCTTATGATGTCAGTAATACAGTCCTGTAAGGTTGTTAGTGTTTTACCAATAGACCCTGTATAAAAGACCCCGCTAACAACCATTAGGGCATAGCGGCCGGCCCCGCCAGGCATACCATTCGCCTGGCTTTTTTATAGGTGGCAAAAAACCGTACGGCCCGCCTGATGTTAAGCAGTTACCGTGGCCTATAGATGCTTACAATACCAAAGGCATTGCCGACCTGAAGGGGAGTGGGATGGAGGGGGAGGGAGGGTGGGCTTTCGGCTCTCTCACTCATCGTACGAAACGCAGCTGTACTAGCTGCTTTACGCCGATCTTCTGTGAGAGGCTGGCTGGAAGATCTTTCCCTCTAAAAACTTCGGATAATTTCCAGGTTCCTCCTATCAGCGATGAAGCCAGAACTCCTCGTGAAAGAAGATAATAATGAGCTGAAATGTGAGTTGCAACGCAAAGAAGAGTTGCTCAGACGACATTATGACAAGATCAGCCAGTGGCAGAACTTGCTGGCCGACCTTCAGGTGAGGTTTTACAACCGTCTGCATGCATGGACCAGTTACTAATTGCCACTTTTTAAAACGTCTCTCAAAAAATTTGTAATTGATAATTGTTTTTATAGTTTAAAAGAATACTTTGATTTAATAAAACCTAAGTTAATTCATATTTACCTATAGTAATAGGTAAGTACCTTAATATTATAAATACTATTGCATGCCTATTTAGGTAAATTGTGCTGTACCTACCGTTACTTTTAACACCACAAATTATTGTATTACCACAATTAACGCAATCAAGTTATTTGAATTTGAATGGCCCTAAGCAAGTCGGCCGAGTGGTCGGCCTAGTACTAACATCGACATAAAACGAAGCGAGTAGTTCAACTATTTACCGGTAAATAGTAAAATGAAAAAAAACAATGACCACGTTTTGTTTCATACAAATATCTAATAAGGGCACCTCTTTCTTTAGTCTTTACTCTGTGGTCAGCATGGGCCGAGAGAGAAGGGAGTTGGGGTAGATCAGCGCTTTTAGGGCCTGGTGGCAATCGGTGCTGGGCCTAGGGGGAAAATGAATGCTTTTAGGGGCTGGGGAGTAAATCAGTGGTTTTAGGGTCTGGGGGCAAATCAGTGCTTTTAGGGCCTAGGGGGAGAAATCAGTGGTTTAGAGGCTGGGGGCAAATCAGTGCTTTTAGGGGCTGGGGGAGGCAAATCAGTGCTTTTAGGCGATAGGGGGAAAATCAATACTTTAAAGGGCTGGGGAGCAAATCAGTGCTTTTAGGGGCTGGGGGCAAATCAGTGCTTTTAGGGGCCGGGGGTGAATCAGTATTTTTAGGGCCTAGAGAGAGAAATCAGTGCTTTTGGGCGCTGGGGGGCCAATTAGTGCTTTTACGGCCTGGGGGGGAAATCAGTGCTTTTAGTTCCTGGGGAAAGCGAATTAGTGCTTTTGGAGCCTGAGGGAGCAAGTGCTCTAGGGCTCTTAGGGCCAAAAAGGGGCCAATTAGTACTTTCAGGGCCAAAGGGGACGCCTTTAGCGCCTCGATTCCCGTCAGGGCTAATATCGGAAATGGCCTTTTCGTAATTTACCCAGGTCCATTGCCATGTTAATTGTATTATTTTATTTATTATTACATTATTACAGGGTCACACGGTGTATAACAAGTGTCCGCAACAGACGACGCAACCGCCGGTGCAACCGCCCGCGCCGCAACCGCAACACGTCGTGCAACAGAGCGTGCAGGTATGACTTCATAGTAGACGTATGTCACATTATTTTCACGAAATGTAACGTAACCGGTTACGTCGAGGGTGTCACCGGTTATTTAATAGGCGATTTTTGTAACCCTATGCTTTTCGTTACTACTAGCTTCTTGTATACAAAAATACAAACATTGTTATTTGTTACTTTTAGATGTCTATGGGTGACCGGTGACATAATACCTATGATGTAGTTCGGGCTACAGCTAAATAACCTGTTACAAAAATCACCAGTTACTCGTTCGTCGCGTAAACAGTGATTCGGTGAATTAGCTCGTAACCAGTTAATGTAACCGGTGACGTGAAATAACGCTCACGCCTACTTCATAGACCAATAACACAAGACGCCACCGTCGCCCAATATTCAATTTATTTACCACAAAGTATTTGCACCACCGGGGTAGTACCACCCTCTCACAGAAGATCGGCGTAAAGCAGCTATTACAGCTGCGTTAGGTACGATGAGTGGGGGAGCCGAAAGCCCACCCTACCCCCCCTCCATCCCACTCCTCTTTAGGTTGGCAATGTGCGAGCAATGCCTTTGGTATTGCAAGCATCTATAGGCTACGGTAACTGCTTAACACCGGTTTTTTGACACCGCTGTCCTATAAAAAAAAATTACTACCTTTACGTCACAAGAATCATCCGAACTGCACACTAGTCACCCAAACTGTACATCGGTAAACGATCGGAGGTTAAGCAACGCTTGGCAAGGTCAGTCAGTGGTGGGTGACCGACAAAAGAAGGCAGCACACTGGAGCTATTGCTTACCAAAATACATAGTATTAAAATAAGTAAATGGCGATTTAAAAAACAATGTAAAAAAGATAAGCCCGCTGCGTTTCTTGCCGGATCTTCTCAGTCGAGGTCGCGTTTCCGATCCGGCGGTGGAATATAAGGAAAAAATGTAAAATGACAATTTGTAAGTGCCCCCGTAGGCCTAAACAAAATACACGCTTTGATTTGATTTGAAATTTCACAATGATGAATTCACGTACATAATACCTACTAGGACCAGTGGTCTAGCAATGGTCAACTGTTACTCGAGGCCCCTGGTCTGGGTGTCACTGGGATCGCCCCAGTCCATTGTACGGTACTCATAGTACAAGAGTTGCTTAGTTTGGGACCATACAGTTGGTGTGTTAGTCTGAAAATATTTATATTGTTCGCTGACGGTGAGGGAAAACATCGTGAGGAAACCTACCTATCCCTCGGGATTAGGTAATAGTCAGTTCCTGTATACACGGCGACAAGGTTCACCACCTGTCACGTTGGGTTCTGACTATCTGGTGAAACGTGGGCTTTGAGTTGGTTAATACCTCCGCAATGTGGTGGTGTATGGCCACTCAAGCCTCTGACTACCCCCAAATGGGGATAAAAGTCGTGACGTTACATTTTATTTATATTGTATGTTTCGCTGCAGGCTCAACAGATGGCAGCGGCGGCGGCGGCGCAACACGTCGCGTTGCAGCAACAAGCGCTGCAACAACAGCAGGTACCCCGGCCCCCGCACCCGCCCGCGTACCCCGCGAACGTGCAACGCCGATAGATACAGCACTTTCACTTTAAACCTTAAGATATGATGTTTAGAATCTATTTTCCTAGGTCGGTTTTCGGCTGTTATAAATGGGGCTGTTCGATTTGAAACCTTAAGGTATGATGTAAAGAATCTATTTTCCTATGTCAGTCAGAACTCTAACTATACAAATGTTAGCTCTGGGTGACGGGATTATTCAATTTATAACCTTAAGATATGATGTTTAGAATCTATTTTTCTATGAGGAAATAAAATAAATTTAAATACTGTTAAAGAGCTTAGTGGGTAATGAGACTGTTCAAATTGAGACCTTAATGTTAGTGTATTTAGAATCTATTTTTGCGAAACGGAACGGAATTATCTGATTAAATTATATTTCTGTTAAATACTGTTAGACAATTTACAGATGGGGTCTATTAATTTTAAACCTTATGATAAGGTTTATAGAATCCATTTTTCAGTGACGGACAGAGCGATATTTCAGTTACAAAGTAGGTATTGTAAGAAAAAAGTATGATTACAAACATGAAAAAATATTGTAAATAATAATACACTCTATGCTAAGCTGTAATTGGGTCTAGTTTTGGAACGAATACTTTATTCTGCAAAGTGGAACTAACCTAGTACTCGCATTAGTCATTGAAGTATTATTTTAGAAGATATGGCACCTCCTAACATTGCAATCACTAGACTTGTGCTCAGCGGACCACTACATCATAGTAGAAAGATGGGTAGTAGGTTATCTTCATACAAACGCACCGCGCGCGGCTTGTATGTGTGCGCCATGCGTATCTATGCGTCGTGCACGCCACTCAAACATCACATGCATTGTTTCGCACTGCGAACCGGGTCGAGATTTTGTTTGAGTGTGCGTGCGCGACGCATAGATACGCATGGCGCACACATACAAGCCGCGCGCGGTGCGTTGTATGAAGATAACCTACTACCCATCTTTCTACTATGACTACATGCAGCGAAATTCACACATATGTATCGCACTCGTAATTCGACTATCAACTTAAAGACTATTCACTTTTTTATTTATTTATTTATTCTTAGTACCTAATGTCTTTGACATTAGGGTTGGTTTTGCTTTGCAGGAATACTAGTACGTTAAATTTAAAATAGTTTCTCAGTTTATTTTAGTTTAATGCCGCTATTTTTGGTTCTATTTCATTAAAAAGTATTATTTCTTTATTTTTGTTTTATTATATTTTGCGATCCTTATCCTACCGGCCCCTCTAGACAAGAGGCGTCTTCTACCAGCGTTTCTACTGTCTACAAATCGCTACGCTTCATGTATGGAAATGACATAAGTCACGTGATCTACTTACCGACTTGTAATGTCATTTCTATAGGTACATTTAAGCGTAGCGATTTGTAGAAGCGCTTGTATATGAAGCCTCTTGTCTAGAAGGGCATTATAGTAGTGTTGTTGGTATTTTAAACAGGGCTCAGATTTTTCACCATTCTAGTACCTAATGCCGTGTGTCCACTGGCAAGAAAACTTGCACAAGTTTACTAGCGCAAGCGACTTCCAATGTGTAAACACTCACGCAAGTGGACTTCTGCGACTTGCCGAACTTGCTGCAAGTCCCACATGTACACGGTTGTGTAAAACTGCAGTCAGTGGAAACACGTCGGCAAGTGACTTCTGCAAGAAATTGCGGAAGTTACTTGCCAGTGGACACACGGTATAAAGTTAGTATTTTATTTATTAAGAAACTAAATGAGTTTTAGATTCCAAAGTAATCTTTTTTGAGGGTAGTCATCTAAAACGCAAACTACCGACACCCAGGCGCTCATAGCCAGCTGCAATCACTGATCGGTAAACGATCGGAGGTTAAGCAACGCTGACAAGGTCAGTCGGAGATGGGTGACCATTTAGTGGCATTTGAACTGTGCGTCTCCGTGCTTCGGAGGGTAAATAGTCGGTACCGGTTGTCATCTAGGCGGTCGTTAAGCCGTGTCAGAGGCCCGGCTTGAACAACTCTGACACCAGGTACCAGGCGACCATACGATAAGAAGAAGACAATGAATATTACTTCGGAGGAGCCCCGTTTATTATACATAGTAATGTAGCTTGCAGTAATGTAGATAAGGTCGGTTTTTTCGTACCCTTGCCAAACTTCTGTAATATTTCTTGATGGCGACACCCAAGGTATGCATATTTTATTTTCCTTTATTATGACAGTCCACAAAATTCGTGACTATTTTACAAAAAAAAAAATGGTGGAATGGGTTTCCGTAACGAATTTAGTTGAGAACGCAGATTTATAGAGCTAAGAAATCCATAACATACAGTGCAAAAAAATTTGGTCTACGACAAAAATTTACGAAGCTGTGACTAAATTACTAGCGAAGTTCGCGAGCGGTTGTCGTGACGACATTTACCCCGCGCGCGCTTTGTAATGAACGGCGGCGCGGGTCGGCGCGGGTACAGCGTTCAATCCGACGACCCCGTGTGACGTCACACGCACATGCCGCACATTATATAAAATGTGTTAAAACATCGCAACGGATGGACCGATTTCTATGATTTCAAAACTATATTGATAAGAAAGCTTAGTTTTAACTATAGTGTTGGTTATGAGTTGATTTGTTGACCTAGTATTGATTCCCATTGCTAAGTCGGATTCTGCTAGAAAATCAGAAAAAATAATTGCATTGGCAATGTTGCTACTACTTCACCAAGCCAACTAGGAGTCTGTCAAATGTGACGTCACCCGCACCGCGGCGGTGGCGGTGTGGCCGGCGGGAAGTCGCAGACGGTGGCGGCCTAGTAGCAAAACTTCGTCATATAGACGTACGTTTACGTCACTGTCGCTAAATTTACCTCAAATTGACGTCTTTTTTTCGTCGCCGACCTTATTTGCTACCTGGCGGGTGTGCGGGTGGGGAAGCCCCATTCCATCCGAGTTCCTAGTTGGCTTGATGCAGTATGTGGCGCTACTAGACCCTTTGAAAGGGGCCATCCATAAATTACGTCACACGAATTTCATGATTTTAAGACCCCCCCCTTGTCACAGCTGGTCACATTTGCGAGACTCCCCCCCCTCCCTGTGTGACGTTACAATTTTTTTTTAATTTTCAAAAATTACCAAAAATGTTCGTTTAAAATTCAAATTTCGGTTTTAATACTTAGATATATTAGATTTTTAAATATGACGTCACAAAACTTAGGACCCCTCCCACCCCCTTGTCACACAATGTCACATTTCGTCGACCCCCCCCCAAGTGTGACGTAATTTATGGATGGCTGTAAGTTGTGATTGTAATACCGCTTCCATAGATGCAGAGTAGCCTCGCTCAGGGCATGTTCCTGGCAGGTGGGCGCGGCGCGTACGCCACACCACTGCAAGGACCTCTCGCGTACCTTGAGAAGACCGCTACTAATATAGGTAACGTTATCGATGTATGGTCTACTGGAGGTAGAGCCACGCTGTAGCCAACTGACTGCAGCTCATACAGGGTGGTGACGACATAGTGACAATAAATTAAAACACGATCCCTGCTAGTCAATCACAACACATTAAAATTATAAAATTAGATTTACATCATAGTCCAAAAATTGAAATTTTCAAACAAATTAAATGCGGAAATAGTGTAAACGAAACACAACATCCTTTATAAACGTCTACCGACCTCATAGACTGGCCTGTAAGTACAAGCGTGGCAACATCGCTTCGGTGTCATGTCGATGTTTTTAGCGGTATCTTTGTAGGCGTAAAGTTTAAATAGTTAAAATAAAAAAGCAATGCCGTGGCAATACCTTTGAATATAATTTAATAATATTTTATGTGCGAACTAATAATGGGATACCCAGTATGTGGTTTCAATTATTGTCATGATGTCGTCACCACCCTGTATATGGGCAGGCTTGACCGGGTTACTACCACACTCTCACAGAAGATCGGCGCAAAGTAGTGAGGGAGCCGGTAGCCCAACAAGTGGGCGGGGCACATAGCCCGAAGAACCACACCACACACCGGAAGATACAGCGTGGGTAGACCCCCACAAGGTGGACCGTTGACCTAGTGAAGGTCGCGGGAAACCCCTGGATGCGAGCAGCACAGGTCCGGTCGTTGTGGAAAACCTTGGGGGAGGCCTATGTAACATCTATTATGCCGTGTGTCCACTGGCAAGAAAGCTTGCACAAGTTTACTTGCGCAAGCGACTTCCAATGTGTCAACACGCAAGTGGACTTCTGCGACTTGCCGAACTTGCTGCAAGTCCCACATGTACACGGTTGTGTAAAATTTCAGTCAGTGGACACACGTCGGCAAGTGACTTCTGCAAGAAATTGCGGAAGTTACTTGTCAGTGGACACAGGGCATTATACATTGTGGAATAAATGTGCGAAACAAATGAATATGAATATGTCCAACAGTGGACGTCTTTTGGCTGACATGATGATGAAGGAGAAATATTATCAAGTCTAGCTAAAAACTAATGGAAAACCCCTCGCGGGAATCAAACCCGCAACCATCCGATGCCGAGCTATTGTTTAGTAACAAAATGTTTTGTGCAGTTGTTTTTGTGTTTTGTGTATTGAATGTGTATTATTGTGTTTCAGACATGGTGGGTCTGGGCGACGGGCGCAGGTGACGCGGCCGCGGGAGGGGCAGGGGCAGGGGCCGCGGCAGAGGCCGAGGTGAGTGGCCCAACCAGAAATGCAAAAAAATATGGAAATTTTAAATGAAAACGGTTTAAAACGTGTTTAAATCATTGTTTAAAACATTGATTTAAATCAGAACGAATAAATCACCGTGCTTAAAACAAGGTGATTTTTTCGTAACAACCCTTGCCCCAACACAACACCAATATACAGGATGAATTTGAAATCATGGGCATCCTTTAAAACGGTTATTTTACTCATGATTCAGAATGTTTTGGGAAAATAAAACCAAACCTAACCCAAACGTAACGCGAACGTAATCCAAACCTAACCCGAACCCTTTTTCGTTCGAGCCCGCACCTAACCCAAACGGTACTACAACTTTTCACTCAATGTCGTTCCCATATGGTACGTTCCATTCACTGTTAATTTTGTAATTTTCGTTATTTTCGTTCATAAATGTCGTTCCACTCGATCCGACTTGTACTGAAAGTGATCATTATTATCGTTTTTAACAATTTTTGTGGACGAAAATAACAAAATTTACAGTGAATGGAACGCACCAATAGAGTGAAAAGTTGCGCCCGGAGTGTAGCCTCTGAACACGGTCTAGTGACACTGACAGTAAAATGACAGATAACGTCAGACCAGTGCAACCAAGCGACATCTATGCTGAAAATTAATTTTCGCCATTGTTTTCACTTGTACTTTCAGGTCGTGGTGCATCCCCTGAGTATGGCGGCAGCATGACGCCGCCATAGCGCGACCCCCTCCCGGCGGCGCCGGCGACACACACAACAACCGCACACAACACACAATCCTTATTCTTTGATGAGATTATCTATACATATAAATAAATTGAAGTGTTTGTTTGCCAATGCACAACCCAATAGTTGTAAGATTTTAATCCATCTTTTGAACACTAATGCCAATAGGTACTACAGATAAAATCACGACTACAGACATATATTTAGGAGCTGCAGATGGAGTGCATAGAACACGAAAGTGAGGCCACCAAAGCAAATACAAATCAAAAAAGCGAATACAATCACGCCTTATAACTACACAACTTTACACGCACACAGATGTATGTGCCCCTAGTGCCGCTCCTAGTTGTCACGCACACATATATTGCTACCCGGCTTCACATCGTTTGTTGCCAAGACTACATCTGCCTACTTCTATTAATCTGTGACTACAGATGGTTCACAGTTATTTTACCTCTGACGTTCCTCATTTTATTTTATTTATGTAAATCGCAAAGTCAGCCTTTAAACTTGGCCTTTGAGACCATGAACTGTAGATTATACTTTATTCTAAAGCCTACATGACTTATAAAAACCTAATATCGACCACGTTTTTCAAAAATAAATAAACATGGTAAAATGTCAGAGGTAAAATAACTATGAACGAACACAATAAATCGGAGACATTTAAAAGTACTTCTGTCTAGCTCATACATTAGAGCTATGAGGAGGACAACTATACATTTGTTTGTGTAGAATCACCATTATATGTAGGTAAAGTAGTTTTAGGCCATCGAGATAATATGTACTACGTATTAGAGCAGAAACCGCGAATCACTAAGATGTCTCATTTTATTGCGGCGCTGTGGCCGCACTTCACTCAGTCATTTTTACCCGACTACGGCGGAGGGTTATGATTTTGACCGGTATGTATGTGCATCTGTTCCCGCCTAACTTCCAAACTACTTGTCGTAATTTGACAAATGAGGTATCGTTAGAAGCGGTTTAATGGCGCGTTGGTTATAGGCTATGTGACGTCACATAAAATTGCATATGGCGCCCTCTAGAGGACAACATGTCATGAATTAAAAAAAATACATTTTTTAATGAAACCGTGTGGGGTATCAAATGAAAGAGCTTGAAGAGCATATTTCAAAAATATATATATTGTTACCTATAACTCCAAAATAATGAAATAAAAAGTAAGTTTAAAAACTAAAACCAGACTACTGAAAAATCGCGCTCTAAACAGCATGAAACAAGAAAATATTCTCATCTAGAGGATAGCCGTGGTCCGTTTAGGCCCTTTGGGGTCAAAGTGGCATATGACCACGGACCACGGCTATCTTCTAGATGAGAATATTTTCTTGTTTCATACATTTTAGAGCGCGATTTTTCAGTAGTCGCGTTTTATACTTATTCTCTCTCACCCGTCTGCGCTCTTTCTACTTGTTTGCATGCAGGGGCGGATTTGATACGCGGGCCTGTGGGAGATTACCGCCCCCTTAGCCCTACTCCCTGTAAAGCATGAAAAATTGAATGATAAAGTATTAAGAATTAAAATTAAAAAATAAGTAGTCTGTATATTTTAAAATGATCTGTTACTTACGCCCGAATACTCGTACGTAACTTAAATTTGAGAGCTGCTTAACTTTGACGCCCCATACAAAAAATAACAGTTAAGGACGTCTCAAACTGCTAAGTGGGACTTAAATATTTAAAGTAGCCTTTGAGTATTCGGCCGTTAGTGTCTTTAAATACTGATGCATACAGTTTTTACTTGTGAGGTTTGTTTTCGCTTAGTTCTGTCGCCTCTGAAATTTTGCCACCTTAGTATTCTGTGCCTTAGGCCCGGGCCTTCGGCCTATAGGGAAAACCACCCCTGCTTGTATGGGGCCATCCATTAATTACGTCACACGAATTTCATGATTTTTAGACCTCTCCTCCCCCTTGTCACAACTGGTCACATTTGCGAGACTCCCCCCTCCCTGTGTGACGTCACATACCTATTTTTTATAATTTTCAGAAATTTTCGTTAAAAATTCAAATTTCGGTTTTAATACTTAGTTATATTAGATTTTTAAATGTGACGTCATAAAACTTAGGCCCCCTCCCACCCCCTTGTCACACAATGTCACATTTCGTCGACCCCCTCCCCCCCTTACGTGTGACGTAATTAATGGATGGCCCCTATGACGTAGCGCCTATTATACGTAGTACACATTATCTCGAGTTTTAGGTATTTATTTAAATCTACATTATAGATAGATGATAATTTAACCGTAGCGTAGATGGTAGTGTATAAAGAATATGATAATCCAATAAAATTCCTCTTTAAAATTGTTAGTTTTATTTTCTTGTTAGAAGAATAAATACCTTTATGTAATAACTATGGCGGCAAACAAGATTACGGGCCTTATGTTAAGCAGTGTCCGTAGCCTATAGATGTTTGCAACACCAAAGGTATCGCTCGCATGTCGCCTACCTGAAGGGCAGTGGGATAGACGGAGAGAAAGGTAGGGAGGGTACGAACTTTCGGTTCTCTCACTCATCGTACGTACAGCTTTAGCTACTTTACGCCGATCTTCTGTGAGAGGGTGGTACTACGCCGACCGAGCCTGTATAAGAGCTGTAGTCTATTGGCTACAGCTTCTACAGAGTCTGATTCATGTTTAAATAAATAAAACAGGGTGATATACAAGAGTATGCAAAGCGCATATATTTATTTAACTCGAAAGAAAATACTGTTTTAATCTTACAAGTTATATAAAACATTCAACATTTTAAATACATAGTTTACTAATCTACGTTCATACGTGGATAAGGTTGCACCAATAAATACAGCCTAGGCCAGAAGTTCCCAAAGTATAGTCGCGATCCGCGAGCGAATGCGGTGGGCCCGAGTGTGTCCATTTTTCCTTCATGAAAACCAAGGAGTATAAATTTGGAATTTTTTGTTAGGCGAGTCCTGTCAACTTTGGGAACCACTGCCTTAGGCCATTCATCCATGGCGCTACTCAAAAGAAACTGGTTCCCAACTTAAATTTATAATTAGTTTCTAGAATTTAATAACTATAGTATTTATATGGCTAATACACCACGCTACGCAAAATAAACTGGTTAGTAATTAATTAGCAATTAGTAGCACGGGACCACAGAGTAAAGACTAAAGAAAGAGGTGCCCATATTAGATATATGTATGAAAAAAAACGTGGTCATTGTTTTTTCATTTTCATTGTTCTATCTACCGGTAAATAGTTGAACTACACGCTTCGTTTTATGTCGATGATAGTACTAGGCCGACCACTCGGCCGAGTTGCTTAGGGCCAGTCCCCTTAGTAATTGGTCTATGCACGGGACTCGACATGCTGGTCGTGCGACTGGTTTCGAGAAACTTTCCTGCGTCGCGTACTTGAATGATTGTGTTTTGTTTGTTCTTGTATGGAGCTCGGGGAGTCACTAACCAGTCGCGTTCCTTTTGAGTAGCGCCGTGGACGAGCCGCGCGCGACTAGCCTTAGGTACCTAATTACTTAGTAATTTTAATTACTAACCAGTTTAGTTTCTTTTGGGCCATCCATTAATTACGTCACACGAATTTCATGATTTTTAGACCCCTTGTCACAGCTGGTCACATTTGCAAGACCCCTCCCCCCCCCCCTCCCTGTGTGATGTCACATAATTTTTTATAACTTTCAGAAAATTTCAAAATTTAATTTTCAACTTTAAACTTAGATATACATATTTGATTTTTAAATGTGACGTCACAAAACTTAGGACACCTCCCACCCCCTTGTCACACAATGTCACATTTCGTCGACCCCCTCCCCCCTTTACGTGTGACGTAATTAACGGATGGCCCCTTTTGAGTAGCGCCGTGGAGGAATAGCGTTAACATCCTAAGGCGACTAAGTTGCAGAACTAATTGCTTTAGCGGTTCATTCGTGAAAACATAAAAGACAGACAGTTTCTTTCGCATTTATATTATAAGTATATTATATTTATATTATAGTGTAGATATACACAATTATCAACAAAAATAAATGCGATTCTAAACATTACTTTTATTATAATGCGCCACGCGACTAGACTACATGAAAAAACGGCGAAACAATTATGACCCCGTCTCGATAAAAATGGGGGGTCACTCGTTAAAATCAAGTCTATGTTAGTATACGGTAATATATCGAATAGACTATTTATTCAGATCTATTATTATCACGCAATGTATTCATAATACTCGTACTCAACACGTGAGAGGGGGATCTCCACCTACCCTCAGTTTGCCAAAATATTTTTTTTTCGTTAAGTAGTGCACCTAAAATACGAAATATTAATAAACAAAGCAACGCTTCTGTGTGTCAGTGACACACAGACCAGAGAAAATAATTAAAGATTTATTTTTGGAGGGGTCATTGGATAAATACTTGAGAACCACTGTCTTTAATAAGAAAAGCTTATTGTCTTTATAAACTATTAAACTACAATTAAGTACATATAGGCCTTAGATTTAATGTTTGTATGTTTTTAAGTACAAACTAAGGAAAAATAATACTTTTGTCGAGATTCAAATTACATCCATCACAGGGCATAGACAACAAATTATAAGTAAACTTCTAAATTACGTACACAAGCTACGTATATTTTATTTCTATCCTTTTCGTTTTCTTAAAACATAACAAGGATAACAATACTCCACTTCTCATCAAAAAAATCGAAACACCTACATTCATTTATTGGATGAAAATTCTAAAATTTAAATTCAAATTTGGAACTGTGGTACATCATTGTGTAGACTAAACTGCCAGCTATTTATTGGCGTATTTTTTTAATGATATTAATAAAAAAAAAAATTGAAATGCCTCAATAGTACTTACAGTACTGATTCGATTTTTTTGATGAGATATACATATTATTATTATAGGTCAATCGACGAATCCGACTCGGCTGGGCAGCGTTCGGGAAGCTACGCAATATCTTCTCGTCCCAAATACCGCAGTGTCTCAAGACGAAAGTCTTCGACCAGTGTGTGTTGCCAGTGATGACCTATGGCACTGAGACATGGCCGCTTACAATGGGCCTCATAAGAAGGCTCAAGGTCACCCAAAGGGCAATGGAGAGGGCTATGCTCGGAGTTTCCCTGCGAGATCAAATCAGGAATGAGGAGATACGCAGAAGGACCAAGGTAACTGACATAGCCCGTAGGATTGCAAAACTTAAGTGGCAGTGGGCAGGGCACATTGCTCGTAGAACGGATGGCCGATGGGGCCGAAAAGTTGTCGAGTGGCGGCCGCGCACCGGTGCGCGTAGCGTGGGTAGGCCTCCCACAAGGTGGACCGACGACCTGGTGAAGGTCGCGGGAATCCGCTGGATGCGGGCAGCGCAAGACCGGTCATTGTGGCGATCCTTGGGGGAGGCCTATGTCCAGCAGTGGACGTCTTTCGGCTGAGATGATGATGATGATGATACATATTATGTCCGGTCCTTACCATGGCCATGTAACTTAGAACATTTGCTACGATCTTATTATAAGAGTTTGATTTACATGTCAATAGATGGCGGTATGTCGCTCAAGCAGCTAAAGAAGCAAATTTTCATTAGATAGGTTAACAATATAATTTGATTTTTGACTATACTTACACGCCCAAAATATATATTTATGATGGCCAAAGCCAAGTCAAAATTTACAAGAAAATAGTACGTTGCAATCGGGGGTATAAGTATAATATTATTATTATTATATTATTATAATAATATTATTAATATTAATTATTATATTATTATAATAATATTATTATAACGTCAGTTATAGAAGAAGTTTCTTTCGTCGGTATATTAACGATTCGTTTCTTGACTGTAAGAAACGGACCCCTCGGATCCCTGACGCCCCGTAAGGGGTTGTCAGGTATAGTGTGCCTCTTTTTATAACCCTCAGCTTTGATGGGAGAGGCCACTATAATAAATCTAATAAGAACAGATATGGGTCCTGTAAGAACCGGGCATAATTTTCTAATTTACAAACAATAAAATTGGTCAAATATCAGATCTAAATGTTACAAGTGACTAGTTTTACATTATTTAATTTTAAGTACTGACAAAATATATCTTTTATTCGTTATCCAATCACAATATCAGTATGACCCCAAAAATTAATAACGCTATATTCATGTAGCGTAGGGAAAAACTAGGATATTGCCACTAACTGGCCACTAGCCAGGTATTTTACACGCCTGAAATAAAAGTTTTATTAAAAGTAACGCCATCCTCAGTTAATAAGTAAATATCTAACTGCATGGTCCCAAACTAAGCAACGCTTGTACTATGGGTACCGTACAATGGACTGGGGACGATCCCAGTGACACCCAGACCAGGGCAAATTACGAAAAGACCGTTTCCGAAATTTGCATCTAACGGGAATCAAACCCTCGAACCCCACCAAACACAATCTCGAATAACAGAACTCTTTTTTATACGGTTTAAATACGTAGCGGCCAGTTAAACCTAGTTTTACCTACATGGTTAAATTCAACAAGGCATTACTCCAAAATTATCGGGCGCTTGTGATTCTCAAAGTTTTGGGGTCACACCCCAGGCACAGCAAGGTGCGCTTTACACGGGTGTTATTTCAACAGTTTCTCCTGCTCGTCGGCGCGGGCGCCCGCGTATATCTCTGGTTTCCGCGGCTCGGGCGACGCGCGCGACGCGAACGACGCGCGCGGGTACGGGGACGCGGACACGGGGAGGGGGTTTGGTGATACCTGGGGGTCAGAGAATAAATTGAGAATTTTTGACCCCTTGCAAAAGTTTGATGGTCGCTGGTCGCTGAAAATGTAGGCGAATATTGTAACAGTCCCCCTTGCCAACTTTCGTCTACAATCGTTTCTACAAATCGCTACGCTTAAATGTATGGGAATGACATTACAAGTCGGTAAGTAGATCACGTGACTTATGTCATTTCCATACATGAAGCGTAGCGATTTATAGAAACGCTTATAGACGAAGCCACTTGTCTAGAGGGGCAGTACAGTAGAAAATCTTCGTCATAAAGACGTACGTTTACGTTACTGACCCTAAATTGACGTCTTTGAAAAAAATTTAACGTCACGACTTTCATCCCCATTCGGGGGTAGTCAGAGGCTTGAGTGGCCATACACCACCACATTGTGGAGGTGTTCCAACTCAAAGCCCACGTTTCACCAGATAGTCAGAACCCAACGTGACAGGTGGTGAACCTTGTCGCCGTGTATACAGGAACTGACTATTACCTAATCCCGAGGGATAGGTAGGTTTCCTCACGATGTTTTCCCTCACCGTCAGCGAACTGTAAATTCGCTCACCTTATTTGTTACCTGGGATTTCGGTTCCAATTTAATAGTTCACCACGCTGGCCCAGTGCGGGTTGGGGAACTTCACAGGAAAGGGGGCGTCCATAAATTACGTGAGGTGATTTTTGAGATTACGCGACCCCCGTCCCCTCTTGGTGAGATGTCGTGAGATTTTGCTCGACCCCTTCCCTCCCCCTCTAATCTCACGTGAGATTTTTCAAAAGCTATATTCTAGAGGACATGTTTTACTTAATTTAACCCAGTTTTCTTGCAATTTTACACTGTTTCTTGTGGTAAAAAAAATTACGTGAGATTTGCCGAGACCCCCCCTCTCTCCCACGTGAGATTTGGTGAGATTTTGCTCGACCCCCTCCCCCCCTAAATGCCTCACGTAATTTATGGACGCCCCCAAAGAGCAGGTTTCCTCACTATTTCCTTCACCGTTTTGGAGAAACTCACCTGTCTCGATGGCGTCTTGTGTTCACTCCTTATACTGATGTCTTCATCCACTGATTCTAGTAACTGAAAAAGAAAATATTTGCATTAGTGAAGGCGGCAAACAGGCATACCGCATACGGCCCGCCTGATGTGAAGCAGTTACCGTAGCCTATAGATGCTCGCACTTGCCGACCTGAAGGGGAGTGGGAAGGAGGGAGCGGAAGGGGGGTGTTGGGCTAAGTAAGACCCGTATTAATAGATCGATCTCAAGATTGAGTTCGCTCTTGAGATCCTGTTTTGGACAGATGTTCAACGTCAAAACTTAAGATAATAATAATAATAATATCCTGGGACATTTTTTGTACACACGGCTACCTGATCCCAAACTAAGCAGAGCTTGTACTATGGAAACCAGATAACTGATATTACTACATATACTACTTTTTTATTTGTAAATACATACTTAATATACATATACACCCAGACTCGGGACATACAGACATGTTCATGCCCACAAATGCATGTCCCGGGTAGGAATCGAACCTACGACCTGCAGCGTGAAAGGCGCCTCCGCGCCAACCACGCTAACGGGCCCGTCAATCAATCTTAACTTTGAGATGCATTTATTAATACAGGCCTAAGGGTGCGTTTCCACGGACGCGGAGCTGGGCGGGGTGGAGCGGAGCGGACTATAATATGCCAATCAAAGTGCTCGAAATTTCCACTCCGCTCTTGGCCCGTCACAGTTGGCTAATGACAGTCCGCCGCTCCGCTACACTCCGCCCAGCTCCGCGTCAGTGGAAACGCACCCTAAGTGTTGGTGTAGGTAGGGAAAAAGATAGTAATACCCAATAAGCTATGCTACAAGCTCGCTAGCACAATTCTGGTTCCTCTCCAGCATATTAATGATCTTGGACAGCTGGACCAGCATCAGCTGTTCCGTCTCCAGCCTCTTCTTTTCAAGACTCATCTTCTCCTCTCGCCAATTCCTATAGTCTATGGTCTCCCGTTCGAACTCCAGAAACCTTGTTTAATTTAATTAATTAATCCAATATCACAATATTGGATTAATTAAATGTCGAGGACAGACGAACTGTGTAAGCACAGACCAATTAGTTATAGACACCGCTCGCCTAAGTGCGATATCGCACGAGGCAACCATGGTTGCGCCACCAGCGGGTGATTCGGTAGCCGACACCGAATTAGTTGCGCTACCAAGCGGACACGGTGCGATACCCTCCATACAGCTCAATACATTTTGTTGGTGGAGCGACTGGTTGCGCTACCACTGGTGTCCTCGTGCGATATAGCACTAACATTGGTCTCAATTTAATAGTTCCTGATAGCATGGCGCATCAGTAAATGCTTAAGATGATGTAAATGATAATAATGTTAGCCATTTTAACGTCTCACTCCTGAGAACGGGCCTCCCCTCAATGCGAGGGGGATTCAGGCCATAATCCACCACGCTGGCCCAGTGCGGGTTGGTGGATTTCACATGTCTAAGACATGCAGGTTTCCTCACGATGTTTTCCTTCACCGTAAGCAAGTGATAATCATATTAGAATTATGATTCTTACATAGATTTAGAAATGAAATGAAATGAAAAGTTTATTTCAGAAAAATCGAGAGTTGCGAGAAATCCGGGGTTTGAACCCTCGACCTTAACTCGCAAGTCGCATGCTTAACCAATCGGCTATTATTTACTAATTTTTTGTGGTAGATGTCTACCACAAAAAATAATCCTTTTTTTAAATCTACTAGGTAGATGAAAATTATCTTATTATGAGGGTACTTGCGTGCAACAAACACAGAAACAAGACTGTTACAATTGACAGACCAGTTGTAAAGCAACACTTAAACTTTGACTTAAAACTTTTGACGATTGCAATAAACAATACTGGATGCAAGCAGCGTCTTGACTTATTAGTCTGTGGTTCATAAACAATTCAAGAACATACGACATTTGACGATCACTGGAGTCAATATCCTGCGATTTAGAATCGTATTCCTCTCGATTATTTGTATCGTCTTGTGTCGATTTAGAATCGATATCTTGATGTGTTTTAGAATCGATTAGCTCCTGGCTCCGCGGGGATAGGTTGTGGATGGTGAGGAGGGAGGAGTCTGTGTGGAATGTTGCCTTTTTCTTCTTGCAATGATCTGACTCTAGAATGATGGGTTAAAGTCATAGAGTAAAGACTAAAAGAGGTGCCCTTATTAGATTTCCCTATGAAACTACGCGTGGACATTTTGCGCGGGTGAAGGCACGGGTGAAGGGGTGTAGATAACGCCTACATTGAAATTTGAATCTACCGGTAAATAGCGGAACTACTGGGTTCGTTTTATGTCGATGTTAGTACGTAGTTTTACTTTTTCACACTAGATGTCACTAAGTGTAGGTTCATATAAAAAACGTACCGAGCGTCGCCATCTAGTGTCGAATAGAATTATATTTGGGATGCGAACGTTGGCAAGACGTCTGCACAGGACGAACGCCAAAAGCACACTGACTTAAGCCACGCCTACTGTGATGACGTCACCGGCCGAGCTGTGCGATGTAATAGCCACCGAGGGGTTTAGACCCAGTCCTCTATTATATATCGTCTATGGTTAAAGTTAAGAAATTGTTAAGACCTTTCTCACACGGATATATTCACACGCTACTACTGACTACAGATATATGGGGAATGGGTTTCCGTAACGAATTCAGTTGAGAATGCAGATTTATAGAGCTAAGAAATCCATAACATACAGTGCAAAAAAAATTGGTCTACGACAAAAATTTACGAAGTTCTGACCAAATTACTAGCGAAGTTCGCACGCGGTTGTTGTGATGTCATTTGGGCCACGCGCGATTTGTAATGAACGGCGGCGCGCAGGCCGGCGCGGGTACAGCGCGCCTTCGATCCTACGGCCCCGTGTGACGTCACACGCACATGCCAAACATTATATAAAATGTGTTATGAAATCGCAACGGATGGACCGATTTCGATGATTTCCAAATTATATTGATAAGAAAGCTTAGTTTTAACTATAGTGTTGGTTATGAGTTGATTTGTTGACCTAATATTGATTCTCATTGCTGCAATGTTGCATAGCGTCGCTATTAGGGACACCGCAGACATGCTACTTTTTGCATCGGCGATCGCCGATTTTGCGACTGTATCGATGCTACATCGCGATTTGGCGACTCTCTGCGTTCGGACGCAGCGATTGCTCCGATGCTAAAAGCGACTAAATCGCCGCTGTAAAAAGTAGCATGACTGCTTTGGCCCTTAGACCCCCTATAAACATGTCCTTTGAAGAACCCCATGTTGTACCCCGTTGATACCCCTGTATAACCCTACATATTACCTTTTTTATCATCAATACTTTTATTAAGAACGCATCGATTCATCCAAAAGTTGTTCCGGACGCACTCCGGACAATCATTGGGGTCTATATCGCTCGACAAATGTTTGGGCGTCTCGCACTTGTACATTTCATAGTTGGCCCAATACTTGGCGGTGTCACACGCATTGGCGTAGGACTTGGAAGGTCCAGTTTTGGTCATTTCGTGGTGCGATTTGGTCGTTGCTCGACGTGTGTCGTTGCACCAACGTTTGTCGAATGGCTTATGTTGGCCGTCTATTGGTTCCGATGACGCGTAGTTGCGTATTTGCATTAGCTCTATTATGTTTGGTCTTTGGGGCAGCTGTAACGTTAGAATCGAGATTGAATCTTATTTATGGGGACGTAAGATTCAAAATCGGTTGTATTTATAACTACTGGATATACGCTATTAAGGGGGCGTCCATAAATTACGTGAGGTGATTTTGGTCATTTTTCGATCCCTCCCCCCTTGGTGAGATGTCGTGAGATTTGGCTCAACCCCCCCCCCCCCCCCCCTTCCTCGTAATCCACGTAAGATTTTCTAAAGCTATAATTTAGTGGAGAAACATGTTTTACTTAATTTAACCCCAGTTTTCTCGAAATTTTACACGGAAAAAAACGTGATATTTTCTGAAACCGCCTCATGAGAATGGGTGAGATTCGGCTCTCCCCCCTCTAAACGCCTCACGTAATTTATGGGCTCCTAGCAAAAGTGAAGGTTCAAAATCTTTTATATTATACTGGGAATATTACTACTACAATTCTCAGCCAAAATTAATGAAGATTTTTAAACATTACAAAGGATTTACTTATCCTTTACAAAGCCACATAAGTGATTTGTAAAGCCATTGTTAGTCTATCATAACTTTCTATAAAGTTAGGGGTTAATATTTTGTATTTGTAGTGAATAAGAAAATGGCGATTTAAAAAATAAAATAAAATTAAAACAATGTAAAAAAAGACAAGCCCGCTGAGTTTCTTGCCGGATCTTCTCAGTCGAGGTCGCGTTTCCGATCCGGCAGTAGAATTTAAGAAAAAATGTAAAATTACAATTTGTAAGTGCCCCCGTAGGCCTAAACAAAATAAACGTTTTGAATATATTGACACAAACCAAATACTCATCAGTCATTCCAATCAAATTAGAACCCCATTTACAATACAAATACACTGGCCCGCAAAGAAAAAGGGTCGGTTAGAAAATCTTCAATATCTTTAAAAGTACCTGACCTAGCTTTATTACCCGACTACGGCGGAGGGTTATGATTTTGACCGGTATGTATGTATGTATGTATGTGCATCTGTTCCCACCTAACTTCCAAACTACTTGTCGTAATTTGACAAATGAGGTATCGTTAGAAGCGGTTTAATGGCGCGTTGGTTATAGGCTATGTGACGTCACATAACATTGCATATGGCGCCCTCTAAAGGACATAATGTCATGAACTAAAAAAAAACATTTTTTGATAAAACCGTGTGGGGTATCAAATGAAAGAGCTTGATGAGCACATTTCAAAAATATATATATTGTTACCTATAACTCCAAAATAATTAAATAAAAAGTAAGTTTAAAAACTAAAACCCGACTACTGAAAAATCGCGCTCTAAAAAGTATGAAACATGAAAATATTCTTATCTGGAGGATAGCCGTGGTCCGTGTAGCTCCTTTAGGGCAAAATGGCATATGACCACGGACCATGGCTATCCTCCAGATAAGAATATTTTCATGTTTCATACTTTTTAGAGCGCGATTTTTCAGTAGTCGGGTTTTAGTTTTTAAACTTACTTTTTTATATGAAATAAAGACTAAATTAAAGAATATTTTAATGTACTTAAATGAAAATAAAAAACAAATGAATTCAAGATTTTTATTTTGACGGGCCTGTTGGCGTGGTTGGCGTGATGGCGCCTTTCACGCTGCAGGTCGTAGGTTCGATTCCTACACATGCATTGGTGTGCATGAACATGTCTGTATGTCCCGAGTCTGGGTGTATATGTATATTAATTATGTATTTACAAATAAAAAAGTAGTATATGTAGTAATATCAGTTATCTGATTTCCATAGTACAAGCTCTGCTTAGTTCCGGATCAGGTAGCTGTGTGTAAAAATGTCCCAGGATATCATTTTTTTTTTTAAATAAATGTAAATAAATAAAAATGCTATTGAAGATATTGAAGATTTTCTAACCGACCCTTTTTCTTTGCGGTCCAGTGTAGATTGAAAATCGAATACCAAACTACTGTAATGAAACGTCAATCGAAATTGAACCTTATTGCCAGTGGAGGTAGATCCCAAATCGTCCGTGTTCCTAGTGGAGGCGGTACTAGTTGATTTGCCCAGGAGTTTCTTGGATATTAAGGATATTGGGATATTAGCGGTCGACGAGTTACATAGGTGCTGGAAAGAGATAGGAATAGCTACTTTACGCCGATCTTCTGTGAGATGGTGGTGGGTGGATTATAAATGCGAAAGTAACACTGTCTGTCTGTTTGTTACGTTATCACGACTAAACCAGTGAACCAATTTTGATGAATTTTGGTACAGAGATAGACAGGACTATGGAGAAGGACATAGTCTATTTATTTCCTGGAAAATAATAGGTTCCTGTGGGATTCTAAAGTCAAAGCGGACAAAGTCGCGGGCAGAAGCTAGTATATAAAAACTTGCGCGCTGGTTTGACCTGTATATGCTTAATATTGTCCTGTATATGCTAATTTTTTTCCTGTATATGCTAAAATTGTCCTGTATATGCAAAAAAATGTCCTGTATATGCTAAAATTGTCCTGTATATGCTAAAATTTTTCCTGAATATGCTAAAATTGTCCTGTATATGCTAATAATTGTCCTGTATATGCTAAACATTGTCCTTTATATGCTAAAAATACCTGTATATGCTAAAAATTTTCCTGTATATGCTAAACAGTGTCCTGTATATGCTAAAAAATACCTGTATATGCTAAAATTTTTCCTGTATATACTAAAAAATACCTGTATATGCTAAAAATTGTCCTGTATATGCTCAAATTGTCCTGTACATGCTAAAAATTGTCCTGTATATGCTAAACATTGTCCTGTAAATGCTAAAAAATACCTGTATATGCAAAAAATTGTCCTGTATAGCCAAAAATGTTCCAGTACATGCAAAAAATTGCCCTGTATATGCTAAAAATGTACCTGTCTAGCTAAAAATCTGTCCTGTATATGCTCACCTTATCGACTTCCGTGTCGAACTGTTCGTTTGTAGCGCCCTTCGACAGAGCCCCCTTCTCCATGAGGGTGGCGCGCTTCGCAGCCAAGTACAGAGAACTGCAACAACACAACATACGCATCTATACAAATCTTCTTCTCCTTATCGTATGGTTAGTGGTCAACCTGGTATCAGAGTTGTTCAAGCCGCCCGAAGGCCGGCGAAAGGCCGAAATCGCTGACTGACTTTGCCAAGCGTTGCTTGCTTGGTGGTAGAGCCAAGCTGTAGCCAATTGACTGCAGCTCATATACTGGCTGGCTCAACCGGGGTACTACCACCCTCTCACGGATCCGCGTATAGTAGCTATTATAGCTGCGTTTCGCACGATGAGTGAGTGAACCGGGATCCCAACCCCCTTTTCCCCACCCTGAGTCCCATTTCCCTTCGGGTTAGCAACGTGCGAGAAATGCCTTTGGTATTGCAAGCATCTATAGGCTACGGTAACTGCTTCTTAACAGCTCTTTTTACTGTTTTTTTTTTTTGTAATTGCTTTATTTTTTAAACCTGTAAAATAAAAACTGTGATATTACTATATTATTTAAATATAAAAAAAAAAAACTGATGAAAAACTTATTCTAGTATAAGATAAATAAATTCTCTCATAATAGCGCCTGGACTAAAAAAAAAAACAAAAAAAAACTGCTTAACATCGACGGGCCGTACGCTTGTTTACCACCTTAGTCCCATAAAAAAACCTCCGATCGTTTACCGATCAGCGATTGCAGCTTGCTATGAGCGTGTAATTCTTGATCTTACCGTTTAACCGTGAGGTAGTGTAGTTCCGCGATGGCCCGTACTGAGTAATCGGGAACAAACGTGTGTCTTAACATGGCGTCCATGTTGATGTTCTGTAGAGAGCCCATGGCGGACGGCGTGGGGGACTCCGCTAGAACAATAATGTAGTTTTGAACGTTAGAAGATAGGTTTGAACGTTGGAATGATAGGTTTGAACGTTAAAATGATAGGTTTGAATGTTAGAATGATAGGTTTGAACGTTGGAATGATAGATTTGAACGTTGTAATGATAGGTTTGAACGTTGTAATGATAGGTTTGAACGTTAGAATGATAGGGCTAAAACAACGTTGTAACGTTGTAACGTTAAAATTATAAGTTTGGACATTCAAGTGATAGGTTTAGACGTTAGAATGATTGGTTTGAACGTTAAAATGATAGGTTTGAACGTTGGAATGATAGGATTGAATGTTACAATGATAGGTTTGAACGTTGGAATGATAGATTTGAACGTTGGAATGATAGGTTTGAACGTTAGAATGATAGGGCTGTAACGTTAAAATTATAAGTTTGGACATTCAAGTGATAGGTTTACACATTAACATTATAGGTTCCAACATGAATCTGTGAATTTTTTAAGTACTAAACTGAACGTATCCAGTGATTGAACGCACTCATTTAATTGCATTAATATTCGTCAATACTATATTAGAAAATTATAATTCCCTTGTAAACCTAGCATTTTAATGTTTAAACATCAATTTTAATGTTCAAATCTATCGATTCAATCTTCGAACCTATAATTTTAATGTTCAAACCTATCATCAATTTTATGTGCGAACTTATCATGTCAACCTTAAACCTTTCTACCTTCTAAAAGGGCTATTATTTTTATGGGACTAGGCCCGCCACACACTCTCACTGTTACTCCTGTAAGCCAGGATCGGCAGTGTCCAACGATGACGCCAAAGTTTGACCCTCGACGAGTCCCGGGGACAAGCTAAGTTCTAAAAGGGCTAGAGAGAGCATTGTATATGTACAATATGTTAAAAAAACCCTGTCCGACCCGAAAACGTATTGTTGGGTATCGAGATTAGATTCCATTTTTGAAAAAAAAAAACTTTTTTTTTTTTAATTTTAATTTTTTTTTTTTTTCATTTTTTTGGCATAGTATGTGTCCCACTGCTGGGCAAAGGCCTCCCATATTTTTTTGTAATACAAATACCCCGGTTACTTAATATTTTTTTTCATAAAATGACGTCATCACATACTTTGTGGTCTGAGGTGACGCCACACGATCTAACATAATTACTTCCGGTAACGGTGTTGTCATATTTTTAAAATTAGCTACATTATGTGGGAAAAAGGCAAAAAAAATGGCATTTTAAATGTTCATTAATATGTTTACTATCATGGTTTTTTTTTTTATTATTTTATTTGGTCATGTGATTGGGGAACCGAATTACCGGTTTCGGATCGGACAGGGTTTTCTTAACATGTTGTATGTATACACTGACCGAGTCCGACGTTCTGCGTGAGCGCCTGCACGCCGAAGTACGTGAAGGGCCCGGCCTCGAACACCAGGTTCTCGCGGCCCACCGTCACCTCCACGCGACCCTCCAGGATCAACACGAAGTAATCCACCTAACGACCACACAATTTGCTAAATGAGGATCTGTAACGAATTTGCGACTCCACCAAGCCAACTTGGAGCCTGTTAAATGTGACGTCACCCGCACCTTGCGGCGGTGGCGGTGTGCGGGAGGTGTGGCGGGCGGGAAAGCCGCATTCCATCCGAGCTCCTAGTTGGCTTGGTGGAGTAGTAGCTGAGATTACGCGGAACCCTTATTATTGTTCTACCTAAATAAAAGTAGCCTAAGTTACTCCTTAAAACATCAGCTATCTGCCAGTGAAAGTCCCGTCAAAATCTGTCCAGCCGTTTCGGAGTTTAATCATGCAATTCGTGTGACGTTATTTATGGATGGTCTCCTTATATAGCGAAGTTTCAAAGCAAAAATGAATTCAACATTAAGGATAAACATTATTGGTCTGTCATGTATTACGTATCGGTTGTTACCACAGAGTAAAGACTAAAGAAAGAGGTGCCCTTATTAGATATATGTATGAAAAAAAACGTGGTCATTGTTTTTTCATTTTCATTGTTCTAGCTACCGGTAAATAGTTGAACTACTCGCTTCGTTTTATGTCGATGTTAGTACTAGGCCGACCACTCGGCCCAGTTGCTTAGGGCCAGTCCCCTTAGTAATTGGTCCATGGTTGTTACCAACTCTTGCGAATGTGACACGTTGTATTAGTAATTTCATAAACTATTACAATACTGCACTTATTATGACACTGTTTCATTTACAGTAGGTACTCGCTATTATTATTCGAGTCTTTTTAGGGTTCCGTACCGAAATGGTACCAACGGGACCCTATTACTAAGCAGAGTTGCAAAAAAAAAGGAAATTTAAAATGAAAAACTGATTAAAACGTGTTTAAAACATTGATTTAAATCAGAAGGAATTAATCACCGTGTTTAAAACAATGTGATTTTTTCGTTACAACCCTGTTACTAAGCCTACGCTGTCCGTGTGTCTGTCTGTCCGTCTGTCAGCGAGCTGTATCTCACGAACCGTAATAGGTAGATAGTTGAAGTTTTCACAGAATGTATATATCTGTTGCCGCTACAACAACAAATACTAACAATAAAATAAAATTTAAAAATAAGGGGGTCCCCATACAAAAGACTTGATATATTTGACGTTATACACGTTCTGTGAAAATTTCAACGCTACCTATTGCGGTTCGTGAGATACAGCCCGCTGACAGACGGACAGACGTAGGCTTAGTAATAGGGTTCCGTTGGCACCCTTTGGGTACGGAACCCTAAAAACATAATTTTGAACTATTCAGTGTACTCACCGGCTTCCCCTGCTGGTAGACATAGGTGCTGGGGTCCTTCTTGGTCTTTCCCTTGAGTTTGATGTACTGGATCACGTCTTGCCGCAGCAGCCTCCGTAGAACGGTCTCCGAGACCGTGTCCGGACGGAACGCGTCCACGCCTGGAGATGGACCAATCATTATACTATAGCCAACGAGAAGTGATACGAAAAAAAATAATAATTAAAGGTCATGGGGCAAAATCCGAACTGGTGATTTTAAATATAAGAGTATAATCCTGCCAGCCTTTACCAGGTGTCGCTAGCGACACACAGACCAGTAATATGGTCTGGGAGCTGAGAATGGATTGTATGGTACCCATGCCATAGTACAAGCGTTGCTTAGTTTGGGTATGGTCCCAAACTGTTCGTGTGTAAGTCGGGCGATATATTTAATTTTTTTTTATTTTTTTATTATCAACCTTATCTTATTTGGTCTGTGGCACCTTATTCAATAGAAAATAAAAGCAAGCAATATCAGTGAATAGAAGATGGGGGAGACCTTTGCCCAGCAGTGGGACACAGTTGGTAAAAAAACAATACTCACTGGTGCTCAAGAACTGGAATGTGGCGAGAGTCAGTTGCGGCGAGATGTGTATCCTCTGGTTCTCGTGGCGCTCCGCGAACGCGGCGAAGTCTTGAAGCTTATTTTGAGGCCGGTTGCGACGCCGCTTGGTGCGGTTGTCCACTGTTGGGAGTGGGGAAACCATAGACAGTAGGATTTTTTACCGCGTGGGCGTTATTGAAGTTTGCCCAAGCACCTTTTTATTTATTACTAGCTAGGACTTCGTACGCATACATTTTTGGAAAAGATTACCCGCGACTATTTCCACGTCGAATTTAATGGGTTTAAATTACTTTGCGCGGAATTCTAATTATTTTTCTAAAATAAAATTAGCCTAAGTTACTCTTTATAACATCGGCTATCTGCCAGTGAAAGTCCCGTAAAAATCAGTTCCACCGTTTCAGAGATTAGCCGGGACAAACATCCAAACAGACAGGCAGACAGACAAAAAAATATGTTTTTTTTTATTCAATTCATCAAATTCATTCAATATCAACTAGTTCGATTCCTGGCTACGAATATTGTTTTTTTCCAAAATTCAATGATGCAGGTTTAGTTTTCATCAAAATCGGTCCCGAGACTCCTTTGAGTACTTTTCGCTATTACTCGTAGTTTCGGATTTGGCCATCCACGCACACTTGAAAAATTCACCCTGTATAGTTTTTTAGATGTCGTCACCACCCTGTATATCACTTGTACTCACTGAACACATCAGTCTCGTCCACGATCTCGGCCTGTATCATCTCTTCAATGACGTCCTCTAGGGTGACCAGTCCTATGGTCTCGTAGAAGGGGTCGCCCTCGCCTTCGTTGTTGATGCGATGCACAAACGCCATATGGCCCTTATGACCTAGACAATGAGACAGGGAATACAATTTGAGAAACGCTCGTGTCCAAAGGAGAAGATTTTGAGTCCATGGGAGAAACATTCGTGTACAATGAAGAGACACTTGTGTCCAAAGCGACACCCGAATCTAAAGGAGAGGCACACGTGTCCAATGTAGACATTTCGTGTCCAAAATGCACAAACTCTTATCCAAAGGAGAGAATCGTGTCCAAAGGGAGATACACGAGTCCAATCGAGACATAAGCGTGTCCAAAAGACATATACTCGTATGAGAGAATCGTGTGGAAGTGTGTGTAAGGATAAACACTCGTGTCCAGAGCAGACACTCACTTCCAAAGAGGAGACGCTCGTGTCCACAGGAGAAACATTCGTGTCTAAAGGATAGAAACTCATACGATGGAAAGACTAATGTCCAAAGGAGATTCGAGACAAAAAGAGAAAGAAAACTCCGAAAATTCTTCCACCTCGTGTCCGAAGGAGACAATCGTGTCCAGGGAAGAGACTCTTGTGTTGTCATTTATAACAAAATTACAGGCTTTTAGAAGTCCCCCATCCTATAAGATCTCCCCCCCAGTAACTTACCTTCTTTGAACTGCTTAAACATGACGTCAAGGGTGACGTCCTCGAAGACGAAGTTACATGGGTTCTGGTAGTACTGGCAGAGCGTGCGCAGCGGGGTGTTGTCATCGGGGTCCACGAACGCCAGGTCCTTGATGAACAGCACCGTCACGATGTTGCCGCGGTGGCCCTCGTACACTGGGATGCGGGAGTATCCTGGACACGAGCACTCGTCATTATTAGGTGAAGGTTTAATAAGGGAAAGTAAACTGACGAAAGAGATATACGGAGCGAAAGTAAGGGATGCGTCGGAAGAGGGTGCCTAAGGAGAACTTTCATCATCATCATTTCAGCCAAAAGACGTCTACTGTTGGACATAGGCCTCCCTCCCCCAAGATGAATTGTCTCTTCCAGAAAGGTCAAGTTCGTGGCGTTAATGTGGATGAAGCAAAAGAGGTGTGTCAAATTCGTAGCAAGGCAATCAATAGTCTTTGCCTAACCCCGTGGGATACAGGCGTGAGTATAGATGTAAAAAACCCGATTTAAAACGTTTAAAATAAAAATTTGCCGTTTTAAACCCCAAATATCCCATTTAAACCGGTTTAAAACTCGCGAGGCCGTATGTTACAGTAACGCAGACGGAACGCGAAGAGTAACATAATAATAAGCGATACCAGTAACATAGAAGTAAGGGGCCATCCATTAATTATGTCACACGAATTTAATGATTTTTAGACCCCTCCCCCCCTTGTCACAGCTGGTCACATTTCGTCGACCCCTCCCCCCTCCCTTTACTTGAGACGTAATTTATGGATTGCCCCTAACCACAGAATAGATATGCACGCCCTAACGTACAAGTAGATAACGTACAAGCGGATTTTAGTGGTTATAATTCGACTATAATTTAAAAAATCGACGTTTAAAAAATCTTTACAATGTTTATAGGTACTCCGTCATATCCCAACCTAAAAATGTAGTTATAATTAAGAAAAACATAGTCATCAACACCAACCGTTTTAAATCGGAAAAAATGAATTATTTCGGTTTTAAACGGCTCTTTTCGTTTCAAACGGATTGGTTTGATTGATTTTAAACCGGCCTTACATCTATAGGCGTGAGTATACGTATGCATGTAAAATAAAGGCTAAAGGCAAGAAGCTCAGAAGGCATAGCCCTCTCCATAGCTCAGAGGGCTATGGAGAGGGCTATGCTCGGAGTTTTTTACGAGATCGAATCAGAAATGAGGAGATATGTAGACAAACCAAGGTCACCGACATAGCCCAGCGAATTAGTAGGCTGAAGTGGCATTGGGCGGAGCACATAGCCCATAGCCATAGCCCATGATGGCCGATGGGGCGGAAAGGTTCTTGAGTGGTGGCAACGTACCAGAAGACGCAGCGTGGGTAGCCCTACAAGGTGGACCGACGACCTAGTGAAGGTCGCGGGAAACCGCTGGATGCAAGGCACAGGACTGGTCGTTGTGGAAAATCTTGGGGGAGGCCTATGTCCAATAGAGGACGTCTTTAGGCTAACATCACTACATATTATAAAACAAAGTCCTCCGCCGCGTCTGTCTGTCTGTTCGCGATAAACTCAAAAACTACTGCACCGATTTTCTTGCTGTTTTCACCAATGTATAGAGTGGTTCTCGAGGTAAGTTTTAGTATATAATTTGTCAAGTTTTTGTATACACTGGCCAAAATATAATGATATATTTGTTGGAGGTGTCGGAAAAAAATAAGTCGTCTGGGAGCTTTCAACGAAAACGCTGCCTAGACCCTTTGAGATATAACAAAATGATGTATGGTGGAATTGTGTATCTTATATAGGTCAACAGAAAAGTCCGCGATGGCATGTCTATCTCTTAAGGATAACATACTATAGGTACCTATCCATTTTAATACTTTCCACGTGGGCGAAGCCGCGGACATCAGCTAGTGATGAATAAAGCAGTTAAGAAATTCACAAGAAACCTGTTTTTTTTGTACCTGTAACCTGTAACCTAATGCACATGACCTAATACATCGTTAGTGTAGTGTTAAATAGCCCTGTTGACACGCTGATTAGTACGTTAAGTATGTTATAATATTGTGTGATTATGCAATTTCCGATTCGGTACAGGTACTCGGTACATTTATTATCGATGAGATGTTAATTTTTGATACCAAGGTTCCTTTGGATACTAAATACGAAAAGAATCGTTTCGGCTGACGGATGGTATGGTACATTTTCTTACTTCGAAAGTGTTCCGGATTCTTTCGGAGTAGGGCACGAACGTAAATACATACTGGACTGTTCACTACTGCACAAAAAACGAGCCGAGCGAGAGGCCCCAGTCGGGACCGTGTCCCTCTCATTTCGAGTTGCCGTGCCAAAATAATATTATCGTTGGGTAGTGATTGTTAGTTTTTAAATCAAGCAAATAAATTAATTTATTATTTATCGTGACTATTGTTTTATCATATTAACAATAGTTCGTTTTTCTGTCTAAGAATTGTCTAGGTATAATAGACCTTAAGGCAGCAGAATTAAGTTGAATTTCTTCTTAACCAAAAACTCAACTTGTCTATCCTCTATTAAAAGATCCTTGGAGTAGGGTCCACGAAAGAAGAAACGTCAAATCACGACTATCGAATCCGAACTTCGGATCCGAAACGCCAGCAGTCCACTGGCTAACAATATGCGAATCGCCAAGAATTCACGATTTATAATGATGAATTCACGAAGATAATAATTATTAGAGACCAGTGAGGGGGGGAGGGGGTCGCCGAAATGTGACATTGTGTGACAAGGGGTGGGAGGGGTCCTAAGTTTCGTGACGTCACATTTAAAAATCTCTATATCCAAGTACTAAAACCGAAATTTTAACTGTTAACAAAAATTTTAAAATTTTTCGAAAATTGTAATAATATGTGACGTCACACTAGAGGGGGGGAGTCTCACAAATGTGACCAGCTGTGACGGGGGGGGGGCGGGTCAAAAAGCATGAAATTCGTGTGACGTAATTTATGGATGAACCCAGTTCCGTTTCTTTTGAGTAGCGCGTCGAACGAAAGGCCTAAGACTACAAGTCTTAAGACTAGGACTCACCAGACTTGACGATCTCGGACATAGTCTCGAAGTCTAGCACCGAGCTGATTGGCAGCATGAACACATCTTCCAACTTCGTCATAACATCAGAGACGGTCTTCTTGCGGAGTTCCAGCGCACCAGATATTATATTCACCTCGTCCTTGTCTAAATCATTGACATCTGTGGTCACCTGACAGAGAAAGGAGATCTTATACAAAACTAGCTTCTCCCCGCGGCTTCGCTTGCGCAGATTTTCGATTCAAATTTCAAAAACATCTAAATTCTAATATTCGCTTACGCTTACGGGGGCACTTACAAATTGCAATGTATAACTTAATGGGAATCAATACTAGGTCAACAAATCAACTCATAACCAACACTATAGTTAAAACTAAGCTTTCTTATCAATATATGTAGTTTTGAAATCATCGAAATCGGTCCATCCGTTACGATTTTTTAACACATTTTATATAATGTGCGGCATGTGCATGTGACGACACACGGGACTGTCGGATTGAATGCGCGCTGTACCCGCGTCGGTCCGCGCCGCCGTTCATTACAAAGCGCGCGTGAACCAAATGACGTCACAACATCCGCGCGCGAACTTCGCTAGTAATTTAGGCACAGCTTCGTCAATTTCTGTCGTAGACCAAATTTTTTTGCAATGTATGTTATGGATTTCTTAGCTCTATAAATCTGCGTTCTCGACTAAATTCGTTACGGAAACGCATTCTACCGCCGGATCTGAAACGCGACCTCGTCTGAGAAGATCCGCAAGACACTCAGCGCGGCGGGCTTGTCTTTTTTACATGGATTGTAAACATATACAGGGTGAAATTGAAATCATGGGCTTTTAAATGGTGATTCTATACATAATTCCGAATAATTAGGGAATATTAATCTCACAAAAAACATTCGGCGACAAGGTTCACCACCTGTCACGTTGGGTTCTGACTATCTGGTGAAACGTGGGCTTTGAGTTGGTTAATACCTCCACAATGTGGTGGTGTATGGGCACTCAAGCCTCTGACTACCCCCGAATGGGGATAAAAGTCGTAAAGTTACATTTTTTTTTCAAAAAACATTTTCATGTAAAAAATGTTACCAAAACGAGACCAGACCGCACTGTTAAAAAGTTATCAGATCTCATTTAGAGCCAAGCTTGTAACTCCACACGCCCTAACTCCGCAAGCCTAAAGCCTACGTTGAGGGCGATGTTGGTATTGTGTTGTGTACAATCCCTATGGTGTGTGGTGGGTTGTTGTATTTTTAAAACACCGTAATCTACTCCAAATCGTGTAATAAATGGTTGTTAATAATAATAAAATTAACACGGTGCGTGCGTTGAATAAATAAATAAATATAACGTCACGACTTTTATCCCCATTCGGGGGTAGTCAGAGGCTTGAGTGGCCATACACCACCACATCGTGGAGGTATTAAGCCAACTCAAAGCCCACGTTTCACCAGATAGTCAGAACCCAACGTGACAGGTGGTGAACCTTGTCGCCGTGTATACAGGAACTGACTATTACCTAATCCCGGGGGATAGGTAGGTTTCCTCAAGATGTTTTCCCTCACCGTAAGCGAACTGTAACTCGTAACTAACTGTAACTGCGTGCGTTGAGAATAGAGATAATAGACAATGATGGCGGATATGGCAGCTAGTGACGTAAACGTCGTCGTGTTGCCATGATGCGCCGCGTATTAGTTCCGCAACAATGGCGCTAGTGGTCGGCTAGTCAGCCGGAACATGTGTTGGTCTTATTGGTTGATATCTCTTTACCCGAGTATCAGCAGTAACATAAGATAACAAAGTCTACACCTTATAGTCATAAAAACTAAAACCCGACTACTGAACAATCGCGCTCTAAAAAGTATGAAACAAGAAAATATCCTCATCTAGAGGATAGCCGTGGTCCGTGTTCATATGCCATTTGGCCCTAAAGGACCTACACGGACCACGGCTATCCTCTAGATGAGGATATTTTCTTGTTTCATACTTTTTAGAGCGCGATTGTTCAGTAGTCGGGTTTTAGTTTTTAAACTTACTTTTTATTTAATTATTTTGGAGTTATAGGTAACAATATATATATTTTTGAAATGTGATCATCAAGCTCTTTCATTTGATACCCCACACGGTTTTATTAAAACATGTTTTTTTTTTTAGTTCATGACATTATGTCCTCTAGAGGGCGCCATATGCAATTTTATGTGACGTCACATAGCCTATAACCAGCGCGCCATTAAGCCGCTTCTAACGATACCTCATTTGTCAAATTGCGACAAGTAGTTTGGAAGTTAGGTGGGAACAGATGCACATACATACATACATACATACGTACATACATACATACATACATACATACATACATACCGGTCAAAATCATAACCCTCCGCCGTAGTCGGGTAAAAATATGTGGCTGTGGCAATTAATTTTTTATTTATTTATTCATTTATTGATCAATCATTATTTAATAATTATTCATTTATTATTATTTAATATCTTATGTATATTAGTGTTGGTATATTTTAATGACTTACTTTGACAAGTTCCTTGAGTCTTTCCCTGTTGTACACGTTGCCGATCTCTTCGCCTAGGAAGTAGTCCAAGAGCTTGCTGATCGGGAACGCCAATGGGGCCGTCAACGCCATCACGGACTGGTGGGTTAAACAACCAGTTATAATATAGAAATCAAGAATATATTACGGGCCCGTTAGCGTGGTTGGCGCGGAGGCGCCTTTCACGCTACAGGTCGTAGGTTCGATTCCTACCCGGGACATTTGTGTGCATGAACATGTCTGTATGTCCCGAGTCTGGGTGTATATGTATATTAAGTATGTATTTACAAATAAAAAAGTAGTATATGTAGTAATATCTGTTATCTGGTTTCCATAGTACAAGCTCTGCTTAGTTTGGTATCAGGTAGCCGTGTGTAAAAAAATGTCCCAGGATATTATTATTATTATTATTATATAGATAGAAAAAATAATTGTGACTAAAAAAAATAACATTCATTCTATTATTTTAAGCAAAGGATCTGCAAATAATATCTCTGACACGGCTTAAAATATAAAATGTTTTGTATTTCAAGCAGAATAAACATAGTTTAACTTAGAGTAGATCTAATAAGTTATCTTATAGGGCACGGATAATATCTTTTTTTGAGTAGAGGGTCTGCAATAAGGTGTTTCTCACGCGGCTTAACTTAATATAACATTTTATTTTAGGCCGCGGATTAACCGGCTTAAAATAGTTTTATAAATATTTTTAGCCGAAGCACTGGAATAAAGTTTATCTTACGCGGCATAACATAGAAAGTCTCTATTACTTTAAGCCGAGGACCTGAATTGATCTCTCACGCGGCATAAAATGGAAGCCGATGACTTCCAGTTATATCTCTCGCACGGCATAAAATGGAAAAAACATAAATTTAAAGCATCTTACCTTAGTTATCATGATGCTCCTAGCACCCACCATGAGTCCGTGCCGGGAGCATATCGCTTGCGGTGTAATCTCGCCCAGCAACACTATAGCCAATGTGGATACTATAACCGCGAACAATCCAGATGTCAACTCATCCAGTAGTATCGTAAACGTACTGTTAACAGCCACGTTACCCAGTAGAATGGAACACAGTAAGTAGTTCCCGTGATCTCTGACTGGCATGATCGCTCTCGCATACTTCCTTTCTTGCTCAGTCCCAGTATTCGAGATAATCTTCAACTCTGTTCTGTCCAGCGACATTAAGCCTAGATTTAAGCCGGAAAATAACGCTGAGAACGTTAGACAAGTGAGAATTAATGATATAGAGAACCATAGAGGTAATAAGGAGTTGTGGGAGGCGAACATTTTGTAGGATTCGGTGCCCTGGTGGAGATATTTCTCCTCGTCTTTGAAGGGGTCGTTGACGCCGAATTGGAGGTTTTTAGCGCAGATGTACAGCTTAGAGCTGGTGATGGGTGATGGTACTATGATGTCGAAGAGAGCGGTGCGCGGTTTTAGCGAGCCTTCTTTAACCTGTAAGAGAATGGAATAGTTATCTATCTTCTTCTTCTATTATACAGGGTGGTGACGACATCATGACAATAATTGGAACCACATACTGGGTATCACATTAATAGTTCGCACATAAAATATTATTAAATTATATTCAAAGATATTGCCACGGGATTGCTTTTTCATTTTGACTATTTTTCTTTACGCCTACAAAGATACCGCTAAAAACACAGACACCGAAGCGATGTTGCCACGCTTGTACTTACAGGTCAGTCTATGAGGTCGGTAGACGTTTATAAAGAGTGTTGTGTTTCGTTTAGACTATTTCCGCATTTAATTTGTTTGAAATTTTTAAATATTTGACTTTGTTGTAAACCTAATTTTATAATTATAATGTGTTGTGATTGACTAGCAGGGATCGTGTTTTAATTTACTGTCACTATGTCGTCACCACCCTGTATAAACTGCTGTGCGTTGATATATCAACGCACAGCCTAAACCGCTGGTCCTAGAGAAATGAAATTAGGCGGGTGTGTTCTTTGTGAAGTGTACCCACCCTACCCCACCACTAAGAAATGGTTTTTCGAAATTCCACCCCCAAAAAGTACATAGCCTATGTCCTTCTCCACTGTCCTATCTAAAATTCATCAAAATTGGTTCAGCGGTTAAGTCGTGCAAACTTAACAGACACACAGAGTTACTTTTGCATTTATAATATTATTAAGTATAAGTATAGATACAACAAAAAATATTCTGATGTTCCCCTATTGTCGACCGATTTAATGTCACTTTGGCATTATGCCAAAGGGTGAGCTATGTTTCGCCAGACATTCTTTGAGTTCAAGGTCTGTCCAGACACGCCCCAATTCCATTAGACATTGATCCAACCTATTTCTAGATAGGGGTATTTCCACAGACGTAGGTCTAAATAGATGCCCCAAGTATATGAAATGAAATGAAATGAAAAATATTTATTCAGCACAGCAGTACACACATTATAGGAAAAGAACAGCACGTATAAAAGAAGTAAAATAGATGGACATAAAGTTTAAGAAAGCTATATTCCCTACAGTGTGAGCCGTGCTGAAAGGCATTTGGCTCAGCATGTGCTGGAGGGGAACGAGGTCTCCTCCAGCGCTGATTTTCAGCCAAAGCCTCCTCATACCCTATCTTACATACAACCTTGGCTACCCAAATGTAAATAAAACATACAGTGCACGACGCACTTAGCTATTACAACAAAATAAGTACTTACACTTAATAATAAATATAATATATGTACTTTGAGTGCCAAAATGTGCATAAAAGGCAGTGCATATGCAGTTTATTCAGTCCGCGCTCCACCGCTGTTGGTGCCGTACATCATACGACATTAAAAAAATGCCTAGTTGTGCCGTATTGAGCTGTAAAAACTCCTAAAGTTGACCGAGATAAAAGGATAAAAGGCTCACAGTAGGTAGAACCATAGAGTAAAGACTTAAGAAAGAGATGGCCTTATTATTGTTATATATAACGTCACGACTTTTTATCCCCATTCGGGGGTAGTCAGAGGCTTGAGTGGCCATACACCACCACATTGTGGAGGTATTAACCAACTCAAAGCCCACGTTTCACCAGATAGTCAGAACCCAACGTGACAGGTGGTGAACCTTGTCGCCGTGTATACAGAAACTGACTATTACCTAATCCCGAGGGATAGGTAGGTTTCCTCACGATGTTTTCCCTCACCGTAAGTGAACTGTAAATTATGCACATACATGAAAATTCATCCATTGGTGCATGCCCCACCGGGGATCGAACCTGAGATCTTCTGATTAAGCCCTTATTAGATTTCTCTATTAAACAACGCGTGGTAATTTGCACGGGATGGCGCGGGTGGTGGGGGTTAAGAAATGCGTGGCATCTATCTACCGGGAAATAGCTGAACTACTCGCTTCGTTTTATGTCGATGTTAGTACGTAGTTTAATTATTTGCACTAGATGTCACTAAGTGTATGATCATGAAAAATTACGTACAAAGGGACGCCATCTAGTGTCGAATATAATTATATTTGGGATGCGAACGTTGGCAAGACGTCTGCACAAGACGAACGCTAATAGCACACTGACTTAAGCCACGCCTACTGTGATTACGTCACCGGCCTAGTTGTGCGATGTTTAAGCAACGCGGCTTAGCTGCTTAGACCCAGTCCTTTAGTATTAGGTTCATGGGTAGAACAAAAGTTTTCATACATTGGTTGTGACATGCGTCATCTATTTAGATCTATGTCTGTGGGCATTTCATATCCACAGGGGCGGATCATAATCATCATAATCTACTCACCATGTATTCCCCTTTGAGGAGGAACTTGCAGGGTTGGCCATAGGGCTGCTCCTCGTGGGTGAAGGCAATAACTGTCCTAGCAGTCAGCCCGTCACCAAATAACCTGGAATTTCAACCTTTTTTTATATGACTAAGGGGGAAAACAAGCCTACGGCTCAAGTTACCGTAGCCGTAGCCTCAGTCTATCTAATATACCTGGATGGTTTTTTTTTAAATAAGACCGCGGTGGCAAAAAAGCGTCCGGCCCGCCTGATGTTAAGCAGTTACCGTAGCCTATAGATGCTTACAATACCAAAGGCATTGCTCGCACATTGCCCACCTGAAGGGGAGTGGGATGGAGGGAGGGGGACGGGGGTGGGCTTACGGCACTCTCACTCATCGTACGAAACGCAGTTGTAATAGCTACTTGACGCCGATCTTCTGTGAGAGGATGGTACTACCCCGGTCGAGCCAGCCCGTGTATGAGCTGCAGTCAATTGGCTACAGCTTGACTCTACCACCAATGGTCTCTATCTCATAGCCAGCTGCAATCACTGATCGGTAAACGATCTAAGGTTAAGCAACGCTTGGACAGGTCAGTCAGAGATGGGTGACCATTTAGTGGCATTTGAACTGAGCGTCTCCGTGCTTCGGAGGGCACGTAAAAAGTCGGTCCCGGTTTTTGTCATCTAGGCAGTCGTTAAGCCGTGTCAGAGGCCGCCCGGCTTGAAACACTCTGACACCAGGTACCAGGGAACCATACGATAAGAAGAGATATCTTACTAGTATTTACTTACCTTAGCGTAACACCGTAATCAGCCAACACGCTCGGTACTCCGTCCTCAATAATCTTCGGCTCCTTCTCCGATTCCTCAATCCTCACGCCCTCAATATTGACCATCACAGTACTACCTATCACGTTTGAGTAATCCATATCACTAAACTGCCTAGACTTCCTGTGTCGCTCATTCGAAATTCTCTCGAAATTCTCTGTCGTTACTTGTAGAGTTTCCGAATCGTTATCATCTTTCGTGACTTTTATATCACCAGTAATTTCTCTGATTCTTCTACGGTGTCTATCGTTAGAATTTTCTGCGGATATTTCGGAATCGTTATCATCTTCCGTCTCTTTCGTGTTAGACATCATTTGTCGTGTCCTATCGTGTCTGTCGTCAAAATTGTCTTCGAAATTTTCAGAAGACATTTCCGAATCGTTATTTTCTTTCGCGTCTTGCTTGGGTTTTCCGACATATTTATCGTTAGAATTTTCTTCGAAATTTTCTTTGGAAATTTCTGCAATTTCTTTATCGTTAACTGGGTTAATAACTTTTAACTTAGCTTTAAACTTTTGGTTAGAATTAGATGTATCTTGAAGTCTTTTATCATCAGATTTTTCAGAAGAAATATCTGAGGTTTCTTCATCATGTGTATCTCTCACAAATCTTTTAATAGCGTTTGCTGTATTTTCTGCGTTCTTCGTCCATTTACTTTCTGAAATCTTATCATGTACATCGTTTAAAGGCACATATATGTCGTTATGTAGTATTTCTATGTTATTTCTCTCTTCTTTAGTAAGTTTGGGGACGTTGGGTAATGTATTGATATCGATATCGTGAGACAAATCTGCCCATGAAGCGTTAGCATTTGTGATTTGCGAGTTTTGTTCTGGTCTGTGAACAAAGTATACTTATAAATATATCTTAATTTATAACCATCGTACGGTTTAAAAATGAACTGCGCTCGTACGTTCTGTACGTCTGTCGTAAAATTTCCAACATAAGCTGAGCTCGGGATTAGGTAATAGTCAGTTCCTGTATACACGGCGACAAGGTTCACCACCTGTCACGTTGGGTTCTGACTATCTGGCGAACCGTGGGCTTTGAGTTGGCTTAATACCTCCACAATGTGGTTGTGTATGGCCACTCGAGCCTCTGACTACCCCCGAATGGGGATAAAAGCCGTGACGTATATGTTACCTTAAGCTGAGTTCTGTTTGTTATTGACACCCGTAATTAAGACAGCTCAGCTTATGTTGGGAATGGTACCATGGGCGTGCAGATGACCGTGTATACTGTGATCCTATATCTAAGCAAGTCGTGGTGTTTCCTTAGTTAGAGCCGGTTTCAGAATTGTCAGATAACTTTTATCCACCAGATAAATATGTCGTTTTGATAAATATTAAATAAATATCGCCAGACTTACACACCAACTGTATGGTCCCAAACTAAGCAACGCTTGTACTATGGGTACTGTACAATGGACTGGGGGCGATCCCAGTGACACCCAGACCAGGGTAAATTACGTAGAGGCCGTTTCCGAAATTTGCCTCTGTCGGGAATCGAACCCGCAACCATCCGATGCAGTGAGCCGAGCGGCCATCGATCGAACCACTACGCCAAGCGGTCGTCAAGCACGTAAGGATTACTCATCACCTGCGTTTTATTCTATTACGATGATCGTAAAAACACAATAAAACTATTCGAAATGCGTTTGAAACGCCGAACAATACTGAACATTACATCATTGTGTGAAAAAAACATGGACAAGTGCGAACAGACTAGCGTTCTGAGGGTTCCGTACAAACTTAATAGGGGTTGAATTTTCGAAAACGGAGAAAATTCTATTTTTTATTTGTAATGAGTAGCCGAAATACAAATTTTCATGTCTCTAGTTTCACAAAAAATGTATCCTAATACAAACTTTACCCGCTTAGAGGTGGAATTTTCTATAATTATTTCTAAGTGGAAGCCTACACTACAAAATTACAGACGGTCAGACAGACAGACGGACACAAAGTGATCCTGCGAGACACGGAACCCTAAAATGTAATCGGGCATATGAATTCGATTGTTGCACCAATGATGTTAACTGCTCTTTATAGCAATGGCAGTTGAAATGTGCGAAGTAGTTAATGTAAAATGAGATACAGCAGGCAGTAAAATCAATCAAAAATAACATTTCTCGTTCGGCTGACAGATATATATATATAAAGTCTGTTTCAATCAGAAAAAAAAACTTTGTAAACAAAGAAACGTCAAAGTGCTTAAATAGTTTTAGTGATGTGCCTATTGCATACTATAACGAATATGAACGAATGAGTGAATGGATTATTTTCATTCGATGGAATAAACTTGATTAGAAGGTATCGGCTTCTTTACGTCAACTTATAGAAATATAGTTATTAAATGAAATCAATAATCTATGCATAATAAAACTTATTATAAATTTAATATTAGTATAGGGCTTTTATTAGAATTTAACTATTGTTATGCATTAAAATATAGTGTGTACATAATTATAACAAACAAAAGAACTAATTTATTAGAATCATCAGTACGTATGATGCCGACAGTCGAGATAAATACGGGCTGGACAATAAATCAACAAAATAATAAATAAAAGAGGTAATTTTTACTATGATTATAACTACGCTCGTGGCACACGAGACCATAAAACGTTGCTGGAATATTACGCGCTCCCTTGCACTTACGGATCTTATGGGCGGGCCCATAAGTACAAAGGAGCGCGCAATATGCTCAAGTTTTATGGTCCAAAATTATTTAAAAAAAAATCTTAATAACACTGACTGTAGGCCTCATAAGAAGGCTCAAGGTCACTCAGAGAGCTATGGAGAGGGCTATGCTCGGAGTTTCTCTACGTGATCGAATCAGAAATGAGGAGATACGTAGACAAACCAAGGTCACCGATATAGCATTGCGAATTAGTAAGCTGAAGTGGCAGTGGGCGGGGCACATAGCTCGGAGAACTGATGACCGATGGGGCAGAAACGTTCTTGAGTGGTGACCACGTACCGGAAGACGCAGCGTGGGTAGGCTCCCGACAAGGTGAACCGACGACCTAGTGAAGGTCGCGGGAAACCGCTGGATGCAAGTGGCACAGGACCGGTCGTTGTGGAAAACCTTGGGGAAGGCCTATGTCCAACAGTGGACGTCTTTTGGCTGAAATGATGATGATGACCTAATAACATCAAATTTATCTCTATGGGCCTCTACGTGATGGACCCGTGTCCTCATGCAAGCCTTCTAAAGGTCCAGGTTTAGCCCGAGTGGTCAAAATAGAGAAACATAATAATAATAATTTATTTCAAGTTAAACACTCAATATACAGTCAAAAAGACATTTAAGTAAAATAAATTTGAGATTAAAATATAGTGTAAACTGCAAATTGCACTCGTTGTAACATAGAAGTAGAAACAAATCGGTAAGAAATAAAAATTAAATGAATTTTCTTAATTTCTGTTTTTAAAACTACCTGAAAATGCAGTGGGCATATTGGCATAATGGCCTAGAATTCCTTTGCCTCTACACTTTTTTGAATCTGTTTTTCATTCATTCAATATGGTACAAATCGGCACTTCACTAAAGCATTGGAAAAAAAAAACAACAAACTTATTAAAATTTTATAAGTTTAATTTATACGTGTTTTAGTTGAAATTACAATCTAAAACGAGTGTAATATGAAGGCGACAGTATTTCCGAAGATTCCCACATCAGAATTTAATGTAGTGAAAACGAAATAAGTGTGAAATCGTCGATTTTGTGTTGAGTGATGGTTTGTTTACAAAGTTTTTTTTTCTGATTGAAACAGACTTTATATAACGTCACGACTTTTATCCCCATTCGGGGGTAGTCAGAGACTTGAGTGGCCATACACCACCACATTGTGGAGGTATTAACCAACTCAAAGCCCACGTTTCACCAGATGGTCAGAACCCAACGTGACAGGTGGTGAACCTTGTCGCCGTGTGTACAGGAACTGACTATTACCTAATCCCGAGGGATAGGTAGGTTTCCTCACGACGTTTCGGCGGACAGATGTTAATACATTTTCCTAGTCCGAAAGTGTTCGTATTCGATAGTCGTTATTTTTTTCGTGGACCCTACTCCGAAAGAATTTCGGAGTGTAGGAAAACGTACCATCCGTCGGCCGAAACGTTTCGTTTCCAATTTCGGAGTAGCCTGTCCGTCATCAGATGAGTCACGTGGAACAATGCACGCACAACTTTCATTGGCTTCAGGGACGTGGAATACGTCACGTACCATCACGCGACTGACGTCATCATGTCCCGTCAACTATGAAATGTTCAATGAAATTTTGCTATTTTCATAGCCTGCATACCTACTATCACGATTGTAAAACTATTTAGAACTGTTTAAGTACTTAAATTACTTATGAGTTGCTAGCATGTCCACTACTATTTCTATGGCGGCTCATACACGACGCTACCCAAAAGAAACTACTAAGGCCCGCCTCATACATACGGAATTTCCGTAAGGAATTCCGTTTCGAAACATTTGGATGGATTTACTGCGTTCGGAATCCCCGATTCGATATTTCGAAACGGAATTCCGTACGGAAAATTCCATATGTATGTGGCGCATAGAGTAAAGACTAAAGATAGAGGTGCCCTTATTAGATTTCCCTATGAAACAACGCGTGGAAATTTTGCGCGGGGTGGCGCGGGTGGTGGGGGTTAAAAACTGGGAGGGCAATTTATAAGCTCCGCCCCCCCGATCTACCGGTAAATAGCATAACTAGTGGGTTCGTTTTATTTCGATGTTAGTACGTAGTTTAACTTTTCACACTAGATGTCACTAAGTGTAGGTTCATATAAAAAACGTACCGAGCGTCGCCATCTAGTGTCGAATAGAATTATATTTGGGATGCGAACGTTGGCAAGACGTCTGCACAGGACGAACGCCAACAGCACACTGACTTAAGCCACGCCTACTGTGATGACGTCACCGGCCGAGCTGTGCGATGTAATAGCAACGCGGCCTGGTAGCTTAGACCCAGTCCTTTATTTGGTTCGTCTATGATGTGGCGGGCCTTAGTTATTAGTAGCGCGCGACTTTCGAGATTTTTTCTGCACCGTGTACCTATTGTCATTGTGTTTTGTTTTTTATATGGAGTCAGTTCAGTTTCTTTTGAGTAACGTCATGGACGAATGGCCTAAGGATTGTCGCCGAATCGAGTGCTCACTAGACAAAGAGACAGCGATGTCTGCGAGAGGGTGGTACTCCCTCGATCGAGCCCGCCCGTATACGAGCTGCAGTCAATTGGCTACAGCTTGCATCCATCACCAATACATCGCGATTTCCGTAGCCCCGCCGCGCCGAGAATCGAACCCGTAACCACCCGGTGCCTACGCTCGAACCTGCTTCAATCTAGTGACCGCGTACGTCAGATAAATAAATATGTACGAATCTAAATATAATTTTTTCATGATGGATATGTGACGCAAAAAATGGCCTTCGCAATTCAATATCCATAAATTCTATATTCGTTCACCAAATAGGAAGACTTCGCTCGCACTAGTTACGTTGAGGCCCCATTAGCGCGTTGCGTTGCGTCGTCGCATGATTTTGTACTGGCGCATCACCCTCCCCTGCTTCGTCTTTCACCCGTCGACCCTTTGATCCGTTGAGACGACGCAACGCAACGGGCTAGTGGGGCCTCGCCCTTAGGGTCATCGCAAACACGCTACTTTTAGTCGATAGTACGATTTAGTCGCTTTTTATAAGCTCAATGCAGCGAGCAGTCGCGAAACCGCGCGACTTTGATACCTACTGCGATCGAACTCAGAGAGTCGCCAAAACGCGATGCAGTCGCAAAATCGACGATCGCCGATGCAAAAAGTAGCATGTCTGCGGTGGCCCTTAGGTACCTATGTATGATTGTAGATAAAATTGCGTGATCGAAGAACAGATAGTGGTACCATTATTACGATTTGTTAGCTCTACGACCGATCGTTTGGTCTGGTAACACCCGATCGATCGTCGATCGTCGATCGATGGTAGGATGGATTAGCCGACGTCGATCAATAGTATAGGTGTGGTAGAAATTATCGATTGACGGGCCCGTTAGCGTGGCTGGCGCGGAGGCGCCTTTCACGCTGCAGGTCGTAGGTTTGATTCCTACCCGGGACATGCATTTGTGTGCATGAACATGTCTGTATGTCCCGAGTCTGGGTGTATATGTATATTAAGAATGTATTTACAAATAAAAAAGTAGTATATGTATTAATATCAGTTATCTGGTTTCCATAGTACAAGCTCTGCTTAGTTTGGGATCAGGTAGCCGTGTGTACAAAAATGTCCCAGGATATTATTATTACGTCGACTAATTCATTCCACTATCGATCGACGATCGATCAATTAGTCTGGTAGTGAGACAGTCGGTAGGTCAACAAACGACGGTTGATTGATTGGTATTTAAGGTGTCAGGGTGACACCAATCGATCGACTGTCGTTCGATGTTCGATCGACTGTCGTTCGATGTTCGATCGACTGTCGATCAACGTCGTTCCACCTTACAAATGTCTTTGCTATCATCGATCGATGGATCGATCGACCGTCGTTCGAATGGTTCGGTAGCATTCAATCTTCCAATTTAGGGGCTGTTCTACCGATATACTGAAAACAAGTGATTTGTTCACGATTTTCGAGAATAGAGCAAAATTCTTCCGATTTTTCTACTGACTTCTACATTTTCAAGTGCTAGGTCTTTTTACACGACTGTCCAAAAAAGGAGTGTATTGTTTTCAGGGTTCATGTATGTGAGATCTTTTAACCCACTATAACTTTTAAATGTCTAAACAGATTTAGACGTATGGGGTATTGTTAGAATACTTATATCATCCTGAGTAACACTTGCCATGGTAACATTTAGTATAAGCTGAGCCCTCTAAATTACGGGTGTCAATAATAAACAGTGACGCTTATGTTGGAGATGTTACCATAGATGTGCAGGCGATGCTTAGTTTGGAACTTTACTTGAAATTTCAATTAAAATCACATCCATATAAAGGGAGTGATTCTAAATTGATGTCATGTAAATAAATTAAACTGCATTAGTTCAATTAATATACAAAGCTACAGATTGTATGTTGTTGATAGGAGCAAGTGGGAATAGGGTTGGGGATCCCCCCTCCTCCCCTTGATGGAGGGGAGGCATTTATATCTATTGGTGCGTTCCATTCAACGTATTTTTTGTTAATTTCGTTATTTTTGTTCATAAATGTCGTTCCACTTGAACCAGCTTGTACTGAAAGTGATGATTATTATAGTTTTTAACAGTTTTTGTGAACGAAAATAACAAAAAATTCGGTGAATGGAACGCAGCATATGTATAGAGAGAATACAGGCTAAACATTAATTAATTTTAATGGAATATAAAAATGAATTAAATTGGAATAATCACTGAAAAATTTAAAATAAAGATGTTTTGTCTACACTGCCAGCATTTACGACATACCTTACTTGCTTTTAGGTATATACAAAGGTTTTTTTGTTGTTGTTCCTGTTCGGAAACATACAAAAGTGTGATAGTGGAGTGAATAAGACTATTTATTATTTAGGAACAAAGAATATTTTTAAACTTACAATTTATCATTTTTAAGATCCAGATAGTATTCAGCACCTTGATGCACCCATTTCCCGCCGAACGGGCTGTTCCTTACACTATTTTCGTATAAACAAAAATATATTCTCGTATCCGCGAAAGGTAAAACTAATTCAAGCTTGCTTAACCATTGCGTTGTTAAAACCTCCCTTAGTACATAATTGGAGAAAATGACGTCACAATTACCACCCCTTGAACCTTCCACAGGGGTCAGTCTCCAAGAATAATGCCCCAGGAATTCACCACCCTTAAAATTAAGTAAATATTTACAATATATTCCATCACATATTTTACTGTCCACTGTAAACGTTATTATCCTTGGTTCAAACAGATTATTATCGTCCGCGTGCACGTAAATAAACACACACACTAATAATACACAAGTCCGCAACACATTAAACGCCGGTGCCATTTTTGCGAGACGCAAAAATTGAAAAATAAAACAACGAGACCGCGTCGATATCTATGACGACATAATTTGCAGACTGACAGTTCGGCGGCAATTGTTGCCGGAACTGCGGAGTTTTGAAAAGAAGTGTTGTCATATCCCGTTTACATATTATTATTATTGATTTATGATGATTACTTATTATTAATTAGTAGCATTTAATTTAACCGATTCTAGATAAATATAATGGACATTTTTACTTATGTAAGCAACACAACCAATCAAAATAGGAAATTATCCATTTAATTAATATTTATTTTGATTTCACCTAGTTGACCTTGAAATTGCGGTAACGTCCAGAAACTATATTATTTTTTAGTTTATAAAACAGCTAAAGTAAATGCGTTTTATGCCTATAGGAAGAAAAACTTGCCTTTATTATTTTATGATTTATTTTCTAACGCCTATTATGATTTATTTATTCTCATTTTCTGAACGCACGCTGTCAATGTTTTGTCACGTTGGCTAACCTGTTATATTGAGATCATGTTCGGATACAAAAGTAAATCCAATAACTTTTCTTGACATTTCATCCACCATATGATTACAATATATCCGAACGGAACTCGAATAAATGTCACAAGTTTTTCACACCCACTGTCAATGTTATTCTCTTCACTTTCTATTCTATGCAATAAGAAAGAAATAGAAAGATCTAATCTAGTATAGCAACAAAAACACAATCGTGATTTGGTATCGTAGTAGAACTCCGATTGGTTTGTCGTTCGTCGAGTTCAGCGACCATTTGGCAAGACGAGAATACTAAAGTCAGAAAACCTGTGTGTTGGCCGTATTTTAGTCAAAAGAACAATCCGTACACCTAATTTTGTAATTATAATGAGATCGTCATATAAATATTCATTCAATTAACCCAATTACGTGTCAAAGTGCACAAATCTTTTGTTCTGTTCTGTTACATCATGAGTGTTCACTTTTCGATTGAAAAGAATTGATTTTTTTCTTTGAGAAGTACATTTTGAGAGTTAAATTATGGAGGTGAGGGGTTCTGGAGATGGGGCTGCGTCGGGGGAGTACGTCAGGCCTCCATCTAAAAGATATTCTTGGGCTGAAGTGAGACAAGCAGTCCATGATTTGAGGAAGGAATTATCATCGTTGGCGACCATGGTACCTATGGCTATAAGCTTCAGGAAGCTGGGTAATGGGAAGACGAGGATATATTTCCTGAAGACTCCGCAGAATGGCTGGGAAATTACTTTATTGTACACCGATATCACTCCGACACAACAGCCAAACAATGCAAGGTAAGAACTATCATGTTTTATTTATTAGACTAGGTTTTACACATGGCTGCACCTGGACAACCTTTGTTTAGTATAGTCCTACCACTAAATACTCAGAACTCAACACAATTTATGATCAGCCATGTCACCCAAACAAAAAATTATTAGAGATGCAACGGATATCTGACCAGTATCCAGTATCTGGCCTATCCAGCCAGCTACAGGTATAATAAAGTTAAAAAATATTAAAAGTCACCTACCTATCCCTCGGGATTAGGTAATAGTCAGTTCCTGTATACACGGCGACAAGGTTCACCACCTGTTACATTGGGTTCTGACGATTTGGTGAAACATGGGCTTTGAGTTGGTTAATACCTCCACAATGTGGTGGTGTATAGCCACTCAAGCCTCTGACTACCCCCGAATGGGGACAAAGTTGTGACATTATATATTTTTTTAAAGTCATTAGAATCAGAGCTTATCCTTATATACTTACAAACTTGATGAGTAAATAAGTAGTTAAAATCAACAAGAGAATTTGTAAATAAATAACTCAATTTGTTTAGCACTGGTAGGTAATAAATGGCTTCACTTATTGTTGTACATAAGACCCGCTTCTGAAAAAGGCTTTCGCTAAACACATTACTGCACAGCACTCAAATATATAGTTTTAGAAAATTTGCTAAGAACTGGATATTAGTCACCACAACAGACAGTTGACGCCAACTATCCGATGGCCGAATATCCTGCTATCCAGCTGCTGGATAGCCCAGATATCCGGTATCCGTCCAAATCACTATCTTGCATCGATGAATAATAATATATCTCAAATTGCCCTATCCCTCGGGATTAGGTAATAGTCAGTTCCTGTATACACGGCGACAAGGTTCACCACCTGTCACATTGGGTTCTGACTATCTGGTGAAACGTGGGCTATGAGTTGGTGGAGGTATCCACAATGTGGTGGTGTATGGCCACTCAAGCCTTTGACTACCCCCGAATGGGGATAAAAGTTGTGACGTTACATTATCATCTCTCAGCCTGTATCCTCTCCTCTTTCATGCTACTCATTCCGGTCCTGTGCTAGTCTTGTCCAGCAAGTGCCGGCCACCTTTCTTATATCATCGGACCATCTGGCTGACGGTCTGCCTCACTCCCTACGTTCCCTTCTAGGGACTCTGTTACCGCCCTGGTCCAAACTGCTCAATGCAACTTATTACATTTGAGTTAGACTTGCAACGAATAGTATATTCGGCCATACGCCGAAACCCGAATATTCGGCGAGCTTCCTGGTCGAATAGCCGAATATTCGGCAAAAGTATTCGGCGCGGTGTGGAAGGAAGGGAAGGAAGTAGTGTTTATTCAGAGCGTCTTTTCCCTGAAGCTAGGATGGTCTTCCATCCATCCTTCCAGAGAAATATAAAAATAAATCAATATTTTCTTTCATTGTATACAATACGTTGGGTTCTGACTATCTGGTGAAACGTGGGCTTTGAGTTGGTTAATACCTCCACAATGTGGTGGTGTATGGCCACTCAAGCCTCTGACTACCCCCGAATGGTGATAAAAGTCGTGACGTTACATTTTTATTTTTACATTTGTATACAATGAAACCATTTATCTCAATAAAATAATATATTCTTAAGTATTCGGTATTCGGCCGAATAGTATGTAGATATTCGGTATTCGGCCGAATAGCATAAAAGTAGCCGAATAGGCCGAATACCGAATAGTAACCGAATATTCGTTGCAAGTCTAATTTGAGTAGTATTTGGTGGCATGTAGTGCCCTTTTACAATATCTATAAAAACACTTTGATTATGTTGATATCTTTGCTTTGTTTATATGCAAGGTGAGTCTTATCATTTTGAGTTATATGACTCGTTAAATAACAAAACAAACTACTGATATTAAGAAATAATAGAAAACAGATTAATAATGCACATTATTCTTTGTTAATCCCATTATCACATCCCACATCCCCACTTAAGGCTGGAACCATTGCAACTGACAGCTCGAGGTTGACCGCTTTTTGCTCAAACAAAGTCGTAGGACCGCGAGTTGAATTTTTTGAATTTAGAATTTTCGATACGCCACGACACATCAAAAAGACGACATGATAAATCAAAAACAGAAGTGACTCATATACTAAACTCGTATCTTGCCTACTTTTATTTAGTCGTATAAGGGTAACTTCGTAAAGGAAAATTTTCACTAAATCTTAAGTACAATTTAAGTACTACATTTTTATTAATAGGTAGGTGGGTAGGTTATTTTTTCTTTGTAATCTTTTTTATTGTTATTTTGTTGATATTGTAAATAAAAGCTCACTAAATGTTAATTTTTAATTGTTCTGAATATTAATTTTGCCCAACACTGGGTAATAGGTAGTACTACTTAAAAAAGACTAGTACATAATTTAAATGTTTAATATTATAGGACAAAATAAGTAAAATTAAAACAACTTAAAATTCTAAATAACTGAAAACAAGAAAAATTGTTGACAACATCGGGTAATAACTGAAATAAAAATAGTACTAATCCTTATTAGTTACTAGCTGTGCCTGCGACCTAGTACGCGCACATTTTTGGAAAAGGTTACCCCTTATTTGACTGATGGATTGATGGAGGATGACGGACGGATGAAGTGGCAATGCAACGCATGCCGGACATGCATGCAACCCTCATAGGATCACTGTTTTGCCCGTCAGTCTATCTGTCCGTCTGTCAAAACGTGCACAGCCTAAACCGCTTGAGTTAGAAACATGAAATTTTAACTTTTTATAGCGTAGAAGAAGACCACAGGAAGGATTTTTGAGAATTCAACAATTAAGGGGAGAAAGTATATATGGATAGTCCCAGTTTTTCTGAAGCTAGAGACGTGAATATTTGTATTTGTAGGCTGAGTAGCCGAAATACTAATTTTCATGTAATGTCAAGATTTTCAAGCCAGAGCCATGGGTCTGGAGCAGCTCCATGATAATAATAATATATGGTATAATTAAAAATAAAATACTGGCTCCACAAAACGCCTCGTTTTGTGAGTTTTTTGGGTTCCGTACCTCAGAAGGAAAAAACGGAACCCTTATAGAATCACTTTTTGTCCGTCTGTCTATCTGTCCGTCCGTCAAAACGTGCACAGCTCAAACCGCTGGTGATACAAACATGAAATTTGGACAGTAAGTACCTTTCATAGCGTAAAAGAAGATCAAAGGAAGGATTTTGGAAAATTCTTACCCTAAGGGGGTAAAATAAGGGGTGGAAGTTTGTATGGAATTCCCTCATTCCTGAAGTTAGAAACATGAAAATTTCTATTTAGGCTACTAATACAAATCCAAATTAGTAATTTCAGCGCTTTTGAAAATTCTACCCCCAAGAGGGTAAAATAAGGGGTGGATGTTTATATGGGGGTTCAAATTTTTCTAAAGCTAGGCACAATAAAATTTGTATTTAGGCTTCTTATTAACTAAGAATAGTAATTTCAGCGTTTTTGATCATTTCACCTCTAACGGTGTAAAATAGGGGGTGCAAGTTTGTATAGGCGTCCCAATTTTTCTGAAGCTAGAGACATGAAAATTTGTATTTGGGCTACTCATTACAAATTAAAACCGGACAAGTGCAAGTAGGACTCGTGCTCTGAGGGTTCCGTACAAATTTTATTATGTTTGTGTGTGCATCATATCTTTGGCGTGCAAATACAGGGCAATGAAGCAAGATGTGCTCCACTGTCTCGCTGGGGTTCTTTGAGCTTCCACTTTGCCAGTTTTCGGAACAATACATAATAATTACAACACCTAAGTGTGTATTGTTCCGAAAACAGGGAAAATCATGAAGACTCGAATCTCGGGATAACAACTGCACTGCAAGCGACTGTGGTGAACAGGTTGGGCTAACAATCAAAAGGTCCCAGGCTTGATCCCCGTTGGGGCATGCACTAATGGATGAATTTTCATCTATGTGCATAATTTACAGTTCGCTGACGGCGAGAGAAAACATCGTGAGGAAACCTACCTATCCCTCGGGATTAGGTAATAGTCAGTTCCTGTATACACGGCGACAAGATTCACCACCTGTCACGTTGGGTTCTGACTATACAGGTGAATTTTTCAAGTGTGCGTGGATGGCCAAATCCGAAACTATGAGTGATATCAAAAAGTACTCAAAAGAATCTCGGGGCTGATTTTGATGAAAATTGTAATTACTTCTCAAAATTCGTTTCTTATCAGCGACACTATCGAATGCTGTAATAATACAGTATGTGGTTTTTTATTCTTAATCAACTAGTTCAATTCCTGGCTACGACTATTGTTTTTTCAAAAATCCAATGATGCAGTTTTAGTTTTCATCAAAATCAGCCCCGAGATTTTTTTGAGTACTTTTCGATATCACTCATAGTTTCGGATTTGGCCATCCACGCTCACTTGAAAAATTCATCCTGTATAGTCAGAACCCAACGTGACAGGTGGTGAATCTTGTCGCCGTGTATACAGGAACTGACTATTACCTAATCCCGAGGGATAGGTAGGTTCCCTCACGATGTTTTCTCTCGCCGTCAGCGAACTGTAAATTATGCACACACACATGCGAATTTTGAGAAGTTGTAATTACTTCTCAAAATTCGTTTCTATTCAGTGACACTATCGAATGGTGTAATAATACAGTATTTGGTTTTTTATTCTAAATCAACTAGTTTGATTCCTGGCTACGAATATTGTTTTTACGGTAAACTTAAGGAAAGAGCTAATTTTAAACAAAATAGTATTTTATTTCTCTTAACCTAAACTGATTAATTGTTCAAAAATGATCGAAAATTTGTAATTAGAACATAATGTTGTGAAGATGACTGCGCTGCGAAGGCAAATAAATAAAAATATTGAGCATAATTTCGAACAAGGTAAAGGTAATGTACGTATGACTTATTACAGTCAACTTGAAAATATGCAGCAGTTTATTAAAAAACACAGTTTTTTTTTAAGTTTGCCGTATGTCATTACTTCCCAGAATTCGTTCCTTATCAGCGACACTATCGAATGGTGTAATAATACAGTAAGTGGTTTTTTTCAACTAGTTCGATTCCTGGCTACGAATTTAGTTTTTTTCAAAAATCCAATGATGCAGTTTTAGTTTTCACCAAAATCGGCCCCGAGACTTCTTTGAGTACCTTTCGATATTCCTTATAGTTTCGGATTTGGCCATCCACGCACACTTGAAAAATTCACCTGTATAAACGTGGGCTTTGAGTTGGTTAATACCTCTACAATGGGGTGGTGTATATCCACTCAAGCCTCTGGCTACCCCCGAATGGGGATAAAAGTGGTGACGTTACATTTCTAAAAAATAATTTAACAGGTGATGACACTAAATAAATTTAGCACTGCAAATTTAGCGACTTATTAAATTTGGACCCATCCCTAAGAAGCTGTGATGTTTATTTGATGTATGGTTTAGTAATGTACAGCATTGAACTTCGGTCTCCCAACTTAATCCTGATGCTCAATAAAACTAAACATATAGTAAACATTGCCGACCTGAAGGGAAGGGGTAGGGGAGAAGGGGGGGGGGGGGGTTGGGCTTACGGCTCTCTCACTCATCGTACGAAACGCAGCTGTAATAGCTGCTTTACGCCGATCTTCTATGAGAGGGTGGTACTACCCCACCAAACGGTGGTTAGTCCAACTTAAAAATAAGCAAACAAAAATAATATCGTTTTACTAATATTAAGTAGTATGAATAACATCAACTGAAACACGCTTAACATCAGGCGGGCCGTACGCATGTTTTTTTGTCTTGGCTTTTCTTGTCGCATATAGCCAGTGTCAAGTACCTACCTATAATAATATAGATTTTCAATGTTGCACTTCGCCACTTCCCGCCAAAAAAAAAACAAGTTTGTCTAGCAACTCAGTGGTATAAAAAGATATCATAGGCAAGACAAAAAATATGAAAAAATGAAATGTAACGTCACGACTTTTATCCCCATTCGGGGGTAGTCAGAGGCGTGAGTGGCCATACACCACCACATTGTGGAGGGATTAACCAACTCAAAGCCCACGTTTCACCAGATAGTCAGAACCCAACGTGACAGGTGGTGAACCTTGTCGCCGTGTATACAGGAACTGACTATTACCTAATCCCGATGGATAGGTAGGTTTCTTCACGATGTTTTCCCTCACCGTCAGCGAACTGTAAATTATGCACATAGATGAAAATTCATCCATTGGTGCATGCCCCACCGGGGATCGAACCTGGGACCTTCTGATTGTTAGCCCAACCTGTTGTTGTTGTTGTTAGGCAAGACAATAAGATTAGGAAGTAGGTAAGCGGTTTTTAGAGGACGATTATGCTTTTTAATCATATACCTATTCATCATTCTATATTATTCATAATCTATGATGACAACAAAACGCGTCACTGACATAAATATTAATTTAAAAATATTTGTAATCATATAATATCCTAAAAATTATGTTCAATATTATATTTAAACTATTTAAAACGTGATTTCATTCATAAAATGCTAAGAAGACGTAATTTTTTTACGAATTTCACGCAAAAATTTGCGCGCACGTCCAGCTTTGGAGGCCGCCATCGCGGATCTGCGACGAACATTTTGCAGTCCAAGTCATGATGACCCATGACGTTTGTAGCATATTTAAGGTTATTATTGATTATTTTTTAAATAAAATGACTAATATTAAATCTTGGATCCACGGATTCTTAGACAAGTCTTGACAATTTTTCTGGTATAGGTTTCACGTAAATCTGTTCAGTTGCTATGGAGAACATTTACGATTAAGGTTGACAATTTCATATTTTGAAATCGATTTCTACAAAATTTGGTAACATTTAAAGTAAATCGGCTAAGCCATTTTATTCCCGACCATATGAGGTTTAATGTTGTATACTTTATATTGCACATAAGCCAGCTGCTTCATCAAACCATTTACTTAGACCCACCCAGTTGAACATTTGTATCACCTTAATATTATAATTGTGAAAGTTTGGATGGATGTTTGTTACTCTTTCACGCAAAAACTACTGAACAGATTTGGATGAAACTTGGAACACAGATAGTTTATAACCTGGATTAACACATAGGATACTTTTTATCCCGATAGAATGTTCCAATGGGATAAATTATGCGCGGACAAAGTCGCGGGCAAAAGCTAGTAAAACTTAAATAAAAAAACAATACACAAAATGTTTATTCATAGAGGCGGATGAAAAGAAGAGTGAAATAAATTGTTGGAAGTAGATTTTCTGAGTCCTGATATGAGAGACTTATGTTTTTAATAAAAGTTAATAAATTAACCCTCTCACAGAAGATCGGCGTAAAGCAGCGGCGTAAAACAGCTCCCTTTCCTAAGCCCCCCTTCCCCTCCCTCCGTCCCACTCCTCTTCAGGTCGGCAACGTATGAGCATCTATAGGCTACAGTAACTGCTTAACATCAGGCGGGCCGTACGCTTGTTTGCCACGTCAGTGCTATAAAAAAATGTACTATGACGTATCCACAGACTGGACTGGAAGCCCCTGATCGAGTCCAGCGTAGCCCTCGGCGTGACGTCAGGCAAGTGGTCCCGGGAGGAACAGTTGTTGTGGGAACGGCAACGCGTGGCCGCGTGGGGCATCGCCTCGTATGAACTCCACGCTGCCACGGGCCGCGTGCTCTTCCCCTGCGCATCCTCGCTGTTCGTGGCTGAGGAAGGGCCCAATCAGGTAAACAGCAGGTCATAGTGATCCCCAATTATCCTCAGTTAATGTCCCAACAGGTCATAGTGATCCTCAATTATCCTCAGTTCATGTCCCAACAGGTCATAGTGATCCCCAATTATCCTCAGTTAATGTCCCAACAGGTCATAGTGATCCCCAATCATCCTTAGTTCGTGTCCCAACAGGTCATACTGATCCCCAATTATCCTCAGTTCATGTCCCAACAGGTCATAGTAATCCCCTATTTATCCTTACTTCATATGACCCAACTGGTCTCTTGTGCCTCCTCGCTCTTCGTGGCTGAGGAGGCGCCTAGTCAGGTAACCAACAGGTCATATTGAACCCCAATGTCCACAAGTCAACTCAAAACCAACACTATAGTGTTATAATCAGCTTTCTCATGTATATAATTTTGAAATCATCGAAATCAGTCCATCCATTGCGATTTTATAACACATTTTATATTATGTGCGGCCAGTACGTGTGACGTCACACGGCCGCTCGGCTTGAAGGCGCGCTGTGCCCGCGTCGCGATTGACTACAAAGTGCGAGTGGGCCTCGTGATGTCACAGAAACTGCGCGCGAACTTCGCTAGTAATTTGGTCATAACTTCGTAAATTTCTGTCGTAGAACTGATTTTTTTGCACTGTATGTTATGGATTTCTTAACTCTATAAATCTGCATTCTCAATTAAATTCGTTACGGAAACCCATTAACCCTCCCTTTTAATCTCACATGAGATTTTTCAGAATGCGTGTTTTTTGTGTAAATACGTTCACCTGCCCCAGTGACAAGTGGCATTGTCTACAAGCGTTTCTACAAATCGCTACGCTTCATGTATGGAAATGACATTACAAGTCGATAAGTAGATCACGTGACTTATGTCATTTCCATACATGAAGCGTAGCGATTTGTAGAATCGCTTGCGGGCGAGGCCACTTGTCTAGGGGGACTGGTATGAGATGATACGATGTTACGATGTATCTTTTTGTTTGTCGCGTGTAGTCGCCCTTGTCTAGTGGGGTTGATATGAGGGCCCATCCATAAATTACGTCACACGTAAAGGGGGGAGGGGGTCGACGAAATGTGACATTGTGTGACAAGGGGGGGAGGAGTCCTAAGTTAAGTGACGTCACATTTAAAAATCTAATATATCCAAGTATTAAAACCGAAATATGAACTGTAACCGAAAAAATGAAAATTACTGAAATTTTTAAAAAATATGTGACGTCACACAGGGAGGGGGGGCTCGCAAATGTGACCAGCTGTGACAAGTGGGGGAGGGGTCTAAAATACATGAAATTCGTGTGACGTAATCATAGACGAACCATATAAAGGACTGGGTCTAAGCTACCAGGCCGCGTTGCTATTACATCGCACAGCTCGGCCGGTGACGTCATCACAGTAGGCGTGGCTTAAGTCAGTGTGCTGTTGGCGTTCGTCCTGTGCAGACGTGTTGCCAACGTTCGCATCCCAAATATAATTCTATTCGACACTAGATGGCGACCCTCGGTACGTTTTTTATATGAACCTACACGTAGTGACATCTAGTGTGAAAAAGTTAAACTACGTACTAACATCGAAATAAAACGAACGCAGTAGTTATGCTATTTACCGGTAGATCGGGGGGGCGGAGCTTGTAAATTGCTCTCCCAGTTTTTAACCCCCACCACCCGAGCCACCCCGCGCAAAATTTCCACGCGTTGTTTCATAGGGAAATCTAATAAGGGCACCTCTATCTTTAGTCTTTACTCTATGGACGTAATTGACCCTGACACGATGTTACGATGTCTTTTCGTTTGGTGATGTCAGTCGCCGCCGCTGGTGCCGCGGTCGCTGAGCACGGGCGGCGGCGCGCCGCTGACGCCGGCCATGTGCCCGCGCGCCGCCGCGCTCGTGGCGCACGCCGCGCGCGGCGACATCTGGCTCGCGGGCGGCGGCCTGCGCAGACCCACGCGGCTCACGTACGCGTGCCGGGGACACGAGCCCGACCGGTCAGTGATCACGTGTACCTATAAGGGCCGCCACATAACTATATACGGAATTCCGTTTCGGAATTTCAAATCGGGATTCCGTGAGCTTATCGCACACATACGTTTATTTCCGTTCGGAATAATTCCGGACGCATAGGCTACCATTCGGAATTCCGTGGCGTGAAATGCATGTGGCGGCCCTTAATATTAAAAATTAATATCAGCGTTTTTAACGTCACACTCCTGGACACGGGCCTCCCCTCAATGCGAGGGGGATTATAATGGGATCATAATGTTCCATGCTGGCCCAGTCTGGGTTGGTGGATTTCACATGTCTTTCCAAAATTTGTTAAATTTTCTGTGTCATGCAGGTTTCCTCACGTAGATTTTGAAAAGTTCAGAGGTGCGAGCCGGGGTTTGAACCCTAGACCTCAAGCCCGCAAGACGAATGCTTAACCAATCGGCTATCACTGCTCTTCGGCTATCACTCGCAATGCCGCCATATTTATTAATAATAATAATAATATCCTGGGACATTTTTTACACACGGCTACCTGATCCCAAACTAAGCAGAGCTTGTACTATGGAAACCAGATAACTGATATTACTACATATACTACTTTTTTATTTGTAAATACATACTTAATATACATATACACCCAGACTCCGGACATACAGACATGTTCATGCACACAAATGCATGTCTCGGGTAGGAATCGAACCTACGACCTGCAGCGTGAAAGTCGCCTCCGCGCCAACCACGCTAACGGGCCCGTCAAAAAAATATATAGCCAGTGTTACTTGGAATGATGTACCTAAGGATTATAACGATACCCCATACATCGAAATCTGCTTAGGCATTTAATACAGTCTGTTTTTTCTAAAATGTCTTAAACTCATAACAAACCGTCCTGGTTACGAAAATCATGAGTTTTGGCATCAATCACAACCTTTACCTAAGTTATGAACGTCTTGATTATTAGAAGAAACACATATGGTATGAATTACACCAAAAACTGCTTCAAATTAACTATTCAAACACATTAATTTACATAAAATCAAAAAAATATCAGAATCCATTTCAACAGATTAAAAATGATCATCACAACTTGACATTTCTAAATGCGAGTTTGTCTTTGGATTGTAGTGATGCGATAAGCGGATGAATGATTCGACCAGTGTGAGTGAACTGTACCTATAATTTTTAGAACAATAATAAAATTTAATTTCGAAGAAAAAGAAATAAAAGCGCAACTTTTAAGTAAATTTAGCAAAAACAATTATAATAAAAAAGTTGTGGACGAAATGGCAGCCCGCAAAAATATTATTGTTTTACGCCTTCCGCCCTATCATTGCGAATTAAATCCGATCGAATTAATATGGTCACAGTTAAAACTCATGTTGGCAAAAATAATAAAACCTTCAAAATGGCTGAAGTCAAGGAATTGATCAAAGAAGGCTTAAGCCAAATTGGTAGGTGTCCTGGAACAACTGCATTAGTCATATAATAAAAGAAGAAGATAAAAGGATGCTTGACGGATTAATAGATGCTGCATCAGACGCGCCGACCCCCAGTTTTATTGTTCACGTATCCGAAACAGAAGACTCGAGTGAAGTAACTTGTAGTGAATCAAATTAATAAAAAAGATAAAAATATCTTGTCGTTTTATTTCTTTATGTTGGCGAAGATTGTTTTGAGAAATTATTTCTTTGATCATGATAATGAAGGATATTCTGGCAGCTTACTACAAAAATATTACTGTCAACGCTATTAATTCCCATAGTCATAACCACATTGTCAGGAAATCTCACATCATGAAAATCATTCAGTTACAAGCTTCCTGAGTATATTTGTTCACTTGTTCATTCGATAATGTCCCAACACTATCAATTGTCTTTGGTTACTAGGACGCCATCTTTGTTTACCATTTAAGTCATTTAAGGAAAAACGGACTGTAGTTATGGAGGAATAAAGGATCTAGGTACTACTGCCATCTATTGACATGTAAATGAATCTCTCAACTGAATTGCAGTAAAGCCAGAAACCCACCGCGGCGCACGGAGAGGCCACGCACACGGCCACGGCTACGTTTTGCAAGAAAATGTATGGATGACGTCAGTGCAAAGCGAAGCTTGACCCACGCGCGTAGCGTGTGCGTGGCCTGTCCGTGCGCCGCGGTGGGTTTCCGCCTTAAATGTACCAAGTCAAAAGGCCGTGGACGGACGATCGGATTACGCCCAAGTTGCCCAATTTTGCGCCGATCAAGTTGACAATCAAAACGTGTCGTGTCGCGCTGACGTTGGCGACATGAAGTGTAGGGTCATAGGGTGTGTGTTTTAGTTGTGTTTGTTGTGTATAGGTTAGCGGACGACCCGCGGCAGGCTGGGGTCCCGTGCTACGTCACCCAGGAGGAGTTCTCCCGGTACACCGGCTTCTGGTGGCAACCCAAATGCGACGGTAAGTATACAACTCCAAACAACACAATTCCTACACCTATCCCTCGGGATTAGGTAATAGTCAGTACCTGTATACACGGCGACAAGGTTCACCACCCGTCACGTTGGGTTCTGACTATCTGGTGAAACGTGGGCTTTGAGTTGGTTAATACCTCCACAATGTGGTGGTGTATGGCCACTCAAGCCTCTGACTACCCCCGAATGGGGATAAAAGTCGTGACGTTACATTTTTATTATTTTTTGCAACACAACTAGGTGGACAACTTTTTATTCAAAAAAGGAGGATTTTTTTGTTGGATGGTACGTGACTGGGTCGCCGTCAAAATACTTTATAATGTTGGCGTCACTACTCAAGACCATAGAGCACTCATAAAATTTCGGATATACTGCGTACCACCAAGCCAACTAACCACCAAGCCAACTAGACACTCGGGTATAAATATTAAAATGATAATAAGTCAATGATTCCGCGGTCCGTCCACAACGTAGAGAGCCTGGGTCAATGCCGGCACTCCTGTGGCAGTAGCTCCCGCTACGTTCTGGACGGACCGCGGAATCATTGACTTATTATCATTTGATATTTATACCTGAGTGTCTAGTTGGCTTGGTGGTTTGTTGGCTTGGTGGTACGTAGTATATCCGAAATTTTATTAGTGCTCTATGGTCTTGAGTAGTGACGCCAACATTATAAAGTATTTTGAAGGCGGACCAGTCACGCAACATCCAACAAAAAAAATCTTGCTCCTTTTTTGTATAACATTTTGAAAAAAAAAAAAAACTTTTGTTTTCAGATGACGTGTACAGGATAGTGTATGAGGAAGTAGACGAGAGTGAAGTGAAGATATTCAGCTTCCCTTCCTCGCAGACCACCAGCGGGGAGGTCGAGGAGTTCAGGTGAGCATACTGCCAGTCTATAGCTATGTCTTCACCAGTGCTCTTTCATGTTCATCTTGCGTCTTCAACTTTCAATTCATCTCGCGTCAAGCGCTTGCAATATTGACTGCCTTAAGACGCATGCAGCTTAGTGTCTACACCTGTGCGTCCTGGTCGGTCGTCATGATGTACAAGTGTAGCTATTTGTGCAGAATATTTAGTATGAACTACAAGGAAAAAAACTTAAGATAAAAGAGTATCTGGATAAACGATGTTTAGAAGACACGAAACAAAAATTACGAAAGAAAACATTCATAATTTCAATGTTTTATTTATTATTACTTTATCTGCCGCCATTTTGTATGTAAAGCGCACGGAATGTTGCACGCGAACCCACCGGTGGCGGGTCAGCGTGCGCTGTTTTTGAGCTAGAATAGCGCACGCGTTATTGCATGCGCTATGGCGCTTCATGCATGCGTCAGACGAAAGCGCAAGATGAACGTGAAAGCGCACTGGTGAAGACATAGCTTATAAGGCTTTTTCATCACACCCATTCGAAAAACGTCAATTGCCTTTCAAGGCTAGCGGGAGCAAAATTCTATTTTGCTCCCAAGGGAGTTTTTGTTTCTCCTTCCTGATTGGTCAGCGTTCGTGCTTGTGAATTGAATGTGAAAAAAAATCGAACGCTTAATGTATGAAGAAGTTACTGGCCGGTTAGGATTACGCGGCAACCAAAGAGAATGTAATGGCAACGCGCGCTGAAAAAAAATGTCATGACATATTTATTTTAATTTATTTTGTCTCGGTTTAATAAATTTAAGTTATTGCAAATAATAATGAAAAATGAGTTCGAGTACTAATGATGTGAGGATATATTATTTGTTTGGATACTACATAATATTATGAGAGATTTTATTTTTCTCATAGGTAGTGATGAAAAATAGTATGTATCACTCAGGGCCAAAACATTTTGTCCTCGGGCGGCGTATATTGAATTCCTCGCAAAGCTCAGGATTCTACTTTAGAATCCTTCGCTTTCCTCTGAATTCAAAATAGCGCCCTCGTGGAACAAAATATGGCTTTGGCCCTATGTAACACAAATAACTATTTTATGTCACTAAGGTGGCAAACAAGCGTACGGCCCGCCTGATGTTAAGCAGTTACCGTAGCCTAGATGCTTGTTACCAAAGTTCGCACGTTGCCGACCTGAAGGGGTGTGGGACAGAGGGAGGGAAAAGGGGGATAGAGCTTCCGGTTCTCTCACTCATCGTACGAAACGCAGCTGTAATAGTTAATTTACGCCGATCTTCAGTGAGAGGGTGGTATTAGCCCGGTCGAACCAGCAGCAGTTAATAGGCTAAAGCTTGGCTCTACCACCACGATTGCGTTTGCGACCTTGGTCACATAAAAAAATCTGTGAGAGGGTGGTACTACCCGGTTGTTTTGTCGCAGGTTCCCCCGCGCCGGCACCGCGAACGCCAAGTCGACCCTCAAGATGGTCACCTTTAGGCTCCAGAAGGCCTCCCCCACCACAGTCCTGGATTACTACCACGAAGGAGTCGCCGAGTCCTTCTGTAAGTATCCCAGCTAACGGAACGTGTCCATACTATAATAGGCGACAGGTCGAGATGACGTTCGGGTTATGAGCTTTTTGCAGAATATAATCCGAATCCAAATTAGCGGGACCCGCAACGCAACAAAATTTAATAACTTTGTAGGCGATTATAATTGTTTATCGGGTCGGGGAAGCAGTGGTAGCCGATTGGTTAAGCACGCGTCTTGCGGGTTTAAGGTCCTGGGTTCAAACCCTGGCTCACACCTCTGGATTTTTCGAAATCTATGTGTGAATCATAACTTTAATATGATTATCACTTGCTTACGGTGAAGGAAAACATCGTGAGGAAACCTGCATGTCTTTAGACATGTGAAAACCACCAACCCGCACTGGGCCAGCGTGGTGGATTATGGCCTGAAATCCCCCTCGCATTGAGGGGAGGCCCGTGCCCAGCAGTGGGACGTTAAAAGGGCAATTTTTTTTTTTTATAGGTTCCTGCTAATTTTGATTCGGATTTTATTCTGCAAAAAGCTCATAACCCGAATGTCATATCGACCTGTCGCGCACTATACGTGACGCGTTTAGGGGGGGGGGGGGGGGGTTCTACAAAATACCACGCTTGGTCACAGGGGCGGGGGAAGGGGGATTATTATTTTTTAACATTCTGTTTGCAACGAAATATTTAAAACCATAATTATGAATTGCTACGTGAAAAGTCGAGGGAGAGGGGCGTCTTGGCATATACTACTGGTGGTCACCGAGGGGAGGGGGGGAGGGTAAAATATTGTAAAAAATAGGTCACGTAGTATGGGTACGTTCCCTTATCCCCAGAGTCCGCTTGCGTTGGCCGGCATCGCCGGGGAGCACAGTACGGCTTGCACTTGTTTCGCAATGGACAATTGTTACGAAAGTCAAAGTCAAAACGTTTTTATTCATGTAAGCTCAATAGAGCACTTATAAATAGTCAATATAAACAATATTTTAGCGTTACCACCGGTTCGTAATGTTGCTTCCATTGAGAAGAGCCGGCAAGAAACTCAATGGTTACTCTTTTCAAAAGAATAATTGTATACATTTTCAAACAGCAACGCTATGTGAGCAGGCATGCATTAACACAGTGTGAGTAAAAAAAACAAAATAAGGTATTTAAATAAAAATAAACAAAAACTAGCATAGAAAGCTGTGCATGCCTACTCCCACTTAACAGTCAAACCAAAAGGTGAACGAGACTCGAGGCCCAGATTGGTGGTCAATATGTATGTTTGTTGCAGCGTCGGACGCGAGCACAGACTCTATGGAAGCGACCGACATCCGGTGGTACGAGTTGCGGCAGCCGCTCAAGGACACCTTCCCTTGGTTCGAGTACTTGGCACGCGTCGGATGGACCCCCGACGGCGACTAGTGAGTATCCCCCCAAACACACACACGCACCCTCCCCACACACACACCCTCCCCACACACACACCCTCCCCACACACACACCCTCCCCACACACACACCCGCCCCACACACACACCCTCCCCACACACACACACCCTCCCCACACACACACACCCTCCCCACACACACACCCTCCCCACACACACACCCTCCCCACACACACACCCTCCCCACACACACACACACCCTCCCCACACACACACCCTCCCCACACACACACACCCTCCCCACACACACCCTCCCCTTACACACCCTCCCCATACACACCCTCCCCACACACACACCCTCCCCACACACACACCCTCCCCACACACACACCCTCCCCACACACACACCCTCCCCACACACACACACCCTCCCCACACACACCCTCCCCTTACACACCCTCCCCATACACACCCTCCCCACACACACACCCTCCCCACACACACACCCTCCCCACACACACACCCTCCCCACACACACACACACACACCCTCCCCACACACACACCCTCCCCACACACACACACCCTCCCCACACACACCCTCCCCACACACACACCCTCCCCACACACACACACCCTCCCCACACACACCCTCCCCTTACACACCCTCCCCATACACACCCTCCCCACACACACACCCTCCCCACACACACACACACACCCTCCCCACACACACACACACCCTCCCCACACACACACACACCCTCCCCACACACACACACACCCTCCCCACACACACACACCCTCCCCACACACACACACCCTCCCCACACACACACACCCTCCCCACACACACCCTCCCCACACACACACCCTCCCCACACACACACACCCTCCCCACACACACACACACCCTCCCCACACACACACACCCTCCCCACACACACACACACCCTCCCCACACACACACACACCCTCCCCATACACACCCTCCCCATACACACCCTCCCCATACACACCCTCCGCACACACACCCTCCGCACACAGGCATGCACGCAGGCATCAATTTCAAAGAATAATATCCATCCAGGATTAGCGGTCTCAGTGAATACAGGGTGTCTTATTTTTGTCGGCAGTGTGTGGGTGCAGCTGCTAGACCGCAAGCAGCAACGTCTAGAGCTGTGTCTGATACCGGTGTCGCACTTCACGACACCCTGTACGTACGAGCACGCGCCCGACTGCTTGAGGACGCAACGGGAGGCACCTAAAATGGCTGAGGTATGTTCATATTAGGGGGAGGGGGGGGGGGGATATTTGACATCAGCTCATAAACGGGCTGGCTCGACCGGGGTACTACCAACCTCTGACAGAAGATCGGCGTAAAGCAGCTATTACAGGCGTGTTTCGTAAGATGAGTGCGAGTGCCGGAAGCCCAACATCCGGAAAACATCGTGAGGAAACCTGCATGTGAAATCCACCAACCCGCACTGGGCCAGCGTGGACCAGCGTGGTGGATTATGGCCCGAATCCCCCTCGCATTGAGAGGTGTCCAGGAGTAGGAAGATAAAAGCGCTATCATTATAATTATTTATTTTCCCTTGCGATCAGTATCATAAAATTATACTAATATAGCTTTTGCCCGCGACTTCGTCCGCGCATTTGTCCCACGGGAACTTACTATCGGGATAAAAAGCCTATGTGCTATTCCAGACTATAATCTATCTCCGTGCCAAATTTCATCCAGATCCGTTCAGCCGTTCTGGCGTGATTGAGTAACAAACATCCATCCATCCATCTAAACTTTAACATTTATAATATCAGTGGGATAATTTCTCTTCCAGCCAACCCAAGACATCCAAGTATTAATATCGGAGACGGCGCCGGACGCGTGGATCAACGTGCACGACATACTCCATTTCTTACCGTCGTCTAGCGACAGCATCCGTTTCCTGTGGGCCAGCGAGGACACCGGCCATCTGCATCTGTACCTTGTGACGTGCGCCTTGCCGCACGCCCGGCAGCGAGCCGCATGTACGTAGACACGGATCAGGAGCTTACCACCACCTCTTATAGCAGTATTATTTTAAACCTTATAGCAACTTTCGTCTTTCGTTTCGACTTACGTCATATTACAAAAAGCTGTAAGATTAAAATAATACTGCTATAAGAGATGGTGGTAAGGCCCCTGAGGGGCTACCCAAGTGGCATGAACGCTAATCGAATAGAATAGAATAGACTTCACAATGTATGGAAATGTCAAACGTCGCTAGATCAACAACAAGTTGCTATGTAGATCACGTCACTTATGTCATTTCCATACATGAACCGTAGCGATTTGAACGAACGCTCGTAGACGTCAGCCACTTGTCTAGCCCTTCAGGGGGTCTAAGGGCTACCGCAAACATGCTATTTGTTGCATAGGCGATCGGCTATTTAGTCGCTTTTAGCATCGGAGCAGTCGCTGCGTCCGACCTAGTGATGGGATGTTCTCGAGAACATTCTCACCCTCGGAAACTTACTCGTGAGAATTTTCGAGAATTTATCTTCTGAAGCATGTTAAACTTGGCATAATCCTCATTAAACATGCAAGTATGGTGGTTTTAATTGTTTTTAAGATTGAAAGTTAGGATAACGTCACCCAAAATATAAGATTCTCAAAAATTCTCACGAGTAAGTAACTCTGGCGTTTTTTCAAATTATTATTATTTATCACCAATGTTTCCGCAGCTGTGATAGAGATGATCACGGAAGATGAGAGCAACGCCGCCGGCCCGAACATTATCAGCAAGGAGGCCATCACCGCCGGTGAATGGGAGGTTATGGGCCGGAAGATATGGGTGAGTAGGACCCTGTTGTTCATGTTGTTAAAATAGGGTGAAATCCGGTACAAATATAGTGTGGAATCTTGTGTTCAAATAAATAGAAATGTCTTTTACCGCATTACCACAATTACCGAAAATTGTGGTAATACAATAATTTGTGGTCTTAAAAGTAAAGGTACTGCACAAGTTACCTAAATAGGCTTGCATTAGCATATACATATTATTAATAAAGTAGGTAGGTACTTAAGTGATAGGTAAATAAATCATATACAAGGTGAAATCCGGGCTAAGTACACGATCGAGTTTGGTTCCAATTATTGCTGAAAGTCGGAAATATATGGTAAAATCCGATTCCCATTATGGCGGAAATTCGGTCTAAATGCTTGGTCAAATCCGGTCCAAATACATGGTCAAATCTGATGAAAATATAGTGTGAAATTCGGTCCAAATTAGGGTGAAACCCGGTCCAAATATAGATCGAATTAGGGCCCAAATACGAGATGAAATCTTCTCTGAATACTGGGGGAAATCCTGTTTAAATTATAGCTGATCGCCGGTTCAAATACAGGGTCGCATTTATAATACTAACCCCAAATTTATAGAAAGTTACGATCGACTTGCACAAGCATTACAAATCACTTTTGTTGCTTTGTAAAAGCATTGTAAATTGACTAAAAAGCTCTATAAATTTGACGGGTGGTATAGATGTGTGACCACGTACCGGAAGACGCAGCGTGGGTAGGCCCCCACAGGTGGACCGACGACCTGGTGAAGGTCGCGGGAAACCGCTGGATGCGGGTGGCACAGGACGACAAAAGTTGAAAATCTAGGGGGAGGACTACGTCCAACAGTGGACGTCTTTTGGCTGACATGATGATGATGATGATGATGACATGGTCAAAGCCGGTCGAAATACATGATAAAATCTGATTCAATTTATGGGTGAAATTGGATACAAATACATATAGTGCGAGATTCGGCCCAAATACAGTGTGTAATCCTGTCTATCTCTATACCAAAATGAATCAATATCGCTGTAGCAGTTTAGTTGTGAAAACGTAACATGGCCAGAGTTACTTTCGCATTTACAATATAAGTAAAGATGTGTGTGTACCTATGTCAGGTGGACAGTGCCCGCCAGCTGGTGTACTTCGTGGGTCTGCGCGAGACGCCGCTGGAGCGGCACTTGTACTGCGCGCCGCTGCAGCCGCCGCGCCCGCACGCCGTCACGCTGCTCACTACTGTCGGCCACTCCTGCCAAGTTGACATCGACGAGGTTAGTTCCATCCATGCAATAGTGTCGCACTTGCCTAGCAATAGTCTCGCACTTGACATGCAATAGCGCCGCACTTGACACGCAATAGTCCCGCACTTGACACGCAATAGTCCCGCACTTGACACGCAATAGTCCCGCACTTGACACGCAATAGTCCCGCACTTGACACGCAATAGTCCCGCACTTGACATGCAATAGTCCCGCACTTGACACGCAATAGCGCCACACTTGACACGCAATAGCTCCGCACTTGTCGTCGTGCAATAGCCCCGCACTTGCCGCGCGTTAGTCCCGCACTTGGCACGCAATAGCGCCGCACTTGACACGCAATAACCCCGCACTTGACACGCAATAGTGCCGCATTTGACACGCAATAGTGCCGCTCTTGACACTCGTGCATTTTGCACACATTACTAGATACTACTAATAAAGCCAGTCAGCCCATATGAGCTGCATTTAATTGGTTGCAAGTAAATATGACCTAAATCGTATCTAATGATTCTCAAAGCCCTAATAATGATGGTGTTACCGCATTATTCATAGAAAGTTATGATCGACTTGCAGTGGAATTACAAATCACATTTGTTCCTAAAAATGCTCTTCAAAACCATTGTAATCTGGCTAAAATCTCTATGAATTTGGGGGTTTGTGTTTAGGATTGCACGACGGCGGTGATCACGTCGTCCAACATCAGCAGCGTGCCGCAGACGCGCGTGTTACGGCTCGCGCCGCCCGCGTCCGACGCGCCGCACGCAACGCACGGAGCGCCCGCGCCGCGGCTAGTCGCGCTCGGCACGCTCATGGACAGACCCACTTCCGGTCAGTACCGAGTAACGACACTTATGCTTGGGATACACGACGACACTTGACACTCGACACTCAGTGTATCTCAGTGTAGCGACACCGCTCCTACAACTATAACAAGGTGTCGCGGTGGTGTACACACGCAGACACTCGATGTATACACTGAGTGCATTAGTGTCAAGTGTCGTCGTATATCATGAGCTTAACATAACATAATGAGAATCCGTAACGAATTTTGATGAGAATGCAGATTTATAGAGTTAAGAAATCCATAACCAACATTGCAAAAAAAATGTTCTTCGACGAAAATTGACGAAGTTATGACCAAATTACTAGCGAAGTTCGCGAGCGGTTGTTGTGACGTCACTTGGGCCACGCGTGCTTTGTAGTGAATGGCGGCGCGGCGCGCCTTCAAGACGATCGGCCACGTGACGTCACATGTACAGGACGCTATTAAAGTTATGATTCGCATATAGATTTCGTAAAATATTGCTCGGGTGTGGTGACTCGTGGCTTGTGGACGCACCTAATCGTGTGGTATTCCACAGAAACGTCGGAGTCCCGTAGCTTCAACGGGTCGTGGGACAGTCGGTCGGGCGATGGCGACGATGTCGACTGCGGGGAGGCCGCGTTACTTATTAGAGGTACGAGAGCCTACTTTTTTTTCGTTATGGCTTCGCTTTTCGCATAAAGCAGAATATTTAGTATTAACTACAAGGAAAAATAACTCAAGAAAAAGAGTATCTGGATAAACGATGTTTTGGAGACACGAAACAAAAGAAAACATTCATAATTCCCAATGTTTTAACTTCATCTTCCGCCATTTTGTATGTAAAGCGCACGGTATGGAGCACGCGAACCCACCGGTGGCGGATCAGCGTGCGCTGTTTTTGGGCTAGAATAGCGCACGCGTTATTGCATGCACTATGGCGCTTCATGCATGCGTCAGACGAAAGCGCAAGATGAACGTGAAAGCGCACTGGTGGAAACATAGCTTTAAGACGATACAAGAAAAAAATGAATTTTAGTTTCGGGGTGTGGATAGCGTCGCGTGAGCTGCCGAAGGATATATCCCTCTCGCTTAGCTAGGACAGAACAGCTATGGAGTAGACTATAGTATAGTTATTTTTTGAAGGAACAATATTGTTTAATTCGTACAATTAAAATAATATGTCCCAGTGCACCTTTTAAAATAGATGAAATGGATGAAAATATTCAAATATATTTTTTTCGTTTTATATGGGATTTTTATGTCGAGTGTATTTGAAAAAAATAATTTAATTTCTATGTTGTTTTTATTGCTGAAGACAAAGTAAGTCAAAAGAAGACAAACGATACCTACAATATGCTGATAGATAC